>OZ014521.1:441361716-442561716 GCA_963966055.1 Lathyrus aphaca | reverse complement strand
AGTAGTAAACCTATTTTTAAGAAATATAGTATCTTAACTAAGTTGAAAAGTATTTTAACCTGGATTTCTTCGCAAAAAGAGGTTCTCACGAACCAGACTCTAAACTTCATAACGCGTCCGAAAATCGTTTTAAAATCTCTTTTCTTTTTAATCTAAAAACTCCTAATGAACTAGACAAAGCGCTTTTGGCTGTTTTTGAAATAGTTAAAAAACAATTACTTAAATTGAAAGATAAAGTAGCCCTTAAGTGTTTCCACGAACAATTGTAGGGATTACTGGTTTAATTACGATACTTACATTCTAACCTTTATAGATTTAGTTAGCCATGGTAAAGTAAAAGTTATTTTTATAATTTTTCATAAAAGTAATTTAATGCGAGTGCGGAAAGTAAATAAAAGTAGTGCGAGTGCGGAAAGTAAATAAAAGTAGTGCGAGTGCGAGAAATAAAGGTATTTAAAGCGAGTGCGGAAAATAAACGAAAGTAAAGCGAGTGCAGAAAATAAATAAAAGTAAAGCGAGTGCAGGAAATAAATAAAATAAAGTGCGAGTGCGGATAATAAGTGAAAGTAAAGCAATGCAGAAAAGTAAAATACGAACTGGAATTAAAATGGCGGCAGGATTAACTTCCTCCCAGAGTGCTCCAAAACTCGATCGCACAGACAGATACAGACTCGATCACTCGATTGCAGAAACACCCCGATGTGGAATGATAACTGCTTTAAAACTGATATATGCCTAAGAGATTCTAAGTTTGGATGAAGAAAAATGAAAATCTAAGGTCCTATTTATAGGAAAACTAAATGCAGAAAAAGACCAGGATGCCCCCTCCACTTAAAAGTGGAGGGAACTGTTTTTGCCTTGTGGCGCTCGCCACAAGGTCATGGCGTCCACCATAGGACTAATGGGGAATGAAATAGTGGGGATCGTGGGTCTTGGCAGTTGTGGAGTGGTCTTGAGATGTGGCCACGTCATGGCAGACCCCATGGCGCCCGCCACGGTGGATGCCGTAAGTGTAAAACGCTGAATTTCTAGGTTTCCGTCCGTTTCCACTCCTTTTTCGCTCCTTTTCTCGATTTAGGCCCCGATTACAAAGAAATCCTGAAAACAAAGAAAAATAAAGTAATAACATAACAAAATATCAATAAAAGCTAAGAATGCATGCGAAATTGGAGTCAGAAATTCGGTGAATTTTAGTGTGATCAAAGGCGAAGGCTTCACCAGATGCGGACGCCTTTTTGCCTCACAAACACCGAGACCCAATGCTGAAGCAGAGGCTGCTGCTAAGGCAAAAGGGAAGAATGTGGTACTTGAAGAGCCAACTGTTAAAGAAACTCCGAAGACATCTTTTGAACAAGAGGTGGACGAGTTCATGAGAATAATCAAAAAGAGTGATTACAAAGTGGTGGACCAGCTTCATCAGACACCCTCCAAAATCTCTATATTATCATTGTTAATGTGTTCTGAAGCCCATAGGAATGCACTGTTGAGAGTCCTGCACGCAGCCTACGTGCCGGATGAGATTACTGTTAATCAGCTGGAAACAGTGGTTGCAAATGTTAACACCAGTCATGGACTGGGCTTCACAGATGCTGCTTTAACGACGGAGGGACACAATCATTACAAGGCTTTACATATCACCTTAGAATGCAAAGGTGTTGTTCTTTCTCGTGTGCTGGTAAGCCTTGGTGAAGCTGGAATATGATGGTTTGGCATTGCGTCCAAGTAACTTGGTGGTGAGAGCGTTTGACGGCTCTAAGAAATCAGTGCTTGGAGAGATTGATTTACCTGTGATGATTGGCCCACAAATTTTTAAAACTACTTTCTTCGTGATGGACATACAGTCGGCCTACAGCTGTTTGTTGGGTGGACCCTGGATTCACGCCGCTGGGGCTATTACATCTACCCTTCACCAGAAATTAAAATTTGAGTGGGAAGGCCAAATCATCACAATCTGCGGGGAGGAAGACATTTTCGTTAGCCAGCTGGCTACTTACAAGTATATAGAGATGGATGGGGAGATCCATGAGACTATGAGTCAGGGATTTGAGGCCCTTAACATCAATGAAGCAACTGCTGTGTCTGGAACTTCCATCACTACATATCAACAAGCCCGGAAGGTTGTTGAAGAGGGTACCGCTCAGGGTTGGGGCAAGCTGCTTCCAGTAGAAAAGAAAGAAGACAGATTCGGGTTGGGTTACAGACCAACTCGACAAGATCAACTAGAGGCTGCAACGGAGCCCAAATTTGTCAGTGGGGGAATGCTTACCCCGGATGCTGTGAACAGTCTGGAAGACGAGGAAGAAGAAGAACGCAACCTGGAAAACTGGATACGTCCAAGGATCCCGGGGAACCAAGTCTCCAACTGGTCTTCCCAGGAAATTATAAGAGTTACTCCTGCAGAGTAATTATTATTTCCTGTCTTTTAAGCATGCATTAAGTCCTGCATCTTGCCCAAGGTGTCAGGACTCATTTTGTAATAGGGCCATCTTGTATTTTGTGCAAATGATTAATTAATGAATATCAGGACATCTTTTGCAAACGAGTCTCTTTTTCCGCTCACTGTTTTTTTTCATTTTTCACTTTTGTACAAAAACAATAAAATGGAAATGTTTTTAAAATAATAACTTCATTTTCACTTTTTCTAAATAAGATAAAACTGATCACTAAAATGAACCAATCTAAACCCTTGCAGAGAGTGTCGTCCAGATTGCACCAACAACAACACTACTATGACTTCGTATGACTTCGACAATCCGATTAATCAAGCCGATGAAGGGGTTGAAGAAGATTATGAGCTACCTGAAGAACTAGCCAGATTGTTAAGGCAAGAAGAGAAGGTTATCACTCCTCATCAGGAGGAAGTTGAGACAATTAATCTTGGTACCGAAGAAGACTTGAAAGAAGTGAAGATCGGGGCCCGTCTGCAAGATTCAGTGAAGGAACAACTTATTGACATGCTTCGAGAGTACGTTGATGTCTTTGCTTGGTCCTATCAAGACATGCCAGGTCTGGATACCGACATTGTTGTACATAAGCTGCCACTAAAAGAAGATTGTCCTCCAGTGAAATAGAAGCTACGCCGTACTCGTCCAGATATGGCAATAAGATTAAAGAAGAGGTACAAAAACAATGGGACGCCGGTTTCCTTGCTGTAACTAGTTACCCGCCGTGGGTTGCTAATATTGTACCAGTGCCTAAAAAGGATGGCAAAGTACGGATGTGTGTGGATTACCGGGATCTGAACAGAGCTAGCCCGAAGGATGATTTCCCTTTACCTCACATTGATGTATTGGTCGATAACACAGCTCAGTTCTTGGTATTCTCCTTCATGGACGGATTCTCCGGGTATAATCACATCAAGATGTCACCTGAAGACATGGAGAAGACTACCTTCATCACACCCTGGGGAACATTCTGTTATAAGGTGATGCCATTTGGACTAAAGAATTCTGGGGCAACTTATCAACGGGCTGTGGTAACATTATTCCACGACATGATCCATAAAGAAATTGAATGTTATGTGGATGACATGATTGCCATGTCCCTCACTGAAGAAGACCATCTGGTAAATCTGCTGAAGTTGTTCAAGCGTCTGAGAAAATATCAGTTGAAGCTAAACCCCAACAAATGCACATTCGGGGTACGTTCCGGTAAGTTGCTGGGATTCATCGTAAGTGAAAAAGGAATTGAGGTTGATCCTGAAAAAGTCAAAGCCATTCAAGAGATGCCTGCACCTAGGACTAAAAAAGAAGTTCGGGGATTCTTAGGTAGATTGAACTGCATATCAAGGTTCATATCTCACCTTACGGCAACCTATGAGCCCTTGCTCAAATTGTTAAGAAAGGAACACACAGTCAGGTGGAAAGAAGACTGCCAGAAGGCTTTTGACAAAATCAAGGAGTACTTATAAGAACCTCCAATCCTTATGCCTCCAGTTGAAGGAAGACCTCTAATAATGCACCTGACAGTATTAGAAGGATCAATGGGGTGTGTGTCGGGCCAACATGACGAGTCTGGTCGAAAAGAGTATGCAATATACTACCTAAGTGTTAATTCTATTATTTTATGATTGGCATTATGTTTGGTAAAACTAATATGGCTGGAAAATGTTGAATAAGAAGTTCCATATGTTAAATTAACATGGTATAGATTCTGGAAGAACATGTCAAAGGAGATGTTGAAACATCTGCAAATGTCATGACAGAATTACTGTCATATGTTACAGACAGATGTCAAAGAATATGTTGAAACATCTGCAAATGTCATGACAGAATTATTGTCATATGTTACAGACAGATGTCAAAGAAGATGTTGAAACATCTGCAAATGTCATGACAAAATTACTGTCATATGTTAAAGACAGATGTCAAAGAAAATGTTGAAACATCTGCAACTGTCATGACAACATTACTGTCATATGTTACAGACAGATGTCAAAGAAAATGTTGAAACATCTGCAACTGTCATGACAACATTACTGTCATGTGTTACAGATAGATATCAAACAAGAAGTGTTGAACTTAGTTCAGGATGTCACACCAGATGTTGTGACATTGTCAAACAGAGTAACAGTTAATGAACTTAAGTCAAGATATCAGGATGTCACACCAGATGTTGTGACATTGTCAAACAGAGTAACAGTTAATGAACTTAAGTCAAGATATCAGGATGTCACACCAGATGTTGTGACATTGTCAAACAGAGTAACACTTAAGTCAAGACATCAGGATGTCACACCAGATGTTGGGACATCGTAAACCTGCTACCAGACTTAAATGATGCGCAACAGAACTGAGTAAATTCAGGGGAATTTATCTGGAATTAATTGGAAAGAGATAAGCAATACAAGGCGCATCTTTAGGGAGATTAGTTATCTGAATTCAGTATAACAGAATAACTAACTCACCTTGAATCAAGGAGGTAACAAACTAACTAACCCTAATTCAAGGTGATGACAGTGGGATTTATCAGATCTGAATTATGCAGAATATTCTACAAAATATTCTGATATCACAGGTGGAATTATTTTTTAAAGATGCAGAATATTCTGGAGATATTATGCAATCATATGTGGCGTTGATTTAAAGGGTGCTGATTTAGAAGATCTTAAAGACTCAATTTAAATTGAAGACAAATATTGAAAAATATAGAGTTTCTATATTTAGAGATATTTTAGGAGTTTTTAGATTTGAAGATCTTTTGGTATATTTGTAGCAAATTTTTTCTGCATATTTGTAGCAGATATTGTTGTGATTGTTTAGGCCCAAATCTAGTTGGGAATAGGTTATAAAAGAAACCCTGTAACCTAGTTTAGAATTAACCCAAACAACCGAAAATGTAAACATTATTAGGGTTGTGTTCTTATGGCAGCCGTGCGTAACAAGGAACCCTATTATGGCTGTTTCACCTGTGATTCTCGAAGCTTGTAAGCAAGAGAAGTATTGTACTTAATTGAAGCTGCTAAGCAAGGTTAAGTTGTTGTCATGGAAGCATGGATTATATTTGTGAATTGTTGTAGGTATGAAGTCGTCAATATCAGCAACTGAGAGTTGAGAACTGTGAGACATCACTGAGGTGATTGGAAGTGAGGATGAGTTTCTCATATTTAGGAGTTCCTAAGTAGAAGTTGCATTGGTAGTGATTAAGTGAGAAGACTGTAAACTGTAGGTGTTTGTTGAGAAGTCTTTGAATTAATACTACATAGTGGATTTCCTTCCTGGCTTGGTAGCCCCCAGAGTAGATTGATTTGATCGAACTGGGTTAACAATTCTGCTGTGTTATTTATATCTTTTCTGTTTTATGTTTTATATAGTACCTAAACTGAATGTCCTATCAGATGTCACAACATCCTGAAGTATGTTTGACTTTGATATATCAGAATTATTTAATTACTGATATGTATGCCTTACCATGTTTATAAGTAACAGATAAGATGTCTCAACATCATATTCGACATCTGAGTCTGTCATACCAGAATTTCAATTGGTATCAGAGCATGCATCCTGGTCTATTTCTGGATGAGATCTAAGGGGGATACTTTCTGGTTCATGGTAAAGGAAGAAGGATGATATAATGAAAAGTTGTTGGAACTTGAGAGGTTCATATTGGTGTTTGAATGGTCCCTAGAAGTGGAGGATGGACTATTCATCATATGGTATAATGGTGTTTTATTCACATAGGTTTGCTGATGTCAGATAAGATGTCTTGACATCGTGTTTCAATATCGTTTGGAGGATCTTACTGTGGAGGAGTTTATTTATCTCCAAGGAATTGTCCTATTATTTATGATGTGTTATGTTTGATAGTGGTTCCCCAGTACTTCCTACAAAGGCTGTTGTAAAACTTCAGTTCATAATGTCAAGTTTGATGTTCTATCATGTGATTATAGAACTAGAGAACACTTAGTTCAGAATGTTGTGGTTCTTGATGAAAGAAGAGGTTGGAGCCAAAACAAAAGAGTATAATTATCAAATCTTTCATGCGGGAGTGAAGATCTTGATAAGTTATCTCTTAAGCTTATTTATGGTGACCTAATGAGGATATTCTTCCTGGTTATGGTGTCCAATGTTGTTTAGGTATAGCTGAAGAAAATCTCTCTTGTGAAGATACATGTTTATGATTGTCTAAATCATGAACTGAAGGAAGTTTCATCAAGACAGAAGCTGAGTTGATATGTCAATCATAATGTCTTGACACCACGCTACACATCAGTAGTTTATGGTAAATGCTGAGTCAAAGACCTAAAAGATTGTGTTTTTTTAAGGATCTCTGAAGCTATGAAGTTGAATACTCTTTGAGATGCTACTGACGATTGTATTTGTGCAAAGTATCTTTCATAATGTTATAGCACTTCAGTTGGAGCTGATTGAAGAAAAGGTAGTAATCTTGAAAGCAGTAATGTTTCAGAACCAAGCATAGTTTTGTGTTCCAGAAGAAGGAAACTGGTGTGATATCCTGCTAACATGATGGATGCTTTGGGTGCTATACTAATGTGTGATGATCACATATGTTTGGAACCTACTCCTAACCTGGAAGAGGAGGCATCTATGCTATGTGTTGAAGGTCTCAAGTTTAAGAAAGTGGGAGTGTGCTGCTAATAACCATAGTTATTGGTGTATGATCAAGGGAATTCTTCATCAAGCTTAGGCCCAATTATGTGATGTCCCCGTATGAAGAGTATAATATGTAGACATGTTAATGGTATGTATCATGCAAGTCACTGCATGTATTTGGGTCTGATAGAAAAGGATGATTAACTTCTGGTGAACTCTCGTACCCTCTGCAAAGAGTTGTACATGGATTACTACTGTTGTTCCCCCAAAACCATAGTAAGTGTCAAATCAAATTATTGAGATTGTTGTCAGATCTGATGTTGGAACATCATCTCAAAAATGTTGAGTCTTCAACCAAGGAAGTTAGTTGTGCTCATGGTGGAATATCAGGTCAAGCCACTTACCTTATTTGAAGTGATAGGTGGCGTGGATTAATAAAATAGGGATTAGCAAGTGCCACAGGTGTGCATGAAATGAATGTCAAACCAAATCTTCTACCTTGTGTGAGAAGGTTACCTTATCACATATGATAAAAACCTTGACAGGAGTTGAGCATTTGATGTCTTTGAAAGAAGTTGTGTTTTCAACCAATGAGAAAATACATTAATGGAGGACTATGTATATGTCTGATGTAAAAGTGCAGAACTATAGTCTAAACATCATAATTAAAGAAGTGTTGAGAAATTACTTTTCTCTTTGTGGCTGTATATTTCTCTTCATGGTGTTCTAGTCTGTGATGACCTGAATTAGTTACTGAAGGTGTGATCCTTAGAGATTGTCCTTGGAGCTCTGTGTTGAAGTTCTAAATGATATTGAAACAATCATGTCTATTGGTAGATAAAAGAAGCTTCTGAATGTATCTACAAATGTGTGTGATAAATGCATGACTTTGGTCATGATTAAATCTAGCAATGTGACCAACAATTGCTAAGAGCAAGGGAAGAATGTCAGATTGGGAGGTCTGATCAGAATGGTTGTTGAACTGGTAGTTTCTTCTACTACTAGTCATGGATAGTAGGAGTATTGCTTATCCATGACATGAGGAGATCTTGCTAATCTTATCTGGAGCTAATCTTAAAATCCTTCAAAATTAAAAGATTAGACTGTGTAGAACTATCTGATAGGGTATTATACAAGGATTTAAGATCAATTGTTGTTTGTGGAGTTCACAAATATTTAATTGATTATCCTTGTGATTCAAGATTGATGATGTTCAAAAAGATGTTGGAATATCTGATCATCAGAGTTTGTGCAGAATCATGGAAGAGGTATTGCATAAGATGTAGCATCTGTTATTTCTTGAGAGTTAGCTTGAGAATTGGCTTCAGTCTTGTGTGACAGGAGTTGTGTATTTCTGGAAAGGTTCTTGGCAAGAAATGGTCTGGATATTGTTGATTCTGAAGATGGAGATGAAAGACCATGAACATATCATAATCTTGATGACTACTTGGATTGGTTTATTTCTGATCTAGGTGTAGTCCAGAATGCTCATCATGGAGTTAAGATAGGTGGCGATATCATAAATTTGTTAAGACTGCCTTACTCAAGGAAAGGTGGCATCCTTAGTATAGTTATGAGGTATAGTTCTTAACTATTCCTTCTGAATAATCAGACAGTGGCAGGTTTGAAGACTTTGGAGAAACATTGGAAGTTTCTCATCAATATGTGTTATCGGTAGGAATTTCTGCAAAACCAATATAATGGAGGTTGTTTACTCAAACTTGATGGATAAATCAAGTCTATGAGAGCATGGAACTCTTGTTCTATAAAGGAAGGAGGTTCTTTCAAGTGGCAGAAGAAGGACCTGAATTTAACAGATGGATGTGGGCTAATAATGTTTAAACATCTAGTTCAACATCAAAGTCTAATTGGTGAAGTGACACATAAATTAAGATAGAATGATCTATAGGGATTGAATGCTTCATAAGGCCTATTATCTTGACAGCTTGGTGAAGATAAACTTTATTGATCAAGATATCTTTGGAAGATTTATTATAAACGTGAAGAAGACAAATGTGGCAATTGGCTTTTTCATATGAGGATTCATAAATGAGGTGATCAAAATGTGGTAATTGGTTGATCTTTAATGTGGATTCGAAGAATCAAGATAATCAGAGTGTGGCAGCTGATTGTTCTTGAAGTTTGTCTTGGAACAAATTGCTCTTGGGCAGAGGAGTGATGAGTTGAAGACTCAAGGGGATTTATTCTTCTTGAAGGTGGATGAGAGTTCATCACTCTTTCTGGATTTCTGATTCTAACTGGTGGCACAGTGTAGTTGAAGATTTTCAGTTCTTGGATTACTATGCTATAGCAAGTCCAGTTGGTGGAGCACATCTAGGATCATGGTGATAAGGTCCTGGTGTATGAAAAATGTTCTAACTAAGTGTTAGTACATTATCTGGGGTGTTTATCTACATGGTTTCTATTATTAGACTACCTAATCATATGGGAGAATGATGAAGTAGATGATCTATATTGGAAGAAACATGTAGAAGAGACTGAAGTATATCAGGTATTGATTGCTTGGAAGTTTGTTTGTGGACATTCATTCTAATGTCATAATTAGTTTGGATGTGTTTTATCTGGATTGTATGGCCTGTGGTGTGTAAAGGCTTAGTGTCAAGAACCTGTGTGCTAGAAGATGTTCATCTTGTGTAATCTGTGGTAACTACAAACCAAGAAAGGAATCAGGTATGCTTTGGTACAAGAAGTGAATGTGTTCAATTGGGAATTGAACAGAGGGTGAGCACTTGAAGACATGAAGATGCGTCTTATGTTTTCCTTTCATCAATGTACAGAGAAGCATGGAGTATCCTAGACAGGGGGAGTGTGTTACAAGTATGTGCAACTAATTTTGTGGAGTTAAGGGGGAGTAATACCTTAACCAGATAAGGAGTATCCTAGGAGTCTAGAAGGCTATAGTGTATAAAGTTGCTCTCTGCAATTTATGTTTGATTCTTGAGCAATTGATTCTAGCAGATAGTCTATGGTTATTATCGTGCCTTTGTCTTTTTATGGCTAAAAAGGGGGAGAATTAATAGTGTGTACTATTGAGGTCTGATATGAAGATGTGATGTTAAGGAACTTCTACATAAGGTACTGCTACACCTATATGTAAATTAGTTTTAGCCAAAATAAGCCAAAGGGGGAGATTGTTAATTCTATTATTTTATGATTGGCATTATGTTTGGTAAAACTAATATGGCTGGAAAATGTTGAATAAGAAGTTCCATATGTTAAATTAACATGGTATAGATTCTGGAAGAAGATGTCAAAGAAGATGTTGAAACATCTGCAAATGTCATGACAGAATTATTGTCATATGTTACAGACAGATGTCAAAGAAGATGTTGAAACATCTGCAAATGTCATGACAGAATTATTGTCATATGTTACAGACAGATGTCAAAGAAGATGTTGAAACATCTGCAAATGTCATGACAGAATTACTGTCATATGTTACAGACAGATGTCAAAGAAAATGTTGAAACATCTGCAACTGTCATGACAACATTACTATCATATGTTACAGACAGATGTCAAAGAAAATGTTGAAACATCTGCAACTGTCATGACAACATTATTGTCATGTGTTATAGATAGATATCAAACAAGAAGTGTTGAATTTAGTTCAGGATGTCACACCAGATGTTGTGACATTGTCAAACAGAGTAACAGTTAATGAACTTAAGTCAAGATATCAGGATGTCACACCAGATGTTGTGACATTGTCAAATAGAGTAACAGTTAATGAACTTAAGTCAAGATATCAGGATGTCACACCAGATGTTGTGACATTGTCAAACAGAGTAACACTTAAGTCAAGACATCAGGATGTCACACCAGATGTTGGGACATCGTAAACCTACTACCAGACTTAAATGATGCGCAACAGAACTGAGTAAATTCAGGGGAATTTATCTGGAATTAATTGGAAAGAGATAAGCAATACAAGGCGCATCTTTAGGGAGATTAGTTATCTGAATTCAGTATAACAGAATAACTAACTCACCTTGAATCAAGGAGGTAACAAACTAACTAACCCTAATTCAAGGTGATGACAGTGGGATTTATCAGATCTGAATTATGCAGAATATTCTACTAAATATTTTGATATCACAGGTGGAATTATTTTTTAAAGATGCAGAATATTCTGGAGATATTATGCAATCATATGTGGCGCTGATTTAAAGGGTGCTGATTTAGAAGATCTTAAAGACTCAATTTAAATTGAAGACAAATATTGAAAAATATAAAGTTTCTATATTTAGAGATATTTTAGAAGTTTTTAGATTTAATATCTTTTGGTATATTTGTAGCAGATTTTTTCTGCATATTTGTAGCAGCTATTGTTGTGATTGTTTAGGCCCAAATCTAGTTGGGAATAGGTTATAAAAGAAACCCTGTAACCTAGTTTAGAATTAACCCAACCAACCGAAAATGTAAACATTATTAGGGTTGTGTTCTTATGGCAGCCGTGCGTAACAAGGAACCCTATTATGGCTGTTTCACCTGTGATTCTCGAAGCTTGTAAGAAGAGAAGTATTGTACTTAATTGAAGCTGCTAAGCAAGGTTAAGTTGTTGTCATGGAAGCATGGATTCTATTTGTGAATTGTTGTAGGTATGAAGTCGTCAATATCAGCAACTGAGAGTTGAGAACTGTGAGACATCACTGAGGTGATTGGAAGTGAGGATGAGTTTCTCATATTTAGGAGTTCCTAAGTAGAAGTTGCACTGGTAGTGATTAAGTGAGAAGACTGTAAACTGTAGGTGTTTGCTGAGAAGTCTTTGAATTAATACTACATAGTGGATTTCCTTCCTGGCTTGGTAGCCCCCAGAGTAGATTGATTTGATCGAACTGGGTTAACAATTCTGCTGTGTTCTTTATATCTTTTCTGTTTTATGTTTTATACAGTACCTGAACTGAATGTCCTATCAGATGTCACAACATCCTGAAGTATGTTTGACTTTGATATATCAGAATTATTTAAGTACTGATATGTATGCCTTACCATGTTTATAAGTAACAGTAAGATGTCTCAACATCATATTCAACATCTGAGTCTGTCATACCAGAATTTCACTAAGCAAAAATTTTACCGACTGTGAACAACGTTATTCACTGCTCGAGAAAACTTGTTGTGCTTTAGCGTGGGCTGTTCGCCGACTAAGGCAGTATATGTTGACCCACACTACCTTATTGATTTCAAAGATGGATCCAGTCAAGTACATATTTGAGAAGCCAGCACTTACCGAAAGGGTTGCAAGATGGCAAATGATCCTGACAGAATATGACATTCAGTACACATCTCAAAAGGCCATCAAAGGTAGTGTACTGTCTGACTATCTGGCTGAGCAACCCATTGATGATTACCATCCAATGATATTTGACTTCACTGATGAAGACATCATGTTCCTGAAAGCAAAAGATCATGAAGATCCTGTTCACACTGAAGGGCCTGACCCAGAAGAAGAATGGACAATGATGTTTGATGGGGCTGTCAATATGAATGGTCGTGGAGTTGGTGCAGTGCTCATTACACCTAAAGGAGTTCACATGTCTTTCTCGGCAAAACCCACCCTTAACTACACTAACAACGAAGCTGAATACGAAGCTTGTATCATGGGTCTTGAGGAAGTCATTGACCTCAGGATCAAGACTTTAACTGTATTCGGAGATTTAGCTTTGGTAATCAATCAGACCAACGGCAAATGGTACACTTACCAAGAGCATCTGATTCCATACCGAGACTACATGAGGAGATTACTTACTTTCTTCACAATAGTCAAGCTTGAGTACATCCCTCGAGATGAAAATCAGTTTGCAGATGCTCTGGCTACCATTTCCTCCATGATCAAAGTTCAAGCTGCCAACTTTGTGCCTCGAATTTCAGTATCCAGACTTGACCGACCAGCATACGTATTCTCTATGGACATTGCTAAATATGACAAGCCTTGGTTCTATGACATCAAAAGATTCTTAGAGGATCAAACATACCTACCTAGGGCATCATCCAATGATAAGAAGACATTGAGAAGACTGGCTGGTAGTTTCTTCCTGAATGCTGATGGTTCCTTGTACAAGAGAAACTTTGACATGGTGCTTCTCAGATGTGTTGATAAGAAAGAGGCAAACTTGTTGATGCACGAGGTGCATGAAGGATCTTTCGGTACCCATGCTGGAGGACATGCAATGGCTAAGAAATTGTTGAGATCAGGTTACTACTGGATCACAATGGATGCAGATTGTTGTGTCTATGCCAGAATGTGCCACAAATTCCAGATTTACGCAGACAAAATGCATGTGCCTCCGAATCCTTTGAATGTAATGTCTTCACCTTGGCCCTTTGCCATGTGGGGCATTGACATGATTGGAAAGATTGAACCGACTACTTCAAATGGACACAGATTCATCCTGGTAGCCATTGATTATTTCACCAAATGGGTTGAAGCAGCTTCGTATGCAAACGTCACCAGACAAGTGGTAGCCCGATTCCTGAAAAGAGACATCATCTGTCGGTATGGAGTGCCCGAGCGAATCATTACTGATAATGGTTCCAACTTGAACAATAAAATGATGGCAGAACTGTGTTGGGACTTCAAGATCCAACATCACAACTCTTCTCCTTACAGGCCAAAGATGAATGGCATTGTTGAGGCAGCTAACAAGAATATCAAGAAGATTGTGCAAAAGATGGTGGTCATATACAAAGACTGGCATGAAATGCTACCATTTGCCTTGCATGGGTACCATACCTCAATCAGAACATCCACTGGGGCAACACCGTATCAGCTTGTGTATGGTATTGAGGAAGTCCTACTTGTTGAAGTTGAATTACCCTCCTTACGGGTACTGATGGATGTCAAGTTGAATGAAGCAGAATGGGTCCGATCTCGGTACAATCAATTGAATTTAATCGAAGAAAAGAGATTAGTTGTAATCTGTCATGGGCAGTTATATCAGAAAAGAATGAAGAAAGCTTTCGATCAAAAAGTCAGGCTTCGGGAATACCAAGTAGGAGATCTTGTGCTGAAAAGACTCCTTCCTCCACATACAGAACACAGGGGCAAGTGGACTCCAAATTATGATGGTTCATTCATAGTAAAGAAGGTTTTCTCTGGTGGAGCATTGATGCTCACTACTATGGATGGTGAAGATTTCTTATTCCCTGTGAATTCAGATGCAGTTAAAAAAATACTTCGCATAAAATGACCCGCTGGACATAAAAACAGAATGTAAGTCCAAGCAAAAATAGGGCATCCCGGCGAGTCAAAAACAGAATAAAAGACTCGGGCAAAAATAAGGGAAAATAAAGAAAAAATGTACACCCGCTGAGTTGAAAAGCCGCATTGGATAGCTCAGGCAAAAATGGGTATCCCAGTGGATTGAAAACCCGAAAGGGCGATCCACGCAAAACAAGGGAATAAGCGAACAAATGCATTCTGAATTCGTCTGTATCACATACAACACGTCATGCTTTGAAAGGATAAAGCATCAGTCAGAGTCAACTTTCTTCAGAAAGCAGGATAAGAAGAACGTCAAGCATACGGGTCATAGCAAAGGGAAGCTCACTGAAACGTCATCAACATTGCCAGCACCTTTATTTTTCTCAATTTGTAACAATCTCCTCATTTCAGGGGATTTGTTTCTTTGACTGTATTTGCCGATTCAGGGCACCCAGATTAATAAAATCAGAGTTTTCAGTCACACTTCATCTTGTACATTTTGGTGTTTCGTTTGCAAAAATTTCCAATATCTATAATATAATACTTACATAAAACAGATGTGCCTTTATAAATTACATGCTTACAGGAAATGTATTTACTTTCAGGAATGTTTAACTCCTATGACGGAATCCGGTAAGGGATACCTCGGGACACTTGTGCGTTTCTTTGTCTTAACAGGATTGCAGGTATTCAATGCGCAACGTGGGGCATGCCAAACAACATCTGGAATGTTTTTCCCCCAGCAAAGTTGATAAGGTATCATTTCCCCAACACATTTTCTTCAAGCAGCATCAGTAAATGCTCATTTCCCCAACTGAGTTGTCAAGTCTCCTCATCCTCAGCAGGATCCTCACAGAAACCTCTAGGAAGATCGTTCAGTGATCTTTTCTCCCCTAGAGTGTCGAATCTCTCATCTCCAGCAAAGACAGGGAACCATCTCCCCATAGAGCTCCAGACTCTCCCAGAAGAGCAATGTCTGAAATTCTCACACAACAAAGTGACGAAAGCTTCCACATCCCCAGTTGGGCTCCTCATTACTAAGATAGGTCTATCAGTGACCTATTTCCCCAAGCAGAGTCATACATCCTATCAGATCGACCAATGATCTCATCCCCAGATATGATATCTTTTAAGCAGATTAGCCAGAGATCTTCACAGCAGCGGGATCCGAATCCCGGACCGATTTCTTTTGCATAATCATAGCATTCACATCATTTTTCCCCCAGAGTGTAGCATTCCGTCTAATACGGAGCATTACGGAAAAAATCAAACATTTGCATGATCACAAGTCAGGTTCGAACCAGTCACCTGTAAATACCAACAGTACCTCTTCAGCAATATACAAAATACATCCCTTGCACATAAAAGCCAAAGCGTCCCCTTTGCACTCTCAAATACAGATACATGCTCTTTTCGACACTCGTCCGTGTCACCTTTCCCCAGTAAAGTTGCCAGAGCACTCTCTACAAACAAATACTTATACATAACATGCTTTTCTCGGCACTCGTCCGTGTCATCTCATATTTCCCCATAGAAAGCCAAAGCGTCCCCTTTGCAATCACAAACACATGTTCATATACTTTCGACACTCGTCTGTGTCATATCATCCCCTGTAGATATAAACCAAACCAATGCATATACACTCTTTTGACACCCGTCCGTGTCACCTATCGCCAGCACAGTTGCCCAATCACTTGTCCATTATACACTTCTTTTGACACTCGTCCGTGTCATCTTATCCCCACAGGTTGCCATAATACACTCATAACTTGTGCACTTTCTTTTCCGATACTCGTCCGTATCATGGTCTTAAGGATGCTCGTCTGCATCCTTAATCTATACACAGTGTCAAAACACTTATACCTTTTTATTTTCGGAAAGCGTAAGCACTCGTCCTTGTTTACCATCCCCCAGCAAATCCCCAACAAAACATCTTTTTCTATCCGACATTCGTCCTATGTCGCGATACTTTCGGCAGCCGTACCCTGCCAGGTGATCGTCTTTCACCATTGGATGATCGTCCCTCATCCTTTCCCCAGCGGAGTCTCCATTCTTGGAACCCTTTTCTATCCGACATTCGTCCTATGTCGTGATACTTTCGGCAGTCGTACCCTGCCAGGTGATCGTCCTTCACCTTGGATGACCGTCCCTCATCCTTATTCCCCAAACAGAGAAGTCGTCCCCTGCTAGGTGATCGTCCTTCACCTTTTGATGATCGTCCTTCATCATTTTATCTGATGTCCGTCCCCATTGTTGATCTTGTTATCCAACATTCGTCCTATGTCATGATAAACCCTGAGGGCAACCGTACCCTGCTAGGTGACCGTCCCTCACCTCCCGATGATCGTCCTTCATCATGTTTATCCGATGGCCGTCCCCATCGTTGACCTTTTTCTATCCGACATTCGTCCTATGTCGTGATAAAGAGCAACTGTCCCCTGCTAGGTGATCATCCTTCACCTTTGATGACCGTCCCTCATCATTTTTTCATTTATTCTTTAAACCGATGGTCGTCCCCGTTGTTGTTTACTATACTTTTCAACCTGATGGTCGACCCCATCATTGCTTTTACTTTAATCCCCAGAGAATTTTATTTGATGGTCGTCCCCATCTTAATCCCTTTATTCCCCCAGCATGTCGGCCGTCTCTGTCATTGCTTTAATCCTCAGCAGTCGTCCTCTGCTCGATGGTCGTCCTCCATCGCCCGCACTTTACGAATCATACTATACTTTCCTTTCACAACTTATATCCATTTTTTTCTTCACCCCAGTGAGTGCAAATTTCGGACTGTCTTTGGTATTCAACCACAAGTTATCTTGTTCGTCTGTTAAGCTCGTCGCTTACATCCTGCACAGCTAACTCATGCTTGAATAGGGGCAGCTATAAACACCCCAAATTTTCCCTCACTAAGTTCACATCATGGCTTGTGATCTTTCAACCTTATATTATTTTAATCATACCATATCATATGGCATTTTTGCTTCACTGCATTAGGTCAAGTTCATCATCATCTAGGGTTTGTGATCTGAGCAATCCAGGATCCATCTGAGCCATTCCAAAGGTCTTCAATCATCTCAAGAGGGTCCATGTATGTTAAATCATCATATTATATCCTTCAAAGATCAAGGAAGTCAAAGAATCACAAGAAATTGCAAAGCATGGAAGTAGAGCCAAGGTTTAACTACACAGATGACCTGAAATTAGGGTTTTGGTTTCAGAGGCCATAACTCCAAATTTTTTGGTCATTCTTGTTTCTATTGGTCTCAATATGTTATAAGGATCATGTGTACCAAGTTTGATGAAGAAATTCATTGTGGAAGTCATCTGATCACTGGGTAACTTCTTGAGCAAGTCAGAGCAAAATCAGGGCATCTGAGGCCCCTACCAATGGGACCAAAGTGGATTTTTCATCAAATTGAAGTTATACGATCTTTATTTGATCATTGAAGTGCTTGTAAGTTCACAAAATTGAAGAAAAATGAGCTAAACCAAAAGTTGCAAAAAATGGAAATGACTTGTAATGGAAACTTTCCATTTTGGGAAAGTTTTTCAACCTCCTCTTTCTCAACCAAAAATGCTTCAAATGAAAAATTGTTGGTCATGAAAGTTGTATATTGGATCATTCCCTTTTCAAAAAGTACAAGAACAAGTTCTAATTCATTATGGAACTCAAGTTATGGCTTGTCAAAGTTGGAAAAAATCACATAATTTTCAAGAATGCACCAAAAGGGATTCTTTGCAAAACCACTTGCCAAGGCATTTTGTGATTTCAAACACACTTCTATTTATCATAACATCATAGTGCATTTCCTTAAGATCATAATTGCCCAAAGAATTGCAAGATTTCATGCCTTGAACATTAAAAAATGACAAAGGGGCCAAAACTTCACATATTTGCAAAACACCACATGAACTTCCATCCACTTGCTACATTGCCTCAAGACTGATTTTGTGGACATCCTTGAACTCAGCTGCGCATGACAAGCCAGTGAGCCAGCTACACCATTGCCCATACCACAAGTACAACACTTTTGACTTTTTGGCAAAAACACCCATACCAATCGCAACAGTCCACCACCTACTCTCTGCCCAATCCAGACTCTACAAGCAAGCTCTAAGGACTCATTTTCATAACACACAAGCAAAACACTCCAAGAACTCAGCATTGCCAAAAATCATCCCTCTTGCAAAACCCTTCGAATCTCTCAGCTCCCTCATTCAATCTTCAAACCAATTTAAGCATTGATCTCAAAATCACTCACTGACCACAAAGCAACATTTAAACCAGCCAAGAACACCCCATACACAAAACACGATTCTTGGCCAGTTCAGTTGCTACAACACAAACCAACCATTCTCAAAGCCTTTGAAGCATTCCATTAGTCTCAGGAGGTCAAAGGCAGTCATTTTGCACAAAGGAAGAGGCCAGAAAGCTCAAGTTTGGAAAGCTTCATCTCAGGTAGTCATCTGAAATCATTTTTCCAGAACTCATATTTCATGTTCCATTAAGAAAAAGCATGCTTCACTGATCACTCTGAGCTTTCTATTTTCGAAAATGGTTAAGAAATGAGTTTGTATGAATGTTTTGAAAGGTTTGCCATTTTTAATCTTTCCTTCGAATCTTGAGTTTGAGCAAGAATAAATTTGTTTTAGGGGTGGATTTGAGTTCAGGGAGATGAGGGGAGTTGATATGGAGCTTTAGAGCTCCAGAAATGACCTAGGGAGAGAGTTTGAGATTTTCAAGGAAGCATGTCACCGGAGAAGACGACCGGAGCTCTTCTCCGGTGACCTGAAAGTCATTAACTGTGTTAATTAGGGTTAGGGCTTTGTTTGAATATAGGCCGTTTGGTTTCCCTTTCCCGCGTGTGATGGACGCCTAGGATCACTTCATTAGCATTCAATCTGGATTTATTAAATAATTAATTAGGTTTAAGTGGATTTGAATATGGACCATAGGATCTGGCGTGCAGTCAACTTAGAAATCCCTATAATCAATCCCAGCCTTTGATTGCGCATACTTCTGTTTATTTCAATTTTTATTTCAATTTTTCTCATTTATTTTGCAACATTTATTTAAAATAGCAAGAAAATTCAAAAAAATATTTTCTTGTGCATTCATACTTCAAATAATTTTCTCAACCCAAAAATATTTTTATTTTTATTTTTCACATTAAATAAATCATTTTTAAAACATTTAAATGTTTATTTTAATTATTTAATGGAAATTAATTAATTAAAATATCATTTAAGTTTCTAAAAATCCTAAAAAAAATCACATTGCATCTTTAAACATTTAGAAACATTATCATACCATCCACACAAATTTCATTTTGGTTTTGAACCATCTTTGATAATTTTCTTGAATTTAGGGTTCATAAAATTCTTATTTTAGAACCCTAACTTCAAGAATTCTTTTCGGCCTAACCAAGAATGGTATGACAATGGTTCTTGTTGCATTGATCTTCATTTGACATGTAGTTTCCAGCATAATTTTTATACAAATTTCTTCTGCATTTTTGATTTGATTTGAATTTTCTCCCTTTAGGTGCCTTAAAACCCTAGATAACTTAGAAAATTCATAACTTCCTTAGGGTTAAGAGTTAGGTCTCCTCCTTTGGGGTGTGATATCATATGGGGTTTGGATTCCTTTGATTGAATTTTCAATTTTTTATCTTGTCATTTGCTTCTGTTTTTTGGTTTTTGCATCTCATGTTGTATGAAAACCCTAATTTCCCACCTTCCTTTGCATACATCTTGCATAAGCATTCATATAAGAGCTTGCCATGACATTTTATGCATTCACATGACTTCTAAGACATCTTAGGACACATTAGAATCATGCTTGATCATTTCTTCATCCATTTACCATGTTATGCATTCATTATATTCCATGAACATTCATGAACTTTCATGCTTCTTTCATGCTTCATTTGCATTCTCATCACTTGTATGATCATCCATTGCTCTTGACGTACATTTGCATCATCTCTTAGCATCATTTACATCATGAACATGCTTCTGGTTTTGGTTTGCATCCTTACATTCACTTCATTTTCATCTCATCTCTTTCTTTATACTAACTATTTCAGGTGGTAAGTAATTGAGAAGTGAATTTGCCTTCACTTCTCATCCCTCTTCTCATTCTCTTTTATGCATCCTTTCTGAATTTTATCTTTGTTTTAGAGTGAGCTTGCTCATTCTTGTTCCTCCTTCACTTTCTTTCTTCAAATAACTTATCTTCTTAAGTGAAGTAAGTTAGCTTATTTCTTCTGCTTCTCCTCCTTTCATCTGCTTCTTCCTTGGTGGCTTATTCTTGAAGATCTCTTGCAAGCCTCATAAACCCTAGGAACATCCAAGCATGATAACATTAGGGTTTATGATTAGTCCCCCCATTAGTTTTACCTTTGAGTCTCCTTGAGTCTCTCTTCTCATCTCATAATCAGGGACTAAACCATTAAAGTTTTAAGGCTTTGTGATTAAGATTATGCCTACATCCTTCTCTTAGGATGGAGTGTATAACTTTAATCCTAAGTGTTAAACCCTTGATGTGTTTAAATATCTTAATCAATCCATCTAATAATCACTAAGACAAAAAGCTTGTAACTTGGGCCTTGCATTAGGGTTCTAATTCTTCCTTAATTGGTTAAGAAGGACTAACCCTAGTGTTAATGGACAAGTCCCCCTCAAGTTGTCTTACAAACCATAAAACTCATTTCTTAATCTCACCCTTAATTAAAATCCACTTTAATAAAAGCTTGTTTTGTCATGAGGTTAATCCCTAATCATGGATTAAGTTGGGGTATCTTCCTCAGCTTAAATGTTCTCATCTATTATCCTTCTATTAGGATGGTGTAATGGGTCCATTAAATCCTTGATTATGGCTTAAACTCATTACTTAACACTAAACAAAAATTCCAAAAACATCTAAATAATTGCAAGTAGGTTAATGATCTTAATCCTATATCATGGTGATTAAGTGTGAGGTGCTTACTTCATACTTAAGGTATTCTCATTACCCCTAATCAGAGGGAGGATGTGATGAGTTTACTAACCCTTGGTTTAGGCTTAAGCTCATTTTCTTATGACAAACACAAAAAGCAATAAAAGATTGAAAACATCAAAAACAAACAATAATCGTCTCCTCCGAGATTCTTTTCTCACCTCATTCACTCACAAACGAGAACTCGTTTTTTCCGTCTGATGCAAGACAGTCAGAACCTGAGCCAGACAGGTCATACACTTGAGCATAGACAAGTAAGCAGTTCATCAGTCAGTTCATCTTTTTCCAGTCTCTTTGAGTCAAACTACGATGTTCTGACTTCCTCATTGCACGAGAGGATACATAGGCATAACTTAACTGTTATCGAACAAAAGTCTATGTTGTTCCCCTTCTTCCAGCCTTATTCTTTAAGCCTCATTCCTGAGCATTTCATTTCACATACCTTTTACACTGACACCTATACATTCTTCTCCAGCTTTTTCACACAGATAGCACTGACACTACCCCTTTAAACACAATCTAGGTGCTAATACCTTCCCAGGTTGTAACCAACCGCCTTTCTAAGTTTCTATGGTTCGCGACCGTCTTATCCATCTCTTTCTAGGTTTATGCAGCATTACCTTTCCTTCGGGATAAAAATGCCTAGCTGGCGACTCTTTTCAGTTCATCCTCATGTTCTCTCCTCTCGCCGACCGTTCGCGTCTGTACCCTTTCTGACCCAGGTGTATTTTAGTGGGAGAGACAGTTCCAAAGGGTCATCTTCATCAATTTGAGGTCCTATGATCTTTATTTGATCTTAGTAATTCTCGGAAGTTCAAAAAATTGAAGAAGTATGAGCCATTGAAAAAGTTTCTATTTTTGGGCATGACTTGTAATGAAAACTTTCCATTTTGGGAAAGATCTTCAACCTCCTCTTTCTTGATCAAAACGGCTTCAAATGGATTTTCTTCAAACATGAAAGTTGTAGATTGGATCTTCCCATTTTCAAAAAGTACAAGAACTCCTCTTGATTAATCCTTGAACTCAAGATATGGCAAGTCAAAGTTGGGAAATTTCTTGTAATTTTCAAGTTCATGCCAAAGAGGGAAATTTGCAAAATGGTATTTCAGGCCTTTATGTGACCTCTAATCCACTCAAATACATCATGCCATGATCAAACAACTTCTAAAGATCAGAATTGGGCCAAGAGCCCAGGGTTTTCATGCCTTGTTTCTCAAGAAATCACAAATTTGTGAAATTGCAAAAACCATTCAAACTCATGATCCAAGCTGCACAACTCATGAAAATTGATCCAATGGTGCTCCTTGAACTCAGCTGATGCAATACAAGCTCTCAAACCATCTCTGCACCATGCCATACCTCAAGTACACAAAACCTTGAATTTTTGCAATTTCCCCCATACTCTTGGAATAGTGATCAGCAGCCTCTACAAACCTACTCCATGATCTATTCACACTTTATGGGAGAGATATAGCAACACTCCAGCCCTTGAAACAAGCAGATACTCAGATTGCACAAAAATTGTCAAAAACATCCCCTCTTCGATTCTCACTACTCAGCTATCAAACATCCAAAATTCTTTCACCATTCAATCACACATAACACAAGGATCATTTTCCACCCATCACCATGGCCTGAAACACAACATATCAAAACCTCATTTTCTGCCATATCAGAATTGAAACTCTCATACTAGCCACTATAAGCTTCATCCAAGCATCTCATTAGCACAAGGAGGACCAGTGGAGTTGGTTTGCACCAAGGAAAGGCTTTGAAAGCTCAGATTTGAAAAGCTCCAGTTCAGGTAACCTTCAAGAACAATTTTTCCAGAACCTTGATTTCTTGTTATAGAATGATTCTATATGCTCTGTTGATCATGCTGATGTGTTCAGAATTGAAAATAGTGTAGAAATGAGCATGTATTGTATCTCTGAAAGTTTGCCCGTAAAAATGTTTTTGCTTCGAATCATCATGTATGCATGTTATAAATCTTGTTTGAGGATTGATTTTGGTTGTATGATGTTTGGGGATCATTTATGGGCAGGTCTTGTGGGTTTTAGTGAGCTGGGGAAGAAGTTAGGGTGAGGGGCTTGCTAGAGAAGACGAGCGGAGCTTATCTCTGGTCGCCTGAGATTAATTAGGGTTAATCATAATTAATATCCCAGTTTTAATGCTAGCCTTAAGATCTTGATTAGATTAAGTGCGTGGACGGCTTAGATCATATCATTAAACCCTAATCCTATTTAATTAATTAAAACAAATTAAAATAAACTCAGAAAAAGCCTGGACCCTTGGATCACGCGCGTAAGCCCAATTTGAATTTAGGCCTTAGGATCTTCATACTATTGGTCAAGCAGACTTCCAATCCTGGCCACTAATCTCTCCCTCACGCAATCTGAACCACTCCTTTTAATTACTTTGCATTTTAATTCATTTTTATTTCATTTTATTTTCTTTACTTATTTAAAATAGCATTTCATTTTATAAAATTCTAATTTTTTGCATCCTAACTTTAAATAATTTTCAGAACCCAAAAACATTTTTATTTTTAAATTTTGCATTAAAAAAATATTTTTAAATCATTTAATTGTATTATTTAATTAATTCATTCATTTTAATTAATTAAAAATACCTTTAGGTATTTAAAATCACCAAAAAAATCAGGAAGCATTCTTACATATTTAGAACAATTTACAAACTCATATTACAAATTTATTTTAGGGTTTGATCACATTTTGACAATTAACCATGAATTAGGGTTTCTAAATTTCCCATTTTCTAACCCTAACTTCAAAAATTCACTTCTGCCTAACCAAAATGAGTTTGTACTTGGTTCCTTTTGAATTCTTTTACATTTTGCATCTAGTATCTAGGGTATTTATATCATATTTTTGCATTTCATTTTCCATTTGCTTGGCATTTTTCATGAAGAAGTACCCAAAATCCTAACCTAACTTAGAAAAACCATAACTTGACTTTGGTATAGCTTCTGACTTCCATCTTTGGGGAGTGATCTTATGTGTGTTTAGGGTTCATTTGGTTACAATTTCAATTTTTTATCATGTGTTTTGTTTCTGTTTTGATCATATTCATCTCACCCTTTCTTAAAAACCTAATTTGCCATGTTCATTTGCATTCATCTTTGCATACTATCATCATATAAACTTGTCATGACATCTCATGCATTTGTATGTCATCTTAGACACTTTAGGACATGTTTGAATGTTGATTGATCATTGTTGCATCCATTTGACATGTTTTACATCCATTACATCTTATGTATATTCATGTGTTCTTAAGCTTCTAACATGCTTGTTTTTGCATCCATCACTTGTATGATCATACATGTGCATTGTATATGACTTTGCATTTCTCCATGACACATTTGCATCATGTATTTACTTCTAGTTGGCATCATTGCATCTTCATCTTTTCTTCATTGCATCTTGTTTCACCTTATGCATTCATATTAACCATTGCAGGGGCTTCTGGCAAGTTGAACAGGATGTGGATTTGCCTCCATATCCAACCTTTTCTTATCCCTTCATTTGTAGTTTTATTTGTCTTTGAAGTGAGTTTGACTCACTTGTGCCCTCACTTGCTCCTTTTCTTTCTCTTAGGTTACTTAGCTTCTTCGGGAAGTAAGTAACCTATTCTTCTTCCTCTTATCTTTTCATCTGCTTTTTCTTCCTTGGTGGCCATCTAAAGACTTTCTGAATTTCTCTAAGCCTCACAAAACATAGGAATGTCATAGCATGATAACTTTAGGGTTGTATATAGTCTCCCCTAGTTTTTTTACCTTTGAGTCTCCTTGAGTCTTTTCTCCTCATCTCATGATCAAGGCTAAACAATTAAAGTTTTGGGGCTCTGTATTAGGGTGTCGCTCCCACCAAATGAGGCCAGGTCAAAAGGGGTACAGACGCGAACGGTCGGCGAGAGAAGAGAACACACAAGGGTGAACTGAAAAGAAAAGAGTCGCCAGCTAGGCATTTTTATCTCGAAGGAAAGGTAATGCTGCATAAACCTAGAAAGATATGGATAAGACGGTTGCGAACCAGAGATACTGAGAAAAGGGGTTGGTTACAACCTGGGAAGGTATTAGCACCCAGATTGTTCGTCGTACTCGACGGGATCCACGCTCAAAAGATTTGTGTTTTAAAGGAGTAATGTCAGTGAAATCTGTGTATAAAAGCTGGAAAAGAATGCAAGTGTCATTGTAAAATAAATGTGAAGTGTATAAGAGAAGTGTCAGTGTAAGAACAAGAGTGAAATGCTCAAGACCATAAGGCTTAAAGAATAATGCTAGAAAGAGGGGGAATATACAGAGACTTTTGTTCGATAACAGTTAAGTTATGCCTATGTATCCTCTCGTGCAATGAGGAAGTCAGAACACCGTAGTTCGACTCAATGAGACTAAAAGATAAATTGACTGATGAACTGCTTACTTGTCTATGCTCAAGTGTATGACCTGTCTGGCTCAGGTGCTTACTGTCTTGCATTAGACGGAAGAAGCAAGTTCTCGTTTGTGAGTGAAGATGATGAGAAAAGAATCCCGGAGGAGACGATTATTGTTTGTTTTTTGTGTTTTCAGTCTTTTATTGCTTTTGAAGTTTGTCATAAGTTAATGAGCTTAAGCCTAAACCAAGGGTTAGTAAACTCATCACATCTTCCCTCTGATTAGGGGTAATGAGAATACCTTAAGTATGAAGTAAACACCTCACACTTAATCACCATGATGTAGGGTTAAGATCATTAACCTACTTGTGATTATTTAGATGTTTTTGGTGTTTTTGTTTGGTGTTAAGTAAAGAGTTTAAGCCATAATCAAGGATTTAATGGACCCATTACACTATCCTAATAGAAGGATAATAGATGAGAAAATTTAAGTTGAGGAATATACCTCAACTTAATCCATGATTATGGATTAACCTCATGACAAAACAAAGCCTTTTTTAGAGTGGATTTTAGTTAATGGTTAGGTTAAGAAATGTATTTTATGATTTGTAAGACAACTTGAGGGGGACTTGTCCATTAACACTAGGGTTAGTCCTTCTTAACCAATTAAGGAAGAATTAGAACCCTAATGCAAGGCCCAAGTTACAAGCTTGATGTCTTAGTGATTATTAAGTGGATTAATTAAAGGATTTAAACACATTAAGGGTTTAACACTTAGGATTAAAGTTATACACTCCATCCTAATAGAAGGATACAGGCATAACCCTAATCACAAAGCCTTAAAGCCTTAAGGGTTTAGTCCTTGATTATGAGGTGAGAAGAGAAGACTCAAAGATGACACAAAGGTAAAACTAAATGGGGGACTAATCAAACCCTAATTGTGATCATGCTTGGTTGTTCCTAGGGTTCATGAGGCTTGCAAAAGATCTTCAAGAGAAAAGCCACCAGGAAAGAAACAGATGAAAGGAGAAGAAGCAGAAAGAATAAGACAACTTGCTTCACCAAAGAAGACAAGTTGCCTGAAGAAAGAAAGTAAGAGATGAACATGAATGAGCAAGCTCACTCTAATACAAAGATAAAATGCAGCAATGATGCAAGAGAGAGATGGGAAGAGATTGTGAGAAGTGAAGGCAAATTCACTTCTCAAAACAACTTACCACCTGAAAAGTTAGCAAAAGAAATGAAATGCAATGAAAATGAGATGAAATGCCATGATGCAGACAAAGTCAGAAGCATGAACATGATGTTAATGATGCTAAGAGATGATGCAAACACATGTCAAGAGTTGTGGATGATCATACAAGAATGAGGATGCAAATGAAGCATGTTTTGAACCATGAAAGCTCATGAAAGTTTATGTAATGAAATGAATGCACAACATGGAAAATGAATGATGCAATGATCAAACATGATTCTAATATGTCCTAAGATGTCTTATATGTCATATGGATTCACAAAATGTCATGGCAAGTTCTTGAATGCAAGCATGTGAGAGATGGATGCAAATGAAGGCAAAAATTAGGGTTTACATACAATATGCAATGCAAAATTCAAAATCAGAAGCAAATGACATGATAAAAAATTGAAAATGGGATCAAAGGTACCCTAACCCTACACAAGTTCACTGCCCAAAGGAGGGTACCTAACTCTTAACCTAATGGAAGTTATGAATTTCTCAAGTCAACTAGGGTTTCAAGGAACCTCAAAACGAAAAATGCACATCAAATTGAAAATGAAAGATAAATTCAAACCAATTTTTACCCTAGAAACTACATGTTATAAAGAATGCAATGCAAGAAGAACCATCACCAAACTCTTCATGGTTAGGCAGAATGAATTTTTTCAAGTTAAGACCAAAATATTGCCTTCAAATAACTTTTATTCCAATGAAAAATGTCAAAATACATCAAGGACCAAAAAGAAATTTGCTTTGAGAGTTTGATAATGTTTCTAAATGTTTTAAAATGCAATGTGAATTTTTTGGTGATTTTTAAATACCTAAATGCATTTTTAATTAATTAATTTCCATTAACTAATTAAAAATAAACATTTAAATGATTTAAAAATAATTTTTAATGCAAAAAAATAAAAATAAAAATATTTTTGGGTTCTGAAAATTAATAAAAGATTTGATAAAAATTTTCAGAATTTTTTAATGTATTTTACTATTTTTAAAAATTCGTAGAAAGTAAAACAAATAAAATGAAATAAAATTTAAATAAAAAGAAAGTATGTGCAATGGAGAGTCCAGATTGAATCTGGGCTTGAAGTTGTTGACTTGGCGCCACATCCAATGGCCCAAGTTTAAAACTGACTAATCCTAATTAATTAATTCCTTAAACCCTAATTAAAACTAATCAAGAGATCCCAGCCATCCAACACACGCGGGAAAGAGCAATCGCACGGTCCACATTCAAACCCCCACTAATTACACAACTAAACCTAATTAGGGCAAATTAAACTCAGACGGCCGGAACAGTGGTTCCGGTCGTCTTCTCCGACGAACCAAAAACCCTAGTTTCTTCTATAGGTCACCAAACCTCAAATTTCTTTCACAAAAATGATCCTCACATCAATCTAAACCTAAACCCTCACCTGAAACTCATTTATTTCACTTCATAAGCATGAATCGAAGCAAAATGTGAAACACGGGCAAATGTTCAGAGACTTCATACATGGTGGTTTCTTCACCATTTTTAGAAATAAACACATCCCCATGATCAGGGGAACATACAAAATCATAAAAGAACTTAAAAGCTAGCTTCTGGAAAAAAAGTTCTTCATGTTACCTGAGATGAAGACTCTCTGATTCTGAGCTTTCTGGACTTTTCCTTTGTGCAAACCCACTTCTTTGAACACCCTGATGATGAAATGAAGCTTGGAAGGCTTTGATAATGGCTGGTTTGAATGCTTCAGTTCTGGTGTAGCAGAAATTGAGGGTTGAGTATGTGAGGATTTAAGCTGTTTCAAGGGGTGATTCTTGTTCTATGGATGATTTGTGGTTTGTTGGTGAAAGAAAAATGGAAGTTTGATGGCTGTGTGAAGAGTTTCGAAGAGGAGAAGTTTTTGACAGTTTTTGGGAATGCTGGATTGTGGGAAGTTTCTGGCTTGTGTGTGGTGTGCTTTGGGATGCTTGAGGTCCACATATTAGACTCTGATTGGGCAGAGAGTTGGTAGTGGCACAGTTTGATTGGCATGGGCAAAAATGCAAAAAGTCAAAAGTATGTGTACTATAAGCATGGGCTGGAACAGAAGTGGTTCAACGGGGTGTCTTACCTCAGCATGGTTTATGGTGAGCCCTAGGATCAAAAAGATGCAGCTGGATGGCTTGGATAGCAAGATGGCATAAGTTTTGCATTTTGCCCTCTTTGAAGTTTCTTGTGAACCAAGGCATGAAATCTTATGATTTCTTGGGCAATTTGTAGCAAAATGAGTTATGTGATGCTCTTATGATGTTTTGATACCAATTAGAAGTCAAACCAATCCTTGGACATCATTCTTGCAAGAATTCCTTTTTGGAGAATTTTATGGAAAATGGCTTATGAAAGTTTGTGATCCAAGGCATGAACCTTGTAACTCTTGGGAAATTCTGATTTTGCTAAGTTGCAATATGTTGTAATGATGCAAAGAAGTCATTTAGAGGTCTTGAAAGTGCTTAGAACTTGAATTTGCAAAAATCCCTCTTTGGTGTCAAAAGTGGAAATTTAGTGATTTTGTCCAACTTTGACAAGCCATAACTTTTGAATCAAAATGAATTAGAATGAGTTCTTGTACTTTTTGAAAAGGGAATGCTCCAATATACAACTTTCATGACCAAAGGTTTTCCATTTGAAGCATTTTTGAATCAAAAAGAGGAGGTTGAAAAACTTTCCCAAAATGGCAAGTTTACATTATAAGTCACTTTCCCAAAAAGGCAATTTTGCAAATGGCTTGAAATTCTTCAATTTTGTGAATTTCTAACATCTTCTATGATCAAATAAAGATCATACACATTCAAAATGATGGAGAAACCCCTTTGGTTGAGTCACTGGGGGCCTCAGATGCCCTGATTTTGCACTGACTTGCTCAAGAAGTCACCCTTTGATCAGATGCCTTCCCCATTGAATTTCTTCATGAAAATTGATATGCATGATCCTCATAATGTATAGAGACCAATAGAAACAAGAATGAGCAAAAAATTTGGAGTTATGGTCTTTGAAACCAAAACCCTAATTCTAGGTCATCTGTGCAATTAAGCCTGGCTCTGCTTCCATGCCTTCCTCAGTTCTTGTGATTCTCTGAATTCCTTGGCCTTGTGAGGATATAATATGATGCCATAACATACATGGACCCCTTTGAAGTGATTGATGACCTTTGAAGTGGCTCAGATAACCCTTGGATTGCTCAGATCACAAACCCTAGATGCAGATGACTTAGAACCAATACAGTGAACCAAAAATGCAACATGATGTGATATGGTTAAACTTATGCAAATGAAAAGATCATAAGCCATGGTGAAATGAGTGAGGGCAAATTTGGGGTGTTTACAGCTGCCCCTATTCAAACATGAGTTAGCTGTGTAGGATGTAAGCAACGGCTTAACAGGCAAACAAGATAACTTATGGTTGAATACCAAAGACAGTCCAAAATTTGCACTCACTGAATGAAGAAGAAAAGGGATATAGATTGTGAAAGGAAATAAAGTATGTTTATAAAATGCGGGCGACGGAGGACGACTGTCGAGCAGAGGATGACTGCTGGGGATGAAGCAATGACGGGGACGACCGACATGCTAGGGAAAGTAATAAGACTCTCTGGGGATTGAAGGTAAATGATGGGGACGACCATCTGGTTGAGGAAAATAAATGATGAGGGACGGTCATCAAAGGTGGAGGACGATCACCTAGCAGGAGACGGCTGCTCTGTTGGGGATAAGATGAGGGACGGTCATCTAAGGTGAAGGACGATCACCGGCAAGGTACGGTTGCCAACAATATCATGACATAGGACGAATGCCAGATAGAAAGGGTCGACAATGGGGACGGCCATCGGATAAGCCTGATGAAGGACGATCATCAAGAGGTGAAGGACGATCACCTAGCAGGGGACGGCTGCTCTGGGATTTTATCATGACATAGGACGAATGTCAGATAACAGAAACAACGATGGGGATGGCCATCGGATAAAATGATGACGGACGATCATCAAAAAAGGTGAAGGACGATCACCTAGCAGGGGACGGCTTCTAAAAATATCGTGACATAGGACGAATGTCAGATAAAAAAGGAGATAGTTTGCTAGAGAATCTACTGGGGAATAGTAGACACGGACGAGTGTCTATTTCAAGAAGATATACGTGTTTGACACTGTGTATAGATTAAAGATGCGGACGAGCATCCTTAAGACTATGATACGGACGAGCATCGGTAGAAACAAACGCTTGACACATGTTCAAAGATGATGATATGGACGAGTACCAACTGGTTAACAAAGAACACGGACGAGTGTTGACTCTGAGGGGATTTAAGTGGTATATACAAAATACGGACGAGTATCTGTATGAGTAAAAAGTGATGAGTGAGACATAAACGAGTGTTCAACTTGCTGTGGAGAACACGACACGGACGAGTGTCGGAAGAAGTGTATTATAAACAAGTATTTGATCGACAATCAGCGTTTAGTTAATCATGCTGGGGAAGGGTGACACAAACGAGTGTCAAAGGAGGAAAACACATATGTATTAGTGAGTGCAAAGGGGACGCTTTGGCTTTCTACTGGGGATATGACACAGACGAGTGTAATGTACAAGCATCTGCTTGCTCGGGCTATTTTACTGGGGAATGATGACACGAACGGGTGCCAAAAGGAGCATGCAACTATATTTGTAGAGGAAAATGCTTCAGTATTCTGCCGGGGAGTTTGAGAGGTATTTAGCGTCGGTATTTACGGGTGTTCGGTTCGACACATGGCTTATGATTTATGAAATATGTTTGATTTTTGCTGTAATGCTCCATATTAGACAGAATGCTACACTCTGTGGGGAAAACATGATGCGAATGCTATGATCATGCAGAGATACCGATCCGGGATTCGGATCCCGTTGCTGTAGATATCCATGGTTGATCTGCTGGAAGTGGATATCCCAGCCGGGGATGAGATCATTGGTAGATCTGACATATATGGCCCTGCTTGAGGAAATAAATCATTGGTAGACCTATCTTGGTAATGAGGGACCCAGCCGGGGTCTGTAGAAGCTTTCGTCACTCTATTATGAAATCTCCAGGCGTCGCTTTTCTAGATAGAGGCTGAAACTCCGCGGGGAGATAGTTTCCTGCCTTTGCACTTGGATGAGGAGGAATGATGATTCGGCAACTCAGTCGGGGATAAAGCATCTCTGGTGCCATTTGGAGAATGAGCTGAGTAGATAATGATTTGGTGGCCTGCTGGGGAGAAGCTTTCATGCCCCATGTCACGCTTCGAACACCTGCAATCCTTTATGACAAAGGAATGCACAAGTACCCCGAGGTATCCCTTACTGGATTCCGTCATACGAGTTTAGACACTCCCGGGAGCAAATAATAAATTTCCCGCAAGCATGTAATTTAGAAAAAGACGCATCTGTATTCATGCAAACAAGGTTTATAAGAACATCGGACATTTTTTGCAAACGTAATTAAAATGTACGAGACAAAATGCGACTGATAATCTGATTTTATTAATTCGTGTGCCCTGAATTGGCAAGTACAGTCAAAGAAACATATCCCTTGAAATGAGGAGATTGTTACAAATTGAGAAACCAAAAGAATGGTGGCAATGCTGATGACGCTTCAAGGAGCTTCCCTTTTGCTATGACCCGTATTACCTTGACGTTCTTCTCCTCCTGCTTTCTGAAGAAGGTTGACTCTAACCGAAGCTTGAACCTTTCGAAGTTTGCCGTGTTGTAGGTGATACAGACGAATTCAGAATGCAGTTGTTCGCTTATTCCCTTATTTTGCGTGGATCGCCCTTTCGGGTTTTCAACCCACCGGGATACCCATTTTTGCCTGAGTTGTCCAATGTGGCTTTTCAACTTAGTGGGTGTACACATTTTTTTTATTTTTTTTCCCTTATTTTTGCCCGAGTCTTTTATTCTGTTTTTGACTCGCCGGGATGCCCTATTTTTGCCTGGACTTACATTCTGTTTTTTTGTGTCCAGCGGGTCATTTTACGCGAAGTATTTTTTAACTGCATCTGAATTCACAGGGGACAGGAAATCTTCACCATCCATAGTACTGAGCATCAAGGCTCCACCGGAGAAAACCTTCTTTACTATGAACGGCCCATCATAATTCGGAGTCCACTTGCCCCTGTGGTCTGCATGAGGAGGGAGGAGTCTTTTCAGCACAAGATCTCCTACTTGGTATTCCCGAAGCCTGACTTTCTGATCGAAGGCTTTCTTCATTCTTTTCTGATACAGCTGCCCATGACAAATTGCAGCTAACCTCTTCTCTTCGATCAGACTTAGTTGTTCGTATCGGGATCGGACCCATTCTACTTCATTCAGCTTAACATCCATTAGTACCCGCAGGGAGGGTAATTCAACTTCAACAGGCAGGACCGCCTCCATACCGTACACAAGCTGATACGGCGTTGCCCCAGTGGACATTCTGATTGATGTACGGTACCCATGCAAAGCAAATGGTAGCATTTCATGCCAGTCTTTGTAGGTAACCACCATTTTCTGCACAATCTTCTTGATATTCTTGTTAGCTGCCTCTACAGCGCCATTCATCTTTGGCCTGTAAGGAGAAGAGTTGTGGTGTTGGATCTTGAAGTCCCGACACAGTTCTGCCATCATTTTGTTGTTTAAGTTGGAACCATTATCAGTAATGATTCGCTCGGGCACTCCATACCGGCAGATGATATCTATCTTCAGAAATCTGGCTACCACTTGCCTTGTAACATTTGCATAAGAAGCTGCTTCGACCCACTTGGTAAAATAGTCAATGGCTACCAGGATGAATCTGTGGCCATTTGAAGCAGTCGGTTCGATCTTGCCAATCATATCAATGCCCCACATGGCAAAGGGCCAGGGTGAAGACATCACATTCAAAGGATTGGGAGGCACATGCACTTTATCCGCATAAATCTGGCATTTATGGCATTTTCTAGCATAGGCACAACAGTCTGCATCCATTGTGATCCAATAATAGCCTGATCTTAACAACTTTTTAGCCATGGCATGTCCTCTAGCATGGGTACCAAAAGATCCTTCGTGTACCTCGTGCATCAACAAGTCTGCTTCTGTCCTATCAACACATCTGAGGAGTACCATATCAAAGTTTCTCTTGTACAAGGAACCGTCAGTATTCAGGAAGAAACTACCGGCTAGCCTTCTCAATGTCTTCTTATCATTGGATGATGCCCCAGGTGGGTATGTTTGATCCTCCAAGAAGCACTTAATGTCATGGAACCAAGGTTTATCATCTTTAACAACATTAGCTGAGAATACATATGCTGGTCTATCAAGTCTGGATACTGATATTCGAGGCACAAAGTTGGCAGCTTGAACTTTGATCATGGATGAAATGGTAGCTAGAGCATCTGCAAACTGATTTTCATCTCGAGGGATATACTCAAGCTTGACCGTTGTGAAGAAAGTCAACAACCTCCTTGTATAATCCCGATAAGGTATCAGATGATCCTGTGAGTGTACCATTTGTCGTTGGTTTGATTAATCACCAGAGTTGAATCTCCGAACACAGTCAAAGTTTTGATCCTGAGGTCAATAGCTTCCTCAAGACCCATAATGCAAGCTTCGTATTCAGCTTCGTTGTTAGTGCAGTTAAAGGTGAGTTTTGCCGAGAAAGGCATGTGAACTCCCTTAGGTGTAATGAGTACTGCACCAACACCACGACCATTCATATTAACAGCCCCATCAAACATCATAGTCCACTCTTCTTCCGGGTCAGACCCTTCAGTGTGAATAGGCTCTTCATGATCTTTTGCTTTTATGAACATGATGTCTTCATCGGGGAAATCAAATCTCATAGGCTGGTAATCATCAATGGGCTGCTCAGCAAGGTAATCAGACAATACACTGCCTTTGATGGCCTTTTGAGATGTGTATTGAATATCATACTCTGTGAGAATCATTTGCCATCTTGCAACCCATCCGGTAAGTGCTGGCTTCTCAAAAATGTACTTAACCGGGTCCATCTTGGATATCAATAAAGTAGTCTGGGTCAACATATACTGCCTTAGTCGGCAAGCAGCCCACGCTAAAGCACAGAAAGTTTTCTCGAGCAGTGAATAACGTTGTTCACAGTCGGTAAACATTTTGCTTAGGTAGTATATTGCATACTCTTTTCGACCAGACTCGTCATGCTGGCCCAGCACACACCCCATTGACTCTTCTAATACTGTCAAGTACATGATTAGAGGTCTTCCTTCCACTGGAGGCATAAGGATTGGAGGCTCTTATAAGTATTCCTTGATTTTGTCAAAAGCCCTCTGGCAGTCTTCGTTCCACCTGACCGTTTGTTCTTTTCTCAACAGTTTGAACAAAGGCTCACAGGTTGCAGTAAGGTGAGATATGAACCTCGAAATGTAGTTCAATCTACCTAGAAACCCCCGAACTTCTTTTTCTGACTTCGGTGCAGGAATTTCTTGAATGGCTTTGACTTTGTCAGGGTCAACTTCAATCCTTTTTTCACTTACAATAAATCCCAGCAGCTTACCGGATCGCACCCCGAATGTGCATTTGTTGGGGTTTAACTTCAACTGGTACTTCCTCAGACGCTTGAATAACTTCAACAGATTCACCAGGTGGTCTTCTTCTATGAGGGACTTGGCAATCATGTCATCCACATAACATTCAATTTCTTTGTGGATCATGTCATGGAATAATGTTACCATAGCCCGTTGATAAATGGCACCCGCATTCTTCAGTCCGAATGGCATCACCTTATAACAGAACGTGCCCCAGGGTGTGATAAAAGTTGTCTTCTCCATGTCTTCAGATGACATTTTAATCTGATTGTATCCTGAAAATCCATCCATGAAGGAGAACACCGAGAACTGAGCCGTATTATCAACCAATACATCAATGTGAGGTAAAGGGAAGTCATCTTTCGGGCTGGCTCTGTTCAGATCCCGGTAATCCACACACATCCTTACCTTGCTGTCCTTCTTAGGCACAGGTACAATATTAGCAACTCATGGCGGATAGCTAGTTACAGCAAGGAAACCGGTGTCCCACTGCTTTTGTACCTCTTCTTTTATCTTCATAGCCATATCTGGGCGAGTACGGCGCAACTTCTGTTTTACTGGCGGACAATATTCTTTTAGAGGCAGCTTGTGCATGACAATGTCGGTGTCCAACCCTGGCATATCCTGATAAGACCAAGCAAAAACATCCACATATTCTCGAAGCATGTCAATCAGTTGCTCTTTCACTGAATCTTGTAAGCAGGCCCCGATCTTGACTTCTCTCACTTCTTCTTCTGTACCAAGATTAACTGTCTCAACCTCCTCCTGATGAGGAGTGATAACCTTCTCCTCTTGCCTTAACAACCTGGCTAACTCTTCAGGTAACTCATAATCTTCTTCAACCCCTTCATCAGCTTGATTAATCGGATAGTCAAAGTCATACGACGTCATAGCAGTGTTGTTGTCGGTGCAGTCTAAAAGGCACTTTCTGCAAGGGTTGAGATTGGTTTGTTTTAGTGATCAGTTTTATCTTATTAAGAAAAAGTGAAAATGAAGTTATTTATTTTGAAAAGCATTGCCATTTTATTTTTGTACAAAAAGTGAAAAATGAAAAACAGTGAGCGAAAAAGAAAAGACTCATTTGCAAAAGATGTCCTGATATTCATTAATTTGATCTTTGCACAAAATACAAGATGGCCCGATTACAAAATGGGTCTTGGCATCTTGGGCAAGATGCAAGACTTGATGCATGCTTTAAAATAAAGGAAATAATAATTACTCTGCAGGAGTAACCCTTATAATTTCCTGGGAAAACCAGTTAAGGACTTGGCTCCCCGGGATCCTTGGACGTATCCAGCTCTCCAGGTTGCGGTCGCTTTCCTCCTCGTCTTCCAAATTGTTCACAGCATCCGGGGTGAGCATTCCCCCGCTGACGAACTTGGACTCCTTGGCAGCCGCTGATTGATCTCCTTGAGTTGGTCTGTAACCCAACCCAAATCGGTCTTCTTTCTTCTCCATGGGCAACAGCTTGCCCCAGCCTTGGGCGGTACCTTCCTCAACAACCTTCCGGGCTTGCTGGTATGATGTTATGGAAGTTCCCAGTATAGCAGATGCTTCATTAATGTTCAAGGCCTCAAACCCTTGGATCATGGTTTCATGGATCTCTCCGTCCATTTCAATGTACTTATACGTAGCCAGCTGGCTAACAAAGATGTCCTCCTCCCCACAGATGGTGATGATCTGGCCTTCCCACTCGAACTTCAACTTCTGGTGAAGGGTAGATGTAACAGCGCCAGTGGCGTGGATCCAGGGTCTACCCAACAGACAGCTGTAGGCCGGATGTATGTCCATCACAAAGAAGGTAGTTTTGAAGGTCTGCGGGCCAATCAACACAGGCAGATCAATCTCCCCGAGCACTGATCTTTTAGAGCCATCGAATGCTCTCACCACCAAATTACTCGGACGCAATGCCAAGCCATCATACTCCAGCTTCACTAAGGCTTTCTTTGGTAGAACATTGAGCGATGACCCAGTGTCCACCAGTACATGAGATAGAACAGAACCCTTGCATTCCAAGGTGATATGTAAAGCCTTGTTGTGGTTACGTCCCTCTGTTGTTAAGTCAGCATTGGTAAAGCCTATTCCATGACTGGTGTTGACATTCGCAACCACAGTTTCTAGCTGATTAACGGTAATCTCTTCTGGCACGTATGCTGCGTGTAGGACTTTCAACAGTGCGTTCCTGTGAGCTTCAGAACACATCAATAGTGATAATATGGAGATTTTTGAGGGAGTTTGGTGAAGTTGATCCACCACCTTGTAATCACTTATTTTTATGATTCTCATAAACTCGTCTACATCTTGTTCAAAAGATGTCTTCTGAGTTTCTTTGGCAGTCGGCTCTTCAGGTACCCCACTCTTTCCTTTTGCTTGGGCAACAGTCTCTGCTTCAACATTAGGTCTTTGCATTTGTGAGGCAAAAAGGCATCCGCTTCGGGTGAAGCCTCCGCCTCCCCCAACATTATCAACTTGTGGAGAAGAGGTCGATGAATCCAGAGTGATTTTCTCCCCGTTGCAGTAGAGATCAGAGCCATAATGCCAAGGTATGGCATTACTGCTTTCATAAGGGACGGGTCCAGGCACCGTAATGGTGACCGGACTGAATGTTGCAGAGGAGGGTGCTGTAATGGTGTGCGGATCATAGTAAATTGTGACTGGTGATCTGGTAGGGGGTGTCATGATTTGTTGTTGGAAATTGCTGCTGGGAGGAACATCTGATGGGTCATAATAGATTGTAACTGTTGAGACATCTTCATTAATTTTTGATGGCGTTGTAGAAGATTCTGCTAATAACATGGATGCTGATGTTGTAGAAGAAAGGGTTGTTGACATTTGATTTGTTGAAGTGATGGACGGAGCCATTGCTGATGATATTGATGAATCGGCAGGAATGATAATTGCTGCTGTTGTAGAAGAATCGGGAATTGTTGTTAAAGGAATTGTTGGATTTGTAGGCGCCGTTGTTGAGATCTGAAGGATACCATCCTTAATAAGACCACCTATGCCGCTTCTCAACTTTTCACACCCGTTGACTGCAATGTTGCAATAACCACAGCCGAGCTCACACCCGGGGAACACTTGGCACTCTAGGAGCTGAGCTTTAATTTCGACCAAAGGTGTTCGAATTTGCGCAACACTGGTGATCAAGGTAGATGGCTTGTCTTCCTCAATAGCATTAATCCTCGGCCCGCCATGATTAGGCATAGGATTTTTGTTGACATTCGGAGGAGGTGCAAAGTTGAGGGCTTTAGAATCCACCAGATCTTGGACTTTCATTTGTAAGGCCCTGCATTTTTCAGTATTGTGTCCAGGTGCATTGGAGTGGAAAGCACACTTGGCGTTGACATCGTAATTCCTTGGGAGATTGAGGGGATCTGGTGGTGCCAACGTCCTTAACTCAACCAAGTTAAGCTTCAGGAGTTGTGGCAATAAGGCAGCATAAGGCATAGGGATGGGGTCAATCACCCTGTTTTCCTGTGATGGTCTTTGTTGGAAAGGACGTTGTTGTTGGTTGCTATTGTTGTTGTTGTAGGTTCTCTGTTGCGGATACTGAATTTGTTGTTGATATTGTGGTTGTTGTTGTTGAGGATATGCTGATTGCTGAGGAATCGGAGCTGGAATGGTAACAGCTGCTACTGATATGTGTACATACTGAGGTATGCCCCTGCTTGCATGAATGGAATTGGTCTCACCGGCTCTTCGGGGTCCCACAAAAGGCTTTCTGGGATTACTGGATGAACTTGCACCACTGTCGGAAATCTTACCCATCTTCAAAAGGCTTTCAATCCTTTCGCCAGCTATGACGACATCAACCAAGCTGGTAGAGGAAAAGGCAGCTAGTCTATCAATATATGTTCCTTGCAGAGTATTCATGAACATGTCGGCCATTTCTCTTTCCGACATGGGTGGTTGGACAACAGCCGCAAGCTGTCTCCACCTTTGGGCATATTCCCTGGAGCTTTCTCTAGAAGACTGAGACATTCCCATTAAAAGGGTCCTGTTAGGAGCCATGTCCAGATTGTATTGATATTTCCTGATGAAGGCTTCAGCTAAGTCCTTCAAGCATCTAATGGTAGCTCTGGTCAAGTGTGAATACCACTCTCTTGAAGCCCCAGTCAGACTGTCTTCAAAGTAAAACATCCACAACTTCTCATCCATAGTATAAGCTTTAAGTCTTCCCAAGAAAGACTGCAAGTGAGTTCGTGGACAAGAGGTTCCATTGTATTTCTCAAAGCACGGGGGCTTGAATTTGTGGGGAACTCTCACCCCATCCACCAGCCCCATGTCCATTACATCGAAGCCTAAGGAATTCTGAGACTCCAGAGATCTCAATTTCTCAGCAATTTCATCTAACCTCCTGTCATAAACTTCATCTCCTGCTCCCATGACAGTAAACTGCTCTTCTTGAGGGTCTTCTTGCAAGATCCTGCCTGCAGCAGTGTTACCTTGTACATTTCTCGGGATGTTGACTTCCGGATCTAGATGAGGCCCAAATACTGGTGGATTAACATGAGGCTGGCCCCGCTCATTGTTACTTGTTCCTCCAGTTCCAAGATGAGGTTCCTCGGGAGTTTGTCTTTCCACTAGTTCCCTTAACCTTTCTTGACTCTGAGCCAAGCCAGTCATTACAGCCATGAATTGAGTCATTTGGTTCCTCATCTCCACTCTTTCATTAGCCATCTGAGTTCTGACCTTAGTCAGGTCCTACTGTACTTGATCCATTTGGATACCATGAAGGTTGTTGCGAGTAGGGTACCAGTGCGTGCGGTTGACAGGGAACACTCGGCGACGGGCAATGTTTCCTGAGATCACAACAAAGTTAGAAACAAATAATAACAAAACCTACAAAACAAAACAAGGTTAGTATGCAATGCAGTATGCTTATTTGTTTTCCAAGGTATCTGGTTTGGTTCTTGGTTTTGACCTTTCCAGACCTCGAGGAAGATGCTTGATGTTGCTGAGAAAAGAAACCCAATGAAAGCAAACTAATATATTACAAATGATGAACAAATACATAGTTTGTTTTACAACACATGCCCCTGGAGGGTCAAAATACAAAAAAGAAAAAAAAGTACATCAAATGAAAAATGAACAACAAGCAAAGAAGTTAAACATCCAGTCCAAACTCATCCTCTTTGACTTCCTTCAGGGGTGCCTCAGTCACTGGACCAGCTGGGTGCTCTGTAATGGTCCTAATGAAGAGGTTCCTGGTGGAAATGGCAGTGGTCAACTTCTTGTGCCTATCCTGGTCCTTTGATCTCTTCAATCCTGCTCGGAGCTTCAACTCTGAAATCTCTTTCTGGGCTGCCAACAAAGCTTCCTGCTGCTTCTTCTCATTGGCCTCTAGTTGTTCAATCTTAGCTTGAGTTTTCTGTCCTTCTTGTGTCCGAGCTTCAGTGATTCTGACCCACCTAGCCTGGCTCTCTTGCAGATAAAGCTCAGTCCTAGCCTTCTGAAATTTAGCCTCTTTACATGCATTCTTCAATATTTGTTCCCCGGCCCTTGCTTTCCTAATGTAGTCCTCTGTTTTTTCAATTTTGGCAAGATGCTCCACCCTAAGCTTCTCAAACCTTTCAATGTCCAAACGACCATCACTCCTTTCCCAAAGGGTCTTCTTCAAAGCTTGAGACAGATTCTCATTCCTTTCCTTCAGCTTCTCAAATTCTTCCAGGCTGACAGTTGCTGTTGGCTGAGCTGTAGATGGTCCAGGTGTGTCTTCAATGGTGAAAGGCATTCCAGTAATCCGAGCTCTAGTACGGGACCAATCATAGTGTAGGGCTGAAGCAACATTATTACACCTCCCTAGAATAGCCATCCCTTTTGTCTGGATGTTGTCCCAAGCCCAAGATGCTTGTCTGGCAGCAGCTGAGTTAAGCTTCACTTCACAATACAGGGTCTCAGCTAAATCTTGCACCCTGGGAGGGTGGACCAAAGCATAGCCCAGTTGTCTCTTAAACAGCAAAGGATTGTAGTTGATGCAACCCTTTACTCCTATCAGAGGTACATTTGGGTATTGCCCATAGCTGGTGATAATGTCTTTGCCATTGGTGCTCTGGGTGCACCACCTAATATCATCTGAAGTCAAAGCAATGAGCCTCTTAGCCCAATTCTTCTGCTGGTGAGGATTCAACAAAGCATCTGTTTTAGGTAGATGTATGAGCAGCCAGGTGTGAAACAAAGGAGCACAACATCTCACCAACTTCCCCCTTTGTTTCTCATTCCTCTGATGAATGGAGTAATAGAAATCTCCCAGCAATGTGGGTACTGGGTTCTTCAGAAGAAACAGGTGAATGGCATTCTTGCTGACAAATTTGGGCTCATCTGCAAACAGTATAACCCCATATATGCTGAGGGCTAACAGTGCACAAACTGCCCTCCACTCTCCCAATGAAGCCTTCAGAAGGGCCTGAGAAATCAAGAAGTCCAAGTGAAGACCAGGGATTCCAGCTTTTGTTGTCATGCTTTGTTCAATCAAGGCAGGCTCCAGGTACAGTGCTCTTGCTACTTCTCCATTGCTGGGAAAAGTCATTTATGGGTTGAAAGGGAGTCCACCCCTGATAGGCACTCCAATCAATGAAGAAAACTCTTCCAGTAAAGGTCCTAACTGAAAGTCTAGAAATGTGAAACATCTCAAGGGAGGATCATAAAACTGCAAACATGTGTGGATCATGCTCCTCTGAGAAGGGTCAAGGTCCATAACCATATCCAGGATACCTCCATAATGCTCTCTAAACAATGGGATGTGGTCAGGGGTGATAAGTGACTGGACTTGCCTGATGCCAGTCAACACAGGCTCAAAGAAATGGTAGGATATGTTGCTCTTCCTAGGAGTAGTCATAAATGATGAAGAGGAGGAAGATAGGTTCTGATGAAGATCAAGGCTGATACTGGAGATGAGCCACTGACAGGCTGATGCTGGTGATGATGAGAATAGCTGAAGCAGATAACTGATGAAGCAGAGGTCTATTCAGAAGAAGGGGTCAATACCAAACCAGATATAGTGTGGATACCCTGAGAAACAAATAAACAGATGTTAAATGATGCAATGATGATGTATGCAAATGATATGCAAGGGTTTGTGGTCAAGCTGGATCTGATTATCTGCCTTGATATAAAGCCCATGTATGTTTAAGAAGCCTAGATGGAGGTTCAGAAATCCAGTAACCAAGGTGGGGGACTCAAATAAAGAGTCACATGTCCAGGGTTAATCACAAGAACTGTCCAAAATGAGGTACTCTTAAACAAAACAAAAACAGGGTATGATGTGGCCAAGGGTACCTGCAAACCTGTAAACAGCCCAACCCCCTCACAGGTAATGTTCTAAAACAAGGATCCTCAGACTTGGATCAGTTATGAGAAGTGTAAACACTTCTAACCCGGAGGTACAGTGTTTACAATAACCATAAAAGATCCTCCTCTAATTCACCTCAGCTTCTGAAGGTCATAATAAAGGTCATCCAGACTTAGCAGGCTTCCCAGATAGCCCTAGCACTACAGGATATCTGTAGCACAGAGTTCTAAAGAAGAAACCCACATCTGAACCGTGTTTCATATTCTCGCACCAGACCGAAATGGAATGGGAAAGAACATGAACCACTCTAGCCTAGGTGTCACTCAGGTCCCAGGTATAGGACCTCAAACTCTCAATGGAACCCCACCCATCAAAATAGAAAACCAGATCCAGCAATCATAATGACAGTATGAAATATGAAAAGCTGTAAAGGAAAGTAATAAATAAAGTTGTACATAAAGCAGTAAATAAAGCAAATAAATAAACACACATAGCACATAACACCCCAGTAAACACAAATAAAACAAGCGCTAGGAGGAACCCACAAAAAGAACCAGAATCCCTGGTTGCATTATAAGGGTCCCCAGCAGAGTCGCCAAGCTGTCGCTCCCACCAAATGAGGCAAGGTCAAAAGGGGTACAGACGTGAACGGTCGGCGAGAGAAGAGAACACACAAGGGTGAACTGAAAAGAAAAGAGTCGCCAACTAGGAATTTTTATCCCGAAGGAAAGGTAATGCTGCATAAACCTAGAAAGATATGGATAAGACGGTTGCGAACCAGAGATACTGAGAAAGGGGGTTGGTTACAACCTGGGGAGGTATTAGCACCCAGATTGTCCGTCATACTCGACGGGATCCACGCTCAAAAGATTTGTTTTTTAAAGGAGTAGTGTCAGTGCAATTTGTGTATCAAAGCTGGAAAAGAATGCAAGTGTCAGTGTAAAATAAATGTGAAGTGTATAAGAGAAGTGTCAGTGTAAGAACAAGAGTGAAATGCTCAAGACCATGAGGCTTAAAGAATAATGCTGGAAAGAGGGGGAATATACAGAGACTTTTGTTCGATAATAGTTAAGTTATGCCTACGTATCCTCTCGTGCAATGAGGAAGTCAGAACACCGTAGTTCGACTCAATGAGACTGAAAGATAAATTGACTGATGAACTGCTTACTTGTCTATGCTCAAGTGTATGACCTGTCTGGCTCAGGTGCTTACTGTCTTGCATTAGACGGAAGAAGTAAGTTCTCGTTTGTGAGTGAAGATGATGAGAAAAGAATCCCGGAGGAGACGATTATTGTTTGTTTTTTGTGTTTTCAGTCTTTTATTGCTTTTGAAGTTTGTCATAAGTTAATGAGCTTAAGCCTAAACCAAGGGTTAGTAAACTCATCACATCTTCCCTCTGATTAGGGGTAATGAGAATACCTTAAGTATGAAGTAAACACCTCACACGTAATCACCATGATGTAGGGTTAAGATCATTAACCTACTTGTGATTATTTAGATGTTTTTGGTGTTTTTGTTTGGTGTTAAGTAATGAGTTTAAGCCATAATCAAGGATTTAATGGACCCATTACACTATCCTAATAGAAGGATAATAGATGAGAACATTTAAGCTGAGGAAGATACCTCAACTTAATCCATGATTATGGATTAACCTCATGACAAAACAAAGCCTTTATTAGAGTGGATTTTAGTTAATGGTTAGGTTAAGAAATGGATTTTATGATTTGTAAGACAACTTGAGGGGGACTTGTCCATTAACACTAGGGTTAGTCCTTCTTAACTAATTAAGGAAGAATTAGAACCCTAATGCAAGGCCCAAGTTACAAGCTTGATGTATTAGTGATTATTAAGTGGATTAATTAAAGGATTTAAACACATTAAGGGTTTAACACTTAGGATTAAAGTTATACACTCCATCCTAATAGAAGGATACATGCATAACCCTAATCACAAAGCCTTAAAGCCTTAAGGGTTTAGTCCTTGATTATGAGGTGAGAAGAGAAGACTCAAAGATGACACAAAGGTAAAACTAAATGGGGGATTAATCAAACCCTAATTTTGATCATGCTTGGTTGTTCCTAGGGTTCATGAGGCTTGCAAAAGATCTTCAAGAGAAAAGCCACCAGGAAAGAAACAGATGAAAGGAGAAGAAGCAGAAAGAATAAGACAACTTGCTTCACCAAAGAAGACAAGTTGCCTGAAGAAAGAAAGTAAGAGATGAACATGAATGAGCAAGCTCACTCTAATACAAAGATAAAATGCAGCAATGATGCAAGAGAGAGATGGGAAGAAATTGTGAGAAGTGAAGGCAAATTCACTTCTCAAAACAACTTACCACCTGAAAAGTTAGCAAAAGAAATGAAATGCAATGAAAATGAGATGAAATGCCATGATGCAAGACAAAGTCAGAAGCATGAACATGATGTTAATTATGCTAAGAGATGATGCAAACACATGTCAAGAGTTGTGGATGATCATACAAGGATGAGGATGCAAATGAAGCATGTTTTGAACCATGAAAGCTCATGAAAGTTTATGTAATGAAATGAATGCACAACATGGAAAATGAATGATGAAATGATCAAACATGATTCTAATATGTCCTAAGATGTCTAATATGTCATATGGATGCACAAAACGTCATGGCAAGTTCTTGAATGCAAGCATATGAGAGATGGATGTAAATGAAGGCAAAAATTAGGGTTTACATACAATATGCAATGCAAAATTCAAAATCAGAAGCAAATGACATGATAAAAAATTGAAAATGAGATCAAAGGTACCCTAACCCTACACAAGTTCACTGCCCAAAGGAGGGGACCTAACTCTTAACCTAATGGAAGTTATGAATTTCTCAAGTCAACTAGGGTTTCAAGGTACCTCAAAACGAAAAATGCACATCAAATTGAAAATGAAAGATAAATTCAAAACAATTTTTACCCTAGAAACTACATGTTATGAATAATGCAATGCAAGAAGAACCATCACCAAACTCTTCATGGTTAGGCAGAATGCATTTTTTCAAGTTAGGACCAAAATATTGCCTTCAAATAACTTTTATTCCAATGAAAAATGTCAAAATACATCAAGGACCAAAAAGAAATTTGCTTTGAGAGTTTGATAATGTTTCTAAATGTTTTAAAATGCAATGTGAATTTTTTGGTGATTTTTAAATACCTAAATGCATTTTTAATTAATTAATTTCCATTAACTAATTAAAAATAAACATTTAAATGATTTAAAAATAATTTTTAATGCAAAAAATAAAAATAAAAATATTTTTGGGTTCTGAAAATTAATAAAAGATTTGATAAAAATTTTCAGAATTTTTTAATGTGTTTTACTATTTTTAAAAATTCGTAGAAAATAAAACAAATAAAATGAAATAAAATTTAAATAAAAAGAAAGTATGTGCAATGGAGAGTCCAGATTGAATCTGGGCTTGAAGTTGTTGACTTGGCGCCACATCCAATGGCCCAAGTTTAAAACTGACTAATCCTAATTAATTAATTCCTTAAACCCTAATTAAAACTAATCAAGAGATCCCAGCCATCCAACACACGCGGGAAAGAGCAATCGCACGGTCCACATTCAAACCCCCACTAATTACACAACTAAACCTAATTAGGGCAAATTAAACTCAGACGGCCGGAACAGTGGTTCCGGTCGTCTTCTCCGACGAACCAAAAACCCTAGTTTCTTCTATAGGTCACCAAACCTCAAATTTCTTTCACAAAAATGATCCTCACATCAATCTAAACCTAAACCCTCACCTGAAACTCATTTATTTCACGTCATAAGCATGAATCGAAGCAAAATGTGAAACACAGGCAAATGTTCAAAGACTTCATACATGGTGGTTTCTTCACCATTTTCAGAAATAAACACATCCCCATGATCAGGGGAACATACAAAATCATAAAAGAACTTAAAAGCTAGCTTCTGGAAAAAAAGTTCTTCATGTTACCTGAGATGAAGACTCTCTGATTCTGAGCTTTCTGGACTTTCCCTTTGTGCAAACCCACTTCTTTGAACACCCTGATGATGAAATGAAGCTTGGAAGGCTTTGATAATGGCTGGTTTGAATGCTTCAGTTCTGGTGTAGCAGAAATGGAGGGTTGAGTATGTGAGGATTTAAGCTGTTTCAAGGAGTGATTCTTGTTCTATGGATGATTTGTGGTTTGTTGGTGAAAGAAAAATGGAAGTTTGATGGCTGTGTGAAGAGTTTCGAAGAGGAGAAGTTTTTGACAGTTTTTGGGAATGCTGGATTGTGGGAAGTTTATGGCTTGTGTGTGGTGTGTTTTGGGATGCTTGAGGTCCACATATTAGACTCTGATTGGGCAGAGAGTTGGTAGTGGCACAGTTTGATTGGCATGGGCAAAACTGCAAAAAGTCAAAAGTATGTGTACTATAAGCATGGGCTGGAACATAAGTAGTTCAATGGGGTGTCTTGCCTCAGCATGGTTTATGGTGAGCCCTAGGATCAAAAAGATGCAGTTGGATGGCTTGGATAGCAAGATGGCATAAGTTTTGCATTTTGCCCTCTTTGAAGTTTCTTGTGAACCGAGGCATGAAATCTTATGATTTCTTGGGCAATTTGTAGCAAAATGAGTTATGTGATGCTCTTATGATGTTTTGATACCAATTAGAAGTCAAACCAATCCTTGGACATCATTCTTGCATGAATTCCTTTTTGGAGAATTTTATGGAAAATGGCTTATGAAAGTTTGTGATCCAAAGCATAAACCTTGTAAACTCTTGGGAAATTCTGATTTTGCTAAGTTGCAATATGTTGTAATGATGCAAATAAGTCATTTAGAGGTCTTGAAAGTGCTTAGAACTTGAATTTGCAAAAATCCCTCTTTGGTGTCAAAAGTGGAAATTTAGTGATTTTGTCCAACTTTGACAAGCCATAACTTTTAATTCAAAATGAATTAGAATGAGTTCTTGTACTTTTTGAAAAGGGAATGATCCAATCTACAACTTTCATGACCAAAGATTTTCCATTTGAAGCATTTTTGAATCAAAAAGAGGAGGTTGAAAAACTTTCCCAAAATGGCAAGTTTACATTATAAGTCACTTTCCCAAAAAGGCAATTTTGCAAATGGCTTGAAATTCTTCAATTTTGTGAACTTCTAACATCTTCTATGATCAAATAAAGATCATAAACATTCGAAATGATGGAGAAACCCATTTGGTTGAGTCACTGGGGGCCTCAGATGCCCTGATTTTGCACTGACTTGCTCAAGAAGTCACCCTTTGATCAGATGCTTTCCCCGTTGAATTTCTTTATGAAAATTGATATGCATGATCCTCATAACGTATAGAGACCAACAGAAACAAGAATGACCAAAAAATTTGGAGTTATGGTCTTTGAAACCAAAACCCTAATTCTAGGTCATCTGTGCAGTTAAGCCTGGCTCTGCTTCCATGCCTTCCTCAGTTCTTGTGATTCTCTGAATTCCTTGACCTTGTGAGGATTTAATATGATGCTTGAACATACATGGACCCCTTTGAAGTGATTGATGACCTTTGGAGTGGCTCAGATAGCCCTTGGATTGCTCAGATCACAAACCCTAGATGCAGATGACTTAGAACCAATACAGTGAACCAAAAATGCAACATGATGTGATATGGTTGAACTTATGCAAATGAAAAGATCATAATCCATGGTGAAATGAGTGAGGGAAAATTTGGGGTGTCTACATAGGGTTATGCCTGTATCCTTATCTTAGGATGGAGTGTATAACTTTAATACTTAGTGTTAAACCTTTAAGTTGTTTACACCTTCTAATCAAAACACCTAATCATCATTAAGACTTAAGCTTGTAACGTGGGCCTTATATTAGGGTTACATCTCTGCCTGTTGGTTCAGAGGGACTAACCCTAGTGTTCAATAGACAAGTCCCCCTCAGGTTTAGTCTTACAAACATAAAATCCATTTCTTAATCTAATCTTTAATTAAAATCCACTTTAATAAAGGCTTGTTATATAATGATTTTAATCCCTGACCATGGATTATTGAGGTATATTCCTCATCTTAAGTGTCCTCATCTATCATCCTTCTCTTAGGATGGTATAATTAGTTCACTAATCCCTGATTAGAGATTAAACTCATTACTTAACACACAAAAAATTCCAAAAACACTTAATAATCACAAGTAGGTTAATGATCTTAATCCTGCATCATTTGGGTAATTAAGTTGAGATTTTCATCTCATACTTAGGTAGACTTATTATCCCTAATCAGGGGTGATATAATGAGTTTACAAACTCTTGACTAAGGCTTAAGCTCATTATCCTATGCAAAACACCAAAAACAATAAAAAAACTGAAAACACAAAAACAAACAATTATCGTCTCCTCCGGGATTCTTTTCTCATCACATTCACTCTGAAAATGAGAACTCGCTTCTTCCATCTAATGCAAGACAATTAGCACTTGAGCTAGACGGATCATACACTTGAGCATAGACAAGCAGGCAGTTCACACCTAAATCACCCAGTCTCTTTGAGTCGAACTACGGTGTTCTGACTTCCTCATTGCACGAGAGGATACGTAGGCATAACTTAACAGTTATCGAACAAAAGTCTCTTTGTCTCCCCCTCTCCTTCTCTAGCTTTATTTTCTTAGCCTCAATTTTGGGCACTCACTCTCTTTTTGCACTGACACTCTGTATATCCTTTTCTCCCTAGCTTGTTATACACAATTTACCACATATACTATCCCCCTTTTAAACACAATCAAGTAAGCGTGGATCCCGTCGAGTACGACAGACGATCTGGGTGCTAATACCTTCCCAGGTCGTAACCAACCCCCTTTCTCAGTTTCTTTGGTTCGCAACCGTCTTATCCATATCTTTCCAGGTTTATGCAGCATTACCTTTCCTTAGGGATAAAAATGCCTAGCTGGAGACTCTATTCAACCTCAACCTCCAACATCGCCGACGGTTCGCGTTTTCACCGAAATGAAAATCTGGGGAGCGACATTATGCATATCACACGATCCTCATGATCACATGTAAGCCACATGCTTACCGTAATTCCCACTGGAACTACCCACCTGTAATATAATATCAACACACACCAAAATATACACCAGATATTATTATCAATCATAACATATGATCCTCATTATCTCACGTGAACTGAACATTCACCGTAACTCCTATTGGAATTACCATTACTATATTAACATAAGTTATCTCATAATCACCATTCAACGTACAAGTATCAATTATGCCCAGAGAAAACAACCATAATGCCTCACCATAGTTATTACACACAATTAACCTATCACACATTATTAATTAATTATAACTATACTATTCTACACTAAATATCCTTCATCATATCACCCATCAATGCTAGCCAATCCTGCTTATTTAAATTCTAATATGACTATCACTTTGCACTAAGATTACCATACTATATGTAACAACACGCCAAACGACTTCAATTGTCTAACTATGTAATCGATCGATTAAACTCTCTTTTTATCATTCTTACTTCTAGTTCTAGTCGCAACATGTTCAATTATAATCCTACTAATTGCACAAACCACAAGAAACTACATTAGATGCGAAATTGGGAAGAAATCGCGAAAACGGAATTTGTTATACCATTGCCTACCCATACGCGTATTGCCTTTGGGCATACGCGTATGGCCTACCACTGCGCCCCCAGAATACACGTAACCACAACCTCACACTCCCAACCTCTGGGCCATACGCGTATGCTCGTGCCCTTACGCATAATAGTAGAGGCGTGCCCTCTTTCAATCCTCAACCAACATTTCTCGTACGCGTAACACTAGTCTAATATGTGTACTGCCCCACGAAGTGCCTCCAATACGCGTAACGACGAGACTCTTACGCATAATGCTCTTGCTATGCCTATTCCATACGTGGATGGCCTTATGCCTTACGCATATGGCCTGCATACGTGTCCAAAAACCCATCTTTCTCATTCACACAAATTTTCATTCTTTGATCTCCTTTGTCAGTGTCACTACATATCCAACACGTCTCTACCTCAATCTTATGACTCCTAATTCATTATACTTTATTCATCTATCATTTCTAACAAGGTTCCTTACCTATTAGATATAGTTTCATCAGTCTTAAACCTGCAAGATTCTCAAATCTACAAACACAATCTATACAGCAACAATCAACAGATATTTATCATACGATTCACGTTAGTACCAATCAATCCACACAAATTTCATAACAATTGCATCAAATACAGATCCATATTCACAACTTGAAAATATACAAAGAAAAATTCTACGAGGGTAAGGACCCTCACTACCCTCTCATGTCAGATTCACCAGTTATTAAACCCATTCTCCCCCTTACCTCGAATTGCACTCCAAATTCCTACGAAAATCCATGGAGAGAATGCCCTTGCAGCCTTGTTCTTCCCTTCCTTGTTCTTCCTCTAACTTCTCTAACGTGAAAAATGTTATTATCCCTAAACCCTCACTAATTCAGCATTAAGGGACTTACTTCTCCTTATTTTTCTCACACTAACCCAATTACTAATTAAAATCTTATTTTACTTAATAATAATAATATTAATAATAGTAAAAATAATGGTAACCATACTCTTAATAATAATAATTATAATATTAATAATAAACCAATTATTTTATCAATAAAAATAATAATATTAATAATTTTAGCCATATTAATAATAATAATAATAATAGTCACCATACTATCGTTATTAACTATGCCCATATATACTCCCACATTACATTATTACTATCTCGACATCTCTGTTTACCAACTCCACTAAGGACACCACGCCTACACGCTCAACCAAATACGCCTTTAACGAGGCCAAACATATAAAATATCCACGACGATTTAATAAATTAAAATGGGGTGTTACAATAAATATCTCAAGAAATCCAACTCAACACAGCAGGACAAAACACATAGACATCAGACATCACTTTATTAGAAATCTTGTTGAAGACAAAGTTATACCTCTAAAGCATGTAATCACTTAAAATTAGCTAGCAGATATATTTACCAAGGTGTTGGATGTCAAGCAACTTGAAGTACTACGAAGCAAATTGGGAATTTTCCTATCTGAAGACTTATAGCAATTACCTATGTATAAGATCAAATTGACAGAGCAAGTGCTTGGAATCTGTCTGATGCCTATACTACAAAAAAACAGAAGAAGATTGAAGTATGTATGCAATGTGAGGTTATAACTCACTCGGGAATGCTTGTGCTCAGAAGAATGGAGCTCATAAAAATCCAAAAGATATACAATCAAGGGAATAAAGTGTCCCTCGTAAAGAGTAATACTAAAGTCCATGCGGGTTGTATTATTTAGGGGGAGCTAGATGTCTATAAAAAATTCATGATATGGTTGCATAATGTTAGACATGATGTTCTGACATCCTTCAATATATAAGTTATCTTTGTTTTGACCAGACGATTCTGATCATGATAGTCTCTCCCTTTGTCAATTTTGGTTAAAAAGAGGGAGAGATAGTTTCATGAAGGGTTCATGGTGTGTTCCACTTCTAACCTCTGAAGGAGTGTTATGGTTGTTTTAGCCAAAATTTGCCAAATGGGGAGATTGTTAATTCTGCCCAGTTGAGATTGGCAGTAATTTTGGTAAAACAACCCATATTGGTCATGTTGGACAAGGTGTCGTGACATGCTGAAGATGAAGTTCAGTTTTGAGGAAAAACAGGTTTTTAGAAATGTAACACCCCAAAATTTTCCCTCTTATTTATTGCCAATATTAAGTAGCTTATGCTTCATTTCCATGTCATTTAGCATATCCTTTCATACATTGCATTTAAATCATAATAAAAAAATAAAAAAAAATAAAGCGTACGTCATCAGTTGAGGCATGGAGCATGTGATCAACGATTATTTGGTGATAATATCAATTAACGGATCTCAGAAGAAAAATAATCTCAGAACGAGTGACTGAAGCCGGATATCCAAGGTGTACCATTAAAAGGGAAAATTTTAAAATTGTAGGTTAAGTGGTTACCACCCTGGTAGTAACCGGTTAACACGTGCAAAATTTGGGAAAAATGCAAGCTTTTTAGCTTGGGAGGTTTTCCACACTTTTCACCTCAGCATTACACTTCATTCCCATACTATCCAAGGGAATATTCTAAGAATATTCTATCATATTCCAAGGGAATATTCTAATAATATTCCTACCTAGTTTTTAACTATCTCTTATGCTAATTCCAAACCTAATCCCCAAACCAATGCCCAAGCCTCACTCCTAACCCAAACCACCTTCCAAGCCTAACATGTATATAAACATTTTTCTCTCCAAACCTCACATCAGACTTCATTTCTCACATTTTTCTCTCATCACTCTCAATTTTCTCTCACTTTTCTCTCATTTTCCAAAACCCCACACAAAGCTTCATCTTTAAAAATTCTTCAAGTTTTGCATTGAAACTTGAAGAATTTGAAGCTAAACCTCCATCCTTGCATTGATTTCATGGACTATTGAGGAATTTGCTATTATTTTAGTGTTGATTTCATATCTTGGAAGTGATTATTGAAGAGGTTCATCAAGGTTTTCATCAAATCGCATTTATTTTGTGTATTACCGTTGAAGAACATCGGATCTACGGTTTTCTCTTCTATCGCGTGTTGATTCTTATTTGCAACAATTACCAAAGCAAACCTCCGATTTGTAGGTTGGTGAATCTTATAATCACTTCTATTTTAAATTATTTCGTATGTTCTCGACATGCGTGTTCTCCGCGTTTTATTAAATTTTGACACTTTAATTAATTGGAGCGTTAGGGTTTAGAATCTTGATGTGTTTGTGGTTCCAATTGGTGTTAAATTGTTGAATTTAGGTGCAATTTTCGTGCTCAATGGATAGGCGTTAGGTTAGAGCTTATTTGAATAAGTTGCTACTGAATTTTCCAAGAAATTGCAAAACATTTTATTCAGGTTTCAGAGTAACAGGTTACTACCAGAAAAATAATAGGTTACATGTGTTAATTTGTGCAGAAATTTTTTTTTGAACTGGTAACCGGTTACTACCAGGATGGTAACAAGTTACCTGTGCAGAAAAATAGTTTTTTTAACTCGTAACCAGTTACTACCAGAATGGTAACAGGTTACCTGTGTTAATTTGTGTAGAAATTGTTTTTTTTGAATTGGTAACCGGTTACCACCCTGGTAGTAACAGGTTACCACTGAACCAGAATGAAAAATTCTTGTTTTTTCTTCCTTTTTTGTTATCCATTCCCACTCCAATAATAATAGATCTTTAGTATATGATTTTAGGGAGTTTTTAGGAGTTGTTTTGGTGCAGGTGCATGTAGCTTCGACATCTTTCGACGCGCGTGTTGCTCAATTCCGTTTTTTTTCTTCATAATTGTGAATTTTTGTCCATGGTATGTTATGAATGTTGTTCCCATGTTTGAAACTCATTGTTAGAATGTTAATAATGATTTAAGTTTTATTTTGCATTGCTTTTGTAATCGAGGCTTGTTTTCGACACTCATGTGCATAATTAAACATGTTACATATTAATTGATAAAAGTGCATGATCCATGTATGCTTGCATACATTCTTGATAACATGTTTGCTTTATGTTTGCATTTCATTGTTAATGTTTGAATTAGGTAAAGTGCATGATAATGAATGTTCACATTGTGTAGCTTTATTTGCATTAAATGTTCACTTTTGAAAATGCACATTATTTGGTTTGTGAAAATCCATTGATGTAAAGTGTTGAAAATGTTTGCATCCTCACATATCCATGTTCATATCAATCATGTTGCATTCTTTGAGGTTGTTATGTGGCGCATATCCATGCATTGTCACTCAAGCATTTACATGATAAATGATGTAATTTTGCCATGCTTTTCACTGTTGTGTTTTTTAACAGAAGTTGTTAAATATATGCTGCATTGTCTTGTGTTTGCCTTTTTTACACCTGTTGCCATGCTGTTAGGTAGCTGTAGTAGGCTATCTGCATACCATTTCCATGTGATAGTTGATTGTGTGCTAAAGCGTTGTTGTAGCTGCTGACTTCAGGTTTTGCATAGCTTTTAGGTACCATTTGGTCTTAGGTGTGAGTCTAGTTTAGATCCTATTCATTTTAGGAGATATTTGGTACTTAATTGTCTTCCTTTTAATCATTTTTATTGCATAAATCATGAATTTACTAACCTTTTTAGGGGCTAATGGTAAATATGAAGAATGTAGGTGTGCGCCTACATTCTACCTTTTTCCTTCCTCTTTTAAAAAGCTTTTTATTGTGTGATTGCGTTAAGAATTTTATGCTTCTTTGACATTCCACTTTTCTTATCATCCCTTTGAGTTCTAATCTCATCTTCAATCCTTGAAGTGAGTTAGAATTTGCTTCTTTCTCTTATAGGATTAGAAAACCTCATTAACCATAGGATCTCCATTGAACATAATAACCTAGGGCGAGTCTTAGTTTCCCTTAGTGTTTTTCATTTTCTCAACTTGAGTCTTCTCATCTCATCTCTAAACAAAATCAAAACACCTAATAAAGGTTAAGCTTTTCATGCGCCAAGGGATTTTCTCATGGGGGTACTTGCACACATTTAATATGGGGATGAGGTGTAGGGTATTTATCATGATGAATAAGTCTTAGCATGAATATGCTTCACATACAACACCTAAAAAGCACTTCTTCATGAATAATACAAAAACACTTTATAAACAAAATTAGGGTAATGTGTTTAGGCCTTAATTTTTGGAACTAGGTTTGGGGATTTCCTCCATACCTAGGTGTACTTCTTATCCACCCCATCTCGGAGTGATGTAAGAAGTACACATTCCTGTGAATAAGACATGAATACATTCTCCTATGCCAAATTCAATAAATGCTTCTAAAAGCTACAAACCAACAATGAACGTCTTTCCATCAGGAATTCTCTTCTAATCTCCTTCCCTCTAAACGAAAGAACTTGCTTCAACTTGTCTCTTTTCAAGATGATAAACACACTTGTACCAGATGAGCCTACAACACCTGAGCATAGGCATAAGCAGTTAAATCATAAAAAACACAATAAAAACAAATTTCCTACCTAGTTAGGGGAACTACGTTGACTCTAATTCTCATTTCCCATGGATATGTAGGCAGTGGGGTAGGGCCCATTATAGCACATTCTTTATGTTCCCTACATTTTTCCCGTACCTTTTCGTTCTCTTTTCCAGTTCCAACATCAGTTTTAGTTCAGCAGCAGTTTATTTCTCACCCTTTGAAACAGTTCAAGAAAGCGTGGATCCTATCGGGTACGGCAGACGATTTGGGGTGCTAATACCTCCCCAGTTCGTAACCGACTCCCGAACCCAGTCTCTTTGGTTCATAATACCTTGTTCGTTCCTTTCCTTCGATATGTGCAACATCACATTTCCCTTTCCTCGGGATAAAAATGCCTGGTTGGCGACTCTACCTTTTCCGCGTCACTTTCGCGTTTGTACTAGGATGAAAATCCCAGAAGCGACAACTGGAGACTCTGCTAGGGACCGAACCTAGAATCTCTGGTTCCCTATGAGATTCAATCCTAGCACTTGTCTGTTTTTGTTTTCTTTGGGTGTTTATCTGGTTGCTGTTGTGTGATTTAATTTAGCTTTATTGTTTTTATTTACAGTTTCACTTTACCACTTTATTTATTGTTTTCAGTATTTACTTTTCATGCATCATTATTATACTGTCTGACTTGTGTTGGTTTTTCTATTTGGTGGGATGGGGTTACTGTGAGATGAGCTCAATACCAAGGCTTGAGTTCCCCCTAGACTTTAGCATGGACAAACATTGTATTTCCATGATATATCATCATGATGAGTGGCGATGTGTTCCACACCCAAATTGCGACCGTCTTGGAAATATTATGTGTGGAGATTTCCTCCTCTTCAGGATATGACCTCGATAGTTATGTGCATCTAGGGACCGATCATTGATGACCTTTGTGGAAACATCCCTCTCCAATGGTGACAATGGCATACCATATTTGTTGGCAAACTCAGTCGCACATGAGGGCCCACTAGGAACTTCCATAGGATGGTCTGGTTCTCTCATGGGAAGTCAGTCAAATCAAATGTTCGTATGACGATACTATTGTACCCTTCGGGATGAATGTACTATATTTTCTCGATCTCAGTGTTTGAAGTTGGGGACTTATGAGGGATGCTTGTTTTTTCCATACTCAACTGAGACCTCCTCTTTTGGTGTATAATACAAAACTGTTTCTTGGAGATGGTGAACGTATTATCACTACTCGACTTGAGAGTCCGTGATTTTGCCCCGAGGTAACACACCTGTGAGATGGGAGGGGTTTACAGGTTTGCAGGAACCCTAGCCTTCAACATACCCACTTCATTAGTGTTACTTTGTGATATGATCTAGTTCCGTGTGGTTCTTTGGTTCTTAGTTCTGGGGTTCTACACAGAGATAATAGTATTATTATGTGTCATACCCCAAATTTATCCTACATGTAACATTTTATTTTCGTCATACCTTTATTAAGAAAAATCCAAAAAAAAAGTCTTATTTTCCAAGTTCAGGGTTTATGCGGAAAATCAGGTCATCTGAGATTGTCAGTGTGTGTGCGCAGTAATAAAGTCGATGTGTTATGTGGAGGCCTTTTGTCCAATTATCATGTTCATTTTCCATTAATAATTTTTTATCACAAAAATATACAAAAAAAATCCATTTTACAATTCCTCTTTTATTTCTATCCATAATCACATTTTTATTATTTTTCCATTATTATCATCTTTTTATTATTATTATTATTATTATTATTATTATTATTAATCTTTTATTATTATTAATCTTTTATTATTATTAATTTTATTTCTATTATTATTTCTTTTATTTTTATTAATTTTATTATTATTACCATTATTATTATTATTTTATTATTAGTTTGTTTTGTTATTATTACTATTATTATTATTATTACTACTACTACTACTATTATTATTATTATTATTATTATTATTATTATTATTTTGTTGTTATTATTTTGATTTTGTTATTATCATCCTCTAAATACCGACCCCACCCTCATAACTTTTTCAGCCTCAAGGCCATCCCACAATACACATCACATTTTTTTCCAACAAGGACCCCACAAACACGTTAAAATCCCCACTGCAAACAAATTTACACAATTCCATCCTTTTTGTCACAACATCGTACAACATCCTGGACCCCACATAAGAGCAAAATGCATTTCCACCCAAAACCAATTCCAAACTCAGACACAAGAGACCATCCGCTACTACAGCCAATTCCAAAACGCATCACCAACGTCATAAATCCTTATCTAAATTCTTCTGAAGTCATTCCCTCAAATACCCTCAATTCTTGATAACTCGAATTCATATTGATTATTTAATACAGTTTCTGATTAATTAACATATTTATTTATTTATTTTGGATGATTTTACGTGCATATTGTGTTTGTTTTGCAGACATTCGATCAGACAAGTCGTTTGGAGGCAAGAATGCGAAAAGGAAGATTTTAAGGCAAGAAACCAAGAAAATAGAAGGAAAAATGACAGAAAAATGCATTTCTGCATTTCACCATCCAAACAGTCGTCTCATAGTTGAGACGGTCGTCTCACTCACTCAGACGGCCAACTGGGCACTGAGTTGGTTGTTTCACACCTTAAGTTGCCCGTTTCAAATCTACGACGCTCGCTTCAAATTTAATGATCCAGTAACGTAAATCCCGCAATAGAAGGAACACAAAGTCAATAGCAGTGAGATTCTTCCGTCGAAGCTGAGAAATTTCCTCAACCCTAATCCACACAGTCTCACAAATCCAGTCAAAAGCCCAATCAAACTCTAAGTCGTAATTCTCTCAACAAACTCCATCACAACATCTATAAATATAGTTCTCTGCCACTGCACCGGGAGAGCTTCGTTTGACATCCAATTTCTGCCGACTTTGTTCTGCGAAGTTCACCTTTAATTTTCCGTATTACATTTATTTTTATTTCTTTTACTGAACCCTAGTGATAGTTTCCACCATTAGGAAACTATCACCATTTTTATTGTTTCTAGCCACTGCATTTTCATTTTCGTTCATATTTCGAAGTTTGGTTGATCAAGGATATTGCAACCAAATTTCTATTTTAATGTTATTTTATTTATTTATTATCGCATTTATTTACATTATGCAATTCTTCTTCTTCTACCTTTCTTTATTTATTATGTTAGCTTAAACCGTTAATCAGTATGTAATTGTATAAACCATAATGAATTCGATAGAATTAGGCTAAAACCTTAAATTAAGTTATAATCTGGTTTCAATTCCTTGTTTTAATTCACTTTCAATAAGAGAGTAAGGGAGTCTAAAATATTAGGATTAAGACCACGGGAGTGTGAGATTCTAGTTAGATAGCTGAAATTGAGCATTAGTTTTAGACACAACGAGAGCGCTTTAAAACTAATTACAACCTTTAGGTTTCCAAAAAGTATTTCTAACTTGAATTGACACAGCGAGAGCACTCAATTGATCTCAGGAGTATAGTATTAGGCAATACCACGAGAGTGTGAGTCGAGGACTTTTAAACCGAGAGTTTCTTCGGAGAGATAACTTAATAAACCTTAACAAGCCGACCCTGTATTGAATTCGGGAAGGAGAAATCAATTATGTACCGATAATTTATATCATTAATTTAGTTAATTCTTAATCCTTTAAAACCCAAAACATCACTCACCTTAGCTAAACATAGCAACACTCGACTACACTAGGTTGATTATCAAGTCTCTGTGGGATCGATATATTTTATTACTACGTGATAGACTGTGCACTTGTAGTTAGTAACCGTTAGACTCAGTGAGTCGCGATCAAGTTTTTTGCGCCATTGTCGGGGACTTAGATTTAGTCAATAATGTATTAAGTTGTTGCGCCGTCAAGACTATGACAACAAATTTACTCTTTTTTCTTTGTCGATTGTATGCCCAGTACTCGCTCCCTAGGCGAAGACTTAGAACCCCTAATCGATGAAGTAGAACGTTTCTTAAGTTCGAGACACCGAACCAAACCCAATGAAACCCTTATTCCTGAAATTACTATACAACCAGTTGAAGAACCAATCATGGCCGAAGAAAACAGAGGACCACCTCGTTCACTTAAGTCCTATGCGACTCCAAGCTACATAGAACCACACAAAAGTATTACCGCACCAGCCATAGCCCAAAACGATTTTGAGATCAAACCTTCACTACTGCAAGCTGTACAATAAAACTAGTTTTCTGGAAGTCCTACAGACGATCCGAATGAACACCTAACGAAGTTTGTGCAATACGCAGATAATGTGAAAGCAAATGGTGTAACTTAAGACGCAATCAGACTAAGACTCTTTCTATTCTCTTTAAGAGATAGAGCGTGAGCATGGTTACAATTGTTACCATCCAACTCTGTCACAACATGGGCATAACTGAAGAAAGTTTCCTTATCTCGTTATTTACCGCCAAGCAAAATAGCTATGTCGAGAGCTCAAATTAACGAATTTCGACAGAAAGATGCCGAATCACTTTATGAAGCTTGGGAAAGATACAAGCACCTGTTAAGATTATGTCCACACCATGGGTTTGAAAACTGGGTAACCATCATAACCTTCTATAATGGACTTCTATACAACACCAGGATGACAAAAGATGTTTCCACGAGCGGCGCTCTTATGGAAAAACATTATGAAGAATCCTATAACCTCATTGAAAACATGGCTCAGAACCATTGCCAATGGGGAGGAGAAAGAATGCCTATAGAGAAGAACCATACTAAACGAGGAATGTATGAAGTGAATAGTTTCGATCACGTAAATGCGAAGATGGATGCCATGGTTCAGAAGATCGATAACTTGACCATAACACCACCAAGCACCGTGGCCATCGTAACTCCAAATTGCGAGATTTGTGGAATCCTAGGACATACATCGCCTGAAAGTCATCTTCTTGCCGGATTAGCCACAGATTAGGTAAATTATGCTCAAGGAAACCCGTATTCTAACACATACAACCCAGGATGGAAGAATCACCAAATGCACCACTAGGATATCAGAAAGCTGCTACACCCAATCCTAATGTTCCTAGAAATTCAAACCTTAAACTGATGATGGAAAATTTCATAGCTACCAGAGCTCAAACAAACAAGGATTTCCTAAATCAGAACATCCATAGTAGTGAACAAATAAAGTAATTGGTAACCAAGGTAGATGTTTTAGCTACTCATAACAAAATGCTAGAAACCTAAATTTCTCAAGTAGCTCAACAACAAGCATCAACTGCTGCTCCAACTGGAACTTTTCCTGGACAACCGCAACCAAATCCTAAGGGTCATGCAAATGCAGTTATACTAAGAAGTGGAAAGGAATTAGACGGACCTGTTGATCCTAGAACCAAAAACCTAGCCATGTATCAACAACCTCAACCTGAGAAATCAACTGAGAAAATCGATAAACCAAAACCACAGGAAAAGGAAACCAACGAACAAAAGGCTGATCAGAAAGAAAAACTGTATGTACCTCCGCCACCATACAAACCAACAATTTCGTACCCCCAACGGTTAACAGATTCTAAAACAATGGGACAATTTAAGAAATTTTTAGAGCTTCTAAGACAATTAAACATTACCATACCCTTTACAGAAGCTATAACTCAGACGCCTTCATATGCTTAATTTATGAAGGAGATCTTATCTAACCAGAAGAAAATCGAAGAAAACGAAACAATTACACTTACTGCTGAGTGTAGCACTATTTTTCAAAATAATATGCCACCTAAAAAATTGAAGGATCAGAGAAGTTTCTCTATTACTTGTGTAATAGGAAAGTTCGTCATAGAAAAAGCTCTATACGACCTAGGAGCCAATATAAGCGTTATGTCGTTATCTATTTATAAGAAACTCGATATGGGACAACTTAGACTGACCAAGATGTCAGTTCAGCTAGCCGATTAAGTCAATTTTTGGTTGGTATTTTAGAAAACGTTCCTTTACGAATAGGACAGTTCTACATCCCAACGGATTTCATAATCATGGACATCAAAGAAGATGCTAAGACCCTTATCATACTAGGAAGACCATTCTTAGCCACGGCTGGAGCAATTATAGATTTAAAGAAAGGCAGACTGACATTCGAAGTAGGAGAAGAGAAATTTGAATTTATTCTAACCCAATTTCTCCAAGCTCCAGCCATAGACGATACTTGTTATTTCATAGACGTCATTGACAAATGCAGACGAGAAATGGAAAAAGAAGAGAATACCTATTCCGACATAATGAAGATCCCATATCTTTTGATATTCGAAGACGATAATTGGAAAGAACCCTATAAAGACGAAAGCTTAATTGAAAGCTTAGATCTTACACCTGACCATATGCCATGCCCAAAGAAACCAGATATTGAACTCAAGACATTGCCTAACAATCTTAGATACTAATTTCTTGATTCGGAACTTAAAAGACCTGTTATAGTAAACGCAAACTTAGGACAACTCGAAACATAATTTTTTTTAGACGTCCTAAGGAAATACCCAACCGCGTTAGGTTATAACATATCTGATCTGAAAGGAATAAGCCCTTTGATATATATGCACCACATTATGCTAGAGGAAGATTGTAAAACCTCTAGAGAGCCTTAGAGAAAGATTAATCTGATACTAAGTATTGTAGTCAAGGATGAAGTAAAGAAGTTGTTAGACGCAAGGATTATATATCTGATATCCGATAGTCAGTGGGTTAGCCTAGTGCACGTCATACCGAAGAAGGGAGGCATTACAATCACTAAAAATGCCATAGGCGAGCCTATAACACAAAGAGTAGCAACCAGGTATAGAATATGTATCGATTACCAAAAACTGAAGAAAGCTACCCGGTAAGATCATTTTCCTTTACCCTTCATCGATCAAATGTTAGAAAGATTAGCCCAACATTCGTATTTTTTCTACCTGGATGGCTACTCATGAGTTTTCCAAATACCTATTCACGCTGATGACTAAGAAAAGACAATATTCACATGCCCCTACGAAACATTTGCTTATCGACGTATGCCGTTTGGTTTATGTAACGCCCCAACGACATTTCAAAGATGCATGATGGAAATATTTGCAGATTTCATAGATGACATTATGGAAGTGTTTATGGATGATTTCTCCGTATGCGGACAAAGCTTTGAAGGATGTTTATCTAACCTGGAAATGGTACTAGAAAGATGCACAAAAGTGAACCTCGTACTTAACTGGGAAAAGTTCCATTTTATGGTCAGACAAGGAATTATTTTAGGACATGTGATATCCAACAGAGGCATCGAAGTAGATAAAGTAAAGATAGAAGTAATAAAAGACCTTCAACCGCCTAAAACCATGAAAGATATAAGAAGTTTCCTAGGACACGCTGGTTTCTACCAACGATTCATTAAGGAATTCTCTAAAATTACTAAGTTGTTGACAAATTTATTAATGAAAGACGTTGAGTTTATCTTTGACAAAGATTGTCTAAAAGCTTTTGAAACATTCAAAATAACTCTTATTACTGCACCCATCATGCAACCACTATATTGGACCCTACCATTCGAGATTATGTGCGATGCAAGTGATTACGTTGTAGGCGCAGTCTTAAGCCAAAGAAAAGATAAGAAACTTCACGCAATATATTATGCAAGCAGAACATTAGACCCCGCTTGTCGCTCCCCCTAAATGAAGCTAAGTCAGATAGGGTACAGACGCGAACGATCGGCGAAGGGAACAATGAGAACACACAGCCGTGAACTCACTGGAGATGAATAGAGTCGCCAGCTAGGCATTTTTATCCCGGAGGAAAGGTAATGCTGCATAGACCTAGAAAGATATGGATAAGACGGTTGCGAACCAGAGAGACTGAGAAAGGGGGTTGGTTACAACCTGGGAAGGTATTAGCACCCAGATTGTCCGCCGTACTCGACGGGATCCACGCTTAAAAGATTTGTGTTTTAAAGGGGTAGTGTCAGTGCAATCCGTGTGTAAAAGAGCTGGAAGGATGTACAGGTGTCAGTGCAAAAGAAGTGTGAAGTGTATGTATACAGTGTCAGTGTAAGAATAAGAATAAGATGCTCAAGATCATGAGGCTAAAGAATGAAGCTGGAAGGAGGGGGAATATACAGAGACTTTTGTTCGATAACTGTTAGGTTATGCCTACGTATCCTCTCGTGCAATGAGGAAGTCAGAACACCGTAGTTCGACCCAAAGAGACTGAAAGATGAATTGACTTGTGAATTGCTTACTTGTCTATGCTCAAGTGTATGACCTGTCTGGCTCAGGTGCAAACTGTCTTGCATTAGACGGAAGAAGCAAGTTCTCGTTTGTGAATGAAGGTGATGAGAAAAGAATCCCGGAGGAGACGATTATTGTTTGTTTTTGAGTTTTCAGTCTTTTATTGTTTTTGGATTTTTTGTCATGAGTTTAAGCCTAAGCCAATGGATTTAGTAAACTCATCACATCTTCCCTCTGATTAGGGGTAATGAGAATACCTTAAGTGTGAAGTCAGATTCTCACACTTAATCACCTTTGGTGTAGGATTAAGATCATTAACCTACTTGTGATTAATTAGATGTTTTTGTTGTTTTTGTTTAGTGTTAAGTAATGAGATTAAGCCATAATCAGGGATCAAACAGACTCATTACACCATCCTAATAGAAGGATAATAGATGAGAATGTTTAAGCTGAGGAATGCTCCTCAACTTAATCCATGATTAAGGATTAAACTCATGACAAAACAAGCCTTTTATTAAGTGGATTTTATTTAGTGATATGATGATGAAGTGAATTTTATGGTTTGTAAGACAACTTGAGGGGGACTTGTCCATTAACACTAGGGTTAGTCCTTCTTAACCAGTTAAGGAAGAATTAGAACCCTAATGCAAGGCCCAAGTTACAAGTGTGATGTCTTGATGATTATTAGGTGGATTGATTAAGAGATTTTAAACACATTAATGGTTTAACACTTAGGATTAAATTTATACACTCCATCCTAAGAGAAGGATGCAGGCATAAGCTTAATCACAAAGCCTTAAAGCCTTTAGGGTTTAGTCCCTGATTATGAGGTGAGAAGAGATGACTCAAAAGAGACACAAAGGTAAAAACTAAAAGGGGGACTAATCAAAACCCTAATCATTGTCATGCTTGGTTGTTCCTAAGGTTTGTGAGGTTTGCAAGAACAATCTTCAATGGAACCACCAGGAAGCAGATGAAAGGATCAAGAGAAACAAAGTGACTTGCTTCATTCAAGAAGTCAAGTCACTTGGAGAAAGAAAATGGGAGGAAGAAGAATGAGCAAGCTCAATCTCAAACACAAACAAAAATGCAGCAATGGATGCAAGAGAGATGAAAAGAAAAGTTATGAGAAGTGAAGGCAAATTCACTTCTCAACATCACTTACCACCTGAAATGTTAGGAAAGAAAGTGCAATGCAATGCAAAATGGGATGAGATGACATGATGAGAAACAAAACCAGAAGCATATACATGATGCTAATGATGCTATGAGATGCTACAAACCAGAAACAACACATGTGGATGATCATACAAGCTTATGAATGCAAATGAAACAAGTTAGAGCACATGAACATACATGAAAAGCTATGGAAGGCACATGGCATACAACATGACAAATGCAAGATGCAATGATCAAACATGCTTTCAATATGTCCTATGATGTCAAATGAATCACATGGAAGCATGGAATGTCATGGCAAGTCATGGTATGCAAGAGAATGCAAGATGGATGCATATGGAAGCCCAAATTAGGGTTTATGAATCAAACATCAAACACAAACCAAAACCAGAAGCAAACCCTAAGATAAAAAAATGGAAAATGCCACACAAAGGACCCCTAATCCCATACTAAACCACTGCCCAAAGGAGAGGTCTCAACTCTTAACCAATCTTAAGTTATGATTTTTCACAAGTTTTTAGGGTTTTTAGGGTTTCCAAACAAAAGAAATGTCAAACAATTTGAAAATGCAAGATCAAATCATGGCCTTTTTATCTCAAAAACTACATGCTAAACACAATGCAATGCAAAAAGAATCAATGTCCAATCCTTCATGAATAGGCAGAAATGATTTTTTGAACTATGGATCAAATTAATGCACAAAAACAATTTTAATTCAATGAAAAATTCCCAAAATACATCAAGATCAAAAAAGAAATTTGGTTTGAAGGTTGGACAATGTTTCTAAATGTCTTAGAACATTTCATGAATTTTTTTGTGATTTTTAAATACCTAAAAGTATTTTTAATAAATTAATTTTCATTAATCAATTAAAAATAATCTTTTAAATATTTAAAAATGCTTTTTAAATGCTAAAAATAAAATTAAAAATATTTTTGTGTCTTAAAAATTAATAAAACTCTTGAGAAAAAGTTTCATAATTTTTAAGCAATTTTTACTATTTTAAATAAATTGTGCAAATAAAATGAAAAGAAATACAATAAAAATTGAAATAAAAAGAAAGTAATCAGAAGGAGAGGTTGAGATTGAGTCTGGATTTAAAAGGGTTGACCACGCGCGTGAATGGAGGGTCCAGATGGCTCCTGAGCAAATTAGTTTAATTATAATTAATTAAATTAAATAAAGTGGATTAGGGCTAATTGAGTGAATCCAGGCCACACATGCGCGCGGGAGGTCAACAAGTCAAAGGATCCTACGCTCCACATTCAAATGAAATTAATTACAGGGATTAAACCCTAATGATTTTCAGGTGGCCGGAGAAGACCTCCGGTCGTCTTCTCCGGTGGGAACCCCACCTGAAAATCCCTAAAAACTTCAAAACGCAACAAAAATGAAAACCAAGCATGCAGAAATGATTCCCATGATCCACTGAATCAAAACCCCATCACAAACAACATTTATTTTTCCCCAGAACCATGAATCGAACAAAACATTTTTTAGGTCAACAGAGTTTCAGAAAGCAATTAAATTCTCATTTCATCACCATTTTCAAAACTAAAAGCACCAGGACAATCAGTGAAGCATGGAGAACAAGTTTAGAACTTAAAAATCCATTTCTGGAAAAAAAGTTCTTGAGCTACCTGATATTCGAAGCTTTCACTCCAGCAACTTTCTGACCTCCCCTCCTTGTGAAATCCATTCCTTATGACCTCTTGATGATGCTTGAATGCTTTGGAGAAGTTTATGCTGGCTAGATGAAGAGTTTGAACAGCTTCTGCTCAAGCTCAGTTGAAAATGGCAATGGTGATGCAGGCAGTTTCAGGCCAATGTGAGTGGTTCTTTGTGATCAGGGTGCTGTTTTAAGAAGGTTTGTGGAGTTTGTTTGGATGTTTATGGCCTGTGGAGTGAGTTTCGAATGAAACTGCAAGTTGGAGTGAAAATGGAGAAGCAATGTTTTTGTTTGATTCAGGCTTGGTTCTTTGTTGGTTTAGGCTTAATGGAGTATGGTGAGATGATTAGTGAAGCTGGTTTGAATGTTAGTGAACTGGGATGAGAGATTCGAAGAGAAATGCAAATGGGGTGAGTTTTGTGTATGGTGTGTTGTGGCCTGTTTCAGCTTGGCTTGGTCATATGTTTTGCTTGCCAAAGGATAGTATAAACAATTCCAAGTGGCCAGAGGATGTGACATGGCCTGCTGTGATTGGGATGTTTGCTTTTGCCAAAAGTCAACTTTTTTGTAAGAGAGGTATGGCTTGGGTTCTAGCTTGGTACAATGGCTAGGGCTGGCGCAGCATGGTGTGTATGGGAGTCTAGAGTGGTTCAAAGGCCAATGCAGCAAGTGGTAAGAAGCATCATGATGGTTTTGCAACTTGGTTACTTTTGGAACTTCATGAAAAAGTCTTGTTATACAAACCATGATCATGAGAAACTTTGGTCCAATTCTGATTTTTAGAAATCATGTGATGTTTGTACATTGGTTTGATTTCAACTAGAAGTTACAAACAGCCTTGGTTCATGATCTTGCAAACTTTCCATTTAGTGCACATCTTGAAAATCAATGATTTTTGCCAACTTTGTCACACCATAACTTTTGATCCAAAATGAATTAGATCATGTTCTTGTACTTTTTGAAAAGGGAAAAATGTATTCTACAACTTTCATGACCAAAGTTTTTCCATTTGAAGCTTTTTTTGGATCAAAAATCAAGGCTTGGAAAATGACCTAAAATGACATATTCTTGAAAAGTCAACTATGCCCAAAAAGTCAACTTTGCAAAATCTTCAAATTCTTGATTTTTGTGAACTTCAAACTTCTTCCATGATCAAATAAAGATCATATACACTCAAATTGATGAAGAATGCCCATTGGTTGGGTCATTGGGGGCCTCAGATGCCCTGATTTTGCACTGACTTGTCTGAAAAGTCAACCCTTGATCAGATGACTTCCCCATGGAATTTCTTCATGAAAATTGATATGCATACTCCCTATACCATATAGAGACCAATGGAAACAAGAATGACCAAAAAATTTGGAGTTATGGCCTCTGAAACCAAAACCCTAATTTTAGGTCAACTGTGCAGTAAAACTTGGCTCTGCATCCACACCAATCCCAGTTCTTGTGATCCTTTTGCATTTTTGACTTTGAGAGGATGTAATATTATATAAGAACACACATGGATCCCTTTGAAGTGATTGTTGGCCTTTGGAGTGGCTCAGGAGGCTCTGGGATTGCTCAGATCACAAACCCTAGATGCAGATGACTTAGAAACTATGCAGTGAATCAAAAATGGGATATGAGGTGATATGATTGTGTTTATGTATATGAAATGATCACAAGCCATGGTGTGAATGGGTGAGGGAAAATTTGGGGTGTTTACAGCTGCCCCTATTCAAACATGAGTTAGCTGTGCAGGATGTAAGCGACGGCTTAACAGGCAAACAAGATAACTTGTGGTTGAATACCAAAGACAGTCCAAAATTTGCACTCACAGAATGAAGAAGAAAAGGGATATAGATTGTAAAAGGAAAATAAAGTATATTGTAAAGTGTGGGAGACGGAGGACGACCGTCGAGCAGACGACGACTGCTGGGTAAAAGGCAATGACGGGGACGGCCGACATGCTGGGGAAAGTGCTGGAAATAAGGCAATGACGGGGACGGCCGACATGCTGGGGATAAAAGGTAAAGCCAAGACGGGGACGGCCGACTAGCTGGGGAAAATCAAATCATGATGGGGACGGCCATCAAGATAAAGTAAGATTCTCTGGGAATTAATGAAACATGACGGGGACGGCCATCAAGTTCATAAAGCAAAGTAACCAACGATGGGGACGGCCATCGGGCTGAAAAGGAAAAGGGACCACGACGGGGACGGCCATCGGGTTAAAGAATAAATGAAATAAACAGATGATGGGGTACGGTCATCAAAGGTGAAGGACGATCACCTAGCAGGGGACGGCTGCTCTGTTGGGGAATAAAAGAATTATGATGGGGACGGCCATCAAAGGTGGAGGACGACCACCTGGCAGGGTACGGCTGCCGAAAATATCGCGACATAGGACGAATGCCGGATAGAAAAGGTCAACGATGGGGACGGCCATCGGACGAGCATGATGGAGGACGACCATCAAGAGGTGGAGGACGACCACCTAGCAGGGGACGGCTGCTCTCAAGGTTTATCATGACATAGGACGAATGTCAGATAACCAAAAAATCCACAATGGGGACGGCCATTGGATAAAATGATGAAGGACGATCATCAAAAGGTGGAGGACGACCACCTAGCAGGGGACGGCTGCTAAATATCACGACATAGGACGAATGTCGGATAGAAAATCAACGATGGGGACGGCCATCGGATGAGCATGATGGAGGACGACCCTCAAGAGGTGGAGGACGACCACCTAGCAGGGTACGGCTGCTCTCAGGGTTTATCATGACACAGGAAGAATGTCAGATAAAGGAAAACTTGCTTTGTTGGCGATCTACTGGGGAATAGTAGACATAGGCGAGTATCTATATTCAAGAAGACAACAGTGTTTGACACAGTGTATGGATTAAAGATGTGGACGAGCATCCTTAAGATTATGATACGGACGAGTATCATGTAGAAACAAATGCTTGACACATGTTCTGAGATGATGATACGAACGAGTACCATCTGGTTAACAAAGAACAAGGACCAATGTTGAATCTGTGGGGATATGAATGGTATATATAAGATACGGACGAGTATCTGTATGAGTGTATCATGAGTAACGAGTATGAGTATTGTATAGATGAGTGTTTATCTGCCGGGGAGGGTGACACGGACGAGTGTCAAGAGAGAAAAGTATAATATGAACAAATATCTGATATACAAAGTGTAGGTGACTGCGCTGGGGATACGACACGGACGGGTGCCAAGAAAGTGTATATAAGTATATGTGAGTGCAAAGAGGATGTCTTTGGCTTTCTGCTGGGGTATGACACGGACGGGTGTCAGGACGTATCTGTAATACGGGTGGTCTTGTTTGCAAAGAGTGTTCAGGCAACTTTACTGGGGAAAGGTGGCACGGACGGGTGTCAAAATGAGTATATACTGGTGTATGTGGATAGTGAGGCAGCTGCTTTTGCTGGGGACTCCGGTGGGGATTTTTCTGTACATTGATGAACTGTCATCATTCACAAGTGTTTGATTCATAACATGGCTTATGATTATGCTATATGCTTGATTTTTGCCGTAATGCTCCGTGTTAAAACGGAATGCTACGCTTTGTGGGTGAATACGATGCGAATGATATGATTGCAAAGATACCAAACCGGGATCCGGGTCCCGTTGCTGCGAAGATCTCCGATCGATCTGCTTGGAGTAGACATCCCAGCTGGGGAAGAGATCATTGGTAGATCTGATGAGATGTATCTGCTTGGGGATATGGGCGTCTTCTGTGATACCTGCCCATTCTGATGGGGATAAGTAATAAGCGGCCAACTCAGCTGGGAGGAGTCGTGAAAGGCAACTCAGCTGGGGAGAGGGCACCTCGGGTGCTAAAATTGAGTGTTGACTTGCCAGCTTGCTGGGATGAAGCTTACATGCCCCAAGTTGCGTTCTGGATACCTGCAATCCTGAAAAAGATAGAGAAACGCACAAGATAATCCCAAGGTATCCTCTACTGGATTCCGTCATAGGAGTTTAGATACATCTGAGAGTAAGTATATTTCCTGCAAGCATGCTTTTATTTGAAGATAAAGCATCTGTATTCTTATGCAATCAGTTTTTTCCTTTAAGACATCAGACATTTTTTTGCAGATAAAATGTGCAAAACGAGACATGACTGAAAATCTGATTTTATTAATTCATATGCCCTGAATTGGCGAGATACAGTCAAAGGAACATATCCCCTGAAATGAGGAGATTGTTACAAATTGAGAAACAAAATGTTGGCAGTGTTGATGACGCTTTAAGGAGCTTCCTCTTCACTATGGCTCGTATGACTTTTGACGTTCTTCTCATCTTGCTTTCTGAAGAATGTTGATTCTGATTGAGGCGTGATCCTTTCGAAGCTTACCAAGTTGTAAGTGATACAGACGAATTCAGAGTGCAGTTGTTCGCTTATTCCCTTATTTTGCATGGATCGCCCTTTCGGGTTTTCAATCCATCGGGATACCCTTTTTTGCCTGAGCTGTCCAATGCGGCTTTTCAACTCAGCGGGTGTGCATTTTTTTGTTTATTTTCCCTTATTTTTGCCCGAGTCTTTTATTCTATTTTTGACTCGCCGGGATGCCCTATTTTTGCCTGGACTTACATTCTGTTTTTGTGTCCAGCGGGTCATTCTTATGCGAAGTATTTTTTAACTGCATCTGAATTCACAGGGGACGGGAAATCTTCACCATCCATGGTGCTGAGCATTAGTGCTCCACCAGAGAAAACTTTCTTCACTACAAATGGTCCTTCATAATTTGGAGTCCATTTGCCCCTGTGGTCTGTATGAGGAGGGAGGATTCTCTTCAGCACAAGATCTCCTACTTGGTACTCTCGGTGCCTGACTTTCTGATCGAAGGCTTTCTTCATTCTCTTCTGATACAACTGTCCATGACAGATTGCAGCCAATCTTTTCTCTTCAATCAGACTCAGTTGTTCGTATCGGGCCCGAACCCATTCTACTTCACTCAGTTTAACATCCATTAGTACCCGTAGAGAGGGTAATTCAACTTCAACTGGTAGGACTGCTTCCATACCATACACAAGTTGATACGGTGTTGCCCCAGTAGATGTTCTGATTGACGTGCGGTACCCATGCAAGGAAAATGGTAGCATTTCATGCCAGTCTTTGTGGGTGACTACCATCTTTTGCACAATCTTCTTGATATTCTTGTTTGCTGCCTCAACAGCGCCGTTCATCTTTGGCCTGTAAGGAGAAGAATTGTGATGTTGAATCTTGAAGTCCCGGCACAGTTCTGCCATCATTTTGTTGTTTAAATTGGAACCATTATCAGTAATGATTCGCTCGGGCACTCCAATCGACAGATGATATCTCTTTTCAGAATTCTGGCTACCACTTGTCTTGTAACATTGGCATAGGAAGCTGCTTCGACCCACTTGGTGAAATAATCAATGGCAACCAGGATGAATCTGTGGCCATTTGAAGCAGTCGGCTCAATCTTACCAATCATGTCGATGCCCCACATAGCAAAGGGCCAGGGTGAAGACATCACATTCAAAGGATTGGGAGGCACATGCACCTTATCTGCATAGATCTGGCATTTGTGGCATTTCCTGGCGTAGGCACAACAGTCTGCATCCATCGTGATCCAGTAATAGCCTAATCTTAGCAACTTCTTAGCCATTACATGCCCTCCAGCATGGGTACCAAAGGATCCTTCGTGCACTTCATGCATCAACAAATCTGCTTCTGTCTTATCAACACACCTGAGGAGTACCATATTAAAGTTCCTTTTGTATAAAGACCCATCAGTATTCAAGAAGAAACTACCAGCAAGCCTTCTCAAAGTCTTCTTATCATTGGAAGATGCCCCAGGTGGGTATGTTTGATCCTCCAAGAAGCACTTAATGTCATGGAACCAAGGCTTATTATCTTTAACAACATCTGCTGCGAACACATATGCTGGTCTATCAAGTCTGGACACTGAGATCTGAGGTACAAAGTTGGCAGCCTGAATTTTGATCATGGACGAAATGGTTGCCAGAGCATCTGCAAACTGATTCTCGTCCCGAGGGATATACTCAAGCTTGACTGTTGTAAAGAAAGTCAATAACCTCCTTGTATAATCCCTGTAAGGTATCAGATGATCCTGGTGTGTGTACCATTTGCCGTTGGTTTGATTGATTACCAAAGCTGAATCTCCGAATACAGTCAATGTCTTGATCCTGAGGTCAATGGCTTCCTCAAGACCCATAATGCAAGCTTCGTATTCAGCTTCGTTGTTAGTGCAGTTGAAAGTGAGTTTTGCCGAGAAAGGCATGTGAACCCCCTTAGGTGTAATGAGTACTGCACCAACACCACGACCATTCATGTTAACAGCCCCATCAAACATCATAGTCCATTCTTCTTCCGGGTCAGACCCTTCAGTGTGAACAGGCTCTTCACGATCTTTTGCTTTTATGAACATGATGTCTTCATCAGGGAAGTCAAATCTCATAGGCTGGTAATCATCAATAGGTTGCTCAGCAAGATATTCAGACAATACACTGCCCTTGATGGCTTTCTGAGATGTGTATTGGATGTCGTATTCTGTGAGGATCATTTGCCATCTTGCAACCCGTCCGGTGAGAGCTGGCTTCTCGAAAATGTACTTGACTGGATCCATTTTTGAGATCAATAAGGTAGTGTGGGTCAACATATACTGTCTCAGTCGGCGAGCAGCCCACGCTAAAGCACAGCAAGTTTTCTCGAGCAGTGAATAACGTTGTTCACAGTCGGTAAACTTTTTGCTTAGGTAGTATATTGCATACTCTTTTCGACCAGACTCGTCATGCTGGCCCAGCACACACCCCATTGACTCTTCTAATACTGTCAAGTACATGATCAGAGGTCTTCCTTCAACTGGAGGCATAAGTATTGGAGTTTCTTGCAAGTACTCTTTGATCTTGTCAAAAGCCTTCTGACAGTCTTCGTTCCACCTGACCGTTTGTTCTTTTCTCAACAATTTGAACAAAGGTTCACAGGTTGCTGTAAGGTGAGATATGAACCTTGAGATGTAGTTCAATCTTCCTATAAACCCTCGAACTTCTTTCTCTGTCTTCGATGCAGGCATCTCTTGGATGGCTTTGACTTTGTCAGGGTCAACTTCAATCCCCTTCTCGCTTACAATAAAGCCCAGCAGCTTACCAGATCTCACCCCGAATGTGCACTTGTTGGGGTTCAGCTTCAATTGGTACTTCCTCAGACGCTTGAATAACTTCAGTAGATTCACCAGGTGATCTTCCTCTGTAAGGGACTTGGCAATCATGTCATCCACATAACACTCGATTTCCTTATGGATCATATCGTGGAATAATGTTACCATAGCCCGTTGATATGTTGCACCGGCATTCTTCAGCCCAAATGGCATTACCTTGTAGCAGAACGTGCCCCAGGGTGTGATGAAGGTTGTCTTCTCCATGTCTTCAGGTGACATCTTGATCTGATTGTATCCTGAAAATCCGTCCATGAAGGAGAATACCGAGAACTGAGCCGTATTATCCACCAATACGTCAATGTGAGGTAAAGGGAAATCATCTTTCGGGCTGGCTCTGTTCAGATCCCGGTAGTCAACACACATTCTTACTTTGCCGTCTTTCTTAGGCACAGGTACTATGTTAGCAACCCACGGTGGATAGCTAGTTACAGCAAGGAACCCGACGTCCCATTGCTTTTGCACCTCTTCCTTGATTTTCATTGCCATGTCCGGACGAGTACGGCGCAGCTTCTGTTTGACCGGTGGGCATTCTTCTCTCAAAGGTAGCTTGTGCACGACAATGTTGGTATCCAACCCTGGCATATCTTGATAAGACCAAGCAAACACATCCACATACTCTTGAAGCAGGTCAATCAGTTGTTTCTTCACTGAGTCTTGTAAGCAGGACCCGATTTTAACTTCTTTCACGTCTTCATCTGTACCAAGATTGATCACTTCAACCTCCTCCTAGTGAGGAGTAATAACCTTTTCCTCTTGTCTCAACAACCTGGCTAGCTCTTCAGGAAGCTCATATTCTTCTTCAACCCCTTCATCGGCTTGATTGATTGGATTGTCAAAGTCATACGAAGTCATAGCCGTGCTGTTGTCGGTGCTGTCAGGAAGGCACTCTTTGCAAGGGTTTAGTTTGTTCATTTTAGTGATTTGATTTTAATCTTGTTTTAGAAAAGTGAAATAAAGTTGTCATTTTGAAAACACTGCCATTTATTTTTTGTACAAAAAGAAAAATGGAAAAACAGTGAGCGGAAAAGAAAAAGACTTGTTTGCAAAAAGATGTCTGATATTTCATTGATTAATCTTGTTGCACAAAAAGTACAGATGGCCCGATTACAAAATGAGTCTTGTCATCTTGGGCAAGATGCAAGACTTTGATGCATGCTATAAAAATACAGGAAATAATAATTACTCTGCATTAGTAACTCTTATAATTTCCTGGGAAGACCAGTTTGAGATACTGCTCCCCGGGATCTTTGGACGAATCCAGCTTTCCAGGTTGCGTTCTTCTTCCAGCTCATCTTCCAGACAGTTGACAGCATCAGGGGTGAGCATCCCCCCACTCACAAAGTTGGGCTCTTTTGCAGCCTCTGCTTGATCTTGTTGAGTTGGTTTGTAACCCAACCCAAATCTGTCATCTTTCTTCTCCACCGATAGCAGTTTGCCCCAGCCTTGGGCGTTTCCTCCCTCAACAACCTTCCGGGCTTGTTGGTATGATGATATTGAAGTACCAGACACAGCAGATGTTTCATTCACATTCAAGGCTTCGAATCCTTGGCTCATTGTTTCATGGATCTCCCCATCCATCTCAATGTATTTATAGGTAGCCAGGTGGCTGACAAAAATATCCTCCTCTCCACAGATTGTAACGATTTGACCCTCCCACTCATATTTTAACTTCTGGTGAAGGGTAGAGGTCACGGCGCCAGCGGCGTGAATCCATGGCCTACCCAATAGACAGCTGTAGGCAGGCTGTATATCCATCACGTAGAAGGTCGTTTTGAAGGTCTGTGGGCCAATCGTTATGGGCAATTCAATTTCTCCCAGAACCGATCTCTTTGAACCATCAAAGGCCCTCACCACCAGGTTGCTGGGTCTCAATGCCAATCCATCATATTCTAGCTTCACCAGGGCCTTCTTAGGTAAGACATTGAGGGATGACCCTGTGTCTACCAGCACATGGGAAAGGACAGCACCTTTACATTCCATGGTTATGTGCAAGGCTTTGTTATGGTTGCGGCCTTCCGTTGTCAAATCAGTATTGGTGAACCCTAGTCCGTGACTAGCATTAACATTTCCAACTACAGCTTCCAGCTGATTGACAGTGATCTCTTCAGGCACATAAGCTGCGTGCAAGACTTTTAGTAGTGCGTTCCGATGGGCTTCGGAGCACATGAGCAATGATAAGATAGAGATCTTGGAAGGCGTCTGATGAAGCTGATCCACTATTTTATAATCACTCTTTTTGATGATTCGCATGAACTCATCAACCTCTTGGTCAAAGGGTGTTTTCAAGGCTTCTTTGACAGCTTGCTCATCCTGCACCAAGCTTTTTCCTTTTGCTTTAGCAGCAGCTTCTGCTTCGGCAGTGGGTCTCTGAATTTGTGGAGCGAAAAGACGTCCGCTTCGAGTGAAGCCTCCGCATCCTCCCACATTGTCAATTTGTGGTGCAGGGGTTGATGATTCAAAAGTGATTCTTTGTCCTTCACAGTACAGGTCAGAACCGTAATGCCACGGGATGGCATTGCTGCTTTCATAAGGTATTGGTCCAGGCACCGTGATAGTGACTGGACTGACTGCAGCTGCGGAAGGAATTGTGATAGTCTGTGGATCGTAATAAATTGTGACTGGTGCTCTGATGGGAGCAGCACCTTCTGAGTTGTAGGCAGAGTTGTTTTCAGGATCATAAAATATTGTGACAGTTGAGACATCTTCATGATTTGTTGCTGGTGTTGTAGGAGACATTGGTGGAAGGATGGATGTTGTTGTTGTAGGAGTTTCAAAATGGAGTGGTGCTGGAGTTGTAGAAGAAAAATTTGTTGACAACTGACCAGTTGAGATAATAGATGAAGTACTTGTTGATGAAGCCGAAGAATTGTCAGGAACGATGGTTGTTGCAGTTGTAGGAGGTTCTGGAGTTGCTGCTGATGAGATTGCTGGATTTGTAGGAAATGATGTGGTGATCTGAAGTTGGCCACTCTGAATGAGACGTCTATGCCATTCCTCAGGTTATCGCACCCATTGACGGAGATATTGCAGTAAGCACACCCCAACTCACACCCCGGGAACATTTGACATTCGAGGAGTTGGGCCTTGATTTCTGCCAATGGTGTCCGGATCTGACCCACACTGGTTATTAAATAAGACGGCTTGTCTTCTTCAATAGCGTTAATTCCGGGACCACCGTGGTTTGGCATGGGGTTCTTATTGACATTGGGTGGTGGTGCGAAATTCAGAGCTTTCGAGTCTACCAGGTCTTGTACCTTCATGTGCAGGGCTCTGCACTTTTCTGTACTGTGGCCAGGTGCGTTGGAATGAAAAGCACACCTAGCGTTGGAGTCATAATTCCTGGGTAGACTGTTGGGATCTGGAGGTGCCAACGTCCTTAGCTCAACTAGGTTGAGTTTCAGGAGTTGTGGCAGCAATGTAGCATATGGCATAGGGATCGGATTGATTACCCTGTTGGCTTGAGAAGGCCTCTGTTGGAAAGGCCTTTGCTGGTTATTGTTGTTGGTGTTGTTGTTGTTGTAATTTCTCGGAGGATACTGATTCTGTTGATGGTACTGAGGTTGTAGCTGATAGTTTTGTTGCGGAGGTTGATAAACTGGTTGAGGATGAGCTGGAGCAGGAATGGTGATTGCTGCCACTGATCTGTGAACATATTGGGGCCTGCCCCTGTTGGTGTGGATGGCATTGGTCTCGCCAGTTCTTCTCGGGCCCGCAAAAGGCTTTCTTGTACTACTGGACGAGCTTGCTCCGTTGTCTGAGATCTTACCCATCTTCAATAGGCTTTCAATTCTCTCCCCAGCTATGACAACATCTGCAAAGCTAGTGGAAGAGAAAGCAGCCAGCCTGTCAATGTAAGTCCCCTGAAGGGTGTTCATGAACATATCTGCCATTTCCCTTTCAGACATAGGTGGCTGAACAGCAGCAGCCAATTGCCTCCATCTCTGGGCATATTCTCGGAAACTTTCCCTTGACGACTGTGACATTCCCATTAGGAGAGTCCTGTTGGGTGCCATGTCTAAGTTGTACTGATACTGTCTGATGAAGGCCTCTGCCAGGTCCTTCCAGCATCTGACAGTTGCCCTTGTCAAGTGAGAGTACCATTCTCTAGAAGCTCCTGTCAAGCTGTCTTCGAAATAGAACATCCAGAGCTTCTCATCCATTGTATAGGCCTTCATCCTTCCCAGAAATGACTGTAAATGAGTCCGGGGGCATGAAGTCCCGTTGTATTTTTCAAAACAGGGAGGCTTAAACTTATGGGGGATCCTGACCCCGTCTACCAAGCCCATGTCCATGACATCAAAACCCAGAGAATTTTGAGATTCTAAGGACCTCAATTTCTCAGCTATCTCATCCAACCTTCTATCATAAGCTTCTTCCCCAGCACCCATTACTGTAAACTGATCCTCTTGGGGGTCTTCTTGAAGTACCCTGGCTGCAGTGGCAGTCCCTTGAACATTTGCCGGAATATTGACCTCAGGATGGAGGTGTGGGCCAAATACAGGAGGGTTAACATGAGGTTGGACCCTTTCATTGTTGCTGGTGCCGGCAGTTCCTATATGTGGATCTTCTTGATTCTGCCTTTCCACCATGGCCCTCAATCTTTCCTGGCTCTGAGCCATGTTGTTCATCACTTCCATAAACTGAGTCATTTGATTCCTCATCTCTAGCCTTTCATTTGCCATTTGATTTCTGACCTCAGTAAGGTCCTGCTGCATCTGATCCATTTGGATGCCCGGAAGATTGTTACGGGTCGGATAACGGTGCGGACGGTTGAGGGGAAATACCCGGCGCCGAGCAATAGTTCCTGAGATTCACAACAGAGTTAGCAGCAATAAAACAAAAAAACCTACAAAACAAACACAAGGGGTTAGCATGCAATGCAGTTATGCTTATTTGTTCTCAAGGTATCCGGTTTGGTATTCAGTTTTGACCCTTCCAGACCCTTGAAGATGCTGTTGATGTTGCTTTCGAAGTAAACTCGGATGGAACAAACTAACACATATATATTACAGAAAGTAAAATATTACACCTTTGTTCTTTTTACAACACAAGCCCTCTAAGGGGTCAAAATACATTATAAGAAAATAAAAGTACATGGAATGAAAGCAACAACAAACAAAGGGTCAAACACCAAGACCAAACTCATCCTCACGAACTTCCTTGAGAAGTGCTTCGGTCACAGGATCAGCCGGACGCTCCGTGAGATTCCTGATGAGGAGATTCCTGGTTGTAACAGCTGTTGTTAGCTTCTTGTGCTGACTTTGGTCCTTGGACCTCTTCACTCCAGCTTTGATCTTCAGCTCTGATATCTCCCTCTGGGCTTTGAGTGCACCATCTGATATCGGCTGAAGTTAGAGCAGTGAGTCTCTTTGCCCAGTTTCTCTGCTGATGAGGGTTCAAAAATACATCTGTCCTGGGTAGATGCCTGAGAAGCCAAGTATGGAACAAAGGAGCACAGCACCTCACTAATCTTCCCCTCTGCTTTTCATTCCTCTGATGCACTGAGTAGTAGAGATCCCCCAATAAAGTTGGCACTGGGTTCCTCAAGATGAACAAATGGATTGCATTCTTGCTAATGAATCGAGGCTCATCTGCAAACAATACAACTCCATATATGCTCAGGGCCAATAAAGCACAGACAGCTTTCCATTCTCCTAGAGAAGCTTTCAGGGTAGCTTGAGAGATCAAGAAATCCAGATGGAAGCCAGGGATTCCAGCTTTAGAAGTCATATGCTGCTCAATCAGAACAGGTTCCATATGCAAAGCCTTTGCTACTTCTCCATTACCAGGAAAGACCATCTCAGGGTTGAAAGGGATTCCACCCCTGATAGGCAGACCAACCAATGATGAGTATTCTTCCAATAAGGGGCCCAGCTGAAAGTCCTGAAAAGTAAAACACCTCAAAGGGGGATCATAAAACTGAATGCAGGTGTGGATCAAGCTTCTCTGTGAAGGGTCCAGATCCATAACCATATCAAGTATATCTCCGTAGTGTTCCCTGAACAATGGTATGTGATCTGGAGTGATCAGGGTCTGAATCCTCCTGATGTCAGATAGCTCTGGCTGGAAGAAGTGATAGGTGATGTTGCTCTTTTTAGGAGCCATGATGCTGAGACTGAGTAGAGACAAGTTTTGATGATGATACTGAAAAATGAGCCACTGATTGGCTGGTGCAGGTGACTGAAGCGGACAGCTGATAACTGAAGCAGATGCTGATGAAGATAGGTCAATGCTGAAGATGGGGTCAAAACCAAAACCAAATGAAGATGGATACCCTAAAACACAAATAAGCAAATGTCAATATGATGCAATGTTTATGTATGCAAATGATATGCAAGGGTTTGTGACTGAGTTGGATCTGATCAAAAACTCTGATATAGGTCCAAGTATGTTCAAGAAATCCAGATGGAGGTCTATAAATCCAGTAACCAAGGTGGGGGACTCAAATAAAGAGCCACATGTCCAGGGTTTTAGAATCACAAGAACTGTTCCAACATGGAGTATTCTTAATCAAGTCAAAGTAACAGGGTATTCTGAGGCCAAGGTACCTGCAAACCTGCAAACAGCCCAACCCCCTCACAGGTGGTGTTCTAAAACAAGGATCTTCAGACTTGGATCAGTTATGAGAAGTGTAAACACTTCTAACCCGGAGGTACAGTGTTTACAATAACCATAAAAGTTCCTCCTCTAATTCACCTCAGTTTCTGAAGGTCAAAACTAAAGGTCATCCAGACTTAGCAGGCTTCCCAGATAGCCCTAGCATTGCAGGAAATCTGCAACACAGAGTTCTCAAGAAGAAACCCATATCTGAACCGTGTTTCATATTCCCGCACCAGACCGAGATGGAATGGGAAAGAATATGATTCACTCTAGCCTAGGTGTCACTCAGGTCCCAGGTATAGGACCTTTAATTCTCAATGAATCACCCACCCACCAAAGCAAACAACAGATCCAGCCAGCAGCACAGTATGACAATATGACAATATATATGCATAAAGCTATAAAGAAAGCAGTAAAACAACTGTACATAAGGCAAAAATAAATACAAATATACAAACACAAATAACACATAACACCCCAGTAAACACAAATCAATCAAGCGCTAGGAGGAACCCACAAAAAGAACCAGAAGCCCTGGTTGCAGTATAAGGTTCCCCAGCAGAGTCGCCAAGCTGTCGCTCCCCCTAAATGAAGCTAAGTCAGATAGGGTACAGACGCGAACGGTCGGCGAAGGGAACAATGAGAACACACAGCCGTGAACTCACTGGAGATGAATAGAGTCGCCAGCTAGGCATTTTTATCCCGGAGGAAAGGTAATGCTGCATAGACCTAGAAAGATATGGATAAGACGGTTGCGAACCAGAGAGACTGAGAAAGAGGGTTGGTTACAACCTGGGAAGGTATTAGCACCCAGATTGTCCGCCGTACTCGACGGGATCCACGCTTAAAAGATTTGTGTTTTAAAGGGGTAGTGTCAGTGCAATCCGTGTGTAAAAGAGCTGGAAGGATGTACAGGTGTCAGTGCAAAAGAAGTGTGAAGTGTATGTATACAGTGTCAGTGTAAGAATAAGAATAAGATGCTCAAGATCATGAGGCTAAAGAATGAAGCTGGAAGGAGGGGGAATATACAGAGACTTTTGTTCGATAACTGTTAGGTTATGCCTACGTATCCTCTCGTGCAATGAGGAAGTCAGAACACCGTAGTTCGACCCAAAGAGACTGAAAGATGAATTGACTTGTGAATTGCTTACTTGTCTATTCTCAAGTGTATGACCTGTCTGGCTCAGGTGCAAACTGTCTTGCATTAGACGGAAGAAGCAAGTTCTCGTTTGTGAATGAAGGTGATGAGAAAAGAATCCTGGAGGAGACGATTATTGTTTGTTTTTGAGTTTTCAGTCTTTTATTGTTTTTGGATTTTTTGTCATGAGTTTAAGCCTAAGCCAATGGATTTAGTAAACTCATCACATCTTCCCTCTGATTAGGGATTAATGAGAATACCTTAAGTGTGAAGTCAGATTCTCACACTTAATCACCTTTGGTGTAGGATTAAGATCATTAACCTACTAGTGATTAATTAGATGTTTTTGTTGTTTTTGTTTAGTGTTAAGTAATGAGATTAAGCCATAATCAGGGATCAAACAGACTCATTACACCATCCTAATAGAAGGATAATAGATGAGAATGTTTAAGCTGAGGAATGCTCCTCAACTTAATCCATGATTAAGGATTAAACTCATGACAAAACAAGCCTTTTATTAAGTGGATTTTATTTAGTGATATGATGATGAAGTGAATTTTATGGTTTGTAAGACAACTTGAGGGGGACTTGTCCATTAACACTAGGGTTAGTCCTTCTTAACCAGTTAAGGAAGAATTAGAACCCTAATGCAAGGCCCAAGTTACAAGTGTGATGTCTTGATGATTATTAGGTGGATTGATTAAGAGATTTTAAACACATTAAAGGTTTAACACTTAGGATTAAAGTTATACACTCCATCCTAAGAGAAGGATGCAGGCATAAGCTTAATCACAAAGCCTTAAAGCCTTTAGGGTTTAGTCCCTGATTATGAGGTGAGAAGAGATGACTCAAAAGAGACACAAAGGTAAAAACTAAAAGGGGGACTAATCAAAACCCTAATCATTGTCATGCTTGGTTGTTCCTAAGGTTTGTGAGGTTTGCAAGAACAATCTTCAATGGAACCACCAGGAAGCAGATGAAAGGATCAAGAGAAACAAAGTGACTTGCTTCATTCAAGAAGTCAAGTCACTTGGAGAAAGAAAGTGGGAGGAAGAAGAATGAGCAAGCTCAATCTCAAACACAAACAAAAATGCAGCAATGGATGCAAGAGAGATGAAAAGAAAAGTTATGAGAAGTGAAGGCAAATTCACTTCTCAACATCACTTACCACCTGAAATGTTAGGAAAGAAAGTGCAATGCAATGCAAAATGGGATGAGATGACATGATGAGAAACAAAACCAGAAGCATATACATGATGCTAATGATGCTATGAGATGCTACAAACCAGAAACAACACATGTGGATGATCATACAAGCTTATGAATGCAAATGAAACAAGTTAGAGCACATGAACATACATGAAAAGCTATGGAAGGCACATGGCATACAACATGACAAATGCAAGATGCAATGATCAAACATGCTTTCAATATGTCCTATGGTGTCAAATGAATCACATGGAAGCATGGAATGTCATGGCAAGTCATGGTATGCAAGAGAATGCAAGATGGATGCATATGGAAGCCCAAATTAGGGTTTATGAATCAAACATCAAACACAAACCAAAACCAGAAGCAAACCCTAAGATAAAAAAATGGAAAATGCCACACAAAGGACCCCTAATCCCATACTAAACCACTGCCCAAAGGAGAGGTCTCAACTCTTAACCAATCTTAAGTTATGATTTTCACAAGTTTTTAGGGTTTTTAGGGTTTCCAAACAAAAGAAATGTCAAACAATTTGAAAATGCAAGATCAAATCATGGCCTTTTTATCTCAAAAACTACATGCTAAACAATGCAATGCAAAAAGAATCAATGTTCAATCCTTCATGAATAGGCAGAAATGATTTTTTGAACTATGGATCAAATTAATGCACAAAAACAATTTTAATTCAATAAAAAATTCCCAAAATACATCAAGATCAAAAAAGAAATTTGGTTTGAAGGTTGGACAATGTTTCTAAATGTCTTAGAACATTTCATGAATTTTTTATTGATTTTTAAATACCTAAAAGTATTTTTAATAAATTAATTTTCATTAATCAATTAAAAATAATCTTTTAAATATTTAAAAATGCTTTTTAAATGCTAAAAATAAAATTAAAAATATTTTTGTGTCTTAAAAATTAATAAAACTCTAGAGAAAAAGTTTCATAATTTTTAAGCAATTTTTACTATTTTAAATAAATTGTGCAAATAAAATGAAAAGAAATACAATAAAAATTGAAATAAAAAGAAAGTAATCAGAAGGAGAGGTTGAGATTGAGTCTGGATTTAAAAGGGTTGACCACGCGCGTGAATGGAGGGTCCAGATGGCTCCTGAGCAAATTAGTTTAATTATAATTAATTAAATTAAATAAAGTGGATTAGGGCTAATTGAGTGAATCCAGGCCACACATGCGCGCGGGAGGTCAACAAGTCAAAGGATCCTACGCTCCACATTAAAATGAAATTAATTACAGGGATTAAACCCTAATGATTTTCAGGTGGCCGGAGAAGACCTCCGGTCGTCTTCTCCGGTGGGAACCCCACCTGAAAATCCCTAAAAACTTCAAAACGCAACAAAAATGAAAACCAAGCATGCAGAAATGATTCCCATGATCCACTGAATCAAAACCCCATCACAAACAACATTTATTTTTCCCCAGAACCATGAATCGAACAAAACATTTTTTAGGTCAACAGAGTTTCAGAAAGCAATTAAATTCTCATTTCATCACCATTTTCAAAACTAAAAGCACCAGGACAATCAGTGAAGCATGGAGAACAAGTTTAGAACTTAAAAATCCATTTCTGGAAAAAAAGTTCTTGAGCTACCTGAGATTCGAAGCTTTCACTCCAGCAACTTTCTGACCTCCCCTCCTTGTGAAATCCACTCCTTATGACCTCTTGATGATGCTTGAATGCTTTGGAGAAGTTTATGTTGGCTAGATGAAGAGTTTGAACAACTTCTGCTCAAGCTCAGTTGAAAATGGCAATGGTGATGCAGGCAGTTTCAGGCCAATGTGAGTGGTTCTTTGTGATCAGGGTGATGTTTTAAGAAGGTTTGTGGAGTTTGTTTGGATGTTTATGGCCTGTGGAGTGAGTTTCGAATGAAACTGCAAGTTGGAGTGAAAATGGAGAAGCAATGTTTTTGTTTGATTCAGGCTTGGTTCTTTGTTGGTTTAGGCTTAATGGAGTATGGTGAGATGATTAGTGAAGCTGGTTTGAATGTTAGTGAGCTGGGCAGAGAGATTCGAAGAGAAATGCAAATGGGGTGAGTTTTGTGTATGGTGTGTTGTGGCCTGTTTCAGCTTGGCTTGGTCATATGTTTTGCTGGCCAAAGGATAGTATAAACAATTCCAAGTGGCCAGAGGATGTGACATGGCCTGCTGTGATTGGGATGTTTGCTTTTGCCAAAAGTCAACTTTTTTGTAAGAGAGGTATGGCTTGGGTTCTAGCTTGGTACAATGGCTAGGGCTGGCGCAGCATGGTGTGTATGGGAGGCTAGAGTGGTTCAAAGGCCAATGCAGCAAGTGGTAAGAAGCATCATGATGGTTTTGCAACTTGGTTACTTTTGGAACTTCATGAAAAAGTCTTGTTATACAAACCATGATCATGAGAAACTTTGGTCCAATTCTGATTTTTAGAACTCATGTGATGTTTGTACATTGGTTTGATGTCAACTAGAAGTTACAAACAGCCTTGGTTCATGATCTTGCAAACTTTCCATTTAGTGCACATCTTGAAAATCAATGATTTTTGCCAACTTTGTCACACCATAACTTTTGATCCAAAATGAATTAGATCATGTTCTTGTACTTTTTGAAAAGGGAAAAATGTATTCTACAACTTTCATGACCAAAGTTTTTCCATTTGAAGCTTTTTTTGGATCAAAAATCAAGGCTTGGAAAATGACCTAAAATGACATATTCTTGAAAAGTCAACTATGCCCAAAAAGTCAACTTTGCAAAATCTTCAAATTCTTGATTTTTGTGAACTTCAAACTTCTTCCATGATCAAATAAAGATCATATACACTCAAATTGATGAAGAATGCCCATTGGTTGGGTCATTGGGGGCCTCAGATGCCCTGATTTTGCACTGACTTGTCTGAAAAGTCAACCCTTGATCAGATGACTTCCCCATGGAATTTCTTCATGAAAATTGATATGCATACTCCCTATACCATATAGAGAACAATGGAAACAAGAATGACCAAAAAATTTGGAGTTATGGCCTCTGAAACCAAAACCCTAATTTTAGGTCAACTGTGCAGTCAAACTTGGCTCTGCATCCACACCAATCCCAGTTCTTGTGATCCTTTTGCATTTTTGACTTTGAGAGGATGTAATATGATATAAGAACACACATGGATCCCTTTGAAGTGATTGTTGGCCTTTGGAGTGGCTCAGGAGGCTCTGGGATTGCTCAGATCACAAACCCTAGATGTAGATGACTTAGAAACTATGCAGTGAATCAAAAATGGGATATGAGGTGATATGATTGTGTTTATGTATATGAAATGATCACAATCCATGGTGTGAATGGGTGAGGGCAAATTTGGGGTGTTTACACCGCTCAGATGAATTACGCCACAACAGAAAATAACTCTTAGTCGTAGTATTCGCGCTTGATAAATTTCGTTTTTACCTAGTAGGAACCAAAATCATTATTTATACCGATCACACAGTCATCAGATACCTTCTAAGTAAAAAGGATGCAAAATCCAGATTACTAAGATGGATCTTATTACTACAAGAGTTTGATTTAGAAATCAAGGATAAGAAAGAAACTGACAATGAAGTAGCAGACCACTTATCACATATAGAAGGAACTAAACCCGACCCAATTCCAATGAACAAAGATTTACCTGATGAATGTCTTATAGACAAATTAGAACAAGAGATATCTTCTCTAGAAGAACAAGACAAAGAAGAAATAATGGAAGAAGCATATGCACAAAACACATTGCCATGGTATGCTGACATAGTCAACTATTTAGTTGCCGAAGTACTTCCGCCAGATCTTACTTATCAGCAAAAGAAGAAATTCTTCCATGATTTAAAACAATATTACTTGGAAGAACCATTGCTTTTCAAGCGAGGATCCGATAGTATTTACCGTCAATGCATTCCTGATAAAGAAATTGGAAACATAATTCCCATTGTCATTCTTTTCCTTACGGTGGACATGCAAGTACTTCTAAAACTTGTGCGAAGATCCTTCAATCAGGCCTATTTTGGCCCACTATTTGGGGAATTGATTTTATGGGACCATTCCCATCTTCTTTTGGAAATAAATTCATACTCCTAGCTGTCGATTACATTTCAAAATGGATAGATGTTATAGCTTCCCAAACAAATGACACTCGAGTAGTCATAAAGCTTTATAAGAACATTATTTTCCGAAGATTCAGTGTACCAAGACTCGTCATAAGCGACGGAGGATCTCATTTTATATCTAGAATATTTGATAAACTCTTATTAAAATATGGAGTAAGACACCGAATAACTACACCTTACCATCCACAAACTAGTGAACAAGTAGAAGTCTCAAATAGAGAAATAAAACAAATTTTTAGAAAAGACTGTAGCTACATCGAGGAAAGATTGGTCTATTAAATTACCAGAAGCTTTATGAGTCTATAGAAAAGCTTTTAAGACACCCATCAGAACCACACCATTCAAATTAGTCTACGGAAAATCTTGCCACTTGTCGGTAGAATTAGAGCATAAAACCTATTGGGCAATTAGAAACCTTAATTTTAACTATATTAATGCATGTGAGAAACGTATTCTAGACTTACATGAATTGGAAGAACTAAGACTAGACGCTTACGAGAACGCCCACATCTATAAAGAAAGAACCAAGAATTGGCATGACAAGCAAATTTCTATGAAAGAATTCAGTGTGGGAGATGTGATTCTGTTATTCAATTCTAGACTTAGGTTGTTCCCAGGAAAATTACGATCTAGATGGTCCAGACCTTTCAAAATAACTAAAGTTTTAAGTAGTGGTGCTATTGAAATTAAGGGTAGGTCTAGTGCACCGTTTATAGTAAATGGACAATGCCTTAAACATTAAAATTGCGTAGAAGACAATGAATATTCAATGGGTTTGAAATTGGCAAAATTTCCATCAGAAACCTTAGATTAGTTTCCCTTAAGTTGTGTCGAGCCCCGACATTAAATGAAGCGCTTACTGGGAGGCAACCCGCGTTTTTAATTTTTAATCTTTACTTTAAAATTTTCATTTTATTTAGTTTTTCAAAATTTTCATTTTTCAATGTTTAAAATTCACTGATTTTTGTATGATTTTTTTTCATTGTGTGATTCCAGGATCTTTAAAGTTTTCTACCTTCTACTTATCTTTCTCTGTTTTTCATTGACTCTGATCATGACTTCCAAGCTGATTATGGACTTTAGAGATGGCGTCCAGAGGCGCCGTTATGAAGCTTTAGCCCTACGACCTATGCCCCTGACCAAATTTGCCCATGGACCTATCATGAAAGCTTTAGGCTTAGGTGCTAGCATTGATTACCTGTTTAGCCAGCTAGGTTGGCACTGATTTGCACTTAGGAAACATAGAACCTACTATGTGCTAACCTTAGAATTCCTAAGTTCATTGACTTACCACCCTAACTGCGGAAAAGTCTTGACAAGAGGAAATATAACATTTAGACTATTTGGATACCCCTATGAGTTTAACATCAATGAAATTGCTAACCTTTTGGACTTTCCAGATGGCCAAACTGTTTTCTCCGAAGCACAGGAGAATTTGTTTGCATATGGTGAGTTAGATAATGTATGGAGTAGTATCTCAGGAAAACCTGATCATGGCCAATACCCCAGACTGTCTACTGAAATTCATAACCCAGCTATTAGGTATTTTCATATGATCCTAGCTTACACATTGTCTAGAAAAGCTGAAAGTGATAATACCGCTTCAAGAGATGAACTATTTATCATGTAGTGTGCTTTCACTTCCAGGGAGGTTAATGCAGTGACATTTATGTTTGCCGATTTTTGCAAAATTATTCAGAGTGATCACCGTCAGATTATGATAGGAGGATTGGTTACTAAGATTGCTGAAGCAATGTGATTTAGACCCCGTCTTGCTAACATTACCCCACCTGGAGAGTTTAGGCCTATGAATATCACCTTTTGTTTCAAAAGAGAAAAGTTATATGACCATGGACCCGACCAATTCACGCTCTTAATCAATGGCGAAGTTGTGCCACATTTAATATTACCTGATCATGAGCGCACTAGTGTGCATAAGAGGGATAACTGGCTATATGATTTGGATGAACCTATTGTAAACACCCCAAATTTTCCCTCACTTTTTCTCACACCATGGCTTGTGATCTTTCATTTTTGCATTTACATAAGCATTACATCTCATATTGCAAATTTGTTTGATCTGCATAGTTTCATTTCATCTGCATCTAGGGTTTGTGAACTGAGCAATCCAAGAAGTGATCTGAGCAACCCCAAAAGTCTTGAAGCTTGCCAAGAGGGTCCATGTGTGTTCCATGATCATAATATGCTCCCCAAAGTTCATAAAAGTCAAGAGATCACAAAGCATGGCAAAGGCATAGGGGCAGAGCTAGGGTTTTCCTACACAAATGACCAAAATTAGGGTTTTGGTTTCAGAGGTCTTAATCTCATTTTTTAGGTTATTCTTGTTTCTAATGGTCTCAATATGTTATAAGGACCGTGTGTATCAAATTTGATGAAGAAATTTACTGTGGAAGTCATCTGATCATTGGGTAACTTCTTGAGAAAGTAAAGTCAAAATCAGGGCATCTGAGGCCCCCAACAAGGGTACCAAAGGGTCATCATCATCATTTTGAGTCTCTATGATCTTTATTTGATTAAAATAATGCAACACATTTTGATTAAAATTGAACCAAAAATCACAAGCTTCCATGCCTTACTTCTCAAGAAAGTTCAAAGAGGGAAATTTGCAAAATGCCTTGAAACTCTTCATCCACTTGTGTCAGCTGCATAAAATCAATCCTATGGCCCTCCATGAATCAGGCTGAGGCCAGACACCCCTTGAAGCAGCTCCTGCCATGGCCCATACCTCTAAGTACACAAAATTAACTTTTTTGCAAAACCTCCCATACCAATCAAGCTGTGCCACACCAACTCCCTGAACCAATCACATTTGTTTATACAAACCTCAAGCACTCCAAAGAATAAGACAAGCAAGCCTGAAACCTCCCACAACTCAGAATTGCAAAAAATCCCCAAAACCTTCATCTCTTCGAATCTGATCACAAAAGCCACAAACCTCAAAACAAACTTCACCCAATCATCTCAATATCACTCATACAACACAAAGCAACCCTTGAATTGGCCTGAAAGCACACAAAACCAAAACACGATTTATGATGCAGCAGAACTGAATCATTAAAATTAGCCATCACAAACTTATTTCAGGCATTCCAGAAGCCTAAGGGGATCCATTGGAGTGTTTTTGCATCAAGGAAAGGTCCATAAAGCCCAGAATCAGAAAGCTCCATCTCAGGTATACCTCAAGAACATTTTTCCAGAAGCTTTATTTTAAGTTCCTAAATGATTCTATGTGTTCCCCTGAGCATGTTGATGTAATTTGTTTTGAAAATGGTTGAGATTTGAGAGTGTATGAAGCTTCTGAGTGCATGATAAATTGTTTTTGTTGTTGGATTTGAGTTTATTGATGTTTAAAATTTGATTCTGGAGCTTTTGGTGAGTTTTTATGGTGATTTGAGTGAACTCAGGGGAGGGGGTTCCGGAGAAGATGACCGGAGCTTGCTCTGGTCACATGAAAGTACTTAGGGTTTGTGATTAGGGCTAATCCTCCCAGTTTGAATGTGGGCCGTCAGATTGTGTTTAGCGCGTAATTAGAGGGCCAGGATGTGTCCACTTAATTTTAATCCTTTTAATTAATTTAATTAATTAGGGTTAATTAATAAAAAGGCCAGATTGAATGATAGCCGTAGGATAGCGCGCCAGTCAATGTCTCTCTCCCAAATTTGAATCCTGGCCATCAGATCTTCATACCTTTCATTTAATTTCATTTTTATTCATTTTATTTGTATTTATTTTGTTCATTTTATTTAAAATATCAAAACTTATCAAAAACATATGATCTTTTGCATTTCCGATCCAAATAATTTTCTTAACCCAAAAAAAATTTTTATTTTATTTTTTGCATTAAAAATTTTTTTTTTTAAATATTTAAATGTTATTTTTAATTAATTAATAGATTTTAATTAATTAAAAATGCATTTAGGTTTTTAAAAATCACCAAAAAATTCATGAACCATTCCAATATATTTAGAAACATTTTCAAACTCGTCATACAAATTTCGTTTTAGGTTTGATCATAATTTCACTATTTTCTTTGAATAAGGGTTCTTGAAAATCACATTTTCTAACCCTAACTTGAAAAATTCATTTCTGCCTAACCATGATGAGTTTGAACTTGATTCTTTTTGCATTGTTTCAAATATTGCATATAGTTTCTATGTTTTTTTTTCTCATGAATTTATCTTGCATTTTCAATTTTATTTGCATCTTCCCTTAAGAATCACCCAAAAACCCTAGCAAACTTAGAAAATTCACAACTCTCACTAGGTTAAGCTTCTGACCTTCTCCTTTGGGGTGTGATCTTATATGGTATTAAGGTTTGTTTGAGCTTGATATCAATTTTTTATCATGATGTATGCTTCTGTTTTTGTCATTTGCATTTCATACATTCATAAAACCCTAATTTCTCATGCTCATTTGCGTTCACCTTTGCATATCATCATCATGTGAACTTGCCATGACATTTCAAACATTTGTATGACATCTTAGACATCTTAGGACATGTTTGAAACATTACTTGATCATTTCTTCATTCATTTGCTATGTTTTGCATCCATTAAATTTCATGAACATCCATAGGTTTTCAAGCTTCTAAACATGCTTTCATTGCATCTCATCTTTGTATGATCATTCATATGCATCTTGTATGGCTTTACATCATCTCATATGCCATTTAAATTACACTTTCACTTCTGAATTTGGTCTTCACATCTCATTTCATTTCATTTCCTTTTACTTTATGTCTTATGCATTCATATTAACATTTTCAGGAACTTTTGGTAAGTTAATTGGGAGGTGGATTTGCCTTCACTTCCCATCTCTTCTCATCATTCATATGCATATTTACTTGTCTTTGAAGTGAATTTGTTTCACTTGTGTTCCATTCTTCTTACTTTCTTTCTTTTAAGTTACTTATCTTCTTCAGGAAGTAAGTAACTTATTCTTCTTCTTCCTTCTCTTTTCATCTGCTTCTTCCATTGGTGGCCTTGAAGATCCTTTCTCTTAAGCCTCACAAACCATAGGATGTCCAATCATGATAACTTTTAGGGTTGTGTATAGTCCCCCTTAATCTTTTACCTTTGAATCTCCTTGAGTCTCTCTTCTCATCTCAATAATCAGAGACTAAACTCTTAAAGCTTTAGGACTTTGTATTAGGGTTATGCTTGCATCCTTCTCTTAGGATGGAGTGTATAACTTTAATCCTAAGTGTTAAACCTTTAATTTGTTTACACCTCTTAATCAAAAAACCTTAATAATCACTAAGACTTTATCTTGTAACTTGGGCCTTACATTAGGGTTCTATCTCTTCCTTATGGTTAAAAGGGACTAACCCTAGTGTTTAATGGACAAGTGCCCCTCAAGTTGTCTTACAAACTTAAAATTCATTTCTTAATCTCACCCTTTAAATTAAAATCCACTTAATAAAGGTTTGTTATATAATGAATTTAATCCCTAACCATGGATTAAGTTGAGGTATCTTCCTCAGCTTAAGTGTTCTCATCTATTATCCTTCTATTAGGATGGTGTAATGAGTTCACTAATCTGTGATTAGAGATTAAACTCATTACTTAACACTAAACAAAAAAAAACATCTAATTAATCACAAGTAGGTTAATGATCTTAATCCTACATCAAGTAAGTGTTTATCTCACACTTAAGTAGACTCATTATCCCTAATCAAGGAGGATATAATGAGTTTACAAGCCCTTGATTTAGGCTTAAACTCATTATCTTATGCAAAACACCAAAAACAATAAAAAACTAAAAAACAAAAAACCAAACAATAATCGTATCCTCCGGGATTCTTTTCTCATCACTCACATTCACAAGCGAGAACCTGCTTCTTCCGTCTAATGCAAGACAGTTAGCACTCGGGCCAGACGAGTCATACACTTGAGCATAGACAAGGAAGCAGTTCACAGTCAATTCATTTTCAGTCTCTTTGAGTTGAACTACGGTGTTCTGACTTCCTCATTGCACGAGAGGATACATAGGCATAACTTAACTATTATCGAACAAAAGTCTCTTTGTCTTCCCCCTCTTTCAGTATTCTTTTCTAAGCCTCAGTTCCTGAGCAATCACCTTCTGCACTGACACCTGTACATTCATTCCCAGCTTTTGCACACAGATAGCACATACACTTACCTCTTTAAACACAATCTTGTAAGCGTGGATCCCGTCGAGTACGACGGACAATCTGGGTGCTAATACCTTCCCAGGTTGTAACCAACCCCCTTTCTCGGTTTCTGTGGTTCGCAACCGTCTTATCCATCTCTTTCCAGGTTTATGCAGCATTACCTTTCCTCCGGGATAAAAATGCCTAGCTGGCGACTCTATTCAATTCAACCCTCATTTTCTCTTTTGCCGACCGTTCGCGTCTGCACCCTGGGACCCTGGTGTCTTTTCGGGGGAGCGACAACTTGGCGACTCTGCTGGGGACTTATCTTTTGCAACCAGGGCTTCTGGTTCTTTTTGTGGGTTTCTCCTAGCGCTTGTTTGATTTGTATTTATGGGGGTGTTATGTGCTATGTGTGCTTTTTGTTTATTGCTTTATTTATTGCTCTCAGTACAACTTTATTTATTGTTTTCATTTACTGTTTTTTATGCATTTCATATTACTATCATCATATCATGTGTTGGATCTGTTGTTTACTTTGGTGGAAGGGATACTCATTGAGTAAGGTTCCATACCGAGAGCCTGAGTGATACATAGGATTAGAGTGGCTTCATATTCTTTTCCATTCCATTTCGGTCTGGTGTGGGAATATGAAACACGGTTCAGACATGGCTTTCTTCTTGAGAACTCGGTGCTACAGATTTCATATAGTACTAGGGCTATCTAGGAAGCCTGCTAAATCTGGATGACCTTTTTAGATGACCTTCAGCATCTGAGGTGAATTAGAGGAGGATCCTTTATGATTAATGTAAACACTGTACCTCTGGGTTAGAAGTGTTTACACTTCTCATAACTGATCCAAGTCTGAGGATCTTTGTTCTAGAACAATACCTGTGAGGGGGTTGGGATGTTTACAAGTTTGCAGGAACCCTTGGCCTCAACACACCTTGTTACTGATATTGTTTTAAGGTTACACTATTTTGGACTGATCTTATGAAACCCTGGACTTGTGACTCTTTATTTGAGTCCCCTACCTGGTTACTGGTTCTCTAAGCCTGCACCTGGATTTTTGAACACACATGGACCTTATCAAAGCAGAAAACAGATCCAACACCTGATCACAAACCCTTGCATATCATTATGCATACATCATTTTGCATCATTTTAACATTTGTCTATTTATTTTAAAGGGTATCCACATCATCTTTGGTTTGGTTTTGACTGTTCTCCTGCTCAGACATCTTCATCAAATATACTCATCAACCATCTTCATCAGAGATTCAATTCAGCACCTTCATCAGTTGTTTTCATCAGTATTTCTCCTCAGTTATCTTCAACAGCATCCATTATCAGTATGGACCCATCCAGGAAGAGCAATATCACTTATCATTTCTTTGAGCCTTCCCTAGCAGGCATCAGGAAGATCCAGACACTTATCACTCCTGATCATGTCCCTTTATTCAGGGAACATTATGGTAGTATTATGGGCATGATCATGGACTTGGATGCATCATAGAGGAGCATGATTCACACTTGCCTTCAGTTCTATGACCCTCCTCTCAGATGCTTTAATTTCCCAGACTTTCAGTTGGGTCCTTTGTTGGAAGAGTTTTCCATGTTGTTAGGTGTCCCCATCAGGAGGGGGATTCCTTTCAACCCTGAGATGACTGCTCCTAGGAATGAGGACATAGCTAAGGCTCTGTATTTGGAAACCCCCATCATTGATCAGAATATGACTACCAAGGATGGAATCCCAAGCCTCCATTTGGACTTCTTGATTACTCAGGCCACTAGTCATTCTGCAGCAGGGAAATGGGACATTTTTTGTGCTCTCTTAGCCCTTAGCATATATGGTATCATCTTGTTTGCAGAAGAGCCTAAGTTTGTAAGAAGAATGTTATCCATCTCTTCCTGCTGAAGAATCCAGTTCCTACCTTGTTAGGAGATTTCTATTACTCAGTGCATCAAAGGAATGAGAAACAAAGGGGAAGATTAGTCAGATGTTGTGCACCTCTCTTCTACTGTTGGCTGTTGAGGCACTTTCCAAAGACAGAAGCTTTCCTAAATCCTCACCAGTCAAGAAATTGGGCTAAGAGAATGATTGCTCTCACTTCAGAAGACATCAGGTGGTGCACTCAAAGCACCAAGGGCAGGGACATAATCACAAGCTGTGGGCAGTATCCCAATGTACCTCTTATTGGAGTGAAGGGTTGCATCAACTACAATCCTTTACTATTCAAAAGGCAACTAGGGTATGTCTTAGTACATCCACCAAGAGAGCAGGACTTATCAGAAACCCTTTACTGTGACATTCAGAATAATCATATTATCGTCCGACAATCAGCTTGGGCTTGGGATAATATTCAGACAAAAGGGATTGCCATTCTTGGCAAGTGCAACAACATAGCTTCAGCTCAGTATATTGATTGGTCTCGTATCAAAGGACAGATCACCCGTATGCCATTCACCTTGGAGGATGTGCCAGGACCATCAACAGTAGAGCCTGTAGCTACAATCAGTTTAGAGGAATTTAAGAAGTCGAAGGAAAGGAATAATCAGCTTTCTGAAGCCCTAAGAAGACCCTCTGGGAGAGGAATGATAGTCGTCTGGACAATGAGAGGTTAGAGAAGCTCCGGATCGAGCATATGACCAAGATTGAGAAGACAGATGATTACATTAGAAGGGCCCGAGCAGGGGAGTTGGTATTGAAGAATGCTTGCAAAGAAGCTAAGATTTAGAAAGCCAGAGAGCACTACTTGGAAGAGAGTCAGGCTAGATGGATTAGAATTACTGAAGCTCGTTCACAAGAAGATCAGAAGACCCCGGCTAGGATAGAGCAGCTAGAAGCTAATGAGAAGAAGAGTCAGGAAGCCTTGTTAGCAGCACAGAAGGAAATCTCCAAGTTGAAACTCCGGGCGGGGTTGAAGAGATCAAAATACCGAGACAAGTATAAGAAATTGACAAGTGCCATTGCTACCAGGAACCTTCTCATCAGGACCATCACAGAGCATCCACTTGGACCAATGACTGATGCTCTCCTGAAAGAAGTCAAAGAGGATGACGTCGGGCTGGATGTTTGATTTCTTTGTACTTGTATTTCATTTTGTTTGTACTTTTGTTGATTTTGTTGTATTTTGACCCATCATGGGAACTTATTGTAATCATAAACTATGTATCTTTGCATTTGTAATATATGGTTTGTGTGTTATCCTTTGGGCTTCATTTCTCTTCAACATCATCATTCCTCGAGGTCTAGAAGGTCAAAACCAAAGAACCAAACTGAATACCCTTGGAAGACAAATAGACATACTGCATTGCATACTAAACTCATTCTTTGTTTTGTAGGTATTTTTATTGTTGTTTTCTCACTTTGTTGTGGTTTCAGGAAACATTGCTTGTAGGAGGGTCTTCCCCATCAACAGAGTTCACCGGTATCCTACAAGAAATAACCTTCCGAGCTTACAGATGGACCAAGTTCAACAAGATTTGACTGACGTAAGAGCTCAGATGGCTAATGAAAGAAATGAGATGAGGGCTCAGATGAACCAGTTCATGGCAGTAATGACTGGGTTGGCCCAAAGCCATGAAAGATTAAGAGAGTTGGTCGAGTGGCAAACTCCTGAAGAGAATCATCCAGGTACAAGAGGTACCAACAACAATTATCACGTACAGCCACGTACTGACCCCCCGGAGTTTGGACCCCATCTCAACCCTGAAGTCAATGCTATCAGGAATACCCCAGGTAACACTGGAGGGAATACCTTGCAAGAGGACCCTCAAGAGGAACAATTCACTGTAATTGGTGTTGGGGACGAAGCCTATGATCGTCGTCTGGACGAAATAGCAGAGAAGTTAAGATCTCTGGAGTCCTAAAACTCCTTAGGATTTGATGTCATGGATATGGGGCTAGTTGAGGGAGTCAGAATTCCTCACAAATTCAAACCTCCTTGCTTTAAAAGATATAATGGAACCTCTTGTCCTCGTACCCATCTTCAATCCTTTCTGGGAAGATTGAAGGCTTACACTATGGACGAGAATTTGTGGATGTTCTACTTAGAAGATAGCTTGACAGGGGCATCCCGTGAATGGTACTCTCATCTGACCAGATCAACAGTCAGAAGTTGGAAGGATTTGGCCGAGGCTTTCATACGCCAATATCAATACAACATAGACATGGCTCCCAACAGAACTCTCCTAATGGGTATGCCACAATCCTCAAGAGAAAGCTTCAGAGAGTATGCCCAGAGATGGAGATAGTTAGCTGTTGTTGTTCAACCTCCAATGTCGGAAAGAGAAATGGATGATATGTTCATGAACACCCTACAGGGGACATACATTGATAGGCTGGTTGCTTTCTCTTCCACTAGATTTGCTGATGTGGTCATATAGCAGGAGAGAGAATTGAAAGTTTGCTAAAGATGGATAATATTTCTGATAATGGCGTCAGCTCCAGCAGCATAAGGAAACCTTTTGCAGGGCCTCACAGGTTGGGTGAAACCAATTTAATACACATGGGAAGAGGTAGGCCCCAGTACATGCCGAGATCAATAGCCGCTTTCATAATTCCCACTCCAACACCTCAACAACAATACACTCCACAAACACAACATTTACCTTAACAACAACATTTTCCTCAACAAAGGTCTTACAACAACCCAGCTTCAGACTTTCATCACCACCGCCAGTCAGAAATCCTGTTACCATTTATTACGATCCACAGACAATAACAATTCCTACTTCCGCCGTAGTTAGTCCAGTCACCATCACGGTACCTGGACCCATTTCGTATGAAAAATATAATGTTGTACCATGGAACTAGGGTTCATACCTCTATTGCAACGGGAAGAGAGTCGCTCTTGATCCTTCAACTTATACACCACATATCGATAATGTCGGGGGAGGCGGAGGCTTCACTCGAAGTGGACGTCTCTTCGCGTCACAAGTTCCAAGAGTTAATGTTGAGGCAGAGGAAGCTGCCAAGGATAAAGGAAAAAGTGTGGTGCCTGAAGAACCAGTAACAAAAGAAGCTCAGAAGACGTCCTTTAATCAGGATGTGGACAAATTTATGAGGATAATTAAGAGAAGCGATTATAAGGTTGTGGATCAGCTCCACCAGACTCCTTCCAAGATCTCCATTCTATCATTTCTATTGTGTTTCGAAACTCGTCGAGATGCATTACTTAAAGTCCTGCACGCAGCCTACGTGCCTAAGTAGATCACGGTGAATCACCTAGAGACGGTGGTTTCTAATGTTAATATTAGTCATGGACTAGGCTTCACCAATGCCGATTTGACTACGGAAGGTCGTCATCATAATAAAGCTTTTCACATTACTCTAGAGTGTAAAGGAGTTATGCTTTCACATGTTCTAGTTGACAGTGGGTCCTCACTCAATGTCTTGCCAGAGAAAGCCCTTGTTAAGCTTGAATATGATGGTATAGCTCTCCGACCAAGCAATCTGGTGGTCAGAGCTTTTGATGGTTCCAAGAGGTCTGTTCTTGGAGAAGTGGAGTTGTCTGGGATAATTGGCCCGCAGGTATTTCAAACTACTTTCTACGTGATGGACATTCAGCCGGCCTACAGTTGTTTGTTGGGTCGACCTTGGATTCACGCCGCTGGCGCAGTTACGTCGAACCTTCACCAGAAATTAAAATACGAGTGAGAAGGGCAAATTATCACAATCTGTGGGGAAGAGGACATTTTTGTTAGCCATCTGGCTACCTAAAATGCTATCAATAACGTGGAAGACGAGGCTGAAAGCGACCTCAACCTGGAAAGTTGGATTCGTCTAAGAGTCCCGGGTCAAAAATTCCTTAACTGGTGTTCCCAGGAAATTATAAGAGTTACTCCTGCAGAGTAATTATTATTTCCTGCTTAAGCATGCATCAAGTCCTGCATCTTGCCCAAGGTGTCAGGACTTATTTTGTAATAGGGCCATATTTGTATTTTGTGCAAATGGAATATCAATGAACAATGGACATCTTTTTGCAAAGATTTTCTTTTTCGCTCACTGTCTTTTCATTTTTGTTATTTTCGCACAAAACAATAAATGGCAATGTTTTCAAAATAATAGCTTCATTCACACTTTTTCTAAACAAGATTAAAATCAATCACTAAAATAAACAAATCTCAACCCTTGTAGAGATAATCCTTCAGATTGCACCGACAACAGCACTGTTATGACCTTGTATGACTTCGACAATCCAATTAATCAAGCAGATGAAGGGGTTGATGAAGACTACGATTTGCCTGAAGAGTTGGCTAGGTTGTTGAGGAGGTTGAAACTGTCAATCTTGGTACCGAGGAAGAAGTAAAAGAGGTGAAAATTGGGGCCTGTCTGCAAGCTCCAGTGAAAGACCAACTCATCAGTATGCTTCGGGAATATGTCGACGTCTTTGCTTGGTCCTATCAGGATATTCTGGGTCTAGATACAGACATTGTCATGCACAGATTGCCACTGAAAGAAGATTGTCCTCCAATCAAATAGAAGTTAAGCCGTACTCGCCCAGATATGGCCATGAAGATAAAGGAAGAAGTTAAAAAGCAGAGGGACGCCGATTTTCTCGCTATGACTAGTTACCCTCCGTGGGTTGCTAACATTGTACCCGTACCTAAGAAGGATGGCAATGTGCATATGTGTGTGGATTACCGGGACCTGAAGAGAGCTAGCCCGAAGGATGATTTCCCATTACCTCACATTGATGTATTGGTAGACAACACAGCCCAGTTCTCATTATTTTCTTTCATGGACGGATTTTCTGGATACAATCAGATCAAGATGTCACCCGAAGACATGGAGAAAACAACTTTCATCACACCTTGGGGCACATTTTTTTACAAGGTAATGTCGTTTGGACTGAAGAACGCTGGTGCAACATATCAACGGGATATGGTAACATTATTCCATGATATGATCCACAAAGAAATCGAATGCTATGTGGATGATATGATTGCCAAGTCCCTCATAGAAGAAGATCATCTGGTGAATCTGCTGAAGTTGTTTAAGCGTCTGAGGAAGTATCAGCTAAAGTTGAACCCCAACAAATGCACATTCGGGGTACATTCTGGTAAGCTGCTGGGTTTTATCGTAAGTGAAAAGGTAATTGAGGTTGATCCCGACAAAGTCAAAGCTATTTAGGAAATGCCTGCACCTAAGACTGAGAAAGAAGTTTGAGGATTCTTAGGTAGATTAAACTACATATCAAGGTTCATATCTCATCTCACTACAACCTGTGAACCCTTGTTCAAGCTGTTAAGAAAAGAACAAACAGTAAGGTGGAACAATGATTGTTAAAGAGCTTTTGACAAGATCAAGGAATATCTGCAGGAACCTCCAATTCTCATGCCTCCAATCGAAGGAAGACCTCTGATCATGTACCTAACAGTATTATAAGGGTCAATGGGGTATGTGTTAGGCCAGCATGACGAGTCTGGTAGAAAAAAGTATGCAATATACTACCTAAGCCAAAAGTTTACCGACTGTGAACAAAGTTATTCACTGCTCGAGGAAACTTGTTGTGCTTTAGCGTGGGCTACTCGCCGACTAAGACAATATATGTTGACTCACACTACCTTATTGATCTCAAAGATGGATCCAGTCAAGTACATATTCGAGAAGCCAACACTTACCGGAAGGGTTGCAAGATGGCAAATGATCCTAACAAAATATGACATTCAGTACACTTCTCAAAAAGCCATCAAGGGTAGTGTATTGTTTGACTGTCTGGCTGAGCAATCCATTGATGATTACCAGCCTATGAGATTTGACTTTCCTGATGAAGACATCATGTACTTAAAAGCAAAAGATTGTGAAGAGCCTATTCACACTGAAGGGCCTGACCCAGAAGAAGCATGGACTATGATGTTTGACGGGGCAGTTAACTGTAACGGTCGCGGTGTTGGTGCAGTACTTATCACACCTAAAGGAGTTCATATGCCTTTCTCGGAAAAACTCACCTTTGCCTGCACTAACAACGAATCAGAATACGAAGCTTGTATCATGGGTCTTGAGGAGGCCATTGACCTCAAGATCAAAACCTTGAATGTATTCGGAGATTCGGCTTTGGTAATCAACAAGACCAACAGCGAGTGGTACACTCATCAGGAGCATCTGATTCCATACTGTGACTATACAAGGAGAAATCAATTTGCAGACGCTTTAGCTACCATTTCATCCATGATCAAAGTAAAAGCTGCCAATTATGTGCCTCAGATTTTGGTATCCAGACTGGACAGACCGACATATGTATTCTTTGTGGACACTGCTAGTGACAACAAGCCTTGGTACCATGACATCAAATGCTTCTTGGAAAATCAGACATACCCACCTGGGGCATCGTCAAATGATAAGAAGACATTAAGAAGGCTAGCCGGCAGTTTCTTCCTCAATACTGATGGTTCATTATTCAAGCGAAACTTCGACATGGTCCTGCTTAGATGTGTTGACAAAAAGGAAGCAAACCTACTGATGCACGAGGTACATGAAGGTTCTTTCGGTACCCATGCCGGAGGACATGTAATGGCTAAGAAATTATTAAGATCGGGTTACTACTGGATCACAATGGATGCAGACTATTGTGCCTATGCCAGAAAATGCCACAAATGCCAGATCTACGCAGATAAAGTGCATGTGCCTCCGAATCCTTTGAATGTAATGTCTTCACCTTGGCTCTTTTCCATGTGGGGCATTGATATGATTGGAAAGATTGAACCGACTGCTTCAAATGGTCACAGATTCATCCTGGTAGCCATTGATTACTTCACCAAATGGGTTGAAGCAGCTTCATATGCAAACGTCACCAGATAAGTGGTAGCTCGATTTCTGAAAAGGGATATCATCTGTCGATATGGAGTTCTCGAGCGAATCATTACTGATAATGGTTCCAATTTGAACAATAAAATGATGGCAGAACTTTGTCGGGACTTCAAAATTCAACATCACAACTCTTCTCCTTACAGGCCAAAGATGAATGGCGTTGTTGAGGCCGCTAACAAGAACATCAAGAAGATTTTGCAGAAGATGGTAGTTACCTACAAAGACTAGCATGAGATGCTACCATTTGCCTTGCATGGGTACCGAACCTCAATCAAAACATCTACTGGGGCAACACCTTATCAGCTTGTATATGGTATGGAAGCTGTCCTACCTGTTGAAAGTTGAGCTACCCTCCTTACGATAAAGATTAACAGCCATCTGTCATGGGCAGTTATATCAGAAGCGAATGAAGAAAGCCTTCAATCAGAAAGACAGACCTCGGGAAAACCATGTGGAAGAGCTTATTCTGAAAAGAATCCTTCCTCCTCATACAGACCATAGGGGCAAGTGGACACCAAAATATGAAGGTCCCTACGTAATAACCAAAGTCTTCTCAGGCGGGGCACTGATGCTCGCAACCATGGATGGTGAAGACTTCCCATCTCCTATGAATTCAAATGCAGTTTGAAAATACTTCGCATAAAAAGACCCGCTGGACACAAAAATAGATTGTAAGTCCAGGCAAAAATAGGGCATCCCGGCGAGTCAAAAACAGAATAAAAGACTCGGGCAAAAATAAGGGAAAAAAAATTACACCCGCTGAGTTGAAAAGCCGCATTGGACAACTCAGGAAAAATGGGTATCCCGGTGGATTGAAAACCTGAAAGGACGATCCACGCAAAATCAGGGAATAAGCGAACAACTGCATTCTGAATTCGTCTGTATCAACATGGCAAGCTCCGAAAGGACAAAGCGTCAGTCAGAATCAGCCTTCTTCAGAAAGCAAGATAAGAAGAACGTCAAGGTCATACAGGTCATAGAAAAGGAAGCTCACTGGAACGTCATCTTCAACATTGCCAACACTTTTGTTTTCTCAATTTACAGCAATTTCCTCCTTTCAGGGGATTCACTTCTTTAAAACTGTACTTGCCTATTCAGGGCACACAAATCAATAAAATCAGAATATTCAGTCACACTTTGTTTTTACCTTTTGTTTTTGTTTGCAACATGTCCAGAGTTCGTAATACAACATTTGCATGAAACTTATAGGCCATATTTATAACAAAATGCTTGCAGGAAATTTGAATTCTTAAGCAAATCTAATTCCTATGACGGAATCTGGTTAAGGATACCTCGGGACACTTGTGTGTTTCCTTCGTCTTAACAGGTTGTAGGTACTCAAGGCAGACAATCTTCCGCAACATGGGGCATATCAAACACATCTCCAACATACTACTTCCCAGAAGTTATCTCCTCCCCAAGCGGGATCTCCCGAGCAATGTCTGACAACTCTTTCACAGCAAGGTGATTAAAGAACTTTCTTTTCCCCATCAGAAATGCCAGATTTATCTCATCCTCAGCAAAATTGGTGGAATTGTTCCCCCACAGAGTTGCCTCCCCAGTAGAGAAATACTTGAAACACGTCCCCAGCGGAGTTGCTAAAAACATCCTCATCCCCATTTAGAGTCCTCCCTCCGAGCAGATCAATCAATGATCTCTTTCCCCAACTGAGTTCTCTCTCCAAATATATCAGTTAGGGATCTTTATACCCGCGGGATCCATATCTCGGATCGAGTTTCTCCTTTACATAATCATAGCATTCGCATCATATTCACCAAAATAAGCGTAGCATTCTGTCTAATACGGAGCATTATGGAAAAAATCAAACATTTTTGAAAGTGAAGAAACTTCATGGTCAAGTAATCTTCACAAGCCCTCAAATCCACAAGTTTTTGACCTAAATTCAATCACTACATATACATAACCAAAAGCATACACAAGGACACGGATTTTCTGCCTCCAAGAGCATCAAACCAATTCCAAAATTTTCATCAAATTTCAATTTTCGGTTTTGGTAATTTAGCCATATTCAGAGACTTTTATGCATTGCAATTGCTTTATTGATGTTCATTGAAAATATTTCAATCATCATACACATCAAAAGCAGGCTCATAAGCCGTAACCGAATCAAGATTGTTCTTGAGTTTTTGATTTTAGATTCTCATTATTTATGCATCATACACTAATTTTGATTGTTGATTTGTGTTTAGAATGAAGTATACAAGCTTTCTGGATAATTTTCTTGAATAACCATAGCCTAAAACGAAAACGGCCATTATTAGGGTTTGAGCTTTCGTTTTAGGGCTTCACGCAATAGGCCATATAAATATTGTTTGAGACCATAATTGAACTAAATGAACTGTGTAGATCATGTTGTCATGGTCAATGTGTGGAATTTGTACGTTTTTGTAGAAGTATGTGTTTTGTAGGTTTTGTTCGCAGGAAAATTTGCAGGAAGCTTCAATAGGTTTACTATATAATTATTTGTTGCTGTTTATGTTCAGACGTGCCCCATGTGGCTTAATGGCAAATGCTTGGCTTTGTAAAAGGAAAGGCTGGGGTTCGAATCCTGGTGTCTAACAATTTTTTTTTTCATTTTTCACTATATTTTGAAGACTTAATACATAATCAAATGTTGCTGGTTCCTATCACCAGTGCATGCGCAACTCAGTTGGTCATTCCTCTCTTCATCCAGGTTAGGGACCTGGGTTCAAATCCCAGGTCCATCTTTTTCCTTATTTTCTTCTTTTTTCTAATTTTCTTGGTTTTTTAATTAAACTTAATTAATATAATTAAAATGTTTTTCTAAATAAATAACGAATAATGTTTTTTTTATAAATCTCATATTTTCTAAAACTCATAATTATTTTCTTAATGTTTATAAATTGTATTAATATATTTGTATATAATTATTATATATATATTTTGTAAATAAAAAACTAATTTATTTTAATTATGTTAACAAACCCTAATTTCTTTAACTAACCCTAAATTTTTCCATTAACCCTAAAAACCTAATTTACTTTCTTAAACCCTAATTAAAATATTTTTATAATAACTTTTTATTTTGTATAAATACTTTATTCTCTTATTACTATTATTATTTAAACTTATTATTTTCTTATAAATTCTAAACAATTTCTAACTTATTTAATTTCTTTAAAAATACTAACTTTTCTTTATTACCTCATTATTATTTTCGTTTAATTCTAATATCCTAATATTTATTTGCTTTATTATTATTATCATTTATTATTCTTATGATTATATTGTAATTATCCCAAAGCCATGTAATAATTTTAGATTTATATTTCCGCATTATTTTTATTGTTATGGTTAGTAATTCTAGGGTGTGTATAACCTAAATGGATAAAATGACTTAGAAAATTAATTAAAAAGATAAATATTTGAAAACAAACACTCACACACGTAAGTCGATCTTTGATCGCCATCTTACACTTCCTAGGGTATTCCTCTTGGTTGCCTTACTTAAAATGGTCAAGTCCCTCGAATATAGGAATGTCTTAAGCAAAGTCCCTACAAGTATAAATCATCATAGTCCCTACAGTTTAAAAGATCAAGTCCCTTCGAGGTTGCCTACGATAAAGATTTTGTCCCTTCGAATAAATGATGATAGTCCCTACGAATTGCTAAAGACATCCCTTAAGTTGCCTTCATTGACCCTACGATGACCCTACGCCCGTCCCTTAAAAAATCCAAGGTAATGACTACCTATTCCTTAATAATAGGGATAGTCTTACCCTCGAAAGGACATATAAGAACATGAATGACTTAGTCTAGGGTAGGTACCTCATAGTTATTTGCTCACTCTTCAAAATTACTTTTGACACCTCACTTTCTTAAACATTTTTCAAAACAAGGCTTTGTATACATCCATACGAGGATCATTACAAAGTACTTAGAAAAATTTCTAATCACACACTACACTCTTCAAAAACAATTTAAGTGAGCTAAGTAACTAAGAGCCCATGGATAACCATGGATATAAAGGGTGCTAACACCTTCCCTTTGTTTAACCTACCCCTCTAACTCAAGTCTTTTAAAATAGGTCATTCATGTTCTTTTATGTCCTTTCCTTATGGATAAAATAAAAGTCGGTGGCGACTCTTGCTATCCGCAACATAACTGAAAGTCAGTTCTCCCACCGTGTTACAGAACTGGTGACTCTGCTGGGGAGTTACTAAGTAAAAGAGGGGTACCCTTAGGAATTAGATCACTTAATTGTTTGCTTTGTTTGCTTTATATTACTTGTTGGGCTTTTTGTGTGAAAGATCCTTACCCGGATCTAGTGTACCCTAGGTAAATGACAATAGACAAAGGAAACTGTACGGCGTATACCAATATGGTTGATCTGGTGGCCATAGTTAGTGTGACTTTTTGGTTGGTGCTTATGTTCCTTAAGTAAGTTAAGGATAATATGGGCCTACCATATGTTATCAATACACTAACTGACTTTTAGAACCCTATTTATCCCATCTTGGCCTTTAGAAAGTAGTGAGATAGTCGGCTTTGGTGAAGACTGAAGTTGGTTGATACTCGATACTACGCTCATTGAGATCCTAAATTTAGAGGGTTTTGGTTGGCAAGTAAGTTGCCTACTGAACAACCACCCTTGGGAAGGATTAGTGATATTGAGATCCCTTAGAACCTAGTTACTTTTGTAGGACAGGATGAACCAACTAAACTTCACGGGAGGGTACTTACCTTTAAACCTCATGCAAGACTTCAAACCTAGGGCTATTGTGTGACTTGTATTGTGTGTGCCACATGTTTTTGATTGAGCATAACATCATGACATCATGCATCATAAGCATAGCATTTTCACTAACCATTTCAAGGACCAAAGGATTTATCTTTGTTCTTTGTTACAAGTCATGGCTTCTGCTCATAAGAATACTATCTGGATCAACTTTGTAGGAATACCTCATAAGCTTAAGGAATTGGTCTCTCATGTTTCTGAAAACTCCCAATTCATCAAGAGACATGGTCACCTACTGGATCTAGTCACTTCAGGGTTCAATGAAGACATGATGAGTGTCATGTTTCAGTTCTTTGATCCTAAACATCATTGCTTCACATTCCCCGACTATCAGCTGGTTCCTTCAATGGAGGAGTTCTCCAAACTACTGGGTATACATATCCTTGATCAGAGACCCTTCACAGGCTTAGAAAAGGAGCCTAAACCTGAATTCATTGCTGCAGCCCTACATTTGAAGAAATCAGACATTGTCCTAGAAACGAGAAGCGGAGCTAAGGGTATTCAGGCTAAGGTATTAATGGAGAAAGCTCAAGTGTTATTGAAGGCCATGAGTTATGATGCTTTTGAGGAGATCTTAGCCCTATTGATCTATGGCTTAGTATTGTTCCCTAATCCAGACTAGTTCATAGACGTACATGCCATCAACATATTTCTGACTCACAATCCAGTTCCTACATTACTTGGAGACATCTTACATTCTCTTCACACTCGTACTACGAAGGCGAGAGGAACTCTGATGTGCTGCATACCTTTATTGTCTAGGTGGTTTATTTCTCACCTTCCTCGATCAGTGATGAAGAATGAACAGGGGTTCAGGTGGTTTAAGAGGATCATGTCACTTTCTCATTCAGACATTCGTTGGTGCTCTCGATCTATGGAGAGTGTGTAATACCTCAAAATTTTCCCTCTCATTCCCCAACATTTTGCATAGCATTTTGCATTCATAAATTCATAAAATAACCAAAAACATTGCATCATGTATTGCATAGCTGAGGCATGGGTATGTGATCAATGATCGGAGCAATTGAAGGCATTACAAAGGCAATCACAGGGCCACAAAGCTTCCCAACCTTGTGCAAAGGGGTCACAATATCCCACAAGTCTTCACATGAAGCCACGAGCCATGGGAAGATGGGGTTTAATTAAAGGAGGCAAGCAGTGCAACATCTCCGATGAAAAGGGTCAAATTAGGGTTTCACTTCTATGGGGCTTCTGCGTGAAGTTTTGATTCAAAGTGGATTCCTTTGTCTTATATATGATGTCAAAGGCATAGGGTTCAAATCTCGTCCACAAATTCATTTTGGAAGGGGTTCGACTGGCCAGACGACGGAAAATCGAGGAATCGGGGAAAAGGCAATCGAGCTAGGTAAAAAGGGTCGACTCCGGACATTTAAGATCGAAACCATGAAATTAGGGATACAATGATCCTATGGTTCAAATTTGGTCAAGAAATAATGGAGGAATCATAAGAAAAATCATTTGAAAAGTAGTTGGTTTTGCATTTCCCTCCATTTTTCCTTCCACTTTCTTTCCACACTTCCTTTCATTCTTTCCATCTTGTTTTTCCATTTCAATTCCACTCCATTTCACTTGGAAACTTCCACCATGTTCTACCATCTTCTAGAGTATTCCAATGAATATTCCCTTTTCCAACCCTAACCCTAACTAACTACCAAACCTAATTTTGGATCCCAAGCCTAATTTTTGGGCCCCAAACCCAAACCTAGCTCCAAGCCTAGTCTCTATATAACCATTAATCACTTCATTGAGAGAGGTTCACACCATTTTTCCAATTTGTCACTCTTTCATAAGCACTTTTTCTCTCTCACTTTTCTTCCTTTTTCCCCTCCTTTCATTAAAGCTTTTTGGATAAGCTCTTCAAGTTTCACATTGAAACTTGTAGATCTTGAAGCTTAAGCCTCCAACCTTCATATTTTGTGGATTGTGGAAGAAGAAGCTACTGAATTTTGTGGGGATTTTCGAATTATCGGAAGCATACGAAGGTTCAAACATCAAGAACGCATTTATTTTGCGGTTTCACGGTTTTCTCTTCGATTAAGCTCAGATTCTTACAACATTCACCGAAGCACTTCTCCGCTTCGTAGGTTGGTGGTCTAAATCACTTCGTCTTTAAGTTATTCTCTTCATCTCGCCATTTTGGCATTCTTTAAGCGCTTTTTGTAACGCCCCGAAAATCTAAATTTAATTATTTAATCATTTATTTAATTAATTTAGAAAATTTGGAGAGTTTGGGTTAATTTGAGAATTTTGGAGAAAATGAGTATTTTTATATAATAAGGATAAATAGTGTTTTATTATACTATTTTATTTTTATTATTAAAAATATATTAAAGAAAAGGGTAAGATGGTACTTTTGTGAAATCATTAGGGTAATATGGGAAAAGGCTAAACTGGGATATTATAGCCAAAGAAGAGAACACGATCAGTTTTCTCATTTTGTTGTTTCTATCGTGTTTTGAAAGTGCTCTGAAGAAAAGAGAAGCTCAGAGTCAGGAGGCTGTGGAGAACCCAAGAGAAGCGTGTAAAGCGGCGAAATTCTCTAAGGTGTGGGGAGTTTTCATAATCTATGATAAATGTATAGGAATTGGAATATGAATGGATTAGGATGGTACGAATTTCAGGAGTTTTAGGGTTTTGAGTTAGGTTGAGTTTTAGGAGAAATCTTGATGAATTAGAGCGATTAAAATGAGTTATAATCGTATATTTGTCTGTATAATTGTTGTCTGGATGTTGTTGAGGTTTAATTGATGTTTTTGAATGGTTTTTGGGTGTTAGGATGTGAAATCCGTAATGGGGTTTGGGAGTTTTTGGAAATTGGAACAGTCTGTAATTGTGTAGCAGAAGACTGCTGAAACGTGTGCGTTAATCGGTTAACGCTTTGGTTAACCGGTTAACCATTGGAAATTTTGGGGCATTTTCTGAAATTACGCAGGCGTTAACCGGTTAACGCTTTGGTTAACCGGTTAACACTGTTGGAATGACAATTTTTAATTCTTTGAAAATTCATATCTTTTAAACCGTAAGTCCGATTCGCATTCTGTTTGAAGCGTCGGAAAGAGTACAAACTGAACTTTATTTTGATGAATAGAAATGAGAAAAATGCAATAGTTTTTGAAAAATGAATTTGTGAAATAACCTTATAATTACCTTATAAATTACCTGGTACGGGTTAATTCTTAATGTGTCAGAGTAGTTAGAAAACCAGTGTTCAGGGTGTAATGTCATGATGATATGTATGAATATTTGATGGTTGTTTTGCTGATTGAAATGAATGATGCGAATTGTTTTGACGAATTTTTCGATGTAGCGCATCATTGAATTTCATAACATTCACGATGGGGCTTCGACCTATTTATTTGCTTCAATCCCATTGTGTGGATTGAAGTGTCTCGATGATTATGGTGTGCTCCCTTGTGGAGGGTTGATGGTCATGTATCCATCTCACGATGAAAATGGTACCACATGCATATTGCATATCAGGATGTAGAATTGCATATTCTGGATGAATTTCATGACTATGTTGGTGTTGATTGATTTCATGATAAGTGTTGTGGTTGATGCTGAATTTTGTAGTTGACGATGTCATGATATGTGTATTAATTTATTTATGATTCTATATTCTTGTAAGTTTATGATATATTATGTTTACTCACCCTGCCTGCTTGGAAATGTTGACTCTTTCGTGGGTAACTTGCAGATGTCGAAGAATAGTCTTGCAGTGCAATAGGAGTAATGCATGAGTCTCGGAGCGTGCTTTAGTGTCCCTTAGGAGTGGTTCTGGTTATGTGTCCTGCTCTGTGTTATGTAACACTGGGATGGGTTTCTTTTGTTAAATTGTTTTCAGTATGTTGTTATCTGGATAATGTTTTCCATTTTATGATGTTAAATTCAGGATGGTGAAAATGATTTTTATGAAGTTTTGAATTATGAAGTTAAATTCCGCTGTGAAATGATTTATGGTATTTTGATGTTGATTAACCCGTGTTATGGGACAGGACGCTGTTTGTGTTTATTTATGATGAAAATGTGATACCCTTTTAGATGATTACTCTGATAATATTTAAATATTATGTTTTGGGTAGAAGGGTGTTACATTAGTGGTATTAGAGCAGGTCGGTCTGTCCGGCCAAGTCTTGTTGTTGTCAGTCAGTTGTCAAGTCGTTATTTATTTAACGATTATCCTCTTCAGATGTGGTTAGTGTTGTGCAGAATGGATGGAAACAACTCGCGTGCTCTCGCTGATGCTATTGCAGCTCTTGCTCAGACTGCTGCTCGAAACAATACGCATGATGAGTTTCGTGCCTTGGAGAAATTCCAGAGGAATAATCCACCTGTGTTTGAAGGAACTCATGACCCGGCGAGTGCACAGAAGTGGCTCAAGGCAATTGAGAGTATTTTCAGAGTGATGGCGTGTGCTGACGCGCAGAAAGTTCAATTCGGAAATCATATGTTGTCTAAGGAAGCTGAAGACTGGTGGGATAATACCCGTCAGCGTCTCGAGGATGAGGCTGTTGTGGTGACTTGGACTGTGTTTAAGGCGGAGTTCCTTAAGAAGTATTTTCCGGAAGATGCTCGTGGTAAGTTGGAGATAGAATTCCTTGAGCTGAAGCAAGGAAACATGACAGTGGCAGAGTATGCTGCCAAATTTGAAAGGCTGGTGAAATTTTGTCCTCACTACAACAGGGCAGATGATGAACTTTCCAAGTGCCTTAAGTTTGAGAATGGGATGAGACCTGAAATTAAGCAGGGAATTGGATGCCAACAAATTCGTAAGTATGCAGAGTTGGTGGATAAGAGCCGTATTTATGATGAGGACAACCGAGCTCGGTCAGCTCACTATAAACAGCTGAGCGAGAAGAAAGGCAAGAGTCGGTATAGAGGAAAACCTTATGTGACTACTGGTGATAAGGGGAAGCAGAAGGCATATGATGAGAAGAAGCAAAGTAGGGGAGCTTCTAATGTACCTGTTAAGTGTTACAAGTGTAGAGAGGCAGGTCATAAGGCCGATGTGTGTACCACCAGAGTTATGAAATGTTACCGTTGTGGAAAGCTTGGGCATAAGGTGAGTGATTTTCCTAATGAAGGCCCAACCTGTTACAATTGTGGTGAACATGGGCATATCAGCACCCAATGCCAGAAACCAAAGAAGAATGCTGCTACTACTCAGAATGCTGGAAGAGTGTTTGCATTAGCTGGTTCAGAAGCTCCAAGGAAGGAAAACTTGATCAGAGGTACCTGTTTTATTAATAATATTGAGTTGATTGCTATTATTGACACTGGAGCTACACATTCATTTATTTCTCTTGAGTGTGCTAATAGATTGGGTTTAAAGTTGTCTAATATGAATGGTGATATGGTAATAGAGACTCCTGCTAATGGTTCTGTGACTACCATGCTTGTCTGTTTGAAATGTCCTTTGACAATTTTCGAGAAGAATTTTGTGATGGATTTGGTGTGCCTACCATTACACCAAATCGATGTTATCCTTGGTATGAACTGGTTGGAATTCAATTATGTTCATATTAACTGTTATAGTAAGACGGTGCAGTTCCCTGATTTGAGCGGGAATGGTGAGTTGATGTTTTTATCTGCTAAGCAAGTGGATGCACTTGTTTTAGATGAAGCTTTGATGTTTGCAGTGTCTACCTCATTGCAAGTTGATGATAAGACTGTCAGTGCAGAGTTGCCCGTGGTTTGTGAATTTCAAGATGTGTTTCCTGGTGATATAAGTGATTTACCACCGGAACGTGAGATTGATTTTTCTGTGGACTTAGTACCGGGTACGAGTCCTGTCTCGATAGCTCCTTATAGAATGTCGGCTTCAGAGTTGAATGAGTTGAAGAAACAATTAGAAGAATTGTTAGAGAAGAGGTTCATTAGACCCAGTGTTTCTCCTTGGGGTGCTCCGATGTTGCTCGTTAAGAAGAAGGATGATAGTATGAGATTGTGTGTCGATTACCGACAGTTGAATAAAGTGACTATCAAGAATAAGTACCCACTTCCGAGGATTGATGATTTGATGGATAAGCTAGTAGGTGCTTGTGTCTTTAGTAAAATTGATCTGAGGTCTGGTTATCATCAGATTCGAGTTAAAGCTGATGATATTCCGAAGACAGCTTTCAGGACGAGATATGGGCATTATGAGTATACGGTGATGCCGTTTGGGGTTTCTAATATGCCTGGTGTGTTTATGGAATATATGAATAGAATCTTTCATGAGTATCTAGATAAGTTCGTGGTGGTTTTCATAGATGATATCTTGGTATATTCTAAATCAGAAGAGGAACATGTCGAGCATTTGAGAGTTGTGTTGCAAGTGTTGAGAGAAAAGAAATTGTTTGCTAAATTGTCTAAGTGTGAATTTTGGCTAAGGGAAGTGAGTTTCCTCGGCCATGTAATTTCAAGTGGTGGAATTTTGGTGGATCCTTCAAAGATTGATGCGGTATTGTAGTGGGATACTCCAAAGTCAGCTACAGAAATTCGTAGTTTTCTTGGCTGGTTACTATCGTAAGTTCATTGAAGGTTCTAAGATAGCTTTACCGTTGACGCAATTGACTAGGAAGGGTCAAGCGTATGTGTGGGATGTTGCTTGTGAAGAGAGTTTCATAGAACTGAAGAAAAGATTAACGACCGCGCCAGTGTTGGTCTTACCAAATCCAGATGAGTCCTTTGTAGTTTATTGTGATGCTTCCAAGATGGGTCTTGGTGGAGTTTTGATGCAGGATAATAAGGTGGTTGCTTACGCTTCTAGACAATTAAGAGTTCACAAGAGGAACTATCCTACTCACGACTTAGAGTTAGCAGCTGTGGTGTTTGTGCTTAAGATTTTGAGGCACTACTTGTTTGGTTCGAAATTTGAAGTATTCAGTGATCACAAAAGTTTAAGGTACTTGTTTGATCAGAAAGAGTTAAATATGAGACAGAGGCGGTGGCTTGAATTATTGAAAGATTTTGATTTTGATTTGAATTACCATCCGGGTAAGGCAAATGTGGTGGTTGATGCTTTGAGTAGGAAGTCGTTGCATATTTCAATGCTTATGGTGAAAGAATTGGAAATGATCGAGCAATTCAGAGATATGAGCTTGTTGTGTGAAACTACTACTGATAGTGTGAAATTGGGAATGTTAAAGCTGACCAGTGAGATTTTGGAAGAGATTCATAAGGGTCAGAAATCTGATTTGAAATTAGTCGATTAATTGATGTTGGTTGATCAAGGTAATGCAGGTGACTTTCGAGTTGATGAAGATGGAGTTTTAAGATTCTGAGATAGAGTATGTGTTCCGGATATTAAAGGAATTAAAAAGAGTATTTTAGAAGAGGGGCACAAGAGTCGACTGAGTATTCATCCTGGTGCTATGAAGATGTATTAGGATTTAAGCAGGTTGTTTTGGTGGCCGGGTATTGTCGCTCCCACCAAATGAGGCTAAGTCAAATGGGGTACAGACGCGAATGGTCGGCGAAAGAGAGAACACACAAGGGTGAACTCAGAAAGAAAAGAGTCGCCAGCTAGGCATTTTTATCCCGGAGGAAAGGTAATGCTGCATAAACCTGAGAAAAGATGGATAAGACGGTTGCGAACCAGAGAAACTGAGAAAGGGGGTTGGTTACAACCTGGGAAGGTATTAGCACCCATATTGTCCGTCGTACTCGACGGGATTCACGCTTAAAAGATTTGTGTTTTAAAAGGGGTAGTGTCAGTGCAATCTGTGTATCAAAGCTGGAAAGAATGCAAGTGTCAGTGTAAAAGAAATGTGAAGTGTATAAGAGAAGTGTCAGTGTGAGAACAAGAGTGGAATGCTCAAGACTATGAGGCTTAAAGAATAAAACTGGAAGAGGGGGAATGGACAGAGACTTTTGTTCGATAATTGTTAAGTTATGCCTACGTATCCTCTCGTGCAATGAGGAAGTCAGAACGCCGTAGTTCGACTCAAAGAGACTGAAAGATAAATTGACTTGTGAACTGCTTACTTGCCTATGCTCAAGTGTATGACCTGTCTGGCTCAGGTGCAAACTGTCTTGCATTAGACGGAAGAAGCAAGTTCTCGTTTACGAGTGAATGAGATGAGAAAAGAATCCCGGAGGAGACGATTATTGTTTGTTTTTGTGTTTTCAATCTTTTATTGCTTTTGGAGTTTGTCATAGGAAAATGAGCTTAAGCCTAAACCAAGGGTTAGTAAACTAATCACATCTTCCCTCTGATTAGGGGTAATGAGAACACCTTAAGTATAAAGTAAGCACCTCACACTTAATCACCGTGATGTAGGATTAAGATCATTAACCTACTTGCCATTACTTAGATGTTTTTTTGGAGTTTTTGTTTAGTGTTAAGTAATGAGTTTAAGCCATAATCAAGGATTTAATGGACCCATTACACCATCCTAATAGAAGGATAATAGATGAGAACATTTAAGCTGAGGCAGGCTCCTCAACTTAATCCATGATTAGGGATTAACCTCACGACAAAACAAAACCTTTATTAAAATGGATTTTAGTTAATGGTAAGATTAAGAAGTGGATTTTATGGTGTGTAAGACAACTTGAGGGGGACTTGTCCATTAACACTAGGGTTAGTCCTTCTTAACCAAATAAAGAAGAATTAGAACCCTAATGCAAGGCCCAAGTTACAAGCTTGATGTCTTAGTGATTATTAGGTGAATTGATTAAAGGGTTTAAACACATTAAGGGTTTAACACTTAGGATTAAAGTTATACACTCCATCCTAATAGAAGGATACATGCATAACCCTAATCACAAAGCCTTAAAACCTTTAAGGTTTAGTCCTTGATTGAGATGAGAAAAAGAAGACACAAAGATGACACAAAGGTAAAACTAAAGGGGGGACTAATCAAACCCTAATTATGATCATGCTTGGTTGTTCCTAGGGTTAATGAGGCTTGCAAAAGATCTTCAAGAGAAAAGCCACCAAGGAAGAAGCAGATGAAAGAAGGAAGAAACAGAAGAAGCAAGACAACTTACTTCACTTAAGAAGATAAGTTGCTTGAAGAAAGAAAGAGGGGAGGGAGCATGAATGAGAAAGCTCACTCTAATCCACAAACAAAATGCAGCAATGAATACATAAGAGATATGAGAGGAGATTATGAGAAATGATGGCAAATTCACTTCTCAAACACTTACCACCTGAAAAGTTAGCAACAAGGAAAGAAATGAAATGAAAATGAGATGAAATGCAAAGATGAAAACCAAAGATCAGAAGCATATTAAGGTATAAATGATGCTAAGAGATGATATGAAAGCATATCAAGAGATGAGGATAATCATACAAGCAGTGAAGATGCAAATGAGACATGAAAGGAAGCATGAAAGTTCATGAAAACTTATGAAATGGAATGGATGCATAACATGGCAAATGGATGATGCAATGACTTAGCATGATTCTAATGTGTCCTAATATGTCTTAGGAGTCATGTGAATGCACAAGATGTCATGGCCAGTTCATGTATGCAAGCATATGGAGGATGGATGCAAGTGAAGGCAAAAATTAGGGTTTATACATAACATGCAATACAAAATTGAAAACCAGAAGCAAATGACATGATAAAAAATTGAAAATGGGATCAAAGGAACCCTAACCCTACCTAAGCTCACTGCCCAAAGGAGGGGACCTAACTCTTAACCTAATTGGGGTTATGATTTTCTCAAATTAGCTTGGGTTTTAAGGCATTTCAAAAGGAAATATGCACATCAAATTGAAAATGAAAGATAAATTCAAACCAATTTTACCCTAGAAACTGCATGTTATGAAGAATGCAATGCAAGAAGAACCATCATCGAACTCTTCATGGTTAAGCAGAATGAATTTTTCTAAGTTAGGACCAAGATATTGCCTTTAAATAATTTTAATTCCAATGAAAAATGTCAAAGTACATCAAGAACCAAAAATAAATTTGTTTGAAGAGTTGGACAATGTTTCTAAATATGTCAAGATGCAATGTGAATTTTTTGGTGATTTTTAAATACCTAAATGCATTTTTAATTAATTAATTTCCATTAACTAATTAAAAATAAACAATTAAATGATTTAAAAATAATTTTTGATGCAAAAAATAAAAATAAAAATATTTTTGGGTTCTGAAAATTAATAAAAGGTTTGATAAAAAATTTCAGAATTTTTTAATGCATTTTACTATTTTTAAAAATTCGTGGAAATAAATACAATAAAAATGAAAATTAAATTGAATAAAAGGAAAAGTATGCAAATCCTGAGGTTGAGATTCAAATGGGAAACGCGCGAATTGACTGGCGCGTAATCTGAGGGTCCACATTCAAACTGATATTTTTTAAAACTAAACCCTAATTAATTAACTTAATGACGTGGATTAGGGCTAAATGGGATGATCTGAGCCATTGAACACGCGCGGGAAACACAATCGTACGCTCCACATTTAAACTGAGCCCTAATCCAGATTAAAACCCTAATGACATTCAGGTCACCGGAGAAGAGCTCTGGTCGGCTTCTCCGGTGACATCCCTCCCTGAAAAACCTCAACTTCTTCCCCAGGTTATTTCTGGAGCTCTAAAGCTCCAGATTTGTTCCTCTCACTCCCCTAAACCTAAATCTAACCTCAAATGGAATTTATTTCTAACCATTAACAATATTCGAAGCAAGGTGTAAAAATGGCAGAAATTTCAGACAAGCCATACATGCTCAATTCTTCATCATTTTCAAAAATTCAAAGTTCAACATGTTCAGGGGATCACACTTAACCAATTAATAACTTAAAATAGAGGTTCTGGAAAAAAGTTTCACATGACTACCTGAGATGGAGCTTTTGCTTTTGGAGCTTTCTGGCCAGTTCCTTGCTTCCAATCACCTCTACTGACTTCCCTCAAGAGTTTGCAAAGCTTGTTTGGAGTTTCTTATGGCTGGTTTGGGAGATTGCTTCAGTTCAGTTCAAAAGGGAGAAAAATCGTATTTGGTGTGTGATGGCTTTTAAGGCAAAGTAAAGGGTGGTTTGTGATCAGTGATGCATTCTAAGATGAATGGTGGAAGAAGTTTTAAGTTTGAGTTGCTGAGTTGAGAGATTCGATAGAAAATGCAAAGGGAGGGATTTTTGTGTATGCTGACTTGTGGGAGAGCTCAGGCTTGCCTCTTGTGTGTTTTTAGTTTCATTTTGTCTACTTATCAAGATGTGATAGGGCAGAGAGTTGGTGGTGGCACAGTGTGATTGGCATGGCCCCTTTTGCAAAAAGTCAAGTCTATGTGTCCTTTGAGGTATGGGCTGTTTCAGGGCTAGAACAAAGGCATGTCTGCTGCAGCTTGATTTAAGGATGACCATAGAAATGAGATTGAGGCAAATCAGCAAGTGGATTAAAGCTTGTGGGTGGTTTTGCAAATTTGTGAACCTTTGGCCCTTTTGAGATTTCTTAATGATCAAGGCATGAAAATGGGTGATTCTTTGGTGCATTCTGAATTTTAGGTCATGTGTGCTTATGTGATGCTTAGAAGTCCATTTGAGGTCATAAAAATGCTTGGCATGTGAAATGGCAAGTTTCCCTCTTTGGTGCCAAAGTGAAAAATAAGTGATTTTTCCCAACTTTGACAAGCCATAACTTTTGATCTAAAATGAATTAGAATGATTTCTTTTACTTTTTGAAAATGGGAGGATCCAATCTACAACTTTCATGACCAAAGATTTCTCATTTGAAGCAATTTTGAATCAAAAAGAGGAGGTTGAAAAACTTTCCCAAAATGGCAAGTTTTCATTACAAGTCACTTTCCCAAAATGGCAACTTTGCAAATGGGTAGAAATTCTTCCAATTTGTGAACTTCTAACATCTTCTATGATCAAATAAAGATCATACACATTCAAAATGATGGAGAAACCCCTTTGGTTAGGTCATTGGGGGCCTCAGATGCCCTGATTTTGCACTGACTTGCTCAAGAAGTCATCCTCTGATCAGATGCCTTCCCCTTTGAATTTCTTCATGAAAATTGATATGCATGATCCTCATAACATATAGAGACCAATAGAAACAAGAATGACCAAAAAATTTGGAGTTATGGCCTTTGAAACCAAAACCCTAATTTTAGGTCATTTGTGCAGTTAAACCCTAGCTCTGCTTCCAAGCTTTGCCAGTTCTTGTGATTCTTTGACTTCCTTGACCTTGGGAGGATATAATATGATGCTTGAACATACATGGACCCTCTTGAGATGATTGAAGACCTTTGGAGTGGCTCAGATGGCTCAGGGATTGCTCAGATCACAAACCCTATATGCAGATGGCTTTGAACCAATGCAGTGAAACAAAAATGCAATATGAGATGATATGATGGAAACTATGCAAATGAAAAGAATCAAAAGCCATGGTGTGAATGAGTGAGGGAAAATTTGGGGTGTTTACAGCTGCCCCTATTCAAACATGAGTTAGCTGTGCAGGATGGAAGCAACGACTTAACAGGCAAACAAGATAACTTGTGGTTGAATACCAAAGACAGTCCAAGATTTGCACTCACTAAATGAAGAAGAAAAGGGATATAGATTGTGAAAGGAAGTGAAGTATGTTTTATAAAGTGCGGGCGACGGAGGACGACTGCCGAGCAGAGGACGACTGCTGAGGATGAAGCAATGACGGGGACGACTGACATGCTGGGGAAAGTAATAAGACTCTCTGGGGATTGAAGGTAAATGATGGGGACGACCATCGGGTTGCAGAAAATAATGATGAGAAACGGTCATCAAAGGTGAAGGACGATCACCTAGCAGGGTACGGCTGCTCCGTTGGGGATAAGATGAGGGACAGTCATCTATTGGTGAAGGACGATCACCTGGCAGGGTACGGCTGCCGAAAGTATCACGACATAGGACGAATGCCGGATAGAGAAGGTCGACGATGGGGATGGCCATCGGATAAGCATGATGAAGGACGATCATCAAGAGGTGAAGGACGATCACCTAGCAGGGTAAGGCTGCTCTCAGGGTTTATCATGACATAGGACGAATGTCAGATAACAAGATCTACGATAGGGACGACCATCAGATAAAATGATGAGGGACGATCATCAAGAGGTGAAGGACGATCACCTAGCAGGGGACGACTGCTAAAAATATCACGACATAAGACGAATGTCGGATGGGAAAGGGGTTCTAATGAATAGGGACTCCGCTGGGGGTGATGAAGGATGATCATCAAAAAGGTGAAGGAAGATCACCTGGCAGGGTACGGCTGCCGGAAATATCATGACATAGGACGAATGTCAGATAGAAAGGAAATAGTTTATCAAGATTTGCCTGGAATTTTCCTGGGGAATGGTAGATACAGACGAGTGTCTAGCTTCAAGAAAAGTATAAGTGTCTTACACAGTGTATAGATTAAAGATACGGACGAACATCCTTAAGACTATGATACGAACGAGTATCAGTAGAAACAACCGCTTGACGCATGTTCAGAGATGATGGTACGGACGAGTACCAACTGGTTAACAAAGAACACAGACGAGTGTCGACTCTGAGGGGATTTAAGTGGTATATACGAGATACGGGCGATTATCTGAAACAGGTAAACATGGGTGAGACACATATGAGTGTTCAACTTGCTGGGGAGAGCATGACACGGACGGGTGTCGGAAGAAGTGTATTATAAACAAATATTTGGTTTACAAATAGTTCAGGAAACCATGCTGGGGAAGGTGACACGGACGGGTGTCAGGGAAGCGTGTAGATATATTTAAACATGTGTTTTTGAGTGCAAAGGGGACGCTTTGGCTTTCTGCTGGGGATATGACACAGACGAGTGTCAAGAAGCATAAGAATCTGTTTGTAGAGAACGCCCGAGCGACTTTACTGGGGAATGATGACACGGACGAGTGCCAAAAGGAGCATGTATCTGTATTTGTGAGTGTAAAGGAAAATGCCTTAATATTCTGTCGGGGAATCTGAGAAGTATTTTGTATATTGTTGATGGAATGTCAGTATTTACAAATGTTCAGTTCGACACATGGCTCATGATTATGCAATATGTTTGATTTTTGCCGTAATGCTCCGTATTAGACGAAATGCTACGCTATGGGGGAAAATATGATGTGAATGCTATGATTATGCAAAGATACCGATCTGGGATTCGGATCCCGTTGCGGTGAAGATCTCCGGCTGATTTGCTTGAAGTGATATCCCAGCTGGGGATGAGATCATTGGTAGATCTGATATATGTGACTTTGCTTGAGGAAATAGATCACTGATAGACCTATCTTGGTAATGAGGGACCCAGCTGGGGTCTGTGGGAGCTTCCGTCACTTTGCTGTGAGATTTTCGGACATTGCTCTTCTGGATAGAGGCTGGAGCTTTGCGGGGAGATGGTTCCCTGCCTGACACTTGGCTGGGGAGAAATGATCACTGGACGATCTTCCTAGAGATTTCTGTGATTCTACTGAAGATGACTGAAGTCTGGCCACTCAGCTGGGGGAGAAAGAATCTCTAGTGCTATTTGGAAGATGTGCTGAGTAAATAATGATTTGACAGCTTGCCGGGGAGAAACTTTCATGCCTCGTGTCGTAATTTGACTACCTGCAATCCTGTCATGACAAAGAAACGTACAAGTATCCCGAGGTGTCCCTTACTGGGTTCCATCATAGGAGTTTTAGATACTCCCGGGAGCAAATATATTTCCTGTAAGCATGTAATTTAGAAAAAATGCATTTGTACTTATGCAATCAACATCTTAAGGACAACAGACATTTTGCAAATGAAAATAAAATGTACGAGACGGAATATGACTGAAAATCTGATTTTATTAATTTGTGCGCCCTGAATTGGCAAGATACAGTCAAAGAAACAGATCCCCTAAAATGAGGAGATTGTTTACAAAATTGAGAAACTAAAAGGTGCTGGCAATGTTGATGACGCTTCAGGGAGCTTCCCTTTTGCTATGACCCATATGACATTGACGTTCTTCTCACCCTGCTTTTGAAGAAGGCTGATTCCGACCGAAGATTGAACCTTCCGGAGCTTACTATGTTGTAAGTGATACAGATGAATCCAGAATGCAGTTGTTCGCTTATTCCCTTATTTTGCGTGGATCGCCCTTTCGGGTTTTCAATCCACCGGGATACCCATTTTTGCCTGAGTTGTCCAATGCGGCTTTTCAACTCAGCGGATGTACATTTTTATATTTTTTCCCTTATTTTTGCCCGTGTCTTTTATTCTGTTTTTGACTCGCCGGGATGCCCTATTTTTGCCTGGACTTACATTCTGTTTTTATGTCCAGCGGGTCATTTTTATGCGAAGTATTTTTTAACTGCATCTGAATTCATAAGGGACAGAAAGTCTTCACCATCCATAGTACTGAGCATCAGTGCTCCACCAGAGAAAACTTTCTTTACTATGAATGGACCATCATAATTCGGAGTCCACTTGCCCCTGTGGTCTGTATGAGGAGGGAGGAGTCTTTTCAGCACAAGATCTCCTACTTGGTATTCACGAAGCCTGACTTTCTGATCGAAGGCTTTCTTCATTCTTTTCTAATACAGCTGCCCATGACAAATTGCAGCCAATCTCTTTTCTTCAATCAGATTCAGTTGCTCGTATCGGGATCGGACCCATTCTGCTTCATTCAGTTTAACATCCATTAGTACCCGCAAGGAGGGTAATTCAACTTCAACAGGTAGGACTGCCTCCATACCATACACAAGCTGATACGGTGTTGCCCCAGTAGATGTTCTGATTGACGTTCGGTACCCATGTAAAGCAAATGGTAGCATTTCATGCCAGTCTTTGTAGGTGACTACCATCTTCTGCACAATCTTCTTGATATTCTTGTTAGCCGCCTCTACAGCGCCATTCATCTTTGGCCTGTAAGGAGAAGAATTATGGTGTTGGATCTTGAAGTCCCGACACAGTTCTGCCATCATTTTGTTGTTTAAGTTGGAACCATTATCAGTAATGATTCGCTCGGGCACTTCATACCGACAGATGATATCTCTCTTCAGGATTCTGGCTACCACTTGCCTTGTGACATTTGCATACGAAGCTGCTTCAACCCACTTGGTAAAATAATCAATGGCTACCAGGATGAATCTGTGGCCGTTTGAAGTAGTCGGTTCAATCTTGCCGATCATATCAATGCCCACATGGCAAAGGGCCAGGGTGAAGACATCACATTCAGGGGATTGGGAGGCACATGCACTTTATCCGCATAAATCTGGCATTTATGGCATTTCCTGGCATAAGCACAGCAATCTGCATCCATCGTGATCCAGTAGTAGCCTGATTTTAGCAACTTTTTAGCCATAGCATGCCCTCCAGCATGGGTACCAAAAGATCCTTCGTGCACCTCGTGCATCAACAAGTCTGCTTCTTCCCTATCAACGCATCTGAGAAGTACCATATCAAAGTTTCTTTTGTACAAGGAACCATCAGTATTTAGGAAGAAACTACCAGCTAGCCTTCTTAAAGTCTTCTTATCATTGGATGATGCCCCAGGTGGGTACGTTTGATCCTCCAAGAAGCATTTGATATCATGGAACCAAGGCTTATCATCTTTAACAACATCTGCTGAGAACACGTATGCTGGTCTGTCAAGTCTGGATACCGATATCCGAGGCACAAAGTTGGCAGCTTGTACTTTGATCATGGATGAAATGGTAGCAAGAGCATCTGCAAACTGATTTTCATCTCGAGGGATATACTCAAGCTTGACTGTTGTGAAGAAAGTCAATAACCTCCTTGTATAGTCCCGGTAAGGTATCAGATGATCCTGGTGAGTGTACCACTTGCCGTTAGTTTGATAAATTACCAGAGCTGAATCTCCGAACACAGTCAAAGTCTTGATCCTGAGGTCAATGGCTTCCTCAAGACCCATAATGCAAGCTTCGTATTCAGCTTCGTTGTTAGTGCAGTTAAAAGTGAGTTTTGCCGAGAAAGGCATGTGAACTCCTTTAGGTGTAATGAGTACTGCACCAACACCACGACCATTCATATTAACAGCCCCATCAAACATCATAGTCCATTCTTCTTCCGGGTCAGGCCCTTCAATGTGAATAGGCTCTTCATGATCTTTCGCTTTTATGAACATGATGTCTTCATCGGGGAAGTCAAATCTCATAGGCTGGTAATCATCAATGGGTTGCTCAGCAAGGTAATCAGACAATACACTGCCTTTGATGGCCTTTTGAGAGGTGTACTGAATATCATACTCTGTGAGGATCATTTGCCATCTTGCAACCCGTCCGGTAAGTGATGGCTTCTCAAAAATGTACTTAACTGGATCCATCTTTGAGATCAATAAAGTAGTGTGGGTCAACATATACTGCCTTAGTCGGCGAGCAGCCCACGCTAAAGCACAACAAGTTTTCTCGAGCAGTGAATAACGTTGTTCACAGTCGGTAAACTTTTTGCTTAGGTAGTATATTGCATACTCTTTTCGACCAGACTCGTCATGCTGGCCCAACACACACCCCATTGACTCTTCTAATACTGTCAAGTACATGATAAGAGGTCTTCCTTCAACTGGAGGCATAAGGATCGGAGGTTCTTGTAAGTATTCCTTGATTTTGTCAAAAGCCCTCTGGTAGTCTTCGTTCCACCTGACCATTTGTTCTTTTCATAACAGCTTGAATAAAGGCTCACAGGTTGCTGTAAGGTGAGATATGAACCTTGAAATGTAGTTCAATCTGCCTAAGAACCCCCGAACTTCTTTTTCAGTCTTCGGTGCAGGCATTTCTTGAATGGCTTTAACTTTATCAGGGTCAACTTCAATCCCTTTTTCACTTACAATGAACCCCAGCAGCTTAGCGGATCGCACCCCGAATGTGCACTTGTTGGGGTTTAGCTTCAATTGGTACTTCCTCAGGCGTTTGAATAGCTTCAAAAGATTTACCAGGTGGTCTTCTTCTGTGAGGGACTTGGCAATCATGTCATCCACATAACATTCAATTTCTTTATGGATCATGTCATAGAATAATGTTACCATAGCCTGTTGATAAGTGGCACCAGCATTCTTCAGTCCGAATGGCATCACCTTATAATAGAATGTGCCCCAGGGTGTGATAAAAGTTGTCTTCTCCATGTCTTCAGGTGACATCTTGATCTGATTGTATCCTGAAAATCCGTCCATGAAGGAGAACACCGAGAACTGAGCCGTATTATCAACCAATACATCAATGTGAGGTAAAGGGAAGTCATCCTTCGGGCTGGCTCTGTTCAGATCCCGGTAATCCACACACATCCTCACCTTGCCCTCCTTCTTAGGCACATGTACAATATTAGCAACCCACGGCGGATAGCTAGTTACATCCAGGAAACCGGCGTCCCACTGTTTTTGTACCTCTTCTTTTATCTTCATTGCCATATCTGGGCGAGTACGGCGCAACTTCTGTTTTACTGGTGGGCAGTCTTCTTTCAGAGGCAGCTTGTGCATGACAATGTCGGTGTCCAACCCTGGCATATCCTGATAAGACCAAGCAAAAACATCCACATATTCCCGAAGCATGTCAATCAGTTGCTCTTTTACTGAATCTTGCAGGCAGGCCCCGATCTTAACTTCTTTCACGTCTTCTTCCGTACCAAGATTAACCGTTTCAATCTCCTCCTGATGAGGAGTGATAACCTTCTCCTCTTGTCTCAACAACCTGGCTAGCTCTTCAGGTAGCTCATAACCTTCTTCAACCCCTTCATCTGCTTGATTGATTGGATTTTCAAAGTCATACAAAGTCATAGCGGTGTTGTTGTCGGTGCAGTCTGAAAGGCATTCTCTGCAAGGGTTTAGATTGGTTTATTTTAGTGATCAGTTTTATCTTATTTAGAAAAAGTGAAAAAAAGTGAAGTTATCTATTTTTTTTTAAAAAGCATTGCCATTTTATTTTTGTACAAAAAAGAAAAATGAAAAACAGTGAGCGGAAAAGAAAAGACTCATTTGCAAAAGATGTCCTGATATCCATTAATTTGATCTTTGCACAAAATACAAGATGGCCCAATTACAAAATGGGTCTTGACATCTTGGGCAAGATGCAAGACTTGATGCATGCTTTAAAATACAGGAAATAATAATTACTCTGCAGGAGTAACTCTTATAATTTCCTGGGAAGACCAGTTAATGACTTGGCTCCCCGGGATCCTTGGACGTATCCAGCTCTCCAGGTTGCGGTCGCTTTCCTCCTCGTCTTCCAAATTGTTCACAGCATCCGGGGTGAGCATTCCCCCGCTGACAAACTTGGGCTCCTTGGCAGCCTCTGATTGATCTTGTTAAGTTGGTCTGTAACCCAACCCAAATCGGTCTTCTTTCTTCTCCACGGGCAGCAACTTGCCCCAACCTTGGGCGGTACCTTCCTCAACAACCTTCCGGGCTTGCTAGTACGATGTTATGGAAGTTCCCAGTACAGAAGATGCTTCATTAATGTTCAAGGCCTCAAACCCTTGGCTCATGGTTTCATGGATCTCTCCGTCCATTTCTATGTACTTATACATAGCCAGCTGGCTAACAAAGATGTCCTCCTCCCCACAGATGGTGATGATTTGGCCTTCCCACTCGAATTTCAACTTCTGGTGAAGGGTAGACGTAACAGCGCCAGCGGCGTGGATCCAGGGTCTACCCAACAGACAGCTGTAGGCCGGCTGTATGTCCATCACAAAGAAGGTAGTTTTGAAAGTCTGCGGGCCAATCATCACAGGCAGATCAATCTCTCCAAGCACTGATCTCTTAGAGCCATCAAATGCTCTCACCACCAAATTACTCGGACGCAATGCCAAGCCATCATACTCCAGCTTCACTAAGGCTTTCTTTGGTAGAACATTGAGTGATGACCCAGTGTCCACCAGTACATGAGATAGAACAGCACCCTTGCATTCCAAGGTGATATGTAAAGCCTTGTCGTGGTTACGTCCCTCTGTTGTTAAGTCAGCATTGGTAAAACCCATTCCATGACTGGTATTGACATTTGCAACCACAGTTTCTAGCTGGTTAACGGTAATCTCTTCTGGCACGTATGCTGCGTGCAGGACTTTCAACAGTGCGTTCCTGTGAGCTTTAGAACACATCAACAATGATAATATGGAGATCTTTGAGGGAGTTTGGTGAAGCTGATCCACCACCTTGTAATCACTTCTTTTTATGATTCTCATGAACTCGTCTACATCTTGTTCAAAAGATGTCTTCTGAGTTTCTTTGACAGTCGGCTCTTCAGATGCCACACTCTTTCCCTTTGCTTTGGCAGCAGCTTCTGCTTCGACATTAGGTCTTTGTGTTTGTGAGGCAAAAAGGCGTTCGCTTCTGGTGAAGCCTCCGCCTCCCCCAACATTATCAATTTGTGGAGAAGAGGTTGATGAATCCAGAGTGATTTTCTCCCCGTTGCAGTAAAGATCAGAGCCATAATGCCAAGGTATGGCGTTACTGCTCTCATAAGGAACGGGCCCAGGTACCGTAATAGTAACTGGGCTGACTGCTGCAGAGGAGGGTACTGTGATGGTGTGCGGATCATAGTAAATTGTGACTGGTGATCTGGCAGGAGGTGCCATGGTTTGTTGTTGGAAATTGCTGCTGGGAGGAACATTTGATGGGTCGTAGTAGATTGTAACTGCTGAGACATCTTCATTAATTTTTGCTGGCGTTGTAGAAGATAAAATGGATGTTGATGTTGTAGAAGAAATAGTTGTTGAATTTTGACTTGTTGAAGTGATGGACGGAGTAACTGCTGATGATATTGATGAATCGGTAGGAATGATTGTTGCTGCTGTTGTAGAAGAATCGGGAATTGTTTTAAGGGAATTGCTGGATTTGTAGGCGCTGTTGTTGAGATCTGAAGGATACCATCCTGAATAAGACCATATATGCCTCTTCTCAACCTTTCACAACCATTGACTGCAATGTTGCAATACCCACAACCGAGCTCACACCCGGGGAACACTTGGCACTCTAGGAGCTGAGCTTTAATTTCGACCAAAGGTGTTCGAATTTGTGCAACACTGGTGATCAAGGTAGATGGTTTGTCTTCCTCAATGGCATTAATCCTCGGCCCGCCATGATTAGGCATGGGATTTTTGTTGACATTCGGGGGAGGTGCAAAGTTGAGGGCTTTAGAATCCACCAGATCTTGGACTTTCATTTGTAAGGCCCTGCATTTTTCAGTATTGTGACCAGGTGCATTGGAGTGGAATGCACACCTGGCGTTGATATCATAATTCCTTGGGAGATTGAGGGGATCTGGTGGTGCCAACGTCCTTAACTCAACCTAGTTAAGCTTCAGGAGTTGTGGCAATAAGGCGGCATAAGGCATAGGGATAGGGTCAATCACCCTGTTTTCCTGTGATGGTCTTTGCTGGAAAGGACGCTGTTATTGGTTGCTATTGTTGTTGTTGTAGGTTCTCTGTTGCGGATACTGAATTTGTTGTTGATAATGCGGTTGTTGCTGAGGATATACTGATTGTTGAGGAATCAGAGCTGGAATGGTAACTGCTGCTACTGACCTGTGAACATACTAAGGTCTGCCCCTGCTTGCATGAATGGGATTGGTCTCACCGGCTCTTAGGGGTCCCACAAAAGGCTTCCTGGGATTACTGGATGAACTTGCACCGTTGTCAGAAATCTTGCCCATTTTTAAAAGGCTTTCAATCCTTTCACCAGCTATGACGACATCAGCAAAGCTGGTAGAGTAAAAGGCAGCCAGTCTATCAATATACGTCCCTTGCAGAGTATTCATGAACATGTCAGCCATCTCCCTCTCTGACATGGGTGCTTGAACAGCAGCAGTAAGCTGTCTCCACCTTTGGGCATATTCCCTGAAGCTTTCTCTGGAAGACTGGGACATTCCCATCAAGAGGGTTCTGTTAGGAGCCATGTCCAGATTGTATTGGTATTGTCTGATGAATGCTTCAGCTAAGTCCTTCCAGCATCTAATAGTAGCCCTAGTCAAGTGTGAATACCACTCTCTTGAAGCCCCAGTCAAACTGTCTTCAAAATAGAACATCCACAGCTTCTCATCCATAGTATAAGGTTTTAGTCTTCCCAGGAAAGACTGCAGGTGAGTTCATGGACAAGAAGTTCCATTGTATTTCTCAAAGCACGGGGGTTTGAATTTGTGGGGAATTCTTACCCCATCCACCAGCCCCATGTCCATTACATCGAAGCCCAAGGAATTCTGAGACTCCGGAGATCTCAATTTCTCAGCAATTTCATTTAACCTCCAGTCATAGACTTCATCTCCTGCTCCCAAAACAGTAAACTGCTCTTCTTGGGGATCTTCCTGCAAGATTCTCCCCCCAGCAGTATTTCCTTGTACATTTCTCGGGATGTTGACTTCCGGATCTAGATGAGGCCCAAATACTGGTGGATTAACATGAGGCTGGCCCCGCTCATTGTTACTTGTTCCTCCAGTTCCAAGATGAGGTTCCTCGGGAGTTTGTCTTTCCACTAGTTCCCTTAACCTTTCTTGACTCTGGGCCAAGCCAGTCATTACAGCCATGAATTGAGTCATTTGGTTCCTCATCTCCACTCTTTCATTAGCTATCTGAGTTCTGACCTCAGTCAGGTCCTGCTGTACTTGTTCCATTTGGATACCAGGAAGGTTGTTGCGAGTAGGGTATCGGTGCGTGCGGTTGACAGGGAACACTCGGCGACGAGCAATGTTTCCTGAGATCACAACAGAGTTAGAAGCAAATAATAAGAAAAACCTACAAAACAAAACAAAAGTTAGTATGCAATGCAATATGCTTATTTGTTTTCCAAGGTATCCGACTTGGTTCTTGGTTTTGACCTTTCCAGACCTCGAGGAAGATGCTTGATGTTGAAAAGAAACCCAATGAAAGCAAACTAATATATTACAAATGATGAACATAGTTTGTTTTACAACATATGCCCCTGGAGGGTCAAAATACAAAAAAGAGAAAAGTACATCAAATGGAAATGAACAACAAGCAAAGAAGTCAAACATCCAATCCAAACTCATCCTCCTTGACCTCCTTCAGAAGTGCCTCAGTTACCGGACCAGCTGGGTGCTCTGTAATGGTCCTAATGAGGAGGTTCCTGGTGGCAATGGCAGTGGTCAGCTTCTTGTGCCTGTCCTAGTCTTTTGATCTCTTCAATCCTGCCCTAAGCTTCAACTCTGAAATCTCCTTTTGGGCTGCCAACAAAGCTTCCTGCTGCTTCTTCTCATTGGCCTCTAACTGTTCAATCTTGGCTTGAATTCTCTGATCTTCTTGTGTCCGGGCTTTAGTGATCCTGACCCACCTAGCCTGACTTTCTTGCAGATAGAGCTCAGTTCTAGCCTTCTGAATCTTGGCCTCTTTATAGGCATTCTTCAATATTTGCTCCCCAGCTCTTGCTTTCCTGATGTAGTCCTCTGTTTTTTCAATTTTGGCAAGATGCTCCACCCTAAGCTTCTCCAGCCTTTCAATGTCTAAACGACCATCACTCCTTTCCCAAAGGGTCTTCTTCAGAGCTTGAGACAGATTCTCATTCCTTTCCTTCAGCTTCTCAAATTCTTCCAGGCTGACAGTTGCTGCTGGCTGTGCTGTAGATGGTCCAGGTATATCCTCAATGGTGAAAGGCATTCCAGTAATTTGAGCTCTAGTATGGGACCAATCATAGTATTGGGCTGAAGCAACATTATTACACCTCCCTAGAATAGCCATCCCTTTTGTCTGGATGTTGTCCCAAGCCCAGAATGCTTGTCTGACAGCAGCTAAATTAAGCTTCACTTCACAATACAGGGTCTCAGCTAAATCTTGTACTCTGGGAGGGTGAACCAAAGCATAGCCCAGTTGTCTCTTAAACAACAAAGGATTGTAGTTGATGCAACCCTTTACTCCTATCAGAGGCACATTTGGGTATTGTCCACAGCTGGTGATAATGTCTTTGCCCTTGGTGCTCTGGGTGCACCATCTAATGTCATCTGAAGTCAAAGCAATGAGCCTCTTGGCCCAATTCTTCTGTTGGTGAGGGTTCAAGAAGGCATCTGATTTAGGTAGGTGTCTGAGCAGCCAGGTGTGAAACAAAGGAGCACAACATCTCACCAACTTCCCCCTTTGTTTCTCATTTCTCTGATGGATGGAGTAATAGAAATCTCCCAGCAATGTGGGTACTGGGTTCTTCAGAAGAAACAGGTGAATGGCATTCTTGCTGACAAATTTGGGCTCATCTGCAAATAGTATAACCCCATATATGCTGAGGGCTAACAGTGCACAGACTGCCCTCCACTCTCCCAAGGAGGCCTTTAGGATGACCTAAGAAATCAAGAAGTCCAAGTGCAAACCAGGGATCCCAGCTTTTGTTGTCATTTCTGGGTTGAAAGGGAGTTCTCTCCTGATAGGTACTCCAATCAATAAGGAAAACTCCTCCAGTAGAGGCCCTAACTGAAAGTCTGGGAATGTGAAGCATCTCAAAGGTGGGTCATAAAACTGCAAGCATGTGTGGATCATGCTCCTCTGAGAAGGGTCAAGGTCCATAACCATATCCAGGATACCTCCATAGTGCTCTCTAAACAATGGGATGTGGTCAGGGGTGATAAGTGACTGGACTTGTCTGATGCCAGTCAGCACAGGCTCAAAGAAATGGTAAGATATGTTGCTCTTCCTGGGAGTAGTCATAAATGCTGAAGAGGAGGAAGATAGGTGCTGATGAAGATCAAGACTGATACTGGAGATGAACCACTGACAGGCTGATGCTGGTGATGATGAGAATAGCTGAAGCAGATAACTGATGAAGCAGAGGTCTATGTAGAAGAAGGGGTCAAAACCAAACCAGATATAATGTGGATACCCTGAGAAACAAATAAACAAACGCTAAATGATGCAATGATGATGTATGCAAATGATATGCAAGGGTTTGCGATCAAGCTGGATCTGATTATCTGTCTTGACATAAGCCCATGTATGTTCAAAGAAGGTCCAGATGAAGGTTCAGAAATCCAGTAACCAGGGTAGGGGACTCAAATAAAGAGTCACATGTCCAGGGTTAAATCACAAGAACTGTCCAAAATGAAGTACTCTTAAACAAAAACAGGGTATGATGTGGCCAAGGGTACCTCCAAACCTGTAAACAGCCCAACCCCCTAACAGGTAATGTTCTAAAACAAGGATCCTCAGACTTGGATCAGTTATGAGAAGTGTAAACACCGACGCTAAGTCAAATAGGGTACAGACGCGAACGGTCAGCGAAAGAGAGAACACACAAGGGTGAACTCAGAAAGAAAAGATTCGCTAGCTAGGCATTTTTATCCTGGAGGAAAGGTAATGCTGCATAAACCTGAGAAAAGATGGATAAGACGGTTGCGAACCAGAGAAACTGAGAAAGGGGGTTGGTTACAACCTGGGAAGGTATTAGCACCCAGATTGTCCGTCGTACTCGACGGGATCCACGCTTAAAAGATTTGTGTTTTAAAAGGGGTAGTGTCAGTGCAATCTGTGTATCAAAGCTGGAAAGAATGCAAGTGTCAGTGTAAAAGAAATGTGAAGTGTATAAGAGAAGTGTCAGTGTGAGAACAAGAGTGGAATGCTCAAGACTATGAGGCTTAAAGAATAAAACTGGAAGAGGGGGAATGGACAAAGACTTTTGTTCGATAACTGTTAAGTTATGCCTACGTATCCTCTCGTGCAATGAGGAAGTCAGAACACCGTAGTTCGACTCAAAGAGACTGAAAGATAAATTGACTTGTGAACTGCTTACTTGCCTATGCTCAAGTGTATGACCTGTCTGGCTCAGGTGCAAACTGTCTTGCATTAGACGGAAGAAGCAAGTTCTCGTTTATGAGTGAATGAGATGAGAAAAGAATCCCGGAGGAGACGATTATTGTTTGTTTTTGTGTTTTCAATCTTTTATTGCTTTTGGAGTTTGTCATAGGAAAATGAGCTTAAGCCTAAACCAAGGGTTAGTAAACTCATCACATCTTCCCTCTGATTAGGGGTAATGAGAACACCTTAAGTATAAAGTAAGCACCTCACACTTAATCACCATGATATAGGATTAAGATCATTAACCTACTTGCCATTACTTAGATGTTTTTTTGGAGTTTTTGTTTAGTGTTAAGTAATGAGTTTAAGCCATAATCAAGGATTTAATGGACCCATTACACCATCCTAATAGAAGGATAATAGATGAGAACATTTAAGCTGAGGAAGGCTCCTTAACTTAATCCATGATTAGGGATTAACCTCATGACAAAGCAAAACCTTTATTAAAATGGATTTTAGTTAATGGTAAGATTAAGAAGTGGATTTTATGGTGTGTAAGACAACATGAGGGGGACTTGTCCATTAACACTAGGGTTAGTCCTTCTTAACCAATTAAAGAAGAATTAGAACCCTAATGCAAGGCCTAAGTTACAAGCTTGATGTCTTAGTGATTATTAGGTGAATTTATTAAAGGGTTTAAACACATTAAGGGTTTAACACTTAGGATTAAAGTTATACACTCCATCCTAATAGAAGGATACAGGCATAACCCTAATCACAAAGCCTTAAAACCTTTAAGGTTTAGTCCTTGATTAAGAGATGAGAAAAAGAAGACACAAAGATGACACAAAGGTAAAACTAAAGGGGGGACTAATCAAACCCTAATCATAATCATGCTTGGTTGTTCCTAGGGTTAATGAGGCTTGCAAAAGATCTTCAAGAGAAAAGCCACCAAGGAAGAAGCAGATGAAAGAAGGAAGAAACAGAAGAAGCAAGACAACTTACTTCACTTAAGAAGATAAGTTGTTTGAAGAAATAAAGAGGGGAGGGAGCATGAATGAGCAAGCTCACTCTAATCCACAAACAAAATGCAACAATGAATACATAAGAGAGATGAGAGGAGATTATGAGAAGTGATGGCAAATTCACTTCTCAAACACTTACCACCTGAAAAGTTAGCAACAAGGAAAGAAATGAAATGAAAATGAGATGAAATGCAAAGATGAAAACCAAAGATCAGAAGCATATTAAGGTATAAATGATGCTAAGAGATGATATGAAAGCATGTCAAGAGATGAGGATAATCATACAAGCAGTGAAGATGCAAATGAGACATGAAAGGAAGCATGAAAGTTCATGAAAACTTATGAAATGGAATGGATGCATAACATGGAAAATGGATGATGCAATGACCTAGCATGATTCTAATGTGTCCTAATATGTCTTAGGAGTCATGTGAATGCATAAGATGTCATGACCAGTTCATGTATGCAAGCATATGGAGGATGGATGCAAGTGAAGGCAAAAATTAGGGTTTATACATAACATGCAATACAAAATTCAAAACCAGAAGAAAATGACATGATAAAAAATTGAAAATGGGTTCAAAGGAACCCTAACCCTACCTAAGCTCACTGCCCAAAGGAGGGGACCTAACTCTTAACCCAATGGGGGTTATGATTTTCTCAAGTTAGCTTGGGTTTTAAGGCATTTCAAAAGGAAAAATGCACATCAAATTGAAAATGAAAGATAAATTCAAACCAATTTTACCCTAGAAACTACATGCTATGAAGAATGCAATGCAAGAAGAACCATCATCAAAATCTTCATGGTTAGGCAGAATGAATTTTTCTAAGTTAGGACCAAGATATTGCCTTTAAATAACTTTAATTCCAATGAAAAATGTCAAAGTACATCAAGAACCAAAAATAAATTTGTTTGAAGAGTTGGACAATGTTTCTAAATATGTCAAGATGCAATGTGAATTTTTTGGTGATTTTTAAATACCTAAATGCATTTTTAATTAATTAATTTCAATTAACTAATTAAAAATAAACAATTAAATGATTTAAAAATAATTTTTGATGCAAAAAATAAAAATAAAAATATTTTTGGGTTCTGAAAATTAATATAAGGTTTGATAAAAAATTTCAGAATTTTTTAATGCATTTTACTATTTTTAAAAATTCGTGGAAATAAATACAATAAAAATGAAAATTAAATTGAATAAAAGGGAAAGTATGCAAATCCTGAGGCTGAGATTCAAATGGGAAACGCGCGAATTGACTGGTGCGTAATCTGAGGGTCCACATTCAAACTGATATTTTTTAAAACTAAACCCTAATTAATTAACTTAATGACGTGGATTAGGGCTAAATGGGATGATCTGAGCAATTGAACACGCGCGGGAAACACAATCGTACGCTCCACATTTAAACTGAGCCCTAATCCAGATTAAAACCCTAATGACATTCAGGTCACCGGAGAAGAGCTCCGGTCGGCTTCTCCGGTGACATCCCTCCCTGAAAAACCTCAATTTCTTCCCCAGGTTATTTCTGGAGCTCTAAAGCTCCAGATTTGTTCCTCTCACTCCCCTAAACCTAAATCTAACCTCAAATGGAATTTATTTCTAACCATTAACAAGATTCGAAGCAAGGTGTAAAAATGGCAGAAATTTCAGACAAGCCATACATGCTCAATTCTTCATCATTTTCAAAAATTCAAAGTTCAACATGTTCAGGGGATCACACTTAACCAATTAATAACTTAAAATAGAGGTTATGGAAAAAAGTTTCACATGACTACCTGAGATGGAGCTTTTGCTTTTGGAGCTTTCTGGCCAGTTCCTTGCTTCCAATCACCTCTACTGACTTCCCTCAAGAGTTTGCAAAGCTTGTTTGGAGTTTCTTATGGCTGGTTTGGGAGATTGCTTCAGTTCAGTTCAAAAGGGAGAAAAATCGTATTTGGTGTGTGATGGCTTTTAAGGCAAAGTAAAGGGTGGTTTGTGATCAGTGATACATTCTAAGATGAATGGTGGAAGAAGATTTAAGTTTGGGTTGCTGAGTTGAGAGATTCGATAGAAAATGCAAAGGGAGGGATTTTTGTGTATGCTGACTTGTGGGAGAGCTCAGGCTTGCCTCTTGTGTGTTTTTAGTTTCATTTTGTCCACTTATCAAGCTGTGATAGGGCAGAGAGTTGGTGGTGGCACAGTGTGATTGGCATGGCCCCTTTTGCAAAAAGTCAAGTCTATGTGTCCTTTGAGGTATGGGCTGTTTCAGGGCTAGAACAAAGGCATGTCTGCTGCAGCTTGATTCAAGGATGACCATAGAAATGAGATTGAGGCAAATCAGCAAGTGGATTAAAGCTTGTGGGTGGTTTTGCAAATTTGTGAACCTTTGGCCCTTTTGAGATTTCTTAATGATCAAGGCATGAAAATGGGTGATTCTTTGGTGCATTATGAATTTTAGGTCATGTGTTATGCTTATGTGGTGCTTAGAAGTCCATTTGAGCTCATAAAAATGTTTGGCATGTGAAATTGCAAGTTTCCCTCTTTGGTGCCAAAGTGAAAAATAAGTGATTTTTCCCAACTTTGACAAGCCATAACTTTTGATCTAAAATGAATTAGAATGAGTTCTTTTAATTTTTGAAAATGGGAGGATCCAATCTACAACTTTCATGACCAAAGATTTCTCATTTGAAGCAATTTTGAATCAAAAAGAGGAGGTTGAAAAACTTTCCCAAAATGGCAAGTTTTCATTACAAGTCACTTTCCCAAAATGGCAACTTTGCAAATGGGTAGAAATTCTTCAATTTTGTGAACTTATAACATCTTCTATGATCAAATAAAGATCATACACATTCAAAATGATGGAGAAACCCCTTTGGTTAGGTCATTGGGGGCCTCAGATGCCCTGATTTTGCACTGACTTGCTCAAGAAGTCATCCTGTGATCAGATGCCTTCCCCTTTGAATTTCTTCATGAAAATTGATATGCATGATACTCATAACATATAGAGACCAATAGAAACAAGAATGACCAAAAAATTTGGAGTTATGGCCTTTGAAACCAAAACCCTAATTTTAGGTCATTTGTGCAGTTAAACCCTAGCTCTGCTTCCAAGCTTTGCCAGTTCTTGTGATTCTTTGACTTCCTTGACCTTGGGAGGATATAATATGATGCTTGAACATACATGGACCCTCTTGAGATGATTGAAGACCTTTGGAGTGGCTCAGATGGCTCAGGGATTGCTCAGATCACAAACCCTAGATGCAGATGGCTTTGAACCAATGCAGTGAAACAAAAATGCAATATGAGATGATATGATGGAAACTACGCAAATGAAAAGAATAACAAGCCATGGTGTGAATGAGTGAGGGCAAATTTGGGGTGTTTACAGGTATGAAAAGAGACATTGCTGAATTTGTATATGCTTGTTTGACATGTCAGAAGTCAAAGATAGAACATCAGAGACCTTCAGGTATGATGCAACCATTAAATGTTCCTGAGTGGAAATGGGATAGTATTTCCATGGATTTCGTGACTGGGTTACCTAAGACTTCTAGAGGTAATGATTCGATTTGGGTAATTGTTGATCGGTTAACTAAGTCGGCACATTTCTTGCCAATAAGGATTAACCATTCCATGCAAAGGTTAGCTGAGATTTATATTGAGGAAATTGTGAAGTTACATGGTGTACCTTCAAGTATTGTATCGGATAGAGATCCGCGGTTTACATCGAGGTTTTGGAAGAGTTTGCAGGATGCCTTGGGTACTAAGTTGAGGATGAGTTCTACTTATCACCCGCAAACGGATGGCCAGACGGAAAGAACAATCCAATCTTTAGAAGATTTGATGAGAGCTTGTGTATTAGATCAAGGAGGGTCTTGGGATAGTCATTTGCTGTTGGTCGAGTTTACGTACAATAACAGTTTTCATGCTAGTATCGGGATGGCTCCATATGAGGCATTGCATGGTATACGTTGTCGTACTCCATTATGTTGGCATGAGTCAGGAGAGAGTTTGGTGCTTGGGCCAGAGATTGTCCAAGAAACAACTGAAAAGATAAAAATGATTCAGGAAAGGATGAAAACGTCGCAGAGTCGTCAAAAGAGTTACCATGATAAGAGAAGGAAAGCACTTGAGTTCCAAGAGGAAGATCATGTGTTCTTAAGAGTTACTCCTATGGCTGGTGTAGGAAGAGTTTGAAGTCTAGAAAGCTCACTCCACGTTTCGTCGGTCCGTATCAGATTATGCAGAGGATAGGGGAAGTGGCCTATCGGGTGGCTTTACCTCCCTCTCTTGCGAATTTACATGATGTATTCCATGTATCACAGTTGAGAAAGTACATTCCGGACCCGTCACATGTAATTCAGATAGATGATGTTCAGGTGAGAGATAATCTGACGATTGAAGTTGTACCAGTAAGGATTGAAGGTAGGGAATTGAAGCGACTTCGAGGCAAGGAAATTTCTTTAGTGAATGTATTGTGGGGAGGACCAGCTGGAGAAAGTTGGACTTGGGAGCGCGAAGATCAGACGAGGGAGTCGTATCCGACTCTATTTACTTCAGGTAATTTTCGAGGACGAAAATTCTTTAAGTAGGGGAGAGTTGTAACGCCCCAAAAATCTAAATTTAATTATTTAATCATTTATTTAATTAATTTAGAAAATTTGGAGAGTTTGGGTTAATTTGAGAATTTTGGAGAAAATGAGTATTTTTATATAATAAGGATAAATAGTGTTTTATTATACTATTTTATTTTTATTATTAAAAATATATTAAAGAAAAGGGTAAGATGGTACTTTTGTGAAATCATGAGGGTAATATGGGAAAAGGCTAAACTGGGATATTATAGCCAAAGAAGAGAATACGATCAGTTTTCTCATTTTGTTGTTTCTATCATGTTTTGGAAGTGCTCTGAAGAAAAGAGAAGCTCAGAGTCAGGAGGATGTGGAGAACCCAAGAGAAGCGTGTAAAGCGGCAAAATTCTCTAAGGTATGGGGAGTTTTCATAATCTATGATAAATGTATAGGAATTGGAATATGAATGGATTAGGATGGTACGAATTTTAGGAGTTTTAGGGTTTTGAGTTAGGTTGAGTTTTAGGAGAAATCTTGATGAATTAGAGCGATTAGAATGAGTTATAATCGTATATTTGTCTGTATAATTGTTGTCTGGATGTTGTTGAGGTTTAATTGATGTTTTTGAATGGTTTTTGGGTGTTAGGATGTGAAATCCGTAATGGGGTTTGGGAGTTTTTGGAAATTGGAACAGTCTGTAATTGTGTAGCAGAAGACTGCTGAAACGCGTGTGTTAACCGGTTAACGCTTTGGTTAACCGGTTAACCATTGGAAATTTTGGGGCATTTTCTGAAATTACGCAGGCGTTAACCGGTTAACGCTTTGGTTAACCGGTTAACACTGTTGGAATGACAATTTTTAATTCTTTGAAAATTCATATCTTTTAAACCATAAGTCCGATTCGCATTCCGTTTGAAGCGTCGGAAAGAGTACAAACTGAACTTTATTTTGATGAATAGAAATGAGAAAAATGCAATAGTTTTTGAAAAATGAATTTGTGAAATAACCTTATAATTACCTTATAAATTACCTGGTACGGGTTAATTCTTAATGTGTCAGAGTAGTTAGAAAACCAGTGTTCAGGGTGTAATGTCATGATGATATGTATGAATATTTGATGGTTGTTTTGCTGATTGAAATGAATGATGTGAATTGTTTTGACGAATTTGTCGATGTAGCGCATCATTGCGTTTCATAACATTCACGATAGGGCTTCGACCTATTTATTTGCTTCAATCCCATTGTGTGGATTGAAGTATCTCGATGATTATGGTGTGCTCCCTTGTGGAGGGTTGATGGTCGTGTATCCATCTCACGATGAAAATGGTACCACATGCATATTGCATACCAGGATGTAGAATTGCATATTCTGGATGAATTTCATGACTGTGTTGGTGTTGATTGATTTCATGATAAGTGTTGTGGTTGATGCTGAATTTTCTAGTTGACGATGTCATGATATGTGTATTAATTTATTTATGATTCTATATTCTTGTAAGTTTATGATATATTATGTTTACTCACCCTGCCTGCTTGGAAATGTTGCCTCTTTCGTGGGTAACTTGCAAATGTCGAAGAATAGTCCTGCAGTGCAATAGGAGTAATGCATGAGTCTCGGAGCGTGCTTTAGTGTCCCTTAGGAGTGGTTCTGGTTATGTGTCATGCTCTGTGTCATGTAACACTGGGTTGGGTTTCTTTTGTTAAAGTGTTTTCAGTATGTTGTTATCTGGATAATGTTTTCCATTTTATGATGTTAAATTCAGGATGGTGAAAATGATTTTTATGAATTTTTGAATTATGAAGTTAAATTCCGCTGTGAAATGATTTATGGTATTTTGATGTTGATTAACCCGTGTTACGGGACAGGATGCTGTTTGTGTTTATTTATGATGAAAATGTGATACCCTTTTAGATGATTACTCTGATAATATTTAAGTATTATGTTTTGGGTAGAAGGGTGTTACACTTTTCGTTTTGATTGCGATCGATTACGTTTCTTTATGTGTTGCTTGCATTTTGTGATTTTTGTTGGATTAGAATTTAAAGTGTTGATAGCTATAGGTGCTAGCATGTGTAAATAAGTCCCAATTAAGTAGAAATTAGTGTTAGCATGTTCCTAGGTTTGTTAGTGATCATTAGAAGTGAGTTTGTGGCCAAAAGCACTTATTTTCAAAGTTTTTTTTCAATTCTGTTCATCGTTAACCGTTTAACGCATTTGGTTAACCGGTTAACGCGTGCGTTTTGCCACAAATTACTTCTGTTTTAGGTCCATTAATTGGTTAACGCGTATGGTTAACCGGTTAATGTTGTTGATTTTTGATTTTTTAGGTTATTTGATTGCTCATTCTTGCTTTCTAGTGCCTCTAATGTTCATACATGTTTAGGTAGTGATTTTAGGGAATTTTTTGGTCCATTTCCAGTAGCTCATTCCCCTATTTCGAGTTGTTTCGACACGATTCCGTTCATGTCGCGTATTATGCATTTTTGTGCTTATTTGTGCATACCTTGATTTCTTGCATCTTGTTGCTATGTTCATGCATCATTTGGCATGTGAATAATCATGTTGCATTCTGTTTTTACATGTTTGCATTGCATTAAATCATTTTGCATTTCATTATGTTGATGTATGTTGCATTTTGCATGATCATATGTATGTGCATTTGGTTGCATTTTGTTGCATACTTGATCACATCATCTATATCATTTCAATTCTGAATTTTGCATTGAGTTTGGTATGTTTGTTGAGTTGTCATGTTGCATGTTCATAATCAATGATCATCATGTTCATATGCCACGTTCATATGCATGTTTATGTGCTACTTTGCGCATTACTTGTTGCATAATCCATGTGATGCATTCTAGCATAGTTCCTAAAAAATGTTCATGTTCTTGCATTTATGTATGTTGATCCATGTTCAAATGTATGTTCATGTGGAAATTAGTGCATGTTTTGTTGAGTTTGTGCATCAAAAATAAAAAAATCAATTCTGGATTTTGCATTTCAAAGCTGTTTTTGCATATAGGTGCTATAAAATGTGTGATGTTTGTTGTGTGCATGCTGTTTGTACCCTTTTACACCTACTTTTTCATGTTGCATGCTGGCTGTGAAAAGCTGTTGTGTGTTAAGCATAATTTTCATAGTTGTTTGGATAACAAGGGCTGTAATAGGTGCTGTATTTTTGTCCTAGCGTTTTTTAGTTCCCTAGAATTAAGATAGAGTCATTAAGATTTAATTGTTGTGTGTTGGCTTTATCCTTTTTAATAAAAATGCACATTAACATTTGTTTTGTAGAGGGGAAGATTGAGGTAAGATTCCTTCACCCTATCATTTTCTTTTTATGCATTTCTTTTATGCATTTTAATTCCTTCTTTCCTTCCATACTTGTGTTTGGTAGGATTGCCCCCCTCTTTTGTAGAATCAACTTAACTTCTCTAGGGAGTAAGTTGCATTCTATTTCTTTCCTTCTTTAGGATTAGAAGACCTCACAAACCATTAGGATCTCCCTTTTGTGCATAATAAATAACTTAGGGTTGGTCTTAGTCCCCCTTAGTTTTTGTCCTTTTTCCGATTTGAGTCATTCTTTCTCACCTCACAAAGAAAATAATAAAATACCTAATAAAGGTTGAATGTTCTTGTACGACATGAGACTTTGTTGCGGAGTGCTTGTACGCGTCCTGTTTCGGGGCGAGGTGTAAGTACTTCCCGCGATGGATAGGTCTTAGTATGAGAATGTTCACAAACAAATTCAAAACATTTCTCATAAAAGACAAAAACAAACAATAAGCGGCTTTCCTGCAGGAACTTATTTTCTCATCTCATCCATTCTGAACGCGAACTTGCGACGACTTGTCTCGCATGTAAGACGGTAAACGCACTCGTACCAGACGAGCCTGCAACACCTGAGCATAGACATACGCAGTTCCAGCTGTAAAAAAAACAAACAAATAGTTCCCGCCTTAGTTAGGCGAACTACGTCGACTTTGATCCTCATTATCCCGATGAGGTACGTAGGCAGCGGGGTAGGGCCCGTTCGATCGCATTCTTTATTTTCCCTACATTCTCCCCCTTCTGTTCTTTCTCTTTTCCAGTTCCTTTCTCATTCCCATTCCAGTCAGCAGTTTATTCAGCAGCTGTTATTTCTCACCCTTTGAAACAAGCAAGCAAGCGTGGATCCCGTTGGGTACGGCGGACGGTCTGGGGTGCTAATACCTTCCCAGGGCGTAACCGACTCCCGAACCCAGATCTTTGGTTCGCAAGGCCTCGTCCTTTCCTTCTTCCTCAGGTTTGTGCAACATTACCTTTCCTGTTCCTTCGGGATAAAAATTTCTAGCTGGTGACTCTACCTTTTCCACGCCACTTTCGCGTTTGTACTAGGATGAAAATCCCGGGAGCGACAGCTGGCGACTCTGCTGGGGAACGAACCCAGAATCTCTAGTTTCCCTTGTAGAGTCAATCCTAGCGCCTGTCTGATTTCGTTTCTTTGGGTGTTTATCTGTTTGTTGTTGTGTGCTATAGTTTAGCTTTACTGCTTTTATTTACAGCCTTACTTTACAACATTTATTTACCGCTTTCAGTATTTATTTTCCATGCATCATATTATAATGGACTGTCTGGCTGTGCTGGTTTTCATTTTTTCTGTGGGATGGGAGTTACTGTGAGATAAGCCAAATACCTGACTTGAGTGCACTATAGGATTAGCATGGACATGTTGTACTCGCATGGTTACATGATGAGTGGCGATGTGTTCCACACCCAGGTTGCGCCCGTCTTGGAACTATCTTGTGTGGGGGTTCTTCCCCACTTCGGGATATAACCTTGATGGTTAGGTGCAGCTGGGGACCGATCATTGAGAATCTTTGTGGAAACAACCCTTTCCAGTGATGACAGTGGTAGACCACATTTGTTGGCAAACCCACTCGCATCCGAGGGCCCATTGGGAACTTGCATAGGATGGCCTGGTTCTCTCATGGGAATTCAGTTAAAGCAAACTATTTGTATGACGGTAGTATTGTACCCTTCGGAATGAATGTACTATTGTTTCTTGATTCAGTGCTTGAAGCTGGAGACTTATGAGGGATGCTTGTTTTTCCGGACTCAACTGAGGCCTCCCTGAGTAGTACATAATGCCAAACCGATTCCCTGATTTGGTCATGAACCATTTCTCGGAAATGGTGAGCATATTATTGCTATTCGTCTTTGAGAGTCCGTGATGTTGACCCGAGTATCACACCCGTGAGATTGGGAGGGGTTTACAGGTTTGCAGGAACCCTAAGACCTTCGGCATACCCACTTTGCCTTTGGTTCAGTTTTGTGATCTGGATTTCTGATTCTGAGATATGGATCCCAGATCAGAGGGATTGATATTGTGACATGTGGATATTGTGACCTTTCACCGACACCTGATTATATGTTTGGCACATCACAGACACTTCACTGATCACATGCCTTGCCTTGCATAAGCATTATTAATCATTTGTGTTTCTTTTATTCTCAGGGTTTGCACTACTCCCGGTTCCTGGTCATATCATTGCTTCAGAATGGAAGACATCAGAAAGAGAACTGTGCACTACAAATTCTCTGATACTAAGATGGACCTGACTAATCAAATGGTGTCTCTTATTACCCCGGGTCATTTGGGATACTTCAAGGAAAAGTATGGTGATATTCTGGACATGGTATTCAACTTGGATAGCTCTCAGAGAAGCACCGTTCACACTTTGTTGCAGTATTACAATCCACGGCTCAGGTGTTTCACATTTCATGACTTACAGTTGGGTCCTTTACTGGAAGAGTATGCTGAGATTATGGGAGTGTCAATCAAGGATCAGATTCCTTTCAACTCAGAGATGATAAGACCAACCCATGATGACATCGCCAAAGCTCTTTATTTGAGCTCATCTGAAGTATCTGCAAATATGTCTACCACCAAAGCAAAGGTACTTGGTTTCACTCTAGAATATCTGGTTAGAAAAGCTGAAGAACTTGCAGTGACAAATCAGTGGGATTCTGTTTGTGCCATCTTAGCACTATCCATTAATGGGATCATCCTGTTCGCTGATATGGACAAATTTATGGACATAAATGCTATTGATTTATTTGTGTTGAAGAATCCGGTGCCCACTCTCCTAGGTGACTTGTATTATTCAGTGCACTATAAGAATGAGAAGAAGTGAGGAGGTCTGGTTAGATGTTGTTCTCCCCTATTCTACAAGTGGGTCATGAGACATTTGCCTACTACTGAGAGTTTTACTAATCCTAATACTACTTGGGCCCAGAAGCTGAGTACTTTGTCTGCTAGAGATATTAGGTGGTTTACTTTGAGGTTGAAAGGAAAGAGTTTCATTACTAGTTATGGGAATTACCTTAATGTGCCTTTGTTAGGAGTGTTAGGAGGTATCAACTACAATCCCATTCTCTTAAGAAGACAATTAGGGTATGCGCTCAAGGAGATTCCCGATGAATCCGAGTTATTTCAAACTTTTTACTTCTTGGTGAAAGACAATCTTCCATTGGTCAGGAAAGTTGCAGGTTATTGGAAGGTGATCAAAAGAAAGGACACGACATGTTTAGGCAAGAGCAACAATCGGATGTTCCCTGAATTTGAAGCTTGGATAAAGGAGGAGGTTCAAACGGCTCTAGTCCCTTTTTCTGTACCAACTCTGCCTCCAACAATGGTGCCTTTAGAAGATTATCAGAAGTTGGAAGCTTTGGTCAAGCAGCTTAGGGTTGAGAATCAAGAGGCTTACAACTCCTGTCAGAAATTGATGATTCAGAACCATCAGTTAGAAGATAGAGCTCTCTGAGCTGAAGAAACGGTTCGTCTCAAGCAGAAGGATTTCGAGGAAAGGGAGCTATACTTCAGGAAGAGAGGATTGGCTGAGATCCATAAGGCGAGTCAGCGCCAGAAGGATAAGAAAGAACTTAATGATGCTAATGAAGCCATCACACTTTGGCAAGAGAAGTGGAGTGATAATCAGAAGAAGCAAAAGGAGGTAGAAGTTGAATTCGAGTTGAAGATCGAGAACCTCCAGGATGCCTTGGTTGAGCAAGAGAAGTTAGTTCGGAAGGAACAAGAGCAACAGAGAGAGTATCTTCGTCAGATGACAAAGAGCCAACAAATAGCTGAAGATTTCCAGAAAGAAGTTGAAGAACTGAAGCTTCGTGCTGATGTGAAAAGGTCAAAGGCCGAACTAGGTCCGAGCAAAGAGAATGAGACAACTTTCCTGCAGCAGATTAAAGAGTTACACGCTTCTTTTGATCTAAGGGATCTCCTCATCCAGGAGCCTGATCACCCGGATATCGTTCAGTTGTTCCAGAATGTCAAGCGTCTTAGCTGGAGGCTGCAAGACTTAGAGCTCCCTAGGGTTTAGTTTCATGCTTTGTACATGGATTACCCATAAGCTTGTTGTGGGATTCCTTTCATTGAGATACTTTGTTGTTCTTTTGATTGGCACCCTTCGGGGACTTTGTTGTTGCAGACTTTAGTTTATGTGATTAACTTGCTTTGAATCTCTTGTTTGTTATCTGTTGCACCGACACGGGGTAATGAGCACCAATTCTCCACGGCCGTCATTGTATTTGAGCATCACTTGGGTCTTCTTCCCAATTATTATACTCTTAATTCTAGGACCGGAAAAAATGAAAGCCTTGGGAATAAAAGGAACACATTGCATTGCATACGCATCATTTGCATTCTTTCTTTGTTTTGCAGGTTTTCTACAGGATGCTTAATTTATCTGTGTTTCAGGAAAAGATTGCGAGAGCCGCCAAGACCCGTCATCTTCGACAAGATATTCCAATTCGCTACGCAACTCGCAACAACCAGAGGATAGTCATGGACGCTATGCAAACTGAGCTTAATGAGTTTCGCACCAGAATGGGAGAGTTATGGTCATGATGCAAGGGATGGCTCAGGGACAACAAGAGTTAAGAAATGCAGTTCAGGGGCTCAACCCTCCTCAGACTAATATCCCTGTAACCACTTCGGACGTCCAAGTGACTCCTCCCAACACCAACAATGGCCCAGGCGGTCCTCAAATTCCAGAGCATGGCACAACAACTTTCATTCCGATACAAGACAAGCAGGATGATCAGTTCCCTTCTTTCAACAATGACATGGGGTTCGGCGGAGAAGGAAATCTTCAAGACTTTTTGGTGCTTGCTGAGAAAGTCAAAGCCCTCGAGTGTAGAGACACTTTGGGGATAGATGTATCTGACATGGGCCTAGTCCCCGGGGTGGTTATTCCTCACAAATTCAGGCCACCGACTTTTGACAAGTATAACGGTAGCTCCTGCCCAAAGACTCACTTGCAGGCATTCTACCAAAAAATTGTTGCCCATACTAGGGATGAAAAGCTCTGGATGTACTACTTCCAGGATAGTCTCTCCGGAGGGTCCTTAGAATGGTATATGAAGCTAGAGAGAAGCTCCGTGAGAAACTGGAAGGAATTGGGAGAAGCATTCCTCAAGCAGTATCAGTATAATATCGACATGGCGCCTAGTCGCACTCAACTTCAGAGTTTGACTCAGAAGAACTCCGAGAGCTTCAAAGATTACGCACAAAGGTGGCGTGAAGTGGCCGCTAGAGTGCAACCACCTTTGTTGGAGAGGGAAATGGTTGACCTGTTCCTGGATACCCTCCCTGGGCATTTCATGGAAAGGCTAGATGGATGTTCCTCAAGTGGGTTTTCAGATATCATCTTGACTGGCGAGAGGATAGAAAGTTGGATCAAGCAAAGGAAGATTCAGAACGGGGGCGCTTCGAGTTCTGGTGTCAAGAAGTCCTTCGTGAAGAAGAGAGAAGGAGAGACCGGGGCAGTGTACGTGCAGAGGGGAGGAATCAACAGAGGATTTTATCAGCAAGTGGCTCCTGTCACTATCTCAGCTCAACCTGTTCAACAACAAGTCCAACAACCACAGCAATAACGCCAGCAAGGGTATCAACAAAGAACTCCTCGTCCATATTACCCCTAGAAGCCTAGAGAAAGACATTTCGAAGCTCCGCCGATGTCCTATTCACAACTTTTGAAGAATCTTCTACAACTTCAGATGGTTCAACTCCGAACTCTACAAACCCCGAAGCCCGGCCAAATCCCCGAGGGTTATGATACAAATGCTAGATGCGAATTTCATTCAGGAGCTCTTGGGCATACCACAGAGAACTGCAAAGCGCTGAAGCATGTTGTTCAAGACCTACTAGATTCTAAAGCAATCAACTTTGCTCCTACTCCTAATGTAATTCAGAACCCCATGCCTCCTCACGGATGTACGGTTGGAGCATTTGATGAAGGGGAAAATTTAAACTTGGTGCGCGATGTCAAAGACTTGCAGACTCCATTGATTGTTGTTAAAGTCTGCTTGTCACAAAAGGGTATGTTTCCTGGGTGTGAAGTTGATTGTCCAGGATGTGCTGAAGCTACAAATGGGTGTGAGCAGTTGAAAGCAGGGATCCAGAGTATGATTAATGAAGGAGTGTTGCAGTTTGACAAAGTTGTAAAGGAAAGCGAAGTCTTTATAGTAACCATCTTCTACGATCCATCTCAAGTTCCTCCACAGGCCAGAGTAGCTCCGATAACCATCACCACTGTAGGACCAGTACTGTATCAGAATAATAAAGCCATTCCTTGGAATTATGGTGGTGAAGTATACTGTAACGGCCAGAAGCAAGAGTTGGCCACGTCTAGTACAACCCCATCTCAAGTATAAAATGTTGGAGTAGGGGGCTTTACTAGAAATGGAAGGTTATTTGCACCAGAAGCACTAAGAAATAGTGTGATACTACCCATAGACACCGCAGAAGCCCAGGCTAGAGCGAGAGGGAAGCAGCCAGTGGTTATCAATGATCCTGCACCAGCAACTGATCCAGACCTTATTTTCAATAAAGAAGCTGAAGAGTTCCTGAGGATTATCAAAAAGAGCGACTACAAGATTGTGGACCATCTGCAGCAGACTCCGTCGAAGATTTCCATCTTGTCCTTGCTCATGTGTTCTGATTCTCACAGGAAGGCTCTCCTGAATATTCTGAACAAGGTGTATGTGCCTCAGGATATTTTAGTAAATCAATTGGAAGCGGTGGTATCCATCGTCAATGCTAGTCAGGGAGTGGGTTTCACAGACTTGGATTTTACTTCTGAAGGGCGTGCTCATAATCGGGCACTGCATATCTCTTTAGAATGTAAAGGTGCAGTACTCTCTCACGTGTTGGTAGATATCGGGTCGTTGTTGAATGTCTTGCCCAAGAAAGCACTGATGAAGTTGGATTATGATGGAGTAGTTCTAAAGCCCAGCGACCTGGTAGTCAGAGCATTTGATGGGTCAAGGAGATCGGTGTTTAGGGAGGTGGAGTTACCAATTAAAGTAGGTCCATAGATCTTCAATACCATGTTCTACATAATGGATATATAACCTGCATACAGTTGTTTGCTCGGAAGACCTTGGATACATTTAGCAGGAGTGGTATCATCCACACTCCATCAAAAGCTAAAGTTCGTCTGGGAGGGTCAAATTGTAACTGTCAGTGGGGAAGAAGATATTTTTGTTAGTCATCTGGCTTCATTCAAGTACGTGGAGATGGATGGTGAAATAGTTGAGACCCCATGTCAGGCTTTTGAGCCCCTGAGATTTGAGCAAGCGTGTGACGTGGCGGCTTCTCCTGAAGAACCGAAGAAGGGGGTTTCCATAGCCTCTTATAAGCAAGCGCTCGAGGTGGTAGAGTTAGGGATACGAAAAGGCTGTGGCAGTCCAGTAGAAGTGCCGAAAAAGAAAGATATGTTCGAAATTGGGTACCATCCGGGGAAGTCATTGTCTGGACCAAGTGCTAAAGGTTGTCAAAGCCCGATCACTTTCACGAGTGCGGGAGTGGTATACTATGGAAACATCAGTGTTGTGCAGGATGACGCAGTCGATAGTGACTGTGACATAGATGAGTGGATCAGGCCTGCTGTTCCAGGGACTCAGCTCAGCAATTGGACATCATAAAGGCTTATTTCAGTCACCTCTTTCGAAGAGTAATAATTTTTGTTTCTGCTTCTCCTGCATTCAAGCACTATGTCTTACCCGGGGCATAGTAGCTTTTTGTAAGGGTTCGTTTGTTCTTAACACAATCATAAATAAAGCTGACGTTTCGCATTCATTCATGTTGTTCTTTGTCTTTCATTTTTGCATTTTTGTTTTTCAAAAAGAAAGAAAAGTTTTAAAGCTGGCAATGTATCTCATTTTCTCAAGCCTTTTCTAAAGCCTTGCATGAATCACCATTCATGCAGGTGCTCGTCACCGGATCTTATCAATAACGACCCTGTTATTGCTGAGTATGACTTCGACAATCCAATTTATCAAGCCGATGAGGAAGGTGAAGAGGATTGCAAACTACCTGAAGAATTGGCCAGACTGCTTAAACAGGAGGAGACGATGATTCAGCCGCACTAAGAAGTCGTCGAAGTAATAAACTTGGGTACTGAAGAAGACAAGAAAGAAGTCAAGATCGGGGCTGCATTAGAAGAATATGTCAAGACTCGTTTGATTGCTATGCTGGAAGAGTACGTTGATGTCTTCGCATGGTCCTACCAAGATATGCCTGGTTTAGACACTGACATTGTGGTACACAAGCTGCCTCTCAGAGAAGATTGTCCTCCAGTAAAGCAGAAGTTGAGGCGCACACGTCCCGACATGGCAATAAAAATAAAAGAAGAAGTACGAAAACAGTTTGATGCTGGCTTCTTCGCCATGACCAGTTACCCTCCGTGGGTTGCCAACATTGTGCCGGTTCCCAAGAAAGACGGCAAAGTCAGGATGTGTGTAGACTACAGGGATTTGAATAGGGCCAGCCCCAAAGATGACTTCCCTCTACCTCACATAGATGTGCTCGTCGATAATACTGCTCAGTTTTCCGTGTTCTCTTTCATGGACAGATTTTCCGACTATAACCAGATTAAGATGTCTCCCAATGACATGGAAAAGACAACCTTCATCACGCCTTGGGGCACCTTCTCTTACAAGGTCATGCCGTTTGGTTTGAAGAATGCTGGAGCCACTTATCAGCGGGCGATGGTGACGCTATTTCACGACATGATCCATCATGAAATTGAGGTTTATGTTGATGATATGATAGCAAAATCCCAAACAGAGGAAGAGCACTTGGTTAATCTAGAAAAGTTGTTTGACAGACTCCGGAAGTTCAGATTGAGGTTGAATCCGAATAAGTGTACCTTCGGGGTCCATTCTGGAAAGCTACTCGGCTTCATTGTTAGTGAGCGAGGAATTGAGGTCGATCCAGCCAAAGTGAAAGCCATCCGAGAGATGCCTGAGCCGAAGACTGAAAAGCAAGTACGTGGTTTCTTAGGGAGACTAAACTACATTGCACGGTTTATCTCTCACCTAACGGCCACGTGTGAGCCCATCTTTAAGCTTCTGAGGAAGAATCAGGCCATTAAATGGAACGAAGACTGCCAGCAAGCCTTTGACCGAATCAAAGAATACCTGCTAGAACCTCCAATTCTTATGCCTCCAGTGCCAGGGAGACCTTTGATTATGTATCTTATCGTGCTTGAAGGATCGATGGGATGTGTGCTGGGTCAGTAGGACGAGTCTGGTCGAAAAGAGCACGCCATTTATTACCTTAGCAAAAAGTTTACTGATTGTGAGACGTGCTACTCACTACTCGAGAAAACTTGCTGCGTTTTGGCATGGGCTGCTCGCCGACTAAGACAATACATGCTGACTCACACTACTTTCTTAATTTCCAATATGGATCCTGTGAAATACATCTTCGAAAAGCCAGCTCTGACAGGAAGAGTAGCCCAGTGGTAGATGATACTAACAGAGTATGATATACAGTACACTTTGCAAAAGTCAATCAAAGGAAGTGTATTGTCAGAATACTTGGCTCAGCAGCCAATCGATGATTATCAACCCATGAGGTTCAAGTTTTCAGATGAGGACATCATGTTCCTCAAGTCGAAAGACTACAAAGAACCACTTCCGGAGGAGGGGCCAGACCCTGAATTTAAATGGAAGTTGATGTTTGACGGGGCTGTGAACATGAATGGAAGTGGAGTAGGTGTTGTAATCATCTCGCCAGAAGGGGTCCATACACCTTTAGCTGCTCGGTTGACTTTCGAATGCACTAACAATGAGGCAGAGTATGAAGCTTGTATCATGGGGATTGAAGAGGCAATCGACTTGCGAGTCAAAAACCTCGAGATCTTCAGAGATTCTGCTTTGGTGGTGAATCAAGTCAATGGCAAATGGCTGGTTCATCAACCTCATTTGATTCCTTACAGAGATTATGTCAGGAGGCTATTAACTTTCTTCACCAAAGCCAAGTTGAATTATATTCCTCGAGATGAAAACCAATTCGCCGATGCTCTAGCAACTTTGTCGTCCATGATTAAAGTTTGTCAAGAGAATTTCGTGCCTTGAATTACGGTCTCCCGTCTTGAGAGACCTGCTTATGTCTTTGCAGTCGACAATGGTGAAGATAACAAGCCTTGGTATCATGATATCAAGAAATTCCTGAAAGCTCAAGAATACCCGGTTGGGGCATCTAGTAAGGATAAGAAGACCCTTAGAAGATTGGCAGGAGGTTTCTTCTTAAATCAAGATGGCGTGCTGTACAAGCGAAACTTCGACATGGTTCTGCTCATATGCGTGGATAGACACGAAGCAGACCTGTTGATGCAAGATGTCCATGAAGGTTCCTTTGGTACCCACGCTGGAGGACATGCTATGGCCAAGAAATTGTTGCGATCAGGATATTATTGGATCACCATGGAATCCGATTGCTGTAAATACTCCCGTAAATGCCACAAGTGTCAGATTTATGCCGATAAGGTCCATGTGCCTCCGAATCCATTGAGTGTCATGTCTTCACCATGGCCGTTCGCTATGTGGGGCATTGATATGATTGGCAAGATTGAGCCGACGACTTCTAATGGTCATCGCTTAATCCTGGTTACTATTGATTATTTCACGAAGTGGGTTGAAGCGACGTCTTACACCAATGTCACTAAACAAGTGGTAGCACGATTTTTTAAAAGAGACATCATTTTCCGGTACGGAATTCCTGAAAGGATCATTACTAATAATGTTTCTAATCTCAACAACAAGATGATGGCTGACTTGTGTCGAGATTTCAAAATAGAGCATCACAACTCTTCTCCATATCGCCCGGAGATGAATGGCGTCGTCGAGGCGGCCAATAAGAACATTAAGAAGATTGTGCAGAAGATAGTTGTGACATACAAATACTAGCATGAGATGCTACCATTAGTGTTGCATGGGTACAGAACGTTCGTACGTACTTCAACCGGGGAAACCCCGTTCTCGCTGGTGTATGGTATGGAGGCAGTCCTACCAATTGAAGTGGAAATCCCCTCGTTGAGGTTGATGATGGAAATTAAGCTAGATGAAGTTGAGTGGCTCCGATCCAGATATAATCAGTTAAGCCTCATTGAAGAGAAACATCTAGAAGCTGTATGCCATGGACAGTTGTATCAATGGCGGATGAAGCAGGCTTTCGACAAGAAGGTGCGACCACAGAGGTGCATGCCAGGTGACTTAGTGCTGAAAAGGATTCTTCCTCCTCTTAACGATCACAGGGGCAAGTGGACACCTAACTATGAAGGACCGTTCGTGGTTAAAAAGGTTTTCTCAGGTGGAGCCTTGATGCTGACAACCATGGACGGAGAAGACTTCCAATCCCCTGTTAACGCAGACGCAGTAAGAAAATACTTCGTGTAAAAAGGACCCGCTGGATAAAAACAGAATAAAGATCCAGGAAAAAATGGGCATCCTGGCGAGCCAAAAACAGAATAAAAGGCTCGGGCAAAAATTAGGGAAATCTTGAAAAAAGGTACAACCGCTGAGTTGAAAAGCCACATCGGACAACTCAGGCAAAAAAGGGTATCCCGGTGGATTGAAAACCTGAAAAGGCGATCCACGCAAAATAGGGATTAACATGAACGACTGCGATCTGCGAGATCCGTAACCTATCTACAGTTGAGGCTATCCTAAGGGTTGAAGATCAGTTCAACTACTTTTCTCAAGGGGCAGAGTGAGCGGAGCGTCATGAAGATATACGAGTCATAACCGGGTTGAAACTTGATGAGATCCACTTCTCACATTGCCAATAGGATAGTTTGTTTTCCTTTTTGGTTGTTCCCTCTTTCCAGGGAATTGCTTCCTTTGTATTGCCTACTCAGGGCCATTTTTCCGAATAAATAAAATTCAACTTCAGTCAGCTGGTGACTATCTGCTTCTCGGTTTTGTTTTTCATCTAGCATTGATTGATTGCGAAAACGTCCAGCAAATTGGGATTTATATTGTGTTGTGAACATTTTAATGCTTTCTAACTCGTGCAGGAGTGTCGCTCCCACCAAATGACACCGGGTCAGAAGGGGTAGATGCACGAACGATCGGCGAAAGGAGAGAACATGAAGATGAACTGAAAAGAGACTCCAGCTAGGCATTTTTATCTCGAAGGAAAGGTAATGCTGCATAAACCTAGGAAGAAATGGATAAGACGGTTGCGAACCAGAGAAACTGAGAAAGGGGGTTGGTTACAACCTGGGAAGGTATTAGCACCCAGATTGTTCGTCGTACTCGACGGGATCCATGCTTAAAAGATTTGTGTTTAAAGGAGTAGTGTCTGTGCTATCTGTGTGCAAAAGCTGAAAAGAATGTACAGGTGTCAGTGCAAGAAAGTGAAGTGAGGTGCTCAAGAATGAGGCTTAAAAAGAATGCTGAAGGAGGGGGAAGACACAGAGACTTTTGTTCGATAACAATTAAGTTATGCCTACGTATGATCTCGTGCAATGAGGAAGTCAGAACACTGTAGTTCGACTCAAAGAGATTGAAAGATAAATTGACTCAAGTGTATGACCTGTCTGGCTCAGGTGCTAACTGTCTCGCATTAGACGGAAGAAGCAAGTTCTCGTTTTGTGAGTGAATGAGATGAGAAAAGAATCCCGAAGGAGACGATCATTATTTGTTTTTGGTGTTTTCAATCTTTTATTGCTTTTGGAGTTTGTCATAAGAAAATGAGCATAAGACTAAACCAAGGGTTAGTAAACTCATCACATCCTCCCTCTGATTAGGGGTAATGAGAATACCTTAAGTATGAAGTAAACACCTCACACCTAATCACCATGATGTAGGATTAAGATCATTAACCTACTTGCATTTTTTTAGATGTTTTTAGGAGTTTTTGTTTAGTGTTAAGTAATGAGTTTAAGCCATAATCAAGGATTTAATGGACCCATTACACCATCCTAATAGAAGGATAATAGATGAGAACATTTAAGCTGAGGAAGGCTCCTCAACTTAATCCATGATTAGGGATTAACCTCATGACAAAAAAAGCCTTTATTAAAGTGGATTTTAGCTAATGGTAAGATTAAGAAGTGGATTTTATGGTTTGTAAGACAACTTGAGGGGGACTTGTCCATTAAAACTAGGGTTAGTCCTTCTTAACCAATTAAGGAAGAATTAGAACCCTAATGCAAGGCCCAAGTTACAAGTTAATGTCTTAGTGATTATTAAGATGGATTGATTAAGAGGTTTAAACAAATTAAGGGTTTAACACTTAGGATTAAAGTTATACACTCCATCCTAAGAGAAGGATGCAGGCATAACCCTAATCACAAAGTCTTAAAACCTTAAAGGTTTAGTCTCTAATGATGAGGTGAGAAGAGAGACACAAAGAAGACACAAAGGTAAAAGTATAAGGGGGACTAATCACAACCCTAATTATTGTCAGGCTTGGGTGTTCCTATGGTTTGTGAGGCTTAAAAGAGATCTTCAGAGAAGCCACCAATGGAAGAAGCAGATGAGAGGAGGAGAAGCAGAAGAAACAAGTTACTTACTTCACTGAAGAAGATAAGTAACTTGGAGAAAGAAGGTGAGAGATGAACATGAATGAGAAAGCTCACTCTAATACACATACAAAATGAAGCAATGAATGCATAAGAGAGGTGAGATGAGATTATGATAAGTGAAGGCAAATTCACTTCTCAAAGTAACTTACCACCTGAAAAGTTAGTAAAAGGAAAAGAAAATGAAGTGAAAATGAAAAGTATGCAATGATACAAACCAAAACCAGAAGCATATTCAAGATGCAAATGATGCTAAGAGATGATGCAAATGTATGTCATGAGATTTGAATGATCATATAAGCAATGAGAATGCAAATGAAGCATAAAGGAAGTATCGAAGTTCATGAATGCACATGAAATGAAATGAATGCATAACATGGCAAATGGATGATGCAATGATCAAACATGATTCTAATGTGTCCTAAGATATCTTAGAAGTCTTGTGAATGCATAAAATGTCATGGAAAGTTCGTGAATGCAAGCATATACAAGATGGATGCAAATGAAGATGAGAAATTAGGGTTATATGAACATGTGAGATGCAAAACTCAAAAACAGAAGCAAATCATAAGATAAAAAATTGAAAATGCACTCAAAGGAACCCTAAAACTATACTAAGTTACCCTCCAAAGGGGGAGGTCAGAAGCTAAACCTAGGAGGAGTTATGAATTTCCTAAGTTTCTAGGGTTTTAAGGGTGATCCTCAATGTAAAATGTCAAACAAATTGAAAATGAAGGATAAAAATGAAACAATAATGTTTTTAGAAACTAGAATCCATGCATAGAACAATGCAAAAGTAACCATTCACAAACTCAACTTGGTTTAAAAGTTATGAATTTTTTAAGTTAGGGTTAGAAATAAACAAAATTAAGAACCCTAATTCATTGAAAAAATGTCAAAGCATGATCAAAACCAAAAAGAAATTTGTATGGTGAGTTTGTAAATGTTTGTAAATGTCTAAAAATGTTCTCTGATTTTTTTTGTGATTTTTAAATACTTAAATGTATTTTAAATTAATTAAAATCAATTAACTAATTAAAAATAACATTTAAATGATTTAAAGATATTTTTTTAATGCAAAAAATAAAAATAAAAATATTTTTGGGTTCTGAAAATTAATAAAAGGTTTGATAAAAAATTTCAGAATTTTTTGATGGTTTTTATTATTTTTTAAAATTCGTACAAAATTAAATAAGAAAAATGAATTAAAAATAAAATAAATGGAAAGTATGCAGGATGGATGGCTTGGATTGAAACTGGGTTTGGATCTGTTGACCGGCGTGCTATCTTACGACCCAAATTCAAATTCAAACTTAACTAAACTGAATTAATTAATTAAATAAACCTAATTAATGACTAATGACACAATCCTATCCCTACACTGCACGCGGGAAAACAAATCTAAAGGCCCATATTTAAACCTAAAACCCTAACCCTAATTAGCCCTTAATGACTCTCAGGTGGCCGGAGAAGACCTCCGGTCATCTTCTCCGGCCAACCCCTCCCCTGAAAATCTCCATCTCACTCCCTAGGCCATAAAAACATGCCAAAATCTCCAGAATTCATCCTCTAACATCAAGCAACAATAATCCATGAACAAAAACAATTTATTTCACCCATACAAAGAGAATCGAAGAACAAGTTTAGGGAAAAAGTTTCAGAGCAACATGAAATGCTTGTTTCTGGCTCATTTGCGAAAATAAACATATCCCCATGATCAGGGAAACACATAGAACAACATTTTAACAAGAAAAAAAGGTTCTAAAAAAAATTCATCATGTTACTTGAGGTTGAACTTTCGAATTCTGGGCTTTCTGGCCTCCTTCTTTGTGCTTTTCCACTCCAATGAACCCCTTGATGCTTCTGGTGAGCTTGAAACAAGTTTGTATGGAGTGTTCTGGTGATTTCAGTTCAGAGGTGATGAAAATCGTATTTTGGTTTGAGGTGGTTTCAAGCTGTTTTTATGGGTGGGAAATGATCATGGGATGATGCTGAGTTGTTTTGTGAAAGAAGTTTGAAGTTTTGTTAAGTGTGCTGAGAGTTTCGAAGAAAAATGCAAAGGAGGTGATTTTTGTGAACTAGGGAAATGTTGAGGATTCAGGCTTGGTTCTTGTGTGAAATGAGTTCCATAAGGCATGTATGTGAAGCTGTGATAGGTCAGAATAGTTGGTGTGGGCTATGCTGATTGGTATGGGTGAAAATGCAAAAAGTTAAGGCTGGTTGTACTTGAGGTATGGGCAAGTGGCAGGCTGGGATGTGGGCATGTCCTGGTTCAGCTGAGATCAAGGAATGTTTGTGAATCAGATTTGATGAGCTGTGGCAAGTGGATGAGAGGGTTTGTACCATTTTGCAAATTCATGAAGTTTTGGCCCCTTTTGGATTTCTTCATGTGCAAGTCATGAAATTTTGAGATTCTTGGGCCAATTCCAAGTTTTAGGCATTTCATAATGTTTGTATGATGATTAGAAGTCAATTTGAAGTCACAAAATGAATTGGCAAGAGGTTTTGCAAAAATCCCTCTTTGGCATGAAACATGAAATTATGTGATTTTTGCCAACTTTGAAAAGCCATAACTTGAGTTCCAAAATGAATTAGATCTTGTTCTTGTACTTTTTGAAAAGGGAATGATCCAATCTACAACTTACATGACCAACAATTTTTCATTTGAAGCATTTTTGGTTGAGAAAGAGGAGGTTGAAAAACTTTCCCAAAATGGAAAGTTTACATTACAAGTCATTTCCATTTTTGGCAACTTTTGGTTTTGCTCACTTTTCTTCAAATTTGTGAACTATAAGCACTTAAATGATCAAATAAAGACAATATAACTTCAATTTGATGAAAAATCCACTTTGGTTCCATGTTGAGGGGCCTCAGATGCCCTGATTTGGCTCTGACTTGCTCAAGAAGTTACCTAGTGATCAGATGACTTCCACAATGAATTTCTTCATCAAACTTGGTATGCATGATCCTTATATCATATTGATACCAATAGAAACAAGAATGAGCCAAAAATTTGGAGTTATGGCCTCTGAAACCAAAACCCTAATTTCAGGTCATATGTGTAGTTAAACCCTAGCTCAGCCTCCATGCCTTGCCAGTTCTTGTGATTCTTTGGCTTCCTTGATCTTTGGAGGATAAAATATGATGATTGAACATACATGGACCCTCTTGAGATGATTTAAAACCCTTGGAGTAGCTCAGATGGATCCTGGCTTTCTCAGATCACAAACCCTAGATGCAGATGAACTTGAACTAATGCAGTGAAGCAAAAATGCAATATGATGTGGTATGATTAAAAAAATGCAAATATGAAAGATCACAAGCCATGGTGTGAACTTAGTGAGGCAAAATTTGGGGTGTTTACAGCTGCCCCTATTCAAGCATGAGTTAGCTATGCAGGATGTAAGCGACGGGCTTAACAGACAAGCAAGATAACCTGTGGTTGAATACCAAAGACAGTCCAAAATTTGCACTCACTGAGGAGAAGGAGAAAAGGGATATAGATTGTAAAAGGAAGTAAAGTATGATTATAAAGTGTGGGCGATGGAGGACGACCATCGAGCAGAGGACGACTTCTGGGGATAAAGCAATGATGGGGACGACCGACATGCTGGGGAAATAAAGAGATTATGACGGGGACAACCATCAGGTATGGAAACAAGATTCTATGGGGATTAAAGGTAATGACAATGATGGGGACGACCATCAGGTTTGTAAAGTATAAATGAAATAAATGATGAGGTACGAACATCAAAGGTGAAGGACGATCACCTAGCAGGGGACGGCGGCTCTGTTTGGGGATAAGGATGAGTGACGGTCATCCAAGGTGAAGGACGATCACCTGGCAGGGTATGGCTGCCGAAAGTATCTCGACATAGGACGAATGCCAGATAGAAAAGGTCGACGATGGGGGACGGCCATCGGATAAGCATGATGAAGGACGATCATCAAGAGGTGAAGGATGATCACCTAGCAAGGTACGGCTGCTCTCGGGGTTTATCATGACATAGGACGAATGTCAGATAACAAGATCAACGATGGGGACGGCCATCGAATAAAAGGATGAAGGACGATCATCCAGACGGTGAAGGACGATCACCTAGCAGGGGACGGCTACTAAAGTATCATGACATAGGACGAATGTCAGATAGAAAAAGGGTTCCAATAATGGAAACTCCGCTGGGGGAATGGTGAGGGACGATCATCAAAAGGTGAAGGACGATCACCTGGCAGGGTACGGCTGTCGAAAATATCATGACATAGGACGAATGTCAGATAGAAGAAAAATAATTTCACTGGGGATTTGTTGGGGAATAGTAAACACGAACGAGTGTTTACATCCAAGAAATGAAAGGTATAAGTGTTTGACACTGTGTATAGATTAAAGACGCGGACGAGCATCCTGAAGACTATGATACGGACGAGTATCGTTAGAAACAAACGCTGACGCATGTTTAGAGATGATTGTACGGACGAGTACCAACTAGTTAACAAAGAACACGGACGAGTGTCGAATCTATGGGGATATAAGTGGTGTATACAAGATACGGATGAGTATCTGTATGAGTAAAAATAAACTTGAGTGAGACACAGATGAGTGTTCAACTTGTCAGGGAGAGTATGACACGGACGGGTGTCAAAAGAGAAAGCGTATAAGTTATGAACTTATAGGTATAAAAGATATTCTAGTGATCTGTGGGGGTATGATGACACGGACGAGTGTCGAGTGAAGTGTATTATAAACAAGTGTTTGGAAAACCTGCTGGGGAGTGGTGACACGGACGAGTGTCTAGAGAGTGTATAGATATATCTGCAGGGGATAATATGAACATGTATTAGTGAGTGCAAAGGGGACGCTTTGGCTTTCTGCTGGGGAAATGTGAGATGACACGAACGAGTGTCGAGGAGAATAAGTTATGTATAAGTATCTGTTTGTAGAGAGTGTTCTGGTGACTTTCGGGGGAAAGATGACACGGGCGAGTGCCCAAAGGAGTATGTATTTGTATTTAGAGGTGCAAAGGGACGCTTTGGCTTTCTGCGGGACTGTGTGTCTTTATATACATTGTTGATGGAATGTTGGTGGTATTTGCAGGTGACTGGTTCAAAACCTGACTTGTGATTTATGCAATATGTTTGATTTTTGCTGTAATGCTCCGTATTAGACGGAATGCTACACTCTGAGGGATAAATGATGTGAATGCTATGATTATGCAAAAGATACCAATCCAGGACTCGGATCCTGCTGCCTGTGAAGATCTCTGGCTGATCTGCTTGAGATAATATCCCAGCTGGGGATGAGATCATTGGTAGATCTGATAAGACATACGACTCCGCTTGGGGAAATAAGTCACTGATAAACCTATTTTTGTAAATGAGGAGCCCAGCTGGGGATTAGAAGCTTTCGTCACTTTGTTGTGCGGGAAATTCAGACATTGCTCTTCCTGGAGAGGCTGGAGCTCTGTGGGGGGATGGTTCCCTGTCTAACACTCGGTTGGGGATGAAAAAAAGATCACTGAATGATCTTCCTAGAGATTTCTGTGGGGGGTCCCGCTGAGGATGATACTTGACAACTCAGCTGGGGATATGAGTACCTTCTGGTATTGCTCTGAAGAAAGATGCTGGAGAAGTGATATCTGGCAACTCTGATGGGGAGAAAGAGTTTCTCTGGTGCTGTTTGGAAGGCGTGCTGAGGAAATGATGATTTAGCAACTTTGCTGGGGGAACACCTTTCATGCCCCATGTTGCACTCTGAATACCTGCAATCCTATTAAGACAAAGAAACGCATAAGTACTCCGAGGTATCCCTTACTGGATTCCATCATAGGAATTTAGAGACTCTCGAGAGTAAGTAATATATTTCCTGCAAGCATGTGTTTAGAAAGGCGCATCTGTTTTTATGTAAACATTATATCAGAGATATCAGACATTTTTGCAAGTGAAATAAAATATACAAGACGGAGTGTGACTGAAAAATCTGATTTTATTAACTTATGTTCCCTGAATTGACAAATACAGTCAAAGAAACAAATCCCCTGAAATGAGTAGATTGTTACAAAATTGAGAAACAAAAAGGTGCTGGCAATGTTGGTGACGCTTCAGTGAGTTTCCCTTTGCTATGACCCGTATGACCTTGATGTTCTTCTCATCTTGCTTTCTGAAGAAGGTTGATTCTGACCGATGCTTTAACCTTTCGAAGCTTGCCATGTTGTGTGAGATACAGACGAATTCATAATGTAGTTGTTCGCTTATTCCCTTATTTTGCGTAGATCGCCCTTTCGGGTTTTCAATCCACCGGGATACCCATTTTTGCCTGAGCTATCCAATGCAGCTTTTCAACTCAGAGGGTGTACATTTTTTCTTTATTTCCCCTTATTTTTGCCCGAGTCTTTTATTCTATTTTTGACTCGCCGGGATGCCTTATTTTTGCCTGGACTTACATTCTGTTTTTACGTCCAACGAGTATTTTTATGCGAAGTATTTTTTAACTGCATCTGAATCCACAGGGGACAGGAAATCTTCACCATCCATAGTAGTGAGCATCAGTGCTCCACCAGAGAAAACTTTCTTTACTATGAACGGACCATCGTAATTCGGAGTCCACTTGCCCCTGTGATCTGTATGTGGAGGAAGAAGTCTTTTCAGCACAAGATCTCCTACTTGGTATTCCCGAAGCCTGACTTTCTGATCGAAGCCTCTCTTCATTCTCTTCTAATATAGCTGCCCATGGCAGATTGCCGCTAATCTCTTCTCTTCGATCAGATTCAGTTGATTGTACCGAGAACGGACTCATTCTGCTTCATTCAACTTGACATCCATCAATACCCGCAAGGAGGGTAATTCAACTTCAACAGGTAGGACTGCCTCCATACCATACACAAGCTAATACAGTGTTGCCCCAGTAGATGTTCTGATTGAGGTACGGTACCCATGCAAGGCAAATGGTAGCATTTCGTGCCAGTCTTTGTAGGTGACCACCATCTTCTGCACAATCTTCTTGATATTCTTGTTAGCTGCCTCAACAGCGCCATTCATCTTTGGCCTGTAAGGAGAAGAATTGTGGTGTTGGATTTTGAAGTCCTGACACAGTTCTGCCATCATTTTGTTGTTCAAATTGGAACCATTATCAGTAATTATTCGCTTGGGCACTCCATACCGACAGATGATGTCTCTCTTCAGGAATCGGGCTACCACTTGCCTGGTGACATTTGCATATGAAGCTGCTTCAACCCACTTGGTAAAATAGCCAATGGCTACCAGGATGAATCTGTGGCCATTTGAAGAAGTCGGTTCAATCTTTCCGATCATGTCAATGCCCCACATGGCAAAGGGCCAAGGTGAAGACATCACATTCAAAGGATTCAGAGGCACGTGCACTTTATCCGCATAAATCTGGCATTTATGGCACTTTCTAGGATACGCACAACAGTCTGCATCCATTGTGATCCAGTAGTAACCTGATCTTAGCAATTTCTTAGCCATTGCATGTCCTCCAGCATGGGTACCAAAAGATCCTTCATGCACCTCGTGCATCAACAAGTCTGCCTCTGCTTTATCAACACATCTGAGAAGTACCGTGTCAAAGTTGTGCTTGTATAACGAACCATCAACATTCAGGAAGAAACTACTAGCCAGCCTTCTTAATGTCTTCTTATCATTGGATGATGCCCCAGGTGGGTATGTTTGATCCTCTAAGAAGCATTTGATGTCATGGAACCAAGGCTTATCATCTTTAACAACGTCTACTGAGAATACGTATGCTGGTCTGTCAAGTCTGGATACTGAAATCCGAGGCACAAAGTTGGCAGCTTGAACTTTGATCATGGATGAAATGGTAGCCAGAGCATCGGCAAACTGATTTTCATCTCGAGGGATATACTCAAGTTTGATTGTGGTGAAGAAAGTCAGTAATCTCCTCGTATAATCCCGGTATGGAATCAGATGCTCCTGGTGAGTGTACCATTTGCCGTTGGTTTGATTGATTACCAGAGCTGAATCTCCGAATACAGTTAAAGTCTTGATCCTGAGGTCAATGGTTTCCTCAAGACCCATGATACAAGCTTCATATTCAGCTTCGTTGTTAGTGCAGTTAAAGGCGAGTTTTGCCGAGAAAGGCATGTGAACTCCTTTTGGTGTAATGAGTACTACACCAACTCCACGACCATTCATATTAATAGCCCCATCAAACATCATAGTCCATTCTTCTTCTGGGTCAGGCCCTTCAGTGTGAACAGGCTCTTCATGATCTTTTGCTTTTATGAACATGATGTCTTCATCAGGGAAGTCAAATCGCATAGGCTGGTAATCATCAATGGGTTGCTCATCTAGATAATTAGACAATACACTGCCTTTGATGGCTTTCTGGGATGTGTATTGAATGTCATATTCGGTTAGAATCATTTGCCATCTTGTAACTCGTCCGGTAAGTGCTGGCTTCTCAAATATATACTTGACTGGGTCCATCTTTGAGATCAATAAGGTAGTGTGAGTTAACATATACTGCCTTAGTCGGCGAGCAGCCCACGCTAAAGCACAACAAGTTTTCTCGAGCAGTGAATAACGTTGTTCACAGTCGGTAAACTTTTTGCTTAGGTAGTATATTGCAAACTCTTTACGACCAGACTCGTCATGCTGGCCCAGCACGCACCCCATTGACTCTTCTAATACTGTCAAATACATTATTAGAGGTCTTCCTTCAACCGGAGGCATAAGGAATGGAGGTTCTTGTAAGTATTCCTTGATTTTGTCAAAAGCCTTCTGGCAATCTTCATTCCACCTGACTGTTTGTTCTTTTCTTAACAATTTGAACAAGGGTTCACAGGTCGCCTTAAGATGAGATATGAACCTTGAAATGTAGTTCAATCTATCTATGAACCCCCGAACATCTTTTTCAGTCTTTAGTGCAGGCATCTCTTGAATGGCTTTGACTTTGTCAGGGTCAACTTCAATCCCTTTTTCACTTACAATAAATCCTAGCAACTTACCAGATCGCACCCCGAATGTGCATTTGTTGGGGTTCAGCTTCAATTGGTACTTTCTCAGACGCTTGAATAGCTTCAACAGATTTACCAGGTGGTCTTCTTCTGTGAGGGACTTGGCAATCATGTCATCCACATAACATTCAATTTCTTTGTGGATCATGTCGTGGAATAATGTTACCATAGCCCATTGATAAGTGGCACATGCATTCTTCAGTCTAAATGGCATTACCTTATAACAGAATGTGCCCCAGGGTGTGATGAAAGTTGTATTCTCCATGTCTTCAGGTGACATCTTGATCTGATTATATCCTGAAAATCCATCCATGAAGGAGAACACCGAGAACTGAGCTGTGTTGTCGACCAATACATCAATGTGAGGTAATGGGAAATCATCTTTCGGGCTGGCTCTGTTCAGATCCCGGTAATCCATACACATCCGTACTTTGCCATCTTTCTTAGGCACAGGTACAATATTAGTAATCCACAGCGGGTAACTAGTTACAGCAAGGAAACCAGCGTCCCACTGTTTTTGCACCTCTTCTTTTATCCTCATGGCCATATCCGGACGAGTACAGCGTAGCTTCTGTTTTACTGGTGGACAGTCTTCTTTGAGAGGCAGCTTGTGCATAACAATGTCGGTATCCAGACCTAGCATATCTTGATAAGACCAAGCAAAGACATCAACGTACTCTCGCAGCATGTCAATAAGTCGTTCCTTCACTGAATCTTGTAGACGGGCCCCGATCTTCACTTCTTTCAAGTCTTTTTCGGTACTAAGATTAACTGTCTCAACTTCCTCCTGATGAGGAGTGATAACCTTTTCCTCTTGCCTTAACAACCTGTCTAGTTCTTCGGGTAGCTCATAATCTTCTTCAACCCCTTCATCGGCTTGATTAATCGGATTGTCGAAGTCATACGAAGTCATAGCAGTGTCGTTGTCGGTGCAGTCGTGAGGGCACTCTCTGCAAGGGTTTAGATTTGTTCATTTTAGTGATCAATTTTATCTTGCTTAGAAAAAAGTGAAAATGAAGTTATTATTTTGAAAAACATTGCCATTTTTTTTGTACAAAAAATGAAAAATGAAAAACAGTGAGCGAGAAAAAAGAGATTCATTTGCAAAAGATGTCCTGATATTCATTAATTAATCGTTTGCACAAAATACAAGATGGCCCGATTACAAAATGAGCCCTAACATCTTGGGCAAGATGCAGGACTTGATGCATGCTTAAAGACAGGAAATAATAATTACTCTGCAGGAGTAACTCTTATAATTTCCTGGGAAGACCAGTTTGAGACTTGGTTCCCCGGGACCCTTGGACGTATCCAGTTTTCCAGGTTGCGTTCGTCTTCTTCCTCGTCTTCCAAACTGTTCACATCATCTGGGGTAAGCATCCCCCCGCTGATAAATTTGGGCTCCGTTGCAGCCTCTGGTTGATCTTGTCGAGTTGGTCTGTAACCCAACCTGAATCTGTCTTCTTTCTTTTCAACTGGCGGCAGCTTGCCCCAGCCTTGAGCGGTACCCTCTTCAACAACCTTTCGGGCTTGTTGATATGAAGTGATGGAAGTTCCAGACACATCAGTTGCCTCATTGATGTTAAGGGCCCCAAACCCCTGACTCATAGTCTCATGGATCTCCCCATCCATCTCTATGTACTTGTAAGTAGCCAGCTGGCTAACAAAGATATCTTCCTCCCCGCAGATTGTGATGATCTGGCCTTCCCACTCAAATTTTAACTTCTGGTGAAGGGCAGATGTAACAGCGCCAACGGCGTGAATCCAGGGTCTACCAAACAAACAGTTGTAGGCCGGCTGTATGTCCGTCACAAAGAAGGTAGTTTCAAAGGTCTGCGGGCCAATCAACACAGGTAAATCGATCTCTCCAAGCACCGATCTCTTAGAGCCATCAAATGCTCTCACCACCAAGTTACTTGGATGTAATGCCAAACCATCATACTCCAACTTCACCAAGGCTTTCTTTGTGAGGACATTGAGCGAAGACCCAGTGTCTACCAACACATGAGAAAGGACAACACCTTTGCATTCTAAGGTGATATGCAAAGCCTTGTTATGGTTGCGTCCCTCCTTCGTTAAATCAGCATTTGTGAAGCCCAGTCCATGACTGGTGTTAACATTTGCAACCACAGTTTCTAACTGATTAACAATAATCTCTTCCGGCATGTATGCTGCGTGCAGGACTCTCAACAATGCATTCCTGTGGGCTTCGGAACACATTAGCAATGATAATATAGAGATTTTGGAGGGTGTCTGATGAAGCTGGTCCACCACTTTGTAATCACTCCTTTTGATTATTCTCATGAACTCGTCCACCTCTTGTTCGAAAGACGTCTTCGAAGTTTCTTTAGCAACTGGCTCTTCAAGTGCCACATTCTTCCCTTTTGCCTTGGCAGTAGCTTTTGCTTCAGCATTGGGTCTTGGTGTTTGTGAGGCAAAAAGGCGTCCGCTTCTGGTGAAGCCTCCGCCTCCCCCAACATTGTCAACTTGTGGTGAAGAGGTTGCTGAATCTAGAGTGATTTTCTTCCCGTCGCAGTAGAGATCAGAGCCATAGTGCCAAGGTATGGCATTACTGCTTTCGTAAGGAACAGGTCCAGGTACCGTAATGGTGACTGGACTGATTGCTGCAGCGGAAGGAATTGTGATGGTATGCGGATCATAATAGATTGTGACGGGAGATCTGACAGGAGGTGCTGCAGTTTGTTGTTGGAAATTGTTGTCGGGATGAACACTTGTCGGGTCATAGTAGATCGTGACCGTTGAGACATCTTCATTAGCGTTTGCTTGTGTTGTAGGAGATTTCGTTGATAAGATGGGTGTTGATGTTGTAGAAGTAAATGTTGCTGAACTCTGATTTGTTGAAATAATGGATGGAGTGATTGCTGGAGTTGTTGATGAATCAGTGGGAATGATAGTTGTTGCTGTTGTAGGAGGATTTGCTGAAGGAAGAATTGTTGATGTTGTAGGAGAATCCATTGTTGCTGAAGAAAGAGTTGTTGAATGAGCCGTTGTAGTAATTTGCAAGATTCCATCTCTGATGAGGCCATCTAAGCCAAACCTTAGCTTCTCACAACCATTAATAGCAGCCTTGCATGATTCACAACAGGCCCCACAGCCCGGGAACACTTGGCATCTTAAGAGTTGAGTCTTGACTTCTGCCAATGGTGTTTGAATTTGTGCAACATCATCAATTAGTGTAGATGGTTGATCCTCTTCTATGGCATTAATCTTGGGCCCACCATGATTAGGCATAGGATTCCTGTTAACATTTGGAGGAGGCGCGAAATTGAGAGCTTTGGAATCGACCAGATCTTGAACCTTCATCTGTAAGGCTCTACACTTCTCAATATTGTGACCAGGTGCGTTGGAGTGAAAGGCACACCTGGAATTGGCATCATAATTCTTCGGGAGATTGAGAGGATCTGGTGGAGACAACGTCCTTAACTCAACAAGGTTAAGTTTCAGGAGTTGTGGCAGTAAAGCAGCATAAGGCATAGGGATGGGGTCAATCACCCTAGATGGCCTCTGTTGAAAGGGGGGCTGTTGTTGGTTGTTGTTGTTATTACTGTAAGTCCTTTGTTGTGGAAAATGAGACTGTTGATGTTGATAGTAAGGTTATTGTTATGGGACTAGAGCCGGAATGGTAACAGTTGCTATTGATCTGTGAGAATACCGGGGTCTGCCCTTGCCTGCATGGATATCATTTGTTTCACCCGCCCTTCGGGGTCTTGCAAAAGGTTTTCTGGGGTTTTTGGAGGAACTGGCACCATTGTCAGAGATTTTGCCCATCTTCAGAAGACTCTCAATTCTCTCACCAGCTATAACTACATCGGCAAAACTGGTGGAAGAGAAAGCAGCAAGTCTATCAATATAAGTTCCCTGTAAGGTGTGCATAAACATGTCAGCCATCTCTCTTTCTGACATGGGTGGCTGGACAGCAGCAGCAAGCTGTCTCCACCTCTGAGCATAATCCCGAAAGCTTTCCCTTGAAAACTGAGACATGCCCATTAGAAGAGTTCTATTGGGGGCCATGTCTAGGTTGTACTGGTCTTGCCGGATGAATGCTTCGGCCAAGTCATTCCAACATCTTATAGTGGCACTTGTCAGATGCGAATACCATTCTCTTGATGCTCCAGTCAGGCTGTCCTCAAAATAGAACATCAATAACTTCTCATCCATGGTATAAGCCTTGAGTCTTCCTAAGAAAGATTGCAGATGAGTACGCGGGCATGAGGTACCATTATACTTCTCAAAGCAAGGGGGTTTGAATTTGTGGGGAATTCTCACCCCATATACCATCCCCATATCCATTACGTCAAAGCCTAAGGAGTTATAGGATTCCAAAGACCTTAACTTTTCAGCAATCTCATCCAACCTTCTGTCATACACCTCATCTCCAGCCCCAATAACAGTGAATTGTTCCTCTTGGGGATCCTCTTGCAGGATTCTGCCCCCAGCAGTATTACCTTGAATATTCCTTGGGATATTAACATCTGGATTCAGATGGGGCCCAAACTCTGGTGGGTCAATACGGGGCTGTCCTCGTTCATTATTGTTGGTTCCCCCTGTCCCAAGGTGGGGCTCTTCAGGTGTCTGTCTTTCTACCAGCTCTCTCAACCTCTCTTGGCTCTGGGCTAAGCCAGTCATTACTGCCATAAACTGAGACATTTGGTTTCTCATCTCGACCCTTTCGTTTTCCATCTGATTTCTCACTTCAGTCAGGTCCTGCTGTACCTGATCCATCTGAATGCCTGGAAGGTTGTTACGCGTTGGGTACCGATGTGTGCGGTTGATAGGGAACACTCGGCGACGAGCAATGTTTCCTGAAAGCACAACAAAGTGAGAAACAAATAATAAAAAAAGACCTACAAAACAAAGAAGATGTTAGTATGCAATGCAGTATGCTTATTTGTTTTCCAAGGTATCCGGTTTGGTTCTTGGTTTTGACCTTTCCAGACCTCGAGGAGATGCTTGATGATGTTGAGAGAAAGCCCACCAAAATAAAACAAACTGATATATTACAAATGATGAAAATACATAGTCTGTTTACAATACATGCCCATGTTGGGTCAAAAATACAACAATCAAAAGCAAAAAGTACATCAAAAGAAAAGAAATACAAGCAAAGAGGAATCAGACATCCAGTCCATAGTCATCTTCCCTGACCTCCTTCAGGAGTGCCTCAGTCACCGGACCAGCTGGGTGTTCTGTAATGGTTCTAATGAGGAGGTTCCTAGTAGCAATGGCATTAGTCAGCTTCTTATGCCTGTCCTGATCCTTTGATCTCTTTAACCCCGCTCGGAGCTTCAATTCTGATATCTCCTTCTGAGCTGCCAACAAAGCTTCCTGCTGCTTCTTCTCATTGGCCTCCAGCTGCTCAATCTTGGCCTAAGTCCTCTGGTCTTCTTGTGCACGGGCTTCGGTGATCCTGATCCACCTAGCCTGGCTTTCCTCCAGATAATGCTCAGCCCTAGCTTTCTGAATCTTGGCCTCCTTGCAGGCATTCTTCAATATTTGTTCCCCGGATCTTGCTTTCCTTATGTAGTCGTCTGTCCTTTCAATCTTGGTCAGATGCTCAGTTTTGAGCTTTTCCAACCTTTCAATGTCCAGACGACCATCACTTCTTTCCCAAAGAGTCTTCTTCAGGGCCTCAGATAGCTGATTATTCCTCTCTTTCAACTTTTCAAATTCCTCCAGGCTAACAGTTGCTGCAGGCTGTACTGTAGATGGTCCAGGTGTGTCTTCCAAGGTGAAAGGCATCCTGGTAATCTGAGCTCTAGTACGGGACCAGTCTGAGTACTGAGCTGAAGCAACATTGTTACATCTTCCAAGGATGGCTGTCCCCTTTGTTTGAATGTTGTCCCAAGCCCAGGCAGCTTGCCTGACAACAGCTGAATTAGGTTGCACTTCACAGTATAGGGTCTCAGCTAAATCCTGTCCTCTGGGAGGGTGAACTAAGGCATATCACAATTGTCTCTTAAACAGTAAAGGGTTGTAATTGATGCAAACTTTTACTCCTATTAGAGGCATATTAGGGTATTGCCCACAACTAGTAATAATATCCTTGCCTTTGGTGCTCTGGGTGCACCATCTGATATCATCTGATGTTAAGGCAATGAACCTCTTGGCCCAATTCTTCTGCTGATGTGGGTTCAAGAAGGCATCTGACTTAGGCAGGTGTCTGAGTAGCCAAGAGTAGAACAAGGGAGCACAACATCTAACCAACTTCCCCCTTTGCTTTTCATTTCTTCCATTGATGGAGTAGTCAAAATCTCCTAGCAATGTAGGCACAGGGTTCCTTAGCAAGAACAAGTGGATGGCATTCTTACTAACAAATTTAGGCTCATCTGCAAACAATATAGCCCCATATATGCTGAGGGCTAAAAGTGCACAGACTGCCCTCCATTCTCCCAATGTAGCCTTCAGGATGGCCTGAGAAATCAAGAAGTCCAGATGTAAGCCAGGAATCCCAACTTTTGTTGTCATATTTTGCTCAATAAGGGCAGGCTCCAAGTGCAGTGCCCTTGCTATCTCTTCACTTCTGGGAGCAGTCATCTCTGGGTTGAAGGGGATTCCTCCTCTGATAGGCACTCCAATCAACAAAGAAAACTCCTCCAATAGAGGCCCAATCTGAAAGTCTAGAAAGGTGAAGCACCTAAGTGGAGGGTCATAAAACTGCAAGCATGTGTGGATCATGCTTCTCTGAGAAGAATCAAGATCCATAACCATATCCAAAATACCCCCATAGTGCTCTCTAAATAGTGGGATGTGGTCAGGTGTGATGAGTGACTGGACTTGTCTGATACCAGTCAAAATGGGCTCAAAGAAGTGATAAGATATGTTGCTTTTCCTTGGAACATCCATGAGTGCTGGTGAAGAAGCTGAAGACAAATGCTGATGAAGATCACAGACTGAAGAGCTGGAGATGAGTCTCTGGCAGACTGATGCAGGTGAGTCTCTGACAGACTGAAAGAGGTGCTGAAGGAGGTAGCTGAAGCAGAGGTCTAGCCAACAGAAGGGGTCAAAACCAAAACCAAAACCAAGATATAATGAGGTGGATACCCTGAAAAACAAATAAACAAATGTTAAATGATGCAATGATGATATATGCAAATGATATGCAAGGGTTTGTGATCAAGAGCTGGATCTGATTATCTGTCTTGATATAAGGCCCATATATGTTCAAAGGTCCAAGATGGAGGCTCAGAAATCCAGTAAACAAGGTGGGGGACTCAAATAAAGAGTCACATGTCTAGGGTTAATCACAAGAACTGTCCAAAGTGAAGTATTCTTAAATAATGCAGTAACAGGGTATGATGTGGCCAAGGCTTCCTGTAAACCTGTAAACAACTCAACCCCCTCACATGTAATGTTCTAGAACAAGGATCCTCAGACTTGGATCAGTTATGAGAAGTGTAAACACCTCTAACCCGGAGGTACAGTGTTTACAATAACCATAAAAGATCCTCCTCTAATTCACCCCAGATTCTGAAGGTCAAAATAAAGGTCATCCAGACTTAGCAGGCTTCCCAGATAGCCCTAGCACTACAGGAAATCTGTAGCACAGAGTTCTCAAGAAGAAACCCACATCTGAACCGTGTTTCATATTCCCGCACCAGACCGAAATGGAATGGGAAAGAACATGAACCACTCTAGCCTAGGTGTCACTCAGGTCCCAGGTATAGGCCCTTAATCACTCAGTGAAACCCCACCCACCAAAACAGAAAACCAGCTCCAACAATGATAATGACAGTATGATGTATAAAAGACTGTAAAGAAAGCAGTAAATAAAGCTGTACATAAAGCAATAAATAAAGCAAATAAATAAACACAATTAGCACATAACACCCCAGTAAACACAAATCAAACAAGCGCTAGGAGGAACCCACAAAAAGAACCAGAAGCCCTGGTTGCAGTATGGGCACTCCCTTGCAGAGTCGCCAAGCTGTCGCTCCCACCAGATGACATCGGGTCAGAAGGGGTACATGCGCGAACGGTCAGCGAAAGGAGAGAACATGAAGATGAACTGAAAAGAGTCGCCATCTAGGCATTTTTATCCCGAAGGAAAGGTAATGTTGCATAAACTTAGGAAGAAATGGATAAGACGGTTGTGAACCAGAGAAAATGAGAAAGGGGGTTGGTTACAACCTGGGAAGGTATTAGCACCCAGATTGTCCGTCGTACTCGACGGGATCCACGCTTAAAATATTTGTGTTTAAAGGGGTAGTGTCTGTGCTATCTGTGTGCAAAAGCTGAAAAGAATGTACAGGTGTCAGTGCAAGAAAGTGAAGTGACGTGCTCAGGAATGAGGCTTAAAAAGAATGCTGAAGGAAGGGGAAGACAAAAAGACTTTTGTTCGATAACAATTATGTTATGCCTACGTATCCTCTCGTGCAATGAGGAAGTCAGAACACCGTAGTTCAACTCAAAGAGACTGAAAGATAAATTGACTTGTGAACTTCTTACTTGTCTATGCTCAAGTGTATGACCTGTCTGACTCAGGTGCTAACTGTCTCGCATTAGACGGAAGAAGCAAGTTCACGTTTTGTGAGTGAATGAGATGAGAAAAGAATCCCGAAGGAGATGATCATTATTTGTTTTTGGTGTTTTCAATCTTTTATTGCTTTTGGAGTTTGTCATAAGAAAATGAGCTTAAGCCTAAACCAAAAGTTAGTAAACTCATCACATCCTCCCTCTGATTAGGGGTAATGAGAATACCTTAAGTATGAAGTAAACACCTCACACTTAATCACCATGATGTAGGATTAAGATCATTAACCTACTTGCAATTATTTAGATGTTTTTAGGAGTTTTTGTATAGTGTTAAGTAATGAGTTTAAGCCATAATCAAGGATTTAATGGACCCATTACACCATCCTAATAGAAGGATAATAGATGAGAACATTTAAGCTGAAGAAGGCTCCTCAACTTAATCCATGATTAGGGATTAACCTCATGACAAAAAAAAGCCTTTATTAAAGTGGATTTTAGCTAATGGTAAGATTAAGAAGTGGATTTTATGGTTTGTAAGACAACTTGAGGGGGACTTGTCCATTAACACTAGGGTTAGTCCTTCTTAACCAATTAAGGAAGAATTAGAACCCTAATGCAAGGCCCAAGTTACAAGTTAATGTCTTAGTGATTATTAAGATGGATTGATTAAGAGGTTTAAACAAATTAAGGGTTTAACACTTAGGATTAAAGTTATACACTCCATCCTAAGAGAAGGATGTAGGCATAACCCTAATCACAAAGTCTTAAAACCTTAAAGGTTTAGTCTCTAATGATGAGGTGAGAAGAGAGACACAAAGAAGACACAAAGGTAAAAGTCTAAGGGGGACTAATAACAACCCTAATTATTGTCATGCTTGGGTGTTCCTATGGTTTGTGAGGCTTAAAAGAGATCTTCAAAGAAGCCACCAATGGAAGAAGCAGATGAGAGAAGGAGAAGCAGAAGAAACAAGTTACTTACTTCACTGAAGACGAAAAGTAACTTGGAGAAAGAAGGTGAGAGATGAACATGAATGAGCAAGCTCACTCTAATACACATACAAAATGCAGCAATGAATGCATAAGAGAGGTGAGATGAGATTATGAGAAGTGAAGGCAAATTCACTTCTCAAAGTAACTTACCACCTGAAAAGTTAGTAAAAGGAAAAGAAAATGAAGTGAAAATGAAAAGTATGCAATGATGCAAACCAAAACCAGAAGCATATTCAAGATGCAAATGATGCTAAGAGATGATGCAGATGTATGTCATGAGATGTGAATGATCATACAAGCAATGAGAATGCAAATGAAGCATAAATGAAGTATGGAAGTTCATGAATGCACATGGAATGAAATGAATGCATAACATGGAAAATGGATGATGCAATGATCAAACATGATTATAATGTGTCCTAAGATGTCTTAGAAGTCATGTGAATGCACAAAATGTCATGGAAAGTTCATGAATGCAAGCATATACAAGATGAATGCAAATGAAGATGAGAAATTAGGGTTATATGAACATGTGAGATGCAAAACTCAAAAACAGAAGCAAATCATAAGATAAAAAATTGAAATGCACTCAAAGGAACCCTAAAACTATACTAAGTTACCCTCCAAAGGGGGAGGTCAGAAGCTAAACCTAGGAAGAGTTATGAATTTCCTAAGTTTCTAGGGTTTTAAGGGTGATCCTCAATGTAAAATGCCAAACAAATTGAAAATGAAGGATAAAAATGAAACAAAAAAGTTTTTAGAAACTAGAACCCATGCATAGAACAATGCAAAAGGAACCATTCACAAACTCAACTTGGTTTAAAAGTTATGAATTTTTGAACTTAGGGTTAGAAATAAACAAAATTAAGAACCCTAATTCATTGAAAAAATGTCAAAGCATGATCAAAACCAAAAAGAAATTTGTATGGTGAGTTTGTAAATGTTTCTAAATGTCTAAAAATGTTCTCTGAATTTTTTTGTGATTTTTAAATACTTAAATGTATTTTTAATTAATTAAAATCAATTAACTAATTAAAAATAACATTAAAATGATTTAAAAATATTTTCTTAATGCAAAAAATAAAAATAAAAATATTTTTGGGTTCTGAAAATTTCATAAAAGGTTTGATAAAAATTTTCAGAATTTTTTGATGGTTTTTACTATTTTTAAAAATTCGTACAAAATAAAATAAGAAAAATGAATTAAAAATAAAATAAATGGAAAGTATGCAAGATGGATGGCTTGGATTGAAACTGGGTTTGGATCTGTTGACTGGCGCGCTATCCTACGACCCAAATTCAAACTTAACTAAACTGAATTAATTAATTAAATAAACCTAATTAATGACTAATGACACAATCCTAGCCCTACACTGCACGCGGGAAAACAAATCTAAAGGCCCATATTTAAACCTAAAACCCTAACTCTAATTTGCCCTTAATGACTCTCAGGTGGCCGGAGAAGACCTCCGGTCATCTTCTCCGGCCAACCCCTCCCCTGAAAATTCCATCTCACTCCCTAGGCCATAAAAACATGCCAAAATCTCCAGAATTCATCCTCTAACATCAAGCAACAATAATCCATGAACAAAAACAATTTATTTCACCCATACAAAGAGAATCGAAGAAGAACAAGTTTAAGGCAAAAGTTTCAGAGCAACATGAAATGCTTGTTTCTGGCTCATTTGCGAAAATAAACATATCCCCATGATCAGGGCAACACATAGAACAACATTTTAACAAGAAAACAAGGTTCTGGAAAAAAAGTTCATCATGTTACCTGAGGTTGAGCTTTCGAATTCTGGGCTTTCTGGCCTCCTTCTTTGTGCTTTTCCACTCCAATGAACCCTTTGATGCTTCTGGTGAGCTTGAAACAAGTTTGTATGGAGTGTTCTGGTGGTTTCAGTTCATAGGTGATGAAAATCATATTTTGGTTTGAGGTGGTTTCAAGCTGTTTTTATGGGTGGGAAATGATCCTGGGATGATGCTGAGTTGTTTTGTGAAAGAAGTTTGAAGTTTTGTTAAGTGTGCTGAGAGTTTCGAAGAAAAATGCAAAGGAGGTGATTTTTGTGAACTAGGGCAATGCTGAGGATTCATGCTTGGTTCTTGTGTGAAATGAGTTCTATAAGGCATGTATGTGAAGCTGTGATAGGTCAGAATAGTTGGTGTGGGCTATGCTGATTGGTATGGGTGAAAATGCAAAAAGTCAAGGTTGGTTGTACTTGAGGTATGGGCAAGTGGCAGGCTGGGATTTGGGCATGTCCGGGTTCAGCTGAGATCAAGGAATGTTTGTGAATCAGATTTGATGAGTTGTGGCAAGTGGATAAGCGGTTTTGTACCATTTTGCAAATTCATGAAGTTTTGGCCCCTTTTGGATTTCTTCATGTGCAAGTCATGAAATTTTGAGATTCTTGGGCCAATTCTGAAATTTTGGATTGCATAATGTTTGTATGATGATTAGAAGTCAATTTGAAGTCACAAAATGAATTGGCAAGAGGTTTTGCAAAAATCCCTCTTTGGCATGAAACATGAAATTATGTGATTTTTGCCAACTTTGAAAAGCCATAACTTGAGTTCCAAAATGAATTAGATCTTGTTCTTGTACTTTTTGAAAAGGGAATGATCCAATATACAACTTTCATGACGAACAATTTTTCATTTGAAGCATTTTTGGTTGAGAAAGAGGAGGTTGAAAAACTTTCCCAAAATGGAAAGTTTACATTACAAGTCATTTCCATTTTTGGCAACTTTTGGTTTTGCTCACTTTTCTTCAAATTTGTGAACTTCTAAGCACTTCAATGATCAAATAAAGACCATATAACTTCAATTTGATGAAAAATCCACTTTGGTTCCATGTTGAGGGGAATCAAATGCCCTAATTTGGCTTTGACTTGCTCAAGAAGTTACCTAATGATCAGATAACTTCCACAATGAATTTCTTCATCAAACTGGGTATGCATGATCCTTATATCATATTGAGACCAATAGAAACAAGAATGACCAAAAAAATTGGAGTTATGGCCTCTGAAACCAAACCCTAATTTCAGGTCATCTGTGTAGTTAAACCCTAGCTCAGCTTCCATGCCTTGCTAGTTCTTGTGATTCTTTGGATTCCTTGATCTTTGGAGGATATAATATGATGATTGAACATACATGGACCCTCTTGAGATGATTTAAAACCCTTGGAGTGGCTCAGATGGATCCTGGCTTGCTCAGATCACAAACCCTAGATGCAGATGAACTTGAACTAATGCAGTGAAGCAAAAATGCAATATGATGTGGTATGATTAAACAAATGCAAATATGAAAGATCACAAGCCATGGTGTGAACTTAGTGAGGGCAAATTTGGGGTGTTTACAAGGAGGACATAAACATTTAATACAACTCTGAAAGGGTGTCGAGATACCCGGATAATGATTCATACTACGAGCCTGGGGCAGGTAGGTCCCAATCTAACTCTCCATGTTGCAGGCACTATCGATTGTGTTCATGCAGGTACAGATACAGGTGTTTCTAACAGAGCTAAAATAAAATCCCCAGTGAAGTCGCCAGAGCAGGAGCAGGTGTCTCCCAAGGTGTCTCCAATCATCCCCAGTAAAGTGGAATTTGAAATCTCCCGGCAAGATAGCAGAATGTGGGTGTCATCCCCAAGAAGAAGTTTCCCTTCAGATAGGGGCAATCCCCAGCAGTATAAGGAGTGTATTTCCTCCCCAGCAGTTTGCTTCCTCAGCAGTGTCATACATCTGTTTCCCTAGCTAAGTCAGAAGGTTTCACTTCCCCAACAGAGTACAACGGGTAGCGTACCTAGCAAGAAGAGTGCATCTCCAGCAGGGTCTTGGCGCTCCAATCTTCAAAGTCTAATTTATTTTTTGCAATGGCGGTTGTTCAGAGCCGGTACATCATTGACAGCTTTCCCCGCAGAGTTGTCTCCTCCTCATCAAGATGGATCAGATCAGTGCAGTGATTAGCACTTTCCCCACAGAGTTGTTTCCTCCTCATCAGGATGGACCAGATCAATGCAGTGATCATCATTTCTTCCCAGTCAAGCCATCTGGGATACTTGAAGTCCCCTTATCAGGAGATCTCTTTTCATTTGCATATGCATAATCATCATTACATTTGCATCCTCCAAAGCGTAGCATTTCCATCATCGTGGAGCATTACGCCATAAATTCAAACATATGCATGCCAGCATGGGCCAGTTTTGAGGTATATTACAAACATATTCTCAACCTGAAGTACTCCGCACAGAGGATACCAACGTCATTTTTCAGACATCCTTGTCTTTTCAAGTCAATGTTTGTCACTGATTCCGCGTCTTGTTTGGTACAACAGTCGCGTTGCAATTTCCCGTTTTGTACAACGGACCTGTTTTCCTGGGCTCTCGTTTATGTACAACGATCCCGTTGCATCTTGTCCTATTTCCTTTGTTGTTTTTCGCTATTGACTGATGCCGGTATACCATTGCGTCTCCATTCGAGGATGGTTTCGTTTTAGATCCGAGGATCACTTTTGAGAATTGTCATTCGAGGATGGCATTCTATTCTTCAAGTCCTTCCGAGGTTGGTCTTGTTGCTGTGGCTATAACTCGAGGGTGATAGATCATTTTGAGCTTATTGATTGAAGTCAGTTTGTCTCTTTTGCAAAGTCTGTCTGAGGTCAGCCTTTGTGTTTCTAGTTATCGACTGAGGCCGGTATACCATTGCGTCTCCATTCGAGGATGGTTTCGGTTCAGATCCGAGGAACTCTTTTGAGAATTGTCATTCGAGGATGGCAATCTTTTCTTTAAGTCCTTCCGAGGTTGGTCTTGTTGTAGTGGCTATAAATCGAGGGTGATAGAACATTTTGAGCTTATTGATTGAGGTCAGTTTGTCTCTTTTGCAAAGTCTGTCTGAGGTTAGCCTTTGTGTTTCTGGTTATCGACTGAGGCCGATATACCATTGCGTCTCCATTCGAGGATGGTTTCGTTTTAGATCCAAGGATCTCTTTTGAGAATTGGCATTCGAGGATGGCATTCTTTTCTTCAAGTCCTTCCGAGGTTGGTCTTATTGTTGTGGCTATCACTCGAGGGTGAAAGACCATTTTGAGCTTATTGATTGAGGTCAGTTTGTCTCTTTTGCAAAGTATGTCTGAGGTCAGCCTTTATGTTTCTGGTTATCGACTGAGGTCGGTATACCATTGTGTCTCCATTCGAGGATGGTTTCGTTTTAGATCTGAGGATCTCTTTTGAGAATTGTCATTTGAGGATGGCATTCTTTTCTTTAAGTCCTTCTGAGGTTGGTCTTGTTGTTGTGGCTATCACTCGAGGGTGATAGTCCATTTTGAGCTTATTAATTGAGGTCAGTTTGTCTCTTTTGATAAGTGTGTCTGAGGTCAGCCTTTGTGTTTCTGGTTATCGACTGAGGCCGGTATACCATTGCGTCTCCATTCGAGGATGGTTTCGTTTTAGATCCGAGGATCTCTTTTGAGAATTGTCATTCGAGGATGGCATTCTATTCTTCAAGTCCTTCCGAGATTGGTCTTGTTGTTGTGGCTATAACTCGAGGGTGATAGAACATTTTGAGCTTATTGATTGAGGTCAGTTTGTCTCTTTTGCAAAGTCTGTCTGAGGTCAGCCTTTGTGTTTCTGGTCATCGACTGAGGCCGGTATACCATTGCGTCTCCATTCGAGGATGGTTTCGTTTTAGATCCGAGGATCTATTTTGAGAATTGGCATTCGAGGATGGCATTCTTTTCTTCAAGTCCTTCCGAGGTTGGTCTTGTTGTTGTGGCTATCACTCGAGGGTGATAGACCATTTTGAGCTTATTGATTGAGGTCAGTTTGTCTCTTTTGCAAAGTCTGTCTGAGGTCAGCCTTTATATTTCTGGTTATCGACTGAGGCCGGTATACCATTGCGTCTCCATTCGAGGATGGTTTCGTTTTAGATCTGAGGATCTCTTTTGAGAATTGTCATTTGAGGATGGCATTCTTTTCTTTAAGTCCTTCTGAGGTGGGTCTTGTTGTTGTGGCTATCACTCGAGGGTGATAGACCATTTTGAGCTTATTGATTGAGGTCAGTTTGTCTCTTTTGCAAAGTCTGTCTGAGGTCAGTCTTTGTTGTTTCTGGTTATCGACTGAGGCCGGTATACTATTGCGTCTCCATTCGAGGACTGTTTCGTTTTAGATCCGAGGATCCCTTTTGAGAATCGTCATTTGATGATGGCATTCTTCCCAATATATTTTACTACCCACAGAGTTCAAATTTTCAGGTTTTATTTGAGTATTCAATCACTCCATACCTTGAACGTCTAAAAGCTCTCGCAATTATTCGTTCAGGCCTGCAGATGATTGAATAGGGGCAGCTGTAATACCTCAAAATTTGCCCTCTCATTCCCCAACATTTTGGATAACATTTTGCATTCATAAATTCATAAAATAACCAAAAACATTGCATCCTGTATAGCATAGCCGAGAAATGGGTATGTGATCAATGATCGGAGCAATTGAAGGCATTACAAAGGCAATCACAGGGCCACAAAGCTTCCCAACCTTGTGCAAAGGGTTCACAATATCCCACAAGTCATCACTTGAAGCCACGATCCATGGGAAGATGGGGTTTAATTAAAGGAGGCAAGCAGTGCAACATCTCTTGATGAAAAGGGTCAAATTAGAGTTTCACTTCTATGGGGCTTCTGCGTGAAGTTTTGAATCAAAGTGGATTCCTTTGTCTTATATATGATGTCAAAGGCATAGGGTTCAAATCTAGTCCACAAATTCATTTTGGAAGGGGTTCGACTGGCCAGACGACGGAAAATCGAGGAATCAGGGAAAAGGCAATCGAGCTAGGTAAAAAGGGTCGACTCCGGACTTTTAAGATCGAAATCATGAAATTAGGGATACAATGATCCTATGGTTCAAATTTGGTCAAGAAATGATGGAGGAATCATAAGAAAACTCAAAGAAAAATCATTTGAAAAGTAGATGGTTTTGCATTTCCCTCCATTTTTCCTTCCACTTTCTTTCCACACTTCCTTTCATTCTTTCCATCTTGTTTTTCCATTTCAATTCCACTCCATTTCCCTTGGAAACTTCCACCATGTTCTACCATCTTCTAGAGTATTCCAAGGAATATTCCCTTTTCCAACCCTAACCCTAACTAACTACCAAACCTAATTTTTGATCCCAAGCCTAATTTTTGGGCCCCAAACCCAAACCTAGCTCCAAGCCTAGTCTCTATATAACCATTAATCACTTCATTGAGAGGGGTTCACACCATTTTTCCAATTTTTCACTCTTTCATAAGCACTTTTTCTCTCTCACTTTTCTTCCTTTTTCTCCTCCTTTCACTAAAGCTTTTTGGATAAGCTCTTCAAGTTTCACATTGAAACTTGAAGATCTTGAAGCTTAAGCCTCCAACCTTCATATTTTGTGGATTGTGGAAGAAGAAGCTACTAAATTTTGTGGGGATTTTTGACTTATCGGAAGCATATGAAGGTTCAAACATCAAAAACGCACTTATTTTGCGGTTTCACGGTTTTCTCGATTTTCTCTTTGATTAAGCTCCGATTATTACAACATTCACCGAAGCACTTCTCCGCTTCGTAGGTTGGTGGTCTAAATCACTTCTTCTTTTAGTTATTCTCTTCATCTCGCCATTTCGGCATTCTTTAAGCGCTTTTCGTTTTGATTGCGATCGATTACGTTTCTTTATGTGTTGCTTGTATTTTGTGATTTTTGTTGGATTAGAATTTAAAGTGTTGATAGCTATAGGTTCTAGCATGTGTAAATAAATCCCAATTAAGTAGATATTAGTGTTAGCATGTTCCTAGGTATGTTAGGGATCATTAGAAGTGAGTTTGTGGCCAAAAGCACTTATTTTCAAAGTTTTTTTTTTCAATTCTGTTCAGCGTTAACCGGTTAACGCATTTGGTTAACCAGTTAACGCGTGCATTTTGCCACAAATTACTTCTGTTTTAGGTCCGTTAACCGGTTAACGCATATGGTTAACCGGTTAACGCTGTTGATTTTTGAGTTTTTAGGTTATTTGATTTCTCATTCTTGCTTTTTAGTGCCTCTAATGTTCATACATGTTTAGGTAGTGATTTTAGGGAATTTTTTGGTCCATTTCCAGTAGCTCATTCCCCTATTTCGAGTCGTTTCGACACAACTCCGTTCATGTCATGTTTATGCATTTTTGTGCTTATTTGTGCATACCTTGATTTCTTGCATCTTGTTGCTATGTTCATGCATCATTTGACATGTGAACAATCATGTTGCATTCTGTTTTTACATGTTTGTATTGCAATAAATCATTTTGCATTTCATTATGTTGATGTATGTTGCATTTTGCATGATCATATGTATGTGCATTTGGTTGCATTTTGTTGCATACTTGATCACATCATCTATATCATTTCAATTCTGAATTTTGCATTGAGTTTGGTATGTTTGTTGAGTTGTCATGTTGCATGTCCATAATCAATGATCATCATGTTCATATGCCACGTTCATATGCATGTTTATGTGCTACTTTGTGCATTACTTGTTGCATAATCCATGTGATGCATTCTAGCATAGTTCCTAAAAAATGTTCATGTTCTTGCATTTATGTATGTTGATCCATGTTCAAATGTATGTTCATGTAGAAATTAGTGCATGTTTTGTTGAGTTTGTGCATCAAAAATAAAAATAATCAATTCTGGATTTTGCATTTCATAGCTGTTTTTGCATATAGGTGCTGTAAAATGTGTGTTGTTTGTTGTGTGCATGCTGTTTGTACCCTTTTACACCTACTTTTCATGTTGCATGCTGGATGTGAAAAGTTGTTGTGTGTTAAGCATAATTTTCATAGCTTTTTGGATAACAAGGGTTGTAATAGGTGCTGTATTTTTGTCCTGGCTTTATTTAGTTCCCTAGAATTAAGATAGAGTCGTTAAGATTTAATTGTTGTGTGTTGGCTTTATCCTTTTTAATAAAAATGCACATTATCATTTGTTTTGTAGAGGAGAAGATTGAGGTAAGATTCCTTCACCCTATCCTTTTCTTTTTATGCATTTTTTTATGCATTTTAATTCCTTCTTTCCTTCCATACTTGTGTTTGGTAGGATTGCCCCCCTCTTTTGTAGAATCAACTTAACTTCTCTAGTAAGTAAGTTGCATTCTATGTTTTTCCTTCTTTAGGATTAGAAGACCTCACAAACCATTAGGATCTCCTTTTTGTGCATAATAAATAACTTAGGGTTGGTCTTAGTCCCCCTTAGTTTTTGTCCTTTTTCTGATTTGAGTCATTCTTTCTCACCTCACAAAGAAAATAATAAAATACCTAATAAAGGTTTAATGTTCTTGTACGACACGAGACTTTGTTGCGGAGTGCTTGTACGCGTCCTGTTTCGGGGCGAGGTGTAATTACTTCCCGCGATGGATAGGTCTTAGTATGAGAATGTTCACAAACAAATTCAAAACATTTCTCATAAAAGACAAAAACAAACAATAAGCGGATTTCCTGCAAGAACTTCTTTTCTCATCTCATCCATTCTGAACGCGAACTCGCGATGACTTGTCTCGCATGCAAGACGGTAAACGCACTCGTACCAGACGAGCCTGCAACACCTGAGCATAGACATACGCAGTTCCAGCTGTAAAAAAACAAACAAATAGTTCCCGCCTTAGTTATGCGAACTACGTCGACTCTGATCCTCATTATCCTGATGAGGTACGTAGGCAGCGGGGTAGGGCCCGTTCGAGCGCATTCTTTATTTTCCCTACATTTTCCCCCTTTTGTTCTTTCTCTTTTCCAGTTCCTTTCTCATTCCCATTCCAGTCAGCAGTTTTATTCAGCAGCAGTTATTTCTCACCCTTTGAAACAAGCAAGCAAGCGTGGATCCCATCTGGTACGGCGGACGGTCTGGGGTGATAATACCTTCCCAGGGCGTAACCGACTCCCGAACCCAGATCTTTGGTTCGTAAGGCCTCGTCCTTTCCTTCTTCCTCAGGTTTGTGCAACATTACCTTTCCCGTTCCTTCGGGATAAAAATGTATGGCTGGAAACTCTACCTTTTCTGCGCCACTTTCGCGTTTGTACTAGGATGAAAATCCCGGGAGCGACAGAGTGTTACTATCATTGACCGTTGTGGGGATTTCCCTAATGTACCACTCCTTGGCATAAGAGGGGGAATTACATACAACCCTTCTTTAGCTCTACGTCAGTTTGGTTATGCTCAGAGTAATGGTCCTCATGACATGCTTATCCAGGGTATTATGTTCGACTACGACAATGATCTTCAGGGTTACCATCAAAGGTTTATACGAACTTGGAACAAGGTGAACAAGATTGATATCAACACTTTGGAGCCGAAGTATTCTAATCTTATGGAGCCTTATCTTAGATGGGTTCGATCTCGTGCTCAGGCTCTTATGATGCCATATCCTGTTGTTCTACAAGTCACTATGGAGCCTGCTGCTGAAGGAGATGTTCCTTATATCATCCTTCATCCAGACATGTCCACTGATCTGGAAGAGTTGCAGAAGTCCTAGATTCAGTTGAAGGAGCAAAGGGATACTTTTGAGACTCATTTCAGAGTTGGTCAAGAAATAATTCTAGAGCTAACAAGACAACTTTATGAAGAGCAAAACCTCAACAAGTACCTCCACACAAAGAGGAAGCATCCATGGGAGACTTAAAACCCCATATATTTATCTTTTATATCTTATTGTCATTTCTTTGTAAGCCCAAGGGGCAAAACTTATATTAAGTATTTACTAATAAAAATTTTGTTTTTTGTTTTTTTCGTTTAAACAAATTTAAATCCTGCGGTCCTTGAAAACATTGCATATGCATATACATACCATATCATTACATCACAAGTTTCTTATGAACATGTATCTTATCTTCTCGTTGTTTATTTCAGCAGAAATGGCTCTCGAACAAACTGTTAAGGATCTCCAGACTCAGAATGCACAATTTCAAGAAATGATCCTGAACCTGTCCAAGGGACAAGATAAGCTGAAGACACTTTTGACTAAGAAAAAGAAGAAGACTAGAAAGTCAGTGGGCCTCATCAACCTGGGTAGAAGATTCAGAGGTCCTATCAAAACAGAAGAAGAGGTTGAGAATCTTGAGTCTGAAAATTCTGAGGGAGAAGGAGATAGCCTTCATGACACTATGGAAGATTCTGATTTTGAGGAGAACTATTATCATGATCCTGCTAGAGAGGAGAAGTATAAGATGCTGGTAGACAGAATGAATGCTATGGAACTACAGAAGAATTGTGGGTTTGACTTTGAAGATTTGAGTTTGATTTCTGGAGTCTCCATCCCTATAGGTTTCAAGATTCCTACTTTCGTGGTGTATGATGGTGTGTCCTGTCCAAACCTACACTTGAGGTCTTATGTCAGAAGAATTCAGCCCCATACTCCTGATAAGAAGTTATGGATACATTTCTTTCAAGAGAGTTTGTCTGGATCCCAACTAGAATGGTATTATCAACTGGAGAGTATCAATATTTGCAACTGGAATGATCTTGTTGAAGCTTTTTATATGCAGTACCAATACAATTCTGATTTAGCACCAACTCGCATGCAACTCCAAAGCATGTCCATGGATGCCAAAGAAAGTTTCAAGGAGTACGCTCAGAAATGGAGAGATCTGGCAAGTAGAGTTCAACCCCCTTTGACTGATAGGGAATTAGTTGATATGTTCATGAGTACGTTGACTGGTCCTTTCTATAGTCATCTCATTGGAAGCTCATCATCTGGCTTCACTGAGCTAATAATGACTGGAGAACGTGTGGAAAGTGGGATACGAAGTGGAAAGATTCAGATAGTTGCTTCTTCAGGTGTTACCAAGAAACCCCCTCCTGGAAATAAAGAATCCAATGTTGTGTATAGCCAGTGTAGTCGTAATGATCGTAACCAATCCGTGGGAGTTGTTTTGATTTATAATCCTAAACATCCACCACAAGAGCAACAAAAAAATACTCATCCCAAGCCTAGGAGGCAGTTTACTAAGCTCAATATGTCATTGGCTCAGGCTTTGCAGCATATGTTGAAAGGAGAATTGATTACTTTGAAGGACCCACCACAGAATATCAATACCTCCTCTTCTTGTTACAATCCCAATGCAAGGTTTGCATACCATTCTAATAGTCATGGCCATGATACTAACAGTTGTTGGTCGTTGAAGAACAAAATTTAGGATATGATTGAGAATGGAGAAATTGAGTTTGACCCTCCAGAGACTCCTAATGTGATTACTGCTCCCATGCCCAAACATGAGAATATTGTTAATGATGTTGATGAGGTTGTTTATGTTCGTACTATGGCTGAAATAACTACTCCTCTAGATATTGTCAAGAAGAAACTTGTGCAAGCCGGTTTATTTCCGGGTTGCAGGGAAGATTGTTTTTACTGTGCCTATAAACCTGATAGTTGTTGGAGGTTGAGGTCAGGTATTCAATGCCTGATAGATAACTATACTATACTATTTGAGAGGATCCCTTCTATAGAAAGTCTGTGTGGAGGTTTGGTTCAAGATGTGAAATTTGAAGACGTGGCTATGGTTAACAAGATCCCTATGAAGATTACTTCCATTGGTCCAGTAAGGATCACTTCTAAAGGTCCTGTGAAGATTACTGCTGAGCTAAAGGTGGCTCCAATGATTATTACTACTCCTGGTCGTATCCCATACACTTCTGGCAAAGCTATACCCTGGAATTATGGTTCTGATGTTTATATCCATGGTGTCAAACAAGGGCCTTTGACTGATGCACCTGTTAATGATGTTAATCTTGATGTGGAAAATATTGCTGGATCCAGTAAGGTTACCAGGAGTGGAAGAATTTTCTCTCCAGAGGACACCTCAAAAGCTGCTGCTACTCCAGTTCATATCTCTAACCCTGGGCGAAATACTGAGGCTCGGGGCAAAGGACCATTGATTGAACCTATTCAAGCTGAGGCACCAGTTCGTGAAGATCTCTCTAAGCAGATGGAAGAAGTACTGAAGATCATCTGCAAGAGTGATTATGATATTGTTGACCAGTTGGGGCATACTCCCTCCAAAATCTCCATGTTATCTCTGCTATTATGTTCTGAAGCCCACGCCAAGGCTTTAATCAAATTCCGGAAGACTGCTCATATACCACATGAAATCTCGGTGGACCAATTTGAAAATTGTGTTGCTCATCTAACTAGTGATAATGGTTTGGGATTTAATGATGCTGATTTGACTCCTATCGGCATAAACCATAATAAAGCTCTGCACGTCTCCGTTGAATTTAGGGGCACTACTTTGTCTCATGTATTGGTGGATAATGGTTCTTCATTAAATGTATTACCTAAGGAGGTTCTAGACAAACTCAATTTGAATGATGTTGTGTTAAGGCCAAGTAATGTGGTGGTGAAGGCCTTTGATGGTTCAAGAAGAATGGTGCATGGAGTGGTGGATCATCCAGTTAAAGTAGGATCTCAAGTTTTTTATTCCACTTTCTATGTGATGGATATTCGTCCTGCGTACTCCTGTTTGCTTCGGCGCCCCTGGATCCATGGGGCAGGTGCTGTGACTTCTACTTTACATCAGAAGTTGAAATATCCGGTGAGAGGAAAGGTTGTCACTGTTTATGGTGAAGAAGAATACATGGTCAGTCATGTGAACACTTTTAAATATGTTGAGATGGAGGGTGAATTTGTTGAGACTCCTTGCCAGATATTTGAAGTTGTTCCTTGGGTCATTCCTTCTACTGAAGCTCCCCCTGTTGTCAAAAGAGTGCCTGTGATTACTAGAGTGCCTCTTACAATGGCCTCCCTCAAAGATGCTAGAGTTGTGGTTGAAGAAGGTGGTTGTACTATTTGGGGTCAGCTTACTGACATTCCTTACAAGTCTGACAAGTTTGGTTTGGGTTTTACTGCAGAATCTCAGAAGGTTATTCGTCGTGCTCGTGCTGCTCGTATCACTCATGGAGGAATCATAAGGGACCCAGTCAATGCTGTGGAAGATTATGATGAAGGTTAAACCTGGACGATTGCATTTTTCCTACTATGGGGAATGGACTCAACAATTGGAAGGCCGAAGACGTTATTCCTATCTCCTTTAGTCAGGAGTAAATGCTATTTCATTTTTCTAAATTTATTTTTTGTAACTTTGAATAATTAAATACTTTTAAGCCTTGTGCCTTGCCCGGGGCACGATGGTATGCTTATTAGGGTTGTCATTTCATTTGCATATCTTCATTCAATAAAATCAATGGACGTTTCTCGATTTCGTAAATATTAAGCTCTTTGTCTTTCTTTTATTTTTTTCCTTTTATCAAAACAAAAGCAATGTGTTCTTACACACACCCACATCATTAAATGCAAATATTCATCCACTCTAGATCCTATTGATAACAATTCTGCTATTGCCAACTATGACTTCGAAAATCAGATCTATCAAGCCGAGGATGGAAAGGAGGAAGATTGTGAAGTACCTATAGAGTTGGCTAGATTACTACAGCAAGAAAAGAAAACTATACAACCACATGAGGAACCAATTGAAGTTGTGAACTTAGGAACCGAGGAAAACAGGAAAGAAATCAAGATAGGTGTTGAACTAGAAGATGGTATCAAGAGCAGGTTGATTCAGATGTTACATGACTATGAGGAAGTTTTTGCATGGTCTTATGAAGATATGCCAGGGTTGGATACAGATATTGTGGTTCACCGTCTACCAGTGAAAGAGGATTGTCGTCCGATAAAGCAGAAAGTTTGTCGTATGCGTCCTGATATGTCAGAAAAGATTAAGGCAGAAGTGATGAAACAATTCAATACAGGATTTCTAGCTGTTATTTCTTATCCACAATGGGTTACAAACGTGGTGCCAGTGCCTAAGAAAGATGGTAAGGTACACATGTGTGTAGATTACATGGATTTGAATAGAGCCAGCCCTGAAGATGATTTTCCACTTCCACATATTGATGTTCTGGTAGACAATACTGCTCAGCATAAAGTATTCTCTTTTATGGATGGTTTCTCTGGGTATAATCAGATTAAGATGGCACCTGAAGATATGGAGAAGACTACATTTGTTACACAATGGGGCACTTTCTGCTATAAGGTAATGCCATTTGGTTTGAAGAATACTGGGGCAACATATCAGCGTGCTATGGTGGCTTTGTTCCATGATATGATTCACCATGAATAGAGGTATATGTGGATGATATGATAGCCAAATCTCAGAATGAAGAAGAACACCTTGATCACCTGCACAAGTTGTTTGAAAGGTTGAAGAAATACAAGTTGAGGTTAAATTCAAACAAATGTACTTTTGGAGTTAGATTTGGTAAACTTCTGGGTTTTATTGTCAGTGGCAAAGGTATTGATGTAGATCCGGCAAAGGTAAAAGCTATACAAGAGATGCCTGCTCATTGTACTGAGAAAGAAGTTAGAGGTTTCATGGGACGATTGAATTATATTGCAAGATTTATTTTCCAGTTGACTGCTACTTGTGAATCAATCTTCAAGTTGTTGAAGAAAAATCAAGTATTGGAATGGAATGATGAATGCCAGACAAATTTTGATGAAATCAAAAGGTATTTACAGGAACCTCCTATATTGATGCCACCAGTTGAAGGAAGATCCTTGATTATGTACTTGACAGTATTGGATGGCTCAACGGGGTGTGTGTTGGGGCAACATGACGAGTCTGGTCGAAAAGAGCAGGCAATATACTACCTTAGCAAAAAGTTTACCGACTGTGACAATTAAGACAATATATGTTGACGATTAAGACAATATATGTTGACTCATACCACTTTATTGATTTCAAAAATGGATCCAATCAAGTATATATTTGAGAAACCTGCTCTATCCAGACGAATAGTAAGATGGCAAATGATCTTGACATAATATGACATACAGTTTACTACTCAGAGATTAATCAAAGGAAGTGTAGTAGCTGACCATTTGGCTCACCAAGCAGTGGATGACTACCAATCTATGAATTTTGAGTTTCCAGATGAGGATATTATGATTGTTACTAAAGAACCTAGACAATATGAAGGACCTGGACAAGGATCCCGATGGACTATGGTTTTTGATGGAGCTTCTAATGCGCTTGGTAATAGTGTTGGTGTTGTGATTATCTCTCCTAAAGGCTGTTATACACCAGTTACTGCAAAGCTTTGTTTTAAATGTACCAATAATATGGCGGAGTATGAAGCGTGCATCATGGGTATCAAGGTTGTTATTGAAATGAAGATCCAATTTTTGGATATGTATGGAGATTCAGCCTTAGTAGTCAGTCAAATTAAAGGAGATTGGGACACCAGGCATCCTAATCTTATCCCTTACAAAGAGTATGTTTTGTCGTTGATCCCGTATTTTGAAAATATTACCTTTGGACATATTCCACGAGAAGAGAATCAATTGGCCGATGCACTAGCTACCATGGCATCTATGTTTGAAATCAGTTTTGATAATGAAGCTCCGAGAATTACTATTGATCAATTTGACAAACCTGCATACTACAATGAAGTGGGTACTGAAGGAGTAGAAGAAAAGCCTTGGTTCCATGAAGTGAAGAGATATCTTGAAGCTCAGGAGTTCCCTGAAGGGGCATCTGTCAATGATAAGAAGTTTCTGAGGAGGTTTTCTGCTAAATTCTTCCTGAGTAATGGAATTTTGTACAAACGCAACCACGATTCAACTTTGCTTCGCTTTATGGATAAGAAAGAAGCAGTAGAGATTATGGAGGACATGCATGATGGGATATTTGGTACTAACTCTAGTGGGCATACAATGGCTAAGAAGATTCTGAGAGCAGGTTATTATTGGTCTACCATGGAAGTTGACTACTATCAACACTCCAAAACTTGTCACAAATGCCTGATTTATTCTGATAAGGTTCACGTGCCTCCAGTTCCGTTGAATGTTCTAACTGCTCCATGGCCTTTTTCCATGTGGGCATCGATATGATTGGTGAAATCAAACCTACTGCCTCTAATGGACATCTTTTCTTCCTCGTAGCTATTGATTACTTCACAAAGTGGGTGGAGGCGGCTTCATTTGCTTCTGTTACTAAGAATGTCGTGGCTCGATTCATCAAATATAATCTTATATGCAGATATGGCATCCCTGAAAGGATTATCACCGATAATGGTACTAATTTGAACAACACTATGATTACCGATCTCTGCACGCAGTTCAAGATTAAACTTCACAACTCTTCTCCATATCGTCCAAAGATGAATGGCGCAGTGGAAGCCGCCAACAAGAATATTAAGAAGATCTTGCAAAAGCTGATAGTTACATATAAGGATTGGCATGAGATGTTACCATTTTCTCTTCATGGTTATCGCACCACCATGCGTACCTCAACAGGGGCAACCCCATTTTCCCTGGTCTATGGTATGGAAGCAGTTTTACCCATTGAAGTTCAGATTCCCTCTTTATTCTGCTTTACTTTTCCCCTTTTACTAAAGCAAAAAACGTCTATTGATTATGTTTGAAGGAATATATGCTTTTGAATATGATTGATGTTTACCAGAAATGTATAAAATACAATAATAGCATTTACTAAGATGTTTCCCACTCGACGAAGTCTTCAAGCAGTTTCATATCCTCCGAAGAATTAAGTCTCCCGGATCTATGTCCATCTCTTTTATCCTCAATTAGGATATTCAGGAACTTATTCCTTCAATAAGAAGTACGGCGAACGAAAACGAAAAGGTTCTAAGTACAATATTCTTAAACAAGACGGAAACGAAGTCTTCATACTCCTCAGCAACAAATCGGGATTTATTTTCCCAGCCAACAGTTGTTATATGAAGCTACTGATCAGTTTCCCGGCATACATAATTCATACATACATCATATCATATCATATCATATCATATCATATCATATCATATCATATCATATCATATCATATCATATCATATCATATCATATCATATCATATCATATCATATCATATCATATCATATCATATCATATCATATCATATCATATCATATCATATCATATCATATCATATCATATGCATTTTCATAAAATATTATCTTGCAGGTTGTTATATATATATCATTATGCTTGCACAAAACTAACCTTGTTTTTCAGGTTAAATTCTCCAGCAGACAAACTTCATCAACAACTTACCTCGGGCCTTCGTTTATTCTTCCTGCAGGTTATCTCATTTTTGGGCCGTCGTTTATTCTTCCCAAAAATCAACTTACCTTGGGTCGTCGTACATTCTTCCCAATGGTTATCCTGTTACCTCGAGCCGTCGTTTATTCTTCCCGCATGTTATCTCATTTTTGGGCCGTCGTTTATTCTTCCCAAAAATCAACTTACCTTGGGTCGTCGTACATTCTTCCCAATGGTTATCCTGTTACCTCGGGTCGCCGTTTATTCTTCCCACAGGTTATCTCATTTTTGGGCCGTCGTTTATTCTTCCCAGAAATCAACTTACCTTGGGTCGTCGTTCATTCTTCCCAATGGTTATCCTGTTACCTCGGGCCGTCGTTTATTTTTCCCACAGGTTATCTCATTTTCGGGTCGTCGTTTATTCTTCCCAGAAATCAACTTACCTTGGGCCGTCGTTCATTCTTCCCAATGGTTATCCTGTTACCTCGGGCCGTCGTTTATTCTTCCTGCATGTTATCTCATTTTTGGGTCGTCTTTTATTCTTCCCAGAAATCAACTTACCTTGGGCCGTCGTTCATTCTTCCCAATGGTTACCCTGTTACCTCGGGCCGTCGTTTATTCTTCCCGCATGTTATCTCATTTTTGGGCCGTCGTTTATTCTTCCCAGAAATCAACTTACCTTGGGCCGTTGTTTATTCTTCCCAACGGTTTTCTTGTTACCTCGGGCCGTCGTTTATTCTTCCTGCAGGTTATCTCATTTTTGGGCTGTCGTTTATTCTTCCCAGAAATCAACTTACCTTGGGTCGTCGTTCATTCTTCCCAATGGTTATCCTGTTACCTCGGGCCTTCGTTTATTCTTCCCGCAGGTTATCTCATTTTTGGGCCGTCGTTTATTCTTCCCAGAAATCAACTTACCTTGGGCCGTCGTTTATTCTTCCCAAGAATGTCATCTCCATATTTAAGAAACATATCTGAAGACTCTTTATCCGAATGGCATCTTTAAGCCCATTCAGGCATCACAATCAACCAACAGTATCATTCTACACACCAGCGAGTGCAAATTTTTGGGTTTTTGTGTTCAATCCTCTCCAATCTTCAAGTTACGAATGGCATGCATGCCAATCTAACTCCTCAGATTCTAGAAAATTGAACAAGAGGCAGCTGTTGTACCCCAAAATTTTCCCTCCGACAATCAAGAAAACATCTCTCAAGACTTCTAAATAATCATAAGATCCTCAAGACTCCCAATTGGTTAAGAAGTGTGGAAGTTTCCTCAGACAATGCCTCCTCCTAAGCAAAGTGTCCAAAACTAGGGTTTTGTGTTTCTTCAGGTTAAAATGAGTTTCAAGGCTTCAAGTGAGCTTCATAATATCTCACATGTATACAAGAATCCCCATGCCAAGTTTCAAGACTTTCTCAATAAGTTTGCCCAGTCAGAAGATCAGATATGCAAAAATCAGTCAAAGTAGTTAAAAAGTCAAACTAAGGTCAACAGTGGTCAAATCAAAGTCAAACTTCAAGATTTTTTGCCAAAATCAATATTATGAAGTAAAATACATCATTTGATCAATGGTTGATCATAATTCATAAAGGAAGTTTCAGATCATCAAGAATCAGGAGTTTCTAAATTAGGATTTTCTTAAGGAAAGTCAATTGAACTTTGACCAGCCATAACTTTCACATGCTTCATCAAAAAAATTCCATCCAAATCTTATTTTGAAGGAAATTGAATTCTCTACAACTTTATGTCTCACAATCCAAGCCTAAAAATGCTTCATTTAAAAGATATGAGCTAAAACATTATAGGTCATTTCAAAAGTCAACAAAAAGTCAACATCTTCCAAGGGGCATAATTTGAAAATGGTAAAAGATATGGACATGAGACCAAAGAGGTTGGTTAGAGGACTACTTAATATTTCCAAAATGTCCAAGAACACCTTCATAGCCTTAAAATTGAGGGATTTGTGCCTTTGCAAAGTTGGAAAATTTTTTAGGGGTATATTGAACAAATGAGGTCTTAAAACCAAATTTTTCCAAATGGACTTGCAATTTTGTAATCCAATCCTTACAATGACATCATGAACGACCCAATGATTATTTTTTCATATTTTTATAGTTTATTTTATATTTATTTGAATTTTATTCATTAAAATTCAATTAAATATATATAAAATATGAAAAGTCAAATGAAGAATGAAATCTTTGATGGAAAATTAGTTGGATTATATTTAGAATGATTGGAAATCAACTAAAGTCAGATTGGATCAAAAATAGAAAGGTTAGATGAGATTTTTTGAATATTTGAAAGTGAAGAAACTTCATGATCAAGCAATCTTCACAAGCCCACAAAATCATACACAAGGACACGAATTTTCTGCCTCCAAGAGCATCAAACCAATTCCAAAATTTTCATCAAATTTCAATTTTCGGTTTTGGTAATTTAGCCATGTTCAGAGACTTTTATGCATTGCAATTGCTTTATTGATGTTCATTGAACATATTTCAATCATCATACACATCAAAAGCATGCTCATAAGCCGTAACCGAATCAAGATTGTTCTTGAGTTTTTGATTTCCGATTCTCATTATTTATGCATCATACACTAATTTTGATTGTTGATTTGTGTTTAGAATGAAGTATACAAGCTTTCTGGATAATTTTCTTGAAGAACCATAGCCTAAAACGCAAACGGCCATTGTTAGGGTTTGAGCTTTCGTTTTAGGGCTTCACGCAATAGGCCATATAAATATTGTTTGAGACCATAATTGAACTAAATGAACTGTGTAGATCATGTTGGCATGATCAATTTGTGGAATTTGTACGTTTTTGTAGAAGTATGTGTTGTGTAGGTTTTGTTCCCAGGAAAATTTGCAGGAAGCTTCGTAGGAAAATTCGCAGGTAAACCTGCGAATTTCAGAGGAAGAAGATGAAGTTCTTGGCACCATCTGGGAATTCAAATATTTGATTTAATATTTTATTGAATTGTTTCTGTTTTATTTCAACAAATGTTGGTTGGACCAGTGGTTAGAGCGTGCGCGTGTGGTTGGAAGGTCTTGGATTCAAACCTGGGTGAGACCATTCTTTTTCTCATTATTTTCTTTATTCAATAGGTTTACTATATAATTATTTGTTGCTGTTTATGTTCAGACGCTCCCCATGTGGCTTAATGGCAAAGGCTTGACTTGGTAAAAGGAAGGGTTGGGGTTCGAATCCTGGTGACTTAACAATTTTTTTTCATTTTTCACTATATTTTGAAGACTTAATATATAATGAAATGTTGCTGGTTCCTATCACCAGTGCATGCGCAGCTCAGTTGGTCATTCCTCTCTTCATCCAGGTTAGGGACCTGAGTTCAAATCTCAGGTCCATCCTTTTCCTTATTTTCTTCTTTTTTCTAATTTTCTTTGTTTTTTAATCAAACTTAATTAATATAATTAAAATGTTTTTCTAAATAAATAACCAATAATGTTTTTTTTTTATAAATCTCATATTTTCAAAAACTCATAATCATTTTCTTAATGTTTATTAATTGTTTTAATATATTTGTATATAATTATTATATATATATTTTGTAAATAAAAAACTAATTTATTTTAATTATGTTAACAAACCCTAATTTCTTCAACTAACCCTAAATTTTTCCATTAACCCTAAAAATCTAATTTATTTTCTTAAACCCTAATTAAAATATTTTTATAATAACTTTTTATTTTGTATAAATACTTTATTCTCTTATTACTATTATTATTTAAACTTATTATTTTTCTAATAAATTCTTAACAATTTCTAACTTATTTAATTTCTTTAAAAATACTAACTTTTCTTTATTACCTCATTATTATTTTCTTTTAATTCTAATATCCTAATATTTATTTGCTTTATTATTATTATCATTTATTATTCTTATGATTATATTGTAATTATCCCAAAGCCATGTAATAATTTTAGATTTATATTTCCGCATTATTTTTATTGTTATGGTTAGTAATTCTAGGGCGTGTATAACCTAAATGGATAAAATGACTTAGAAAATTAATTAAAAAGATAAATATTTGAAAACAAACACTCACACACGTAAGTCGATCTTTGATCGCCATCTTGCACTTCCTAGGGTATTCCTCTTGGTTGCCTTACTTAAATGGTCAAGTCCCTCGAATATAGGAATGTCTTAAGCAATGTCCCTTCAAGTATAAATCATCATAGTCCCTACAATTTAAAAGATCAAGTCCCTTCGAGGTTGCCTACGATAAAGATCTTGTCCCTTCGAATAAATGATGATAGTCCCTACGAATTGCTAAAGACATCCCTTAAGTTTCCTTCATTGACCCTACGATGACCCTACGCCCGTCCCTTAAAAAAATCCAAGGTAATGACTACCTATTCCTTAATAATAGGGATAGTCTTACCCTCGAAAGGACATATAAGAACATGAATGACTTAGTCTAGGGTAGGTACCTCATAGTTATTTGCTCACTCTTCAAAATTACTTTTGACACCTCACTTTCTTAAACATTATTCAAAACAAGGCTTTGTATACATCCATACGAGGATCATTACAAAGTACTTAGAAAAATTTCTAATCACACACTACACTCTTTACAAAAAAATTTAAGTGAGCTAAGTAACTAAGAGCCCATGGATAACCATGGATATAAAGGGTGCTAACACCTTCCCTTTGTATAAGCTACCCCCCGAACTCAAGTCTTTTAAAATAGGTCTTTCCTGTTTTTTATGTCCTTTCCTTATGGATAAAATAAAAGTCGGTGGCGACTCTTGCTATCCGCAACATAACTGAAAGTCAGTTCTCCCACCGTGTTACACATATTATACCAAATTCTAAGCTTTATGTCTAAATTAGCCCCGAAGTAGTTTATTTTAGCAGTGAACACCGCCTAAAGTACAAGCTACGTGGAAAACTGATGCAAATAAGTGATTGATCATAAAAATGTCAAAAAGAAGAAAAAGAAAGAAAAATATCAAGATTATGCAAGCCATTGGTAAAATAATCAAGCTGCACAAAAGACAAGGAAAAAAGACTGATGTCAGTCGGTTCAGAGGAATCTGGTTTTGAACTCGGTAGTGTGAATTACTGTTCGATCCCCCACGACTTACATTGGGTTTGATAAAGGGTTACCTCACTCGTGTACCAGACCCCATTTGAAAATAAGGATCAAATTCACTAACAGGCTATTTCACTATGCGCGTACAAAGGTAAAGGGCTTAATGTGATTACGCCATAATGAAACCGGGTGAAATAGATATAAGAGCATCAGGCTGAGTTATAAATGCATGATTCAAATTGATTTGTAAGGGAGGTTGAGAACATTGCTTGTTTTTAGTGTCATTAGTGTATTTTTAGTGTTCTAGTTAATTTCGGTTGATTTAACATGAAGTCACACGACCACATATGGATATGTGTTATGTTTCGTGTCCGCTTGTAAAGGTATTTTATTTAAAACCATGATTGATTGTTTGCTTGAGGACAAGAAAAGATTCAAGTCTGGGGGAGTTTGATAACTCGGATTCATATCGATTATTTAATACGATTTCTAATTAATTAACATATTTATTTATTTGTTTTGGACAATTTTACGCGCATATTGTGTTTGTTTTGCAGACATTCGATCGAATATGTCGTTTGGAGGCAAGAATGCAAAAAGGAAGACTTTAAGGCAGGAAACCAAGAAAATAGAAGGAAAAATGACAGAAAAATGCATTTCTGCATTTCACCATCCAAACGGTTATCTCATTGTTGAGACGGTCGTCTCACTCACTCAGACGCCCAACTGGGCACTTAGTTGGTCGTTTCACACTTTTAAGTTGTCCGTTTCAAATCTATGACGCTCACTTCAAATTTAATGATTCAGTAACGTAAATCCCGTAACAGAAGCATCACAAAGTCAATAGCAGTGAGATTCTTCCGTCAACGCAGAGAAATTTCCTCAACCCTAATCCACACAGTCTCAAAAATCAAGTTAAAAGCCCAATCGAAGTCCAAGCCGTAATTCTCTCAACAAACTCCATCACAACATCTATAAATAGAGTTCTCCGCCACTTACCGGGAGAGCTTCGTTTGACGTCCAATTTCTGTCGTTTTTGTTCTGTGAAGTTTGCCTTTAATTTTTTGTATTGCATTTATTTTTATTTCTTTTACCGAACCCTAGTGATAGTTTCCGCCATTAGGAAACTATCACCATTTTTATTGTTTCTAGCCACTGCATTTTCGTTTTCGTTCAAGTTTCGAAGTTTGGTTGATCAAGGATAGTGCAACCAGGTTTATGATTTTAATGTTATTTTATTTATTTATTATCGCATTTATTTACATTAATAAATTCTTCTTCTTCTACCTTTCTTTATTTATTATGTTAGCTTAAACCGTTAATCGGTATGTAATTGTATAAACCGGAATGAATTCGATAGAATTAGGCTAAAACCTTAAATTAAGTTATAATCTGGTTTCGATTTCTTATTTTAATTCACTTTCGTTAAGAGAGTAAGGGAGTCTAAAAGATTAGGATTAAGACCTCGAGAGTGTGAGATTCTAGTTAGATTGCTGAAATTGAGCATTAGTTTTAAACACAACGCTTTAAAACTAATTAGAACCTTTAGGTTTCCAAAAAGTATTTCTAACTTGAATTGACATAGCGAGAGCGCTCAATTGAACTCAGGAGTATAGTATTAGGCAAGACCACGAGAAATCAAAAAATAACCAGAAATCAAACCACCACCACTCAAACAAAAACCACCTCCATCCAACTACCACCACAACCCAAAAGTTAAAAAAGAAAAAAAACAGAAACCACATTTTGGAACCACGCACAAATGTAACAGAGGCGAAGAGAGTTGAACCGAAACCGAGTCATATACCACCACCGCAAATCGAACCCAGAAACCATCGCGGGTTGAGACAGAGAGATCTCCATGAGAAACACCAAAAATGGAAACCAGATTGGAAAATCGAAACCAAACTGAACGACCGTGAGAGACGCATAGCGAGAGAGACAGATTACCGGAGTTTAAAAATCGCAAGGGTGGGGTTTCTTTTTTACTTTTTGCTTATTTAAAGAGGAATCTGTTTTTTATGTTTTTTCTAAAGGAAACCCTGTTGCTTTTTTATTGTTTCTGTTACTTTTTTTCTTATTGTTCTATTTTTTGGGTAGTTCTGGTTGGGCCTAGCACATGGCCACCAATCGATTTACTACACACAGCACTCTGACTTATCTAGCTGCATCCCTTTTTACTATGTTTTTTTTAATGTTTATTTGTTGTTGACGGGATTCTTAAGCCCATGCTTTCCCATACACACACCAGATCTATTCACGTACCATCTGTCTCATTATTTCCTTTGTTTTTTTTTAATTTTCTTTTGTTTTTTTAGGTCATTTAAAAATGATTTCAAGTTTTTTTTTCCATTTTTATTACTTTGTTTAATTCTAGCTCCATTTTATTTAATTAATTTTCATTAGGACCGATGATATCATAAAATGTTGAATATGTTTGATTTCATTAAATCGGTCAATTTCGATCAATATGAGGCCTATTTAGTTTAGTTTTTTATTTATCAGGTTTTTTCTCGATTTATTTCCATTTTGGAAAAGTAATCTAGTTATTTTATTTTATCGTTCATTTAATTTTTATGGTTGATGAACATCTAAATAATCTTGAGATTCGTCGCAAGCCGACTTGAAATCTCGATTAAATGATGAGACAATGTGATTTCATTTCATTTCATTTATTTTATTTTCGTATTTCATTTCAATATCAACGCTCTACTCCTCATAGAATGATTCTAACATTGAATCGGTTCTAAGGTAGTTAAAGAGCTACATTTCAACGCCTTCGATTAATTTAAGGTCCAATGCCTCCAATAGTTTATGAGACTTGACACACGCTTCCTCTTGGGCCAATACAATGAAACCTTTTATTTTGTGAAATCCCATGTAATTTATTTTGTACCCCTTTCCCATTCCTTTGTACGCACTTTATTTATTTTCCGCATTTATCATTTCGATCGCTAGGAGCACCCTTAGGGACTAGTTTAGATCTTGCCTTAGTTCGCGAATCCTTGGTCCAACACCAAATGGTTGCACTCACACACACTTGCACTTTATTTTTCGGTTATGGTTTCGTTTTCTAGGAGCCCCCTTAGGGAGGAATCGGATCCACCTAACCTTGCGAGCCGAGCGCATTGTGCCTCGCTAACAAACCAACAAATAAACCTCCATTTGCATTTACTCGTAAGTCGAGTGCTTCGCGCATCGTAATTAAACCTCAATCAAAAAACCAAAACGTTTCTTTTATATCCAAACCTTTGATCCAACGTCAAGCGGTCGTAGGTAAATAAAATACTTTAATAATACAAGAAGAATTGCACGCCACGAGCCTTAAGTGGTAGAAAGGAGGGTAATGAGCATCTCGTTATTCGCTCTAATTATTTCGACGTAAGACACTTGGCTTGTTGGGCAGAATAAACTACCCATAGTCTTTAGTGAAATTCGACTCCTAAACCCTTTCATGAAAGGAAGGTAATAAAACCAACAACCAACCAACCGTAGTATGCCGAACTACGAGGCTCTGACTTTCCCATTGCACGAGGGAGTATGTAGGCACGAGGATCTCAATCATTGCCGAGCACCTAGGATCAATCTAACTTATAAGTCAAACTCTTTTCCCTTAGCAAGTAACTCATTAGGCATAGACATCCTTTCGCACGTGGCAACTGTGAGGGGTGCTAATACCTTCCCCATGCATAACCGACTTCTGAACCCAGGAAATGGTTGCGATGACCTTTGTCTTCATCCTCTCTTTAGACGATTTTTATTTATATCTTCCTTTTCCATTTATGGGAATAAATGAGAATCAGGCGGAGACTCTCATGTCTGCCCAGCGTGCGGTTCTTTTATCGCGGGGATGTATTTTTCGGGGTGCGATAACTGGTAACTCTATTGGGGACTGGTTCACCCCTATGCAAGTCAAGCCTAGTCTAGGTTGTTCCACGCTTGTTTGGATGTTTGCTTTTATGTCTTACTTGTTTATTTTTATCACTTTCTTTATCGCATTCCATATTATATATCTTGTGGCTCCTTGGTACTATGATATCAGATCGATACTTTGATTGTAAATGAAACTTGAGGGAAAGGCTCTATACCTGAGCTTATGAGTACAACCAATTAGGAAAGGTTGTGTAGTATGGGCTCCCGGGAGAAATTCTATCGTGGACGATTGATACAAAGACCTCGTCGTTTGGAGTAGATTCTAGTGCGAAGTTTGATGACCATCATATTTATGGCGCGGACGCTCAGTGTTTTCATTAGGATCGTCGACTCTAAGGACCTTAGAACCTTGAACTATTTAGCCCATACAAAGGGTTGATGGTCGCGTAGTATGGGGCACCGAGGGGTTACTCTTGTGTAGTTCGATACGAGGAACTCACTCTGAATAGACTTTCTCAATGGAGTTGACTGAATGTCGAATGGCCGACATGTCCAGCAAATAGTTGAGACAAGTCCATGACTCTGAGACTTGTGTTTGAAACCACGTGTCGATGCTCGCGTAGTATGGGGCACCTGGACATTTTCTCTCGCATATTTCGATACTAAGATCTCAACTAAAATAGATTCATATGAGGGAGTCAATCAACCATCATATTTATGGCGTGTCTAATGAACAAACATATGAATTGATAACTTTGGGGTTCCTGAAACTCTAGATCCAACTTAGTGAGATCATTGTGAGGAGAGTAATCCTTATCCTCCATTCTTACCTCAGACTCATGAAATCCCGTGATAAAAAATTTCAGCTATTAACTAGATCAACTCAAGACCCTGATCTTGCGATCCTGGATTCCTACATTGCATCCATATGTGTATCATGTTATTTTGCATTTGCATCATTATGCATCTTGCATTTCAAAACCTAAAACTCATTTCATCTACCAATAATGATCATCAAGCTGATTCCTTAACACTCCCATGTTGCTCAAGCCAATGTCCAATGAGTAATGGATCAGATTCAACAAAGACCATGTCGCCGCAAATGGCTTGTCAATTAATGCTTTTGAAGAGGTTGCCAAAGACCAAGTTGAATAGTCTTCAACCCCGAAGAAGTCAATAGATCAAGAGAAGTTCAATTCCTCAAATCAAGGCAGTCGTCTATTTATCATTTTGCATCCTTGTATTTTGTATTGTTGTTTAAGTATTATTTTCTTTGAACATTATTATTTTGTGTTTGGTTTTGTTAATGTTATTTTTATGCATGTTTTGAATTAGTCTATTCACATTCTCTCATCATTTCTTATGTATCACAAAATCACAAAAATATTTCTCCACTTCACTTTAGCAAAGATTTGAGGGAGGGTGAAGAAAACTAAATACCCATAACTGTTGTGGTATGCTTTTGGGTAAAACCTTGTCAATGATGTACATGAATTTTTCAAATCCCAAAACACTGGAGAGATAAGGAGTTAATCCCTAGTCAACCACTTCGAGCCTAGAAGTATAAGTTTCTTTCGGATACAAATCCTTACGCTTATCCCGGGGCAGGGTAGTTTTTCAGTTAACCTGACTACACCTTCAAATCGCAAGATGAGACATCCTGTCAGAGGAACATCAACAAATGACTTGGCAGTCATGACATTCAACAAATTCAAAAAGGAAAACCGCTAAGTCTAGCACCTAAAGGGAGACTTGAGCGAGACAAATAAAAAAATAAAATCAAGAAAACTACTAAGTTGAGCACCCAAAGGGAGACTTAGTCAAAAAGAAGAATCATATCAAATCTCGGTTGACCAAGCGCTTCATAAAGCAGTCCAGGTGAATTTCAAATAAAGATGAATCAAGCAGAAGAGGAGCTCAAATCCTCACCAAAAACAAAACAAAGATCACGTGACAACCAAATCAAGAATCAAAGGGTCACCAACATCCAACAAAATAAGATGACTATTGTAACACCATTTCTACCCACAACAAAATTAAACATATTAATTAAATAAAAATCAGAGTTCTACACAAAAAAGGAATCACATTTTCATCATAACATCATGTAAACAAAAAGTATGTGTCAAGTCCCGTAACATGGGTTGCAACTTAAATTCATAAATAAAATAAAACCTCAATTCGTGGCAGCGGATCATTATTCAACATCTTAATCATCAAGATAAAAAGGATTCACTTATAAATCAAACATCATCCCCAAGTGTTAACACAACCGAAACAACAAATATAAACCAAGCGTTCCCTAGTGTTACACGACACAGAGCAGGACACCATCTAGACTCTATAACGACAAGAGACACACTCCGAGCGACTTCCGATCACTGAACTATTCTTGAGAATCTGCAGGATGGCATAATAGACCATCACAAAAGGCATACAGGGTGAGTAATCCAAATTCAATAAAAATAATACAAGACATGAATCATAAGAACAAATAATCATACAATAGCTACAACGAACTCACCCACATATAACATCAACAAATACATATCATCAAACAACAAATACGACCATGTTATGCCACATAGAATGAAATGCAACATCATAAATGCATGTGGTACTGGTTTCAACATGTGATGGACACTGGCCATCTACTCTCCACGATGGAGCACAACATAATCAACAACATCTCAATCCACACAATGGGATTGAAGCCTAAATTCAACATAGGGAATGCCATGAATGCAAGAAACACAAAATAACATCATCATCATCATCTTTCATCAATACATGTATCAACATTCATCATTTATCATCAACATAATTTATTCATACTATCATTTCATCATGTCATCATTACTACTACTTATTCATCATTTATCTCATATCATCACTATTACTATTAAGTCTAGTATACTTAAACATGCGATCATTTTTCCAGCGACAACATAGCAATATAGCACGACAAACCAGACATAAAAAATCACCCAACGGAAGAAACATTTTTTTTTGGAAAATATATGGCTCGCTAAGCAGCGAGCCCACTTACTCTACTTGCTAAGCGAACTCTAGCTTGCTAAGCGAGGAACATGATTCGCTGAGTAAAACCCTACGATATCTGCAGAATCCAGACACACCCAGACCTCACTAAACCTCAAAACATCTGTAAAACAACAGAAAACATCCAATTACCACATTATCATCACGAATTCATCATTATTAACAACATACAACAATTAATTAACACTAATCTACAAACAATTATCCCAAAACTTAGGTTTTCATCCCAAAACCCCTATTTCTCATAAAACGTTCCTATATTATGATCACTGAACAAAAATTCTCCCCATACCTTAATTATTGTAGCTTCTCTTTTACTCTAGAGCAAAACCCCTTAGTCTCCTTGTTCTTAAGAACAACCTTCACCTTTTCCAAAACACGATTGTGAGAACTCTTTGACCGTATCCTCTATTATCATGAACTACTCAAAAGACAACCTTGCCCCTTAGACCTCCAAACTCTTTTTATTTTATTTTCTTAATAATATTAAATAATTCTCCAATATTATTATATCATTATCTTAAATAAAATAATTCTTTATTTTCCATAAAACGCCACTTATTTCCACTTATTCATAAATAATTACTTAATTAATTAAATTATGAAATTCAGATGTTACAAATCTCCCCCACTTTAGGATTTTTCGTCCTCGAAAATCTTACCTGAAGTAAATAGAGTCGGATACGACTCCTTCATCTGATCTTTAAATTCCCAAGTCCAACTTTCACCTGCTGGTCCACCCCACAATACCTTTTCTAAGGCAATCTCTTTTCCTCGTAACCACTTCATTTCTCGACCATCTATTTGCAATGGCAAAACTTCAACAGTCATATTTTCCCTCACTTGAATATCATCCATCTGAATCACATGTGATGGATCACACACATACTTCCTCAACTGCGACACATGGAACACATCATGCAAATTCGCAAGCGACGACGACAACGCAGTTCGATATGCTATCTCTCCAATGTTTTGCGAAATCTGATATGGTCCAACAAAACACGAAGTAAGCTTCCTAGACTTCAAAGCTCTTCCAACAACCGTCACTAGAGTAACTCTCAAGAACACATGGTCTCCCTCTAGAAACTCAAGTGCTTTCCTTCTTTTGTCATGATAACTCTTCTGCCGACTTTTGGAAGCCTTCATTCTTTCTCATATCATCTTAATCTTCTCAGTCCTCTCTTGCATAATTTCAGGTCCAAGTATTGCACTCTCTCCTGATTCATACCAACACAATAGAGTCTGAAATATTCTACCGTACAACGCTTCATACAGTGCAATTCCAATACTAGCATGATAACTATTGTTATAGGTAAACTCAATCAACGACAAATGACTATCCCAAGATCCTCCTTGATCCAACACACAAGCCCTCAGTAAATCCTCCAAAGATTGGATAGTCTTCTTAGTCTGACCATCTGTCTACAAATGATAAGCATAACTCATCCTCAACTTAGTACCCAAAGAATCTTGTAAGCTCTTCCAAAATCTTGAAGTAAACCGCATATCACTATATGATATGATACTCGACGGTATCCCATGCAACTTCACAATTTCTTCAATATACATCTCAGCTAGTTTCTAAATAGAATGATTAATCTTCATCGGCAAGAAATAGGCCGACTTAGTCAATCTATCTACGATTACCCAAATAGAATCATTTCCCTTAGTAGTCTTCGGAAAACCTGTTACTAATTACATGGAAATTCTATCCCACTTCCACTCTAGAATAATCAACGACTGCATCATACCTAACGGTCTTTGATGTTCCATCTTTGACTTCTGACAAGTCAAACACGCATACATAAATTCAGCAACATCCTTCTTCATACCGGGCCACCAAAACAATTTCTGCAAATCATGGTACATCTTTGTAGCGCCATGATGAATACTTAGTCGACTATAATATCCTTCTTCAAAAATACTCTTCTTAATTTCCGGAACATCAGGAATACACACTATATCCCGAAATCTCATCATACCATTCTCATCAACTCAGAATTCACCTCCATTACCTTGGTTAATCAAGGTCAATTGATCAACCAATTTCAAGTCAGATTGTTGTCCTTCACAGATCCTTTCCATAATTTCATTAGTCAACTTAAACATTCCCAACTTTACACTTTCAGACGTAGCTTCACACAACAAACTCATATCTCGGAACTGTTCAATCATTTCAAGTTCCTTCACCAACAACATTGACATATGCAATGCCTTTCTACTCAAAGCATCTGCAACCATGTTTTCCTTACCAGGATGGTAATTCAAATTAAATTCAAAGTCTTTCAACAATTCCAGCCATCTTCTATGCCTCATATTTAGTTCCTTTTGATCAAACATGTATTTCAAACTCTTGTGATCACTGAACACCTCAAATTTTGAACCAAAGAGATAATGTCTCCAGATCTTCAACATAAATACCACAGCTGCTAACTCTAAGTCATGTGTAGAATAATTCCTCTCATGAACCCTAAATTTCCTTGAAGCATAAGCAACCACTTGACCATTTTGCATCAAAACTCCTCCAAGTCCCATCTTCGATGCATCACAATATACTACGAAAGACTCATTCGGATTCGGAAAAATCAACACCAGAGGAATGGTTAACTTCTTCTTCAACTCCACAAAAATATTTTCACATGCAACATCCCACGCATAAGCTTGGATTTTTCGATTCAAATGAGTCAAAGGTAGCGCCAACTTCGAAAAACCCTCGATAAACTTCTTGTAATAACCTGCTAAACCCAGAAAACTTCTAATCTCGGTAGCAGACTTAGGAGTCTCCCACTACAACATTGCATCAATTTTTGACGGATCAACAACAATTCCACCACTAGAAATTATATGTCCAAGAAAACTCACTTCTTGTAACCAGAACTCACACTTCAACAATTTAGCAAATAATTGCTTTTCTCGTAACACCTGCAATACAATCCTCAAATTCTTTTTGTGATCTTCTTCTGTCTTGGAATAAATCAGAATATCATCGATGAAGTCTACCACAAATTTATCCAAGTACTCATGAAAGATTCTATTCATGCACTCCATGAACACACCGGGTGCATTAGATACACCAAACGACATCACCATATACTCATAATGACTGTACCTCGTTCTGAAAGCTATCTTAAGAATATCATCAGACTTGACACGAATCTGACGGTAACTAGATCGTAAATCAATCTTGCTGAATACACAAGCTCCTACTAAGTGATCCATCAAATCATCAATTCTCGGAAGTGGATACTTATTCTTGATAGTAACCTTGTTCAACTGCCAATAATCAACACACAACCTCATGCTATTGTCATTTTTCTTAACTAACAACACATGAGAATCGTATGGAGAAATACTAGTTCGAACAAACTTCTTCTCTAAGAGCTCTTCTAGTTGCTTCTTTAGCTCACTCAAATTTACAGCAGACATTCGATATGGAGCCATAAGCACATGACTAGTACCAGGTAAAAAATCTACGGTAACCTCAACTTCATGCTCTGGAGATAAATCACTTATATCCTTTGGAAATACATCAGGAAACTCTTGAACAACTGGAAAATCCCTCTACTTGCCTAACCGTCAAGAACAACAACTCACCATGATCACCAATTTCAGGAAATTTCTACAGTCTTCGCATAAAAATTGATATGCACAAAATTGAACTCTAACCAGTTCATTCCAAGAATAACATCAATTTGGTGTAAAGGCAAACACACCAGATCCATCAGGAAATCCTTTTCAAAAATTGTCAAAGGACACTTCTGACAAACAAGAGTAGTAGTAACAAAACCATTAGCTGGCATCTCTATTACCATACCACCATTCATACTAGACAACTTCAAATCCAACTTATTATCACATTCAAGAGAAATAAAAGAATGCGTAGCACCAATATCTATAATAGAAATCAACTCAACATTGTTAATAAAATAAGTACCTCATATTAGATTATCCTTCTTAGGAGCCTCAGAACCAGTTAACGTAAATACTCTGCCATTGGTCTGAGCAGCAATAGTAGTCTTCTTAGGCTTTTGGCATTAGGTGCTGATATGTCCCTGTTCACTGCAATTAAAGCAAGTTGGACCTTCATTTGGAAAATCAACAACCCTACGACCTCTCTTCCCACATCTATAGCATCACACCACTGGATTAGTGCAAACATCTGACTTATGACCAGATTCACCACACTTATGACACTTAGAAGGAATAGATCCTACTTCCCTACTTGACTTCTTCCCCTTTGAACCCTTATGCTTCCCCTTCTCAGTTTGAGTCACATATGGCTTTCCTCTAAACTGACCTTTCTCTTTCTTCTCACTTAGTTGCTTGTAATGATTAGATCGAGCTTGGCTATCTTCATCATAGATTCTACTCTTATCCACCAATTTATCATATCTTCGGATTTATTAACATCCAATTCCTTGCTTGATCTCTGGTCTCAACCCACTCTCAAACTTGAGACACTTTGATAGCTCAGCATGAACACGGTTGTAGTGAGGACAATACTTCACCAACCTCTCGAATTTGGCAGCATACTCTGCTACTGTCATACTTCCTTGTTTCAACTCAAGGAATTCTACTTCCATCTTACCACGAGCATCTTATGGAAAATACTTTCTCAGGAACTCCCTCTTGAACACTGCCCAAGTCACTGCAGTGCCAACATCCTCTAAACGCTGACGGGTATTATCCCACCAGTCTTCAGCCTCTTTAGACAACATATGTGTACCAAACTGTACCTTATGTGCATCTGTACACGCCATAACCCTAAAGATGTTCTCAATAGCCTTGATCCATTTTTGGGCATTAAGTGGTTCATGGTCACCTTCAAACACTGGCGGAATGTTACTTTGTAACTTCTCCAAAGCATGAAACTCATCATGTTCATTGTTCCGAGCAGTAGCCTTCGCCAATACCGCAACAGCTTCTACAAGCGCACACATGTTGTTTCCAGCCATTCTACACAACACTCACAACATAAGATAAGAATAATCATTAATAATAACGAACGACACAGACTAACAACAACGACACACAACCTGACATACCAACCTTCTCTGATACCACTAATGTAACATGTAACACCCTTTCTACCCCATCACAATTATCATACATTTTAATCATTTATCAGAGTAAAATGTCAAGAAAAGATGTCACATAAATCAAATTACTCAAGCCTCATAAAATATCACATTGAGTCCCGTCCCGTAACACGGGTTAATAAAATCATGAAAAACACTTTAAATCTCTTTTCAACAGTACGCAACAGAAAACAATACATCATATTTCGTCTTTAATAACATAAACCTCATAAATTATCCCCAGTATCATTTAATCAAAGGTACTCAAGAAATAACATCTTAAATTCCAGTAAAACATGAACACTTAAGCGAAACCCATCCCGATTTTACTGGACACATAGCATGACTCCACTTCAAATTAAATCGACAACTCGCTACCTCTGAGTTAAGCACGCAACGAGCTAACCTTTATTATCTACAAGATGGTGTAACACGGTGGGAGAACTGACTTTAGTTTAAATGTTGCGGATAGCAAGAGTCGCCACTGACTTTTATTTTATCCAAAAGGAAAGGACATAAAAGAACAGGAAAGACCTTAAAAAGACTTTGGGTTTGGGGGGTAGGTTATATAAAGGGAAGGTGTTAGCACCCTTTATATCCATGGTTATCCATGGGCTCTTAGTTACTTAGCTCACTTTAAACTGTTTTGAGAAAGTGTAGTGTGTGATTAAAATTTTTCTAAGTACTTTATAATGATCCTCGTATGGATGTATATAAAGACTTTGTTTTGAAAATTTGTTTGAAATGTGAAGTGTAATGAAGTATTTTGAAGAAAAGTGAGCAAGTACTTAAGAGGAACCTACCCTATGCTAAGTCTTTACTGTTCTTATGTGTTCTTTCAATGGTAAGACTATCCCTATTATTAAGGAATAGGTAGTCATTACCTTGGATGTTATAAGGGACATGTGAAGGGACATCTGTATTTAGGCAACTGTAAGGTGTCTTTAGCAATTCGTAGGGACTTATCATCTTTTTATTTCGAAGGGACAAGATCATTACATGGCAATTCGTGAAATGGCGATCAAAGATCGACTTACGTGTGTGAGTGTTTGTATTCATGTATTTATCTTGTTTAAATTAGTTTTCTAAATTATTTTAATTTCACATAGTTATTCACACCCTATAATTTCTAACCATGGCAATAATAATATTTACAATGAATAAAATAGAAACAAAAATAAACCTACAACTATTACATGGCTTTTGCAATTACATAATAATAGAAATAATTAATAATAAATAAATAATATATAAACAATAATTAAAATGGTTAGTAATAATAATAATCATAAGAAAAAAGAGGTTAGCACAAATATACAAAAATATAAAATTTATAAAATTTAAGAGAATATTTTTTTAAGTTGAATAAATAATTTTAAAGAATTTTTAAAAGAAAATAAGAAAATTATAATAATAATAAACAATATAATAATTATTTACAAAATATGATTAATCATTTAATTGTATATTAGAATAAAAAACATTAATTAAACTAAATGTTAAAGTTAATGAAAATTAGGGTAAATAAAAATTAGGGTTTTAATTACTAATTTATAAAATAAATCAATTTACTTACATATTATATATATATATATATATATATATATATATATATATATATATATATATATATATATATATATATATATATATATATATATATATGAATATACAATAAATAAATACAAATAATTAAATTTTTGAAAATAAAGTTTGAAATTTTTTTTTAAAGACATGAATTTATGGTATAAGAAATAATATATATTTATTTTAACATTTAAGAAATTAATTGAATTAAGATTAATAAAATAAAAACAAAACAAATAATAATAAAATATGAGAAAAATACATACCTGGGGCTGGGATTCGAACCTAGGCCCTAGGCTTTGTTCATCTTGGACCAGCATCACAACCACCAGGCCAGGCATGCACAAGTGTTAGAGTAGGGACACTCATTCCTTTTCTTATTAACCTACAAAAATATCAAAAAAATAGAAACAAAGCAAAATGGCCTGGGGGGATTCGAACCCAGGACCATTCAATACACAATCCAAGACACAAACCAGCTGAGCTACTACGCGCATCTGAAATTGAATCAACAACAAAACATTATATTTTAAAACAAATATTTGAATTTGATTTTCAGCGCCAAACTTCATCTTCTTCCTCAAATTTCCTGCGAAATTACATATGAATTCTGCTGCGTTTTTACCTGCGAATTTCATCATGTTCATGACCTACGAATTTCAACCATCAATCAAACAGTAAAATTTCTTCAAATTAATTAGTGCAATGTAATCCTTAGGACTCATACGATCTTCCTATGTTCTTAAAAGTCATTTATGTTTGGTTAATCATGAAACCCTAAAGGAGAGGCTAAAACCCTAACTATGGTGAATCCTTCAACCTGCAATGAAAACTCAATCCAAGCACATAGAAACGTTCCAGGCACCTTCATAAACAAGCATCAATGATAAAAAACAATTTATATTACACGAATCTATGAAATCGAAAATTTAAAAAAAACAAGAATGTGATGATTCGGTTATGGCATTTGTGTATATGAATGGATGTTTTTATGATCCAGAAACATTCAATGATCTTCCAGGAACACGATGAAACCTTCAAAAGTCTTTGGAATGGCTTGAATGCTTGAATTCGAGTTTTTCTTTTTCCTTGAAAATTTGAAATTTGTTTAGTGTTCTAGAGGCAGAATTTTCGTCCCCCTTGTGTTTGTATGAGTTGTCTATATGTAGTAGAACAAAATTAGGTTAAAAAACCACATCATATTTTGGACTTTTGGATAGTTAGAGATTGAAAAATATATGCCTTTAAAATATTGAAAATTTGGATATATCCTTGCTATTTTTGTATGATCTGAATTTGTATAGTTTCAATCACCTCTAAATGAACATTAAGACTTTCTAGAACCAAAATCAAATCAAATATTGACACTTTTATATTTTATTTTGATTTAAAATGATTTTTAATGTAAAAAATCATAATAAAATAAAATGAATAAATATGAATAAATAATTTTTTATTCATGCATGATGTCATGGAAGTGTTTGGATCATAAAAATGTAAGCCCATTTGGTGAAATTTGGTTTTAAGACCCCATTTGCTTCATAAACCACTCAAACATTTCCCAACATTGCAAGGGAACAAATCCCTCAATTTTAATGCTATGAAGGTGTTCATGGACATTTTTGAAAGCTTAAAGAGTCCTCTAACCAACCTCTTTTGTCTCATGTCCATATCTTTTGCCATTCTCAAGTTATGCTCTTTGGAAGTTGTTGACTTTTTATTGACTTTTAAAAGGACCTATAATGTCTTAGCTCATACCTTCCAAATGAAGCATTTTTGGGATTGTCTTGTGAGACACAAAGTTGTAGAGAATTAAATTTCCTTCAAAATGAGCTTTGGATGGAAATTTTTTGATGAAGCATGTGAAAGTTATGGCTGGTCAAAGTTCAGTTGACTTTTCCTATGAAAACCCTAATTTAGAAACTCCTGATTCTTGATGATCTGAAATCTCCTTGATGAATCATGATCAAACCTTGATAAAATGATGAATTTTACTTCATATACTTGATGTTGGCAAAAAATCATGAAGTTTGACTTAGGTTTGACCACAGTTGACCTCAGTTTGACTTTTTGACTACTTTGACTGATTTTAGCCTATCTGATCATCTGACTGAGCAAATCTTTTGGGAAAGTCTTGAAACTTGACATGGGGATTCTTGAACACATATAAGGTGTCATGAAGCTCACTTGGAGTCTTAGAAGTCCATTTAGCCTGATGAAAGTCAAAACCCTAGTTTAGGATGCCTTGCTTAGGAGGATGCATTGTCTGAGGGAATTGTCAAACTTTCTGACTAATTGTGAACCTTGTGAATCTTGTGAACCTCTTGAGATACCTTGTGAACCTTGTGAACCTTGTGAACCTCTAGGGATACCTTAGTACACAATTTTCTATCTTGGTGAGGGCAAATTTTGGGGTGCAACAGCTGCCCCTGTTCAATTTTCTGAAACCTGAGGGGTTAGATTGGTATATGTGCCAGTCGTGACCTGGAAGGTTGAAGGGGATTGAACACAAAAGCCCAAAAATTTGCACTCGCCGGTGCATAAAGTAACACTAATGATTTGTTATATATGCTTAAGTAGGCTTGAAGATGCCACTTGGAAGAATTGGAGATGGGCTTATAGATGCCATCCATAATATCAGGAGGTGATAATATCTTGATGTTGATATTGGATATCAGTACTAGGTCTTTGTATAGGCCATCTCTGAATCGTATCTAAGAACATACTTCTAATTTAAGTGTCAGAACCAAATCTTCGTGGCGATTTCTTTCTGAATTAAGTATTAGCACTAGACCTTTGTATAGATCGTCTCTGAACTGTTTTGAATTGCTGAATAGACCAGTAGAAATAAATCTTCGTGACGAAAGAATATCAGGATTAAATCTTCGTGGCGATTATATCCCTTGAAAATATCCTGGATTAGGGAATAGATCTTCGCATAGACCGTTTGCCTACTATCCAAGGATAGAAAGAATATCAGGATTAAATCTTCATGACCATTACATCCCTTGGAAATATCCTGGATTAGGGAATAGATCTTCGTATAGACCGTTTTCCTACTATCCAAGGATAAAAGAATATCAGGATTAAATCTTCGTGACGATTATATCCCTTGAAAATATCCTGGATTAGGGAATAGATCTTCATATAGACCGTTTGCCTACTATCCAAGGATAAAAGAATATCAGGATTAAATCTTCGTGATGATTATATCCCTTGAAAATATCCTGGATTAGGGAATAGATCTTCGTATAGACCGTTTGCCTACTATCCAAGGACATCTTGAGTAATGATTAAGTATCAACACTAGACCTTCGTATGGGTCGTCTCTGACCTGTTGTGAATTGTTGATAGTATTTTATCTATATATAATCATCCTGCAAGGAAAAGGTTAGTTTATGCAATATGTATGCATGCATGACATGGTGCATTTAAGTAAATGTATTATGCATTTATGGATATGTTATGTTATGATGTAAATGATGTATGTATGAATCATGCAGCCTGAAGCGTCTGGATATCCCTGTATAACAATGGCTGGCTAGGGAAAATAAATCCCGATTCGTTGTTGAAGAATATGAGGACCTCATTCCCGCCTTGTTTGATAGTATAGTATTTATAACTTCCCGTCTTCGTTTGTCGTACTTCCATTGAAGGAATAAGTTCCTGAGTATCCCGACTGAGGATAAAAGAGATGGACATAAATTTAAGGGGAGATGTAACTCGAAGTATCTATAAAGATAGATTTGCCCTGCTGGGGATTTGTAGTTGTCTTATGGGGATGAACCGGCGAAGCTATCATTGAATTCCTACCTTCGTTCATCCTTAGTAAATACTATTACTGCATTTTATGCATTTCTGGTAAACATCAATCATATTCAAAAGCATACATACATTCAAACACAACCAATGGACGTTTTCGCTTATGTAAATAGGGTAAAAATAAATTTGGATTCAAAGATGGAATTTTATTTATATTACAAAGTGATCTATACATAGGCGAGTTTGTACAAGGAGACAGAAATCCTAGTAAGAGGAATTCGTCGTAAAAGTTTTACAAAAACAAAGAAAAACAGCTATGTGAGAAATAATCCTTATTGAGTTTCAATTCCACTATTGCTATTATCTTCAAGTATCTCATCTTCTGCTGTTGAGACCGAAACGATTGGATTGAGCTTTATCTGTTCGAACTTGAGTGAAGTAGTCCAACTAGTTGGGGCTACATGAGTGATCCAAACGAGACATAGTCATACGCTTTAATCCCTAACTTTTGCCCGGATTGCCCTTTCAGGTTTTCAATCCACCGGGATGCCCTTTTTTGCCCAAGCCGCCTTTTCATGTTTTCGACTTGCTGGGTGTACATTTATATATATATATATATATATATATATATATATATATATATATATATATATATATATATATATATATATATATCCCTAATTTTTGCTCGAACCCTTTTGGTTCGCCGGGATGCCCTTATTTTTGCCTAGGCCAGTCAACCTAGCGGGTCTCTTTTTATGCGTAGTATTTTTTAACTATGTCTGCGTTTACAGGCTGTGGGAAGTCTTCACCATCCATAGTAGTAAGCATCATGGCACCTCCTGAGAATACTCTTTTGACCACAAATGGTCATTCATATGTAGGAGTCCACTTGCCCCTAGGATCACCCTGTGGTAATATGATACGTTTGATTACCAAGTCACCAACCTGATATACCTTTTGCTTAACCTTCTTATTAAAAGCTTTGATCATCCGTTTCTGGTACATCTGGCCATGACAAACAGCTGCCAACCTTTTCTCATCAATCAAATTTATCTGGTCAAGTCGAGTCTGAACCCACTCATCTTCATCCAAGCCTGCATCCTTCATGATTCTTAAGGAAGGGATCTGAACTTCAATGGGCAAAACTGCTTCCATACCATAGACTAAGGAGAATGGGGTTGCCCCTATTGAAGTACGTATTGTAGTACGATAACCATGAAGAGCAAATGGTAACATCTCGTGCCAATCTTTATAAGTAACAGTCATCTTCTGTAGAATCTTCTTAATGTTCTTGTTAGCAGCTTCTACTGCCCCATTCATCTTCGGACGATACAGAGAAGAGTTGTGATGCTTAATCTTGAACTGCGTGCAGATATCAGTAATCATGGTATTGTTCAAATTCGAGCCATTATCTATGATAATCCTTTCAGGGATGCCATACCTACATATGAGATTATTCTTAATGAATCGAGCCACCACATTCTTAGTAACAGATGCAAATGAAGCTGCCTCCACCCACTTTGTAAAGTAATCAATAACAACCAGGATGAAATGATGCCCATTAGAAGCAGTAGGCTTGATCTCACCAATCATATCAATGCCCCACATGGAAAAAGGCCAAGGAGCAGTTAACATATTCAATGGAGCTGGAGGTATAGCACTTTATCAGCATAGATTTGACACTTGTGACATGTTCTGGAATGTTGATAGCAGTCAGCTTCCATAGTAGACCAATAGTAACCTGCTCTCAATATCTTCTTTGCCATAGTATGACCACTAGAATGAGTGCCAAAGATCCCATCATGCATATCTTCCATAATCTCCGTTGCTTCCTTCTTATCCACACAACGAAGCAAAGTTGAATCATGATTGCACTTGTACAAAATTCCATTACTCAAAAAGAACTTAGCAGAAAACCTCCTCAGAAACTTCTTATCTTTGACAGATGCCCCTTCAGGGAACTCCTGAGTTTCAAGATATCTTTTCACTTCATAGAACCAAGGCTTCTCCTCTGCATCTTCAGTGTCAATCTCATTGCAGTATGCAGGCTTATCAAATCTGTCAATAGTAATCTTGGGAGCTTCATCATCCCAACTAATCTCAAACATAGATGCCATGGTGGCTAATGCATCTGCCAACTGATTCTCTCCTCGTGGAATATGTCCAAAGGTAATCTCTTCAAAATATGGGATCAAGGACAACACATGCTCTCTGTAAGGAATAAGATTTTCATGCTTGGTATCCCAATCTCCTTTAATCTGACTCACTACAAGGGATGAATCTCCATATACATCCAGGAACTGAATCTTCATCTCAATGGCAGCTTTGATACCATGATACATGCCTCATACTCAGCCATGTTATTGGTACAATAGAAACAAAGTCTTGCAATAATCGGGGTATGACAACCTTCAAGGGAAATGATCACAACACCAACACCATTACCAATTGAATTAGAAGCTCCGTCAAAAACCATAGTCCATCGGGATCCTTGTTCAGGTCCGTCATATTGTCTAGGTTCTTTGGTAATAATCATAATGTCTTCATCAGGGAACTCATAACTCATTGACTGATAATCATCCACTGCTTGATGAGCCAAATGATCAGCTACAACACTTCCTTTAATGGCTTTCTGAGTGGTATACTGTATATCATATTCTGTTAAGATCATCTGCCATCTTGCTATTCGTCCGGAGAGAGCAGGTTTCTCGAATATGTACTTGATTGGATCCATTTTCGAAATCAATAAGGGAGTATGAGTCAACATATACTGTCTTAGTCGGCGAGCAGCCCATGCCAAAGTGCAGCAAGTTTTCTCGAGCAGTGAGTATCTTGTTTCACAGTCGGTAAACTTTTTGCTAAGGTAGTATATTGCCTGCTCTTTTCGACCAGACTCGTCATGTTTCCCCAACACACACCCCATTGAGTTGTCTAACACAGTTAAGTACATAATCAAGGGTCTTCCATCAACTGGTGGCATCAAGATTGGAGGTTCTAGGAGATATCTCTTGATTTCATCAAAGGCTGTCTGGCACTTGTCATTCCATTCCATCACCTGATCTTTCTTTAGTAACTTGAAGATTGGCTCACAGGTAGCAGTTAACTAGGAAATAAATCTTGCAATGTAATTCAGTCGTCCCAAGAAACCTCTAACCTCCTTTTCAGTATGGGAAGCTGGCATCTCTTGTATAGCTTTCACTTTTGCAGGATCCACTTCAATACCTTTTCCACTGACAATGAAACCCAGGAGTTTACCAGACCTAACTCCAAAAGTACACTTATTTGGGTTCAATCTGAGCTTGTATTTCTTCAACCTTTCAAACAGTTTATATAGATGATCAAGGTGTTGTTCTTCATTCTGGGACCTGGCTATCATATCATCCACATATACCTCTATCTCATGATGAATCATATCGTGAAACAAAGCCACCATAGCACGCTGATATGTTGCCCCGGCGTTCTTCAAACCAAATGGCATCACTTTATATCAAAAGGTGCCCCACTGTGTAACAAATGTAGTCTTTTCCATATTTCCAGGTTCCATCTTGATTTGATTGTAACCAGAGAAACCATCCATGAAAGAGAATACCTTGTGTTGAGCAGTGTTGTCTACCAGAACATCAATATGAGGAAGTGGAAAGTCATCTTTAGGGCTGGCCTTGTTCAAATCCCTGTAATCTACACACATACGTACCTTATCATCTTTATTAGGTACCGGTACCACACTTGCAACCCATTGAGGATAAGAAGTCACAGCTAAGAACCCTGCATCAAACTATTTCATCACCTCTGCTTTAATCTTTTCTGACATTTCAGGACGCATGCGACGAACCTTCTGCTTCTTTGGACGACAGTCTTCTTTTACTGGCAAACGGTGAACCACAATGTCTGTATCCAACCCTGGCATATCTTCATAGGACCAAGCAAAGATCTCCACATAATCCTGTAACATCTGAATTAGTCTTCTCTTAATACCATCTTCTAATTCAGCCCATATCTTGACCTCTTTCATGTTTTCTTCAGTTCCCAGATTCACAACTTCGATTGGCTCTTCATGTGGCTGTATAGCTTTCTCTTCTTGTTGTAATAACCTAGCAAGCTCTACAGGTACTTCACAATCTTCCTTCTTTCCATCTTCAGAATGATAGATCGGATTCTCGAAATTATAATTGGCAATAGTAGAACTGTTATCAACAGGGTCCAAAGTGGATGAGGATCTGCATTTTAGTGATGTGGGTGTGTGTAAGAACACATAGCTGATAAAACAAGAATAAAATAAAAGAAAGACAAAGGAACACAATATTTACGAAAACGAAACGTCTATTGATTTTTATTGAATGAAGTATGCAAATGAAATGACATCCCGAAACAAGCATACCATTGTGCCCCGGGTAAGACACAAGGCTTAAAAGTTTAATTGTTTTAAAATTAAAAATTTAGAATAAAAACACAGTAATAGTATTTACTCCTGACTACAGGAGATAGGAATAACATCTTCAGTCTTCCAATTGTTGAGCCTATCATCCACAGTAGGAAAGATCCAATCATCCAGGTTGTAGTCTTCACTATAGTCACCCACAACATTGATTTGATCTCTCATGACCCCTTGATTTTTGATACGAACAACACGAGCACGACGAACAGCCTTCTAGGACTCTGCAGTGAAACCCAAACCAAACTTGTCAGACTTGTAAGGAATGTCAGGAAGCTGACCCCAAATAGTACAACCACCTTCTTCAACCACAGCTCTAGCATCTTTAAGGGAGGCCATTGTATGAGGCACTCTGGTGACCACAGGAACTCTTTTAACCACAGGAGGAGCTTCAGTAGCAGGAACGACCCAAGTAACTACCTCAAATGTCTGGCAAAGAGTCTCAACATATTCACCTTCCACTTCAACATACTTAAAAGTATTCACATGACTGACCATATATTCTTCCTCTCCATAAATAGTGACAATCTTTCCCTTCACCAGATATTTCAACTTCTGATGTAGAGTGGAGGTCACAGCACCCACCCCATGGATCCAGGGGCGCCCAAGCAAACAGGAGTACGCAGGACGAATATCCATTACATAGAAAGTAGAGTCGAAGACTTGAGAGCCTACTTTGATCGGGAGATCTATTTCTCCATGTACCACTCTTCTTGAGCCATCAAAGGCCCTTACCACTACATTACTTGGTCTTAACACAGCATCTTCAGGACTGAGCTTGTTCAGAACCTCTTTGGGAAGTACATTCAATGAAGAACCATTGTCCACCAACACATGAGACAAGGTAGTGCCCCTACATTCAATGGAGATATGCAAAGCTCTGTTGTGGTTTCTCTTGGCAGGAGTCAAGTCAGCATCAGAAAAGCCTAACCCATTATCATAAGTCAGATGTGCCACACAATTCTCGAATTGATCCACAGAAATCTCATTTGGCACATGGGCAGTCTTCAAGAACTTGATTAAGGCTTTAGCATGAGCCTCAGAACACAACAATAAGGATAACATGGAGATTTTGGAGGGAATATGCCCCAATTGGTCAACAATATCATAATCACTCTTGCGAATGATCTTTAGCACTTCTTCCATCTGTTTAGAGAGATTTTCAGCAGTCGGTGCCTCAGTTTGCACAAGTTCAACCACAGGACCTTTGCCCCGAGCATCAGCAATTGGTTTAGAAGTGGAGGTAGTAGTTGGAGTAACTGCACTTTTTGAGGTAGCCGGAGGAGAGAAAATTCTTCCACTTCTGGTGATCTTACTAGATCCATCAATATTATCAAAATCAAGGTTATCATCAGTAACAGGTGTGTCAGTCAAATGTTCCTGTTTAACACCATGGATATAAACATCAGAACCGTAACTCCAGGGTATAACTTTATCAGAAGTATAAGGAATAGGGCCAGGAGTGGTAATAATCATGGGAGGCACTCTAACTTCAACAACAATCTTTACCAGGCCTTCAGCAGTAATCTTGATAGGACCCTTGGAAGTGATCTTGACAGGGCCTTTGGAGGTAATCTTCACTGGCACTTTATCAACCATGGCCCCATCTTCGAACTCCGTACCTCGAGTTAGATGTTCACACATACTTTCCACAGAAGGAGTTCTCTCAAACAATATAGTGTAATTGTCCATGAGCCGTTGAATACCATCTTTCAACTTCCAGCAGCTATCAGGTTTGTAGGCACAATAAAAACAGTCTTCATTACATCCTGGAAAGAATCCAGCTTGTACCAACTTCTTCTTGATAATGGATAATGGAGTAGTCACATCCGCAACTGAGGAAACATATGAAACTTCATCAACAACATTAACAGTCTTCTCATGATTGGGCATGGGAGCAGTAATCACATTTGGAGTCCCAGGAGGCTCAAATTCAATCTCCCCAGCTTCAATCATATCTTGAATCTTGTTTTTCAACACCCAGCAGTTGTTAGAGTCATGTCCCGGACAATTAGAATGATATGCACATCGTGCATTAGGGTTGTATCGAGGAGAGGAAGTATTAGGATTCTGAGGAGGGTCCTTCAAAGTAATGAGTTCCCCTTTCAACATGTGTTGCAAGGCTTGGGCCAGTGACATGTTGATCTTGGTGAATTGTCTTCTAGGCTTCTGTTGATTGTTTTGTGGTAGCTCTGGTGCTGCAGGAATAGGATTGGAAATGTGAACTGCTCCCACAGATTGGTGACTCCTGTTATGACTATGTTGACCATACACAACATTAGACTCCTTCTTTCCACTAGGGGGCTTCTTAGCAGTGCTTGATGAAGAGGCACCCACCTGTATCTTACCACTTCTTATACCACTCTCCATACGTTCTCTAGTCATTATCAGCTCGGTGAAACCAGATGATGAGCTTCTAATAAGGTGACTATAGAAAGGACCATTCAGCGTACTAATAAACATATCTACTAGCTCTCTGTCAGTCAGAGGAGGTTGAACTCTGCCAGCCAGGTCTCTCCATTTCTGGGCATACTCTTTGAAATTCTCCTTAGCACCCATTGACATGCTTTGGAGCTGCATGCGAGTAGGTGCTAAATCCGCATTATATTGGTATTGTCTGTAGAAGGACTCAACAAGATCATTCCAATCACGAAATTAACACTCTCCAATTGGTAATACCATTCCAATTGAGCTCCAGACAAGCTCTCTTGGAAGAAATGAATCCATAACTTCTTATCAGCAGTATGTGGTTGAATCCTCCGGACATAGGACCTTAGATGCAGCTTAGGACATGAAATACCATTGTACACCACAAAAGCAGGAACCTTGAAGCCAATGGGTATAACCACTCCAGACACTAAACTCAGATCTTCAAAGTCAAGCCCAGAAGAGTTTTCTAGTTCCATGGCATTCATTCAGTCTACCAGCATCTTGTACTTATCCTCACTAGCAGGATCATGATAATAATTTGCTTCAGAATTAGAATCTCCCACAGTATCATGGAGACTACCTCCCTCTTTCTCAGAATTTTCAGATTCAGAATCCTCAATCTGTTCCTTTGTCTTGATAGGACCTCTGAACCTTCTTCCCAGATTGATAAGGCCTCCTGATCTTCTAGTCTTCTTCTTCTTCTTAGCCAGCAGTGTCTTCAGCTCATCTTGTCCCTTGGACAAGTTCAGAATCAATTCTTGGAATTGTGCATTCTGAGCCTGGAGATCTTTGACAGTCTGTTCAAGAGCCATTTCTGCTGAAATAAACAACGAGAAGATAAGATACTTGTTCATAAGAAACCTATGATGCAATGACATGGTATGTAAATGCATATGCAATGTTTTCAAGGACCGCAGGATTTAAATTTGTTTAAACAACCAAAAAGTAAACTTTTATTAGTAATAAACTTGTTTTCCCCTTGGGCTTACAATAAAAATGAAATGAATACAAAAAATGGGGTTTTAAGTCTCCCATGGACGTTTCCTCTTTGTGTTGAGGTATGAGTTGAGATTCCGCTCCTCGTGAAGTTGTTTTGTTAGCTCCAGGATTCTTTCTTGACTTGCTTTGTAGTGAGTCTCAAAAGTATCTATTTTCTCCTTCAACTGGATCCAGGACCTTTGTAACTCCTCCATGTCAGTGGGCATATCTGGATGAAGAATGATATAAGAAGTATCTCCTTCAGCAACAGGCTCCATGGTAACTGGCAGGATAGAAGGATATGGCATCATAAGAGTCTGAGCACGAGATCGCACCCATCTGAGATAAGGTTCCATAGGAATAGTGTACTTGGGTTCCAGAGTCTTGCTGTCAACCTTGTTCACTTTACCCCATGCTCGTATAAACCTTTGACGGTAACTTTGCAGATCGTTGTCGTAGTCGAACACAATACCTTGAATCAACATGTCATGATGACCATCACTCCGAGCGTAACCAAACTGACGTAGAGCTAAGGAAGGATTGTAGGTAATGCCCCCTCTTATGCCAAGGAGTGGCACATTAGGGAACTCCCCATAACGGTCAATGATAGTAACATTCTCCATAGATCTAGAATACCAATGAATATCTGAATGGGAAAGTGACATAATCCTCTTGGACCACCTGAACCCTTGTTCATTCTTCATCACTGATCGAGGAAGGTGAGAAATAAACCACCTAGACAATAGAGGTATGCAACACATCAAAGTTCCTCGTGCCTTTGTAGTACGGGTATGAAGAGAGTGTAAGATGTCTCCAAGTAATGTAGGTACTGGATTATGAGTCAGAAATATGTTGATTAGGGAACAACACTAAGCCATATATCAATAGGGCTAAGATCTCCTCAAAAGCATCATAACTCATAGCCTTCAGGAACACTTGAGCTTTCTCCATCAATACCTTAGCAAGAATACCCTTAACTCCATTCCTTGTTTCTAGGACAATGTCTGATTTCTTCAAATGTAGAGCTGTAGCAATGACTTCAGGTTTGGGCTCTTTCTCCAAGCCTGTGAAAGGTCTCTGATTGAGGATAGGTATACCCAGAAGCTTAGAGAACTCCTCCATTGTAGGAAGCAACTGATAATCGGGGAATGTGAAACAATGATGTTTAGGGTCAAAGAACTAAAACAGGACACTCATCATGTCTTCATTGAATCCTGAAGTGACTAGATCCAGTAGGTGACCATGTCTCTTGATGAATTGGGAGTTTTCAGAAACTTGAGAGACCAACTCCTTAAGCTTAGGAGGTATCCCTACAAAGTTGATCTGGATAGTATTGCTACGAGAAGAAGCCATGACCTACAACAAAGAACAAAGATAAATCCTTTGGTCCTTGAAATGGTTAGTGAAAATGCTATGCTTATGATGCATGATGATGCTATGATGTTATGCTCAATCACAAACATGTGGCACACACAAACAAGTCACACAATAGCCCTAAGTTTGAAGGCTTGCATGAGGTTTAAAGGTAAGTACCCTCCCTTGAAGTTTAGTTGGTTCATCCTGTCCTACAAAAGTAACCAGGTTCTAAGGGATCTCAATATCATTGATCCTTCACAAGGGTGGTTGTTCAGTAGGCAACTTACTTGCCAACCAAAACCCTCCAAGTTTAAGATCTCAATGAGTGTAGTATCGAGTATCAAACAACTTCAGTCTTTACCAAAGCCGGTTATCTCACTACTTTCTAAAGGCCAAGATGGGATTACTAGGGTTCTAAAAGTCAGTTAGTGTATTAACAACATATGGCAGCCTCATATTATCCTCAACTTTACTTAAGGAACATAAGCACCAACCAAGAAGTCACACTAACTATGGCCACCAGATCAACCATATCGGTATACGCCGTACAATTTTCTTGGTCTATTGCCATTTACCTAAGGTACACTAGATCCGGGTTAGGATCTTTCACACATAAGAGCCCAACAAATAAGTATAAAGCAAACAAAGCAAACAATTTTAAAGTCATCTAATTCCTAAGGGTACCCCTCTTTTACTTAGTAACTCCCCAGCAGAGTCGCCAGCTCTATAACACGGTGGTAGAACTGACTTTAGTTTAAATGTTACGGATAGCAAGAGTCACCACCGACTTTTATTTTATCTAAAAGGAAAGGACATAAAAGAACATGAAAGACCTTAAAAAGATTTTGGGTTCGGGGGGTAGGTTATATAAAGGGAAGGTGTTAGCACCCTTTATATCCATGGTTATCCATGGGCTCTTAGTTACTTAGCTCACTTTAAACTGTTTTGAGAATGTGTAGTGTGTGATTAAAAATTTTCTAAGTACTTTATAATGATCCTCGTATGGATGTATATAAAGACTTTGTTTTGAAAATTTGTTTGAAATGTGAAGTGTAATGAAGTATTTTGAAGAAAAGTGAGCAAGTACTTAAGAGGAACCTACCCTATGCTAAGTCTTTACTGTTCTTATGTGTTCTTTCAATGGTACGACTATCCCTATTATTAAGGAATAGGTAGTCATTACCTTGGATGTTATAAGGGACATGTGAAGGGACATCTGTATTTAGGCAACCTCGAAGGGACTTGATCTTATGAACTTAAAGGGACTTGATGATATTTTATGAAGGGACTTTGCTTTAAGACACCTTACTTGACCTTATAATTAGGCAACCTGAGGAGTAACCCTAGAAAGTGTGAGATGGCGATCAAAGATCAACTTACGTGTGTGAGTGTTTGTATTCATGTATTTATCTTGTTTAAATTAGTTTTCTAAATTATTTTAATTTCACATAGTTATTCACACCCTATAATTTCTAACCATGGCAATAATAATATTACAATGAATAAAATAGAAACAAAAATAAACCTACAACTATTACATGGCTTTTGCAATTACATAATAATAGAAATAATTAATAATAAATATATAATAAATAAACAATAATTAAAATGGTTAGTAATAATAATAATCATAAGAAAAAAGAGGTTAGCACAAATATACAAAAATATAAAATTATAACATTTAAGAGAATATCTTTTTAAGTTGAATAAATAATTTAAAGAATTTTTAAAAGAAAATAAGAAAATAATAATAATAATAATAAACAATATAATAATTATTTACAAAATATGATTAATCATTTAATTGTATATTAGAATAAAAAACATTAATTAAACTAAATGTTAAAGTTAATGAAAATTAGGGTAAATAAAAATTAGGGTTTTAAATAATTAGGGTTTTAATTACTAATTTATAAAATAAATCAATTTACTTACAAATTATATATATATATATATATATATATATATATATATATATATATATATATATATATATATATATATATATATATATATATATATATATATACTTAATAATATGAATATACAATAAATAAATACAAATAATTAAATTTTTGAAAATAAAGCTTGAAATTTTTTTTTAAAGACATGAATTTATGGTATAAGAAATAATATATATTTATTTTAAAATTTAAGAAATTAATTGAATTAAGATTAATAAAATAAAAACAAAACAAATAATAAAAAAAAATGAGAAAAATACATACCAGGGGCTGGGATTCGAACCCAGGCCCTAGGCTTTGTTCATCTTGGACCAGCATCACAATCACCAGGCCAGGCATGCGCAGGTGTTAGAGTAGGGACACCCATTCCTTTTATTATTAACCTACAAAAATATCAAAAAAATAGAAACAAAGCAAAATGGCCTGGGGGGATTCGAACCCAGGACCATTTAATACACAAGTCAAGACACAAATCAGCTGAGCTACTGCGCACATCTGAAATTGAATCAACAACAAAACAATATATTTTAAAACAAATATTTGAATTTGATTTTCAGCGCCAAACTTCATCTTCTTCCTCAAATTTCCTGCGAAATTACATATGAATTCTGTTTTGTTTTTACCTGCGAATTTCATCATGTTCATGACCTATGAATTTCAACCATCAATCAAACAGTAAAATTTCTTCAAATTAATTAGTGCAATGTAATCCTTAGGACTCATACGATCTTCCTATGTTCTTAAAAGTCATTTATGTTTGGTTAATCATGAAACCCTAAAGGAGAGGCCGAAACCCTAACTATGGTGAATCCTTCAACCTGCAATGAAAACTCAATCCAAGCACATAGAAACGTTCCAGGAACCTTCATAAACAAGCATCAATGATCAAAAACAATTTATATTACACGAATCTATGAAATCAAAAATTTAAAATAAACAAGAATGTGATGATTCGGTTATGGCATTTGTGTATATGAATGGATGTTTTTATGATCCAGAAACATTCAATGATCTTCCAGGAACACGTTGAAACCTTCAAAAGTATTTGGAATGGCTTGAATGCTTGAATTCGAGTTTTGCTTTTTCCTTGAAAATTTAAAATGTTTTTAGTGTTCTAGAGGTAGAATTTTCGTCCCCCTTGTGTTTGTATGAGTTGTCTATATGTAGTAGAACAAAATTAGGTTAAAAAACCACATCATATTTTGGACTTTTGGATAGTTAGAGATTGAAAAATATATGCCTTTAAAATATTGAAAATTTGGATATATCCTTGCTATTTTTGTATGATCTGAATTTGTATAGTTTCAATCACCTCTAAATGAACATTAAGACTTTCTAGAACCAAAATCAAATCAAATATTCACACTTTTATATTTTATTTTGATTTAAAATGATTTTTAATGTAAAAAATCATAATAAATAAAATAAAATGAAAAAATATGAATAAATAATTTTTAATTCGTGCATGATGTCATGGAAGTGTTTGGATCATAAAAATGTAAGCCCATTTGGTGAAATTTGATTTTAAGACCCCATTTGCTTCATAAACCTCTCAAAAATTTCCCAACTTTGCAAGGGCACAAATCCCTAAATTTGAATGCTATGAAGGTGTTATTGGAAATTTTGGAAAGATTAAAGAGTCCTCTAACCAACATCTTTGGTCTCATATCCATATCTTTTACCATTCTCAAGTTATGCTCTTTGGAAGTTGTTGACTTTTTGTTGACTTTTAAATGGACCTATAATGCCTTAGCTCATACCTTCCAAATGAAGCATTTTTGGGATTGGCTTGTGAGACACAAAGTTGTAGAGAATTTAATTTAATTTAAAATGAGCTTTGGATGGAAAATTTTTGATGAAGCATGTGAAAGTTATGGTTGGTCAAAGTTCAGTTGACTTTTCCTATGAAAACCCTAATTTAGAAACTCCTGATTCTTGATGATCTGAAATCTCCTTGATGAATCATGATCAACCCTTGATAAAATGATGAATTTTACTTCATATACTTGATTTTTGCAAAAAATCATGAAGTTTGACTTTTGTTTGACCACAGTTGACCTCAGTTTGACTTTTTGACTACTTTGACTGATTTTAGCCTATCTGATCATCTGACTGAGCAAATCTTTTGGGAAAGTCTTGAAACTTGACATGGGGATTCTTGAACACATATAAGGTGTCATGAAGCTCACTTGGAGTCTTAGAAGTCCATTTAGCCTGATGAAAGTCAAAACCCTAGTTTAGGATGCCTTGCTTAGGAGGATGCATTGTCTGAGGGAATTGTCAAACTTTATGACTAATTGTGAACCTTGTGAATTCATGTGAACCTCTTGAGATACCTTGTGAACCTTGTGAACCTCTAGGGATACCTTAGTACACAATGTTCTATCTTGGTGAGGGCAAATTTTGGGGTGCAATAGATGGCATAATAGACCATCACCAAAAGGTAGGCATGGTGAGTAAATTCACATTCAATAAAATAATATAGAAGTACATTTCATTACTAGCTCAATTATACATAACATCATTATCATCATATCACAATAACATTCACCATAACTCATTTATACACATTATGAAGTACATTTCATCATCACACAAAATCAATGCAACTCATGATATGTCATTTAGAATGATATGCAACCTCTTAATAATGCATGTGGTACCGAAACATCCTCATGGATGGACACTGGGCCATTAATCCTCCACTAAGGGAGCACATCATAACATCATATCACTCCAATCCAGACAATGGGATTAAAGCTACCAATGAACCGAAGTCCCCTCATAATTCAATGCCATGAATGCAAGATGCAATATACATACATCATCCTCAAAACATCACAACATTTCATCCGCATTCACCATTAATCATAATTCTCACACTCACTTATGTTATCATACTTCTACATCAAGTAATCATGCCTCATAACTCAAAGGGAATCAATTTAATTCATCATACATCATTTAATTACTAATTCTACTCATACTTCATAACTCTTAAAAATCAAGAAAATCCTCATACATCATATAATCGATAATCCTACTCACTTTAGTCCTTAAAACATATCATATGACCACTCTACAACATCATAACAGCCTATAGCAATAACCACCGCAAGAAACACATCAATTTGGAACCAAAATATCATTTTTCAAAAATTTCTAGGGCTCTCTAAGAGAGACACCTTTCTCGCTCAACGTCCGACTCTCGGGTTGTGCTCGCTCAGCATCCGACTCTCGGGTTGTGCTCGCTAAGCGAGCTTCGCGAATTCTGTAGATTTTTTTGCGATTTCCAGATTCTTACCTCTGTGATATAACCCCTCAAAGTACATAATTTGACAGCAATACATCATAAAAACATCATCAAACATCAAGATTCCTCACTATAACATCAAACACATCATCTAACAATAATATACTCATCAAATCATCATAAAATCAATCATCAATGCCAAAATCATCAATCAAACCATATACCCTAAAACTACACTTCAAAGCCCCCAATCCCATTCCCACATTATAATATCGAATGGAAAAATACTCTCCATACCTTAAGTTCCGTAAGCGTTTCGATAATCTCTTTGAAACTCCTTCCAACCTTCAAGTCCTAGATTCCCCTCTTCTTCATAGCTCTTCTCCAAAAGTTCGATCATTCTAATGGTCGTTCACAAAACTATTTTTCTCTTTTTGTCACTCTTGCCCCTATAACCTCTTTAGTCTTTCCCCAAAAAAACTCTCACTTATCCTCAACCAAAAGACCACATTACCCCTATCCTCCTATTCCTCTTATTTTATTTTATTTAATCCATAATAATACACAAAACTCACTATACTTAATATTTTAATATTTATAAAATATTAAGCTACCCTTAAAACTTCAAAAAACACCAATTAACATCATAAACATCAAAATTCACAAGAAATCACATCAATTAAATTAAAATAGACTTTGGGATGCTACAACTCTCTCCCACTTAAGAATTTTCGTCCTCGAAAATTCACCTAAAGCAAACAACATCAGATACGATTCCTTCATCTAATCCTCTCGTTCCCAAGTCCAACTATTACCAAATGGTCCACCCCAAAATACCTTCACTAAGGAAATCTCTTTACCTATCAATCACTTCATTTCTCTGCCATCTATAAGCACCGGAGAAACCCCCACAGTCAAATTATCTCTTACCCGAATATCATCCATCTGGATCACATGCGACGAATCTGCAATATATTTGCTCAGATGGGACACATGAAACACATCATGAAAATTTGAAAGTGACAGTGGTAATGCAATCCGATATGCCACCTCTCCGACCCTTTGTGAAATCTGATACGGTCCAATGAAACGCGGAGTGAGCATCTTGTACTTCAAAGCTTGTCTGACACTAGTCACTGGAGTAACCCTCAAGAACATATTATCTCGTTCTTAAAATTCAAATGCTTTCTTCCTCTTATCATGATAACTCTTTTGACGACTTTGAGAAGTATTCATTCTCTCCCGAATCATCTTAATCGTTTCCATCGTCTCTTGCACAATCTCCGGTCTGATCACAACACTCTCGCCTGACTCATACCAACACAATGGAGTCCTACACCGCCTCCCATACAACGCTTCATAAACGCTTCATACGGAGCCATACCAATGCTCTCATGAAAACTGATTTTATAAGTAAACTCAATCAATGGCAAATGACTATCATGTGCACCTCCATGATCCAACACACAAGCCCTCAACAAATCCTCTAAATATTGGATAGTTCGTTCTTTCTGGTCGTCCGTCTGTGTATGATAAGCAGAACTCATCCTCAACTTGGTTCCTAAAGGGTCTTGTAAACTCTTCCAAAATCTCGATGTAAACCGTGGATCTCTATCCGACATGATACTTTATGGTATCCCATGCAACTTCACAATCTCATCAATATACATCTCTTCTAACTTCCACATGGATTGATTAATCTTCATCAGCAAGAAATGCACCGACTTAGTTAATCGGTCAACAATCACCCAAATGGAATCATTTCCCTTCACCGTCTTCGAAAAACTTGTCACAAAATCCATAGAAATGCTATCCCATTTCCATTCCGGAATACTCAACGGTTGCATCATACCTAAAGAATATTTATGTTCAACCTTCGATTTCTGGAAAACCAAACAAGCATACACAAACTCCGCAACATCTCTTTTCATACCCGACCACCAAAATAGTTTCTGCAAGTCATGATAGATTTTAGTAGCTTCAGGATGAATACTCAACCGACTTCGATGTCCTTCTTCTAGAATACATTTCTTCAATTCTGGGATATCAGGAATACACACACAATCTCGAAACCTCATCATACCCTTTTCATCAATACAAAACTATCCTCCATTACCTTGGTTAATCAAAGTCATCTGATCAACCAACTTCAAATATGATTGTTGTCCTAAACGGATCTCTTCCACAATATGATTCGTCAATTTCAGCATATCCAGCTTCACACTCTCAGATGTAGTCTCACACAACAAACTCATGTCTCTGAACTTCTCAATCATCTCAAGTTCTTTTACCTTCAACATCGACATATACAAAGTATTCCTACTCAAAGCATCTGCAACCACATTAGCCTTACTAGAGTTGTAACTGAACTCGAAATCAAAGTCTTTCAACATCTCTAACCATCTCCTCTGCATCATGTTTAGTTCCTTCTGATCAAACAAGTATTTCAAACTCTTATGATCGCTGAACACCTCAAACCTCGATCCAAACAAATAGTGTCTCCAAATCATTAACACAAAAACCACGGCTGCTAACTCCAAGTCATGGGTAGGATAGTTCCTCTAATGAACACGTAGCTGTCTAGAAGCATAGGCAACCACTTGGCCATTCTACATCAACAAGCCACCAAGACCCATTTTTGAAACATCACAATACACAACAAAAGATTCATTGGGATTCGGTAAAATTAAAAATGGAGCAGTGGTCAACCTCTTCTTCAATTCAACAAAACTATTTTCGTAAGCAACATCCTATACGTACGCCTGACCCTTTCGAGTCAACTGAGTCAGAGGCAATGCTAACATAGAAAAACCCTCTATGAACTTTCGGTAATGACCGGCCAAACCAAGAAAACTTTTGATCTCCGTAGCAGACTTCAGAGTATCTTGTAAACACCCCAAATTTTCCCTCACTTTTTCTCACACTATGGCTTGTGATCTTTTCATATAGCATTGCATAAGCATATCATCTCACTGCATAGTTCATTTCATCTGCATCTAGGGTTTGTGATCTGAGCAATCCAAGAAGTGATCTGAGCCATCTCAATGGTCTTGAAGCATGACAAGAGGGTCCATGAGTGTTCCATGATCATAATATTCTCTCCAAAGTTCATAAAAGTCAAGGGATCATAAAGCATGGCAAAGGCATAAAGGCAAACTGAAGATTTCCTGCACAAATGACCTAAAATTAGGGTTTTGGTTTCAGAGGCCTTACACCCAATTTTTTTTGGTCATTCTTGATTCTAATGGTCTTAATATATTATAAGGAGCATGTGTACAAAATTTGATGAAGAAATTCATTATGGAAGTCATCTAATCAACTGGTAACTTGTTGTGCAAGAAAAGTCAGAATCAGGGCATCTGAGGCCCCCAACAATGGAACCAAAGGATCACCTTCATCAATTTAAGGTTCTATGATCTTTATTTGATCTTAGAAGTGGTTAGAAGTTCACAAGATTGAATAATTTCAATCCATTTGCAAACTTGCTATTTTTGGACATGACTTGTAATGGAAACTTTCCATTTTGGGAAAGATTTTCAACCTCCTGTTTCTTGATAAAAAATGCTTCAAATGAAAAATCCTTAAATATGAAAGTTGTAGATTGGATCTTCCAATTTTCAAAAAGTAAAAGAACTCCTCTTGATTCATCCTAGAACTCAAGATATGATCTTTCAAAGTTGGGAAAAATCCTATAATTTTCAAGTTCATGCCAAAGAGGAATTTTTGCAAAATCAAGTTGCAAGCCTTCAAATGACCTCTAATGCACTCAAATATATCATAACATGTGTAAACACCCAAAATTTTCCCTCACTAAGTTCACACCATGGATTGTGATCTTTCATCTTTGCATAAGTTTAAGCATATCATCTCATATTGCATTTTTTGTTTCACTGCATTAGTTCAAGTTCATCTGCATCTAGGGTTTGTGATCTGAGCAATCCAAGGATCCATATGAGCCGCTTCAAAGGTCTCCAATAATTCCAAGAGGGTCCATGTGTGTTCTATCATCATATTATATCCCTCAAAGATCAAGGAAGTCAAGAAATCATAAGAACTTGGAAAGCATGGAAGCAGAGCTAGGGGTTCACTACACAGATGACATGAAATTAGGGTTTTGGTTTTAGAGGCCATAACTCCAAATGTTTTGGCCATTCTTGTTTCTAATAGTATCAATATGTTATAAGGATCATATGTAGCAAGTTTGATGAATAAATTCATTGTGGAAGTCATCTGTTCACTAGGTAACTTCTTGAGAAAGTCAAAGCAAAATCAGGGCATCTGAGGCCCCCAACAATGGAACCAAAGTGGATTTTTCATCAAATTGAAGTCATATGATCTTTATTTGATCATTTAAGTGCTTGTAAGTTCACAAAATTGAAGAAATTTGAGCTAAACCAAAAGTTGCCAAAAATGGAAATGACTTGTAATGGAAACTTTCCATTTTGGGAAAGTTTTTCAACCTCCTCTTTCTCAACCAAAAATGCTTCAAATGAAAAATTGTTGATCATGAAAGTTATAGATTGGATCATTCCCTTTTCAAAAAGTACAAGAACAAGTTCTAATTCATTATGGAACTCAAGTTATGGCTTTGCAAAGTTGGCAAAAATCCTATAATTTTCACTTTCACACCAAAGAGGATTTTTTGCAATTTCACAAACCAAGTCATTTTGTGACCTCTAATCACTTTCTAAGCATCATACAAACATAATACATTGCATTATGACCAAAATTGCCCAAGGAATCACAAGTTTCCATGCCTTTCACTTCAAGATTTCTCAAAGGGGGAAAATCACATAACATTTGCAAAACCTATGAGATCTTTGCTTCTAAGCCATCCAGCTACATAATCTCAATCCCATGGCTCTCCTTGATCAATGCTGAGGCCAGACATGCCCTTGAACAACCCCTGCCATAGCCCATACCTCAAGTACACATTATGTCGACATTTTGGCAACTTGCCCATACCAATCACCACGGGCCGTCACCCACTTTCTAACTTATCAAACAATGTTATGTGGACTCAAAGTAAGCTACTTCACATAACATTGGAGCTCAAATCATCTCATAGCCAAGTTTCTCAAGATCACCCCAAAACTTCAAGCTTTCGATTCTCTCTGTCCAGCCACAAAAACTTCAAACAAACTTCACCATTCAACTCACCATCATCATTAGAACATTTCCCAACCATCAAACAAGCCCAAAATCCAGCCAAACAAAAACACGATTTCAGACTAGTTGGAGTATAACCTTTCAATCCAGACATTCTAAACTCCATCAAAGCATTGCAACATCATCAGGAGGTCAAGTGAGGTGGATTTACACAAAAGAAGAGGTCCAAAAGATCCAGAAGTGAAAGCTTCAGCTCAGGTAGCCACCCTCAAACTTTTTTCCATAACTTGCATTTCTTGTTTCTAAATGAATCTATGAGCTCTCCTGATCACCATGATGTAGTTTGTTTTGAAAATGGTTGAGTTTTAGGCATTTCACAAGCTTCTGAAATTTTTGGTTGATTTTCCGTTTTGCTTCGATTCATGCTGTTCATGTGAAATAAATGAATTTTGTTGGTTGATTCTTGTTTAGAGTGATGTGAGGATCATTTCTGGAGAGTTTGAGAGCTTGGGGTTGCGTTTTGAGTGAGATAACATGTTTGGCTAACCGGAAAAGATGACCGGAGCTAGTTCCAGTCACCTGAAAATGATTAGAACCCTAATTAGGGTTTAGTGGCTCAGTTTGAATGGCAGCCCTTGGATTTGGTTTCGCGCGCGTGTGTACGGTTCAGATCATTTCACTTAAGTTTAAATTTTAATTAATTAGGTTAATCAGTTAATTAACCCAGAATCAATCCAGGGCCTCCATCTGCGCGCGCAGTCTTCCCCCATTCAAACCTCATCCATCAGATTAGTTGACTTTCTTTTATTTTGCATTTTATTCATTTTATTTTTATTTCTTTTGTTCATTTTATTAAAAATAGTAAAAATAATCAAAAAAATATTTCCTTCTGCATTTTAATTTCAAATATTTTTCTCCACTCAAAAACATTTTTATTTTTATTTTTTGCATTTAAAAATCATTTTCAAAATATTTAAATGTTTATTTTAATTAATTAATGGAAATTAATTAATTAAAATACCATTTAGGTTTCCAAAAATTCCAAAAAAATTCACATTGCATCTTAGGGCATTTAGAAACATTGTCAAACCATTCATACAAATTTCTTTTTGGTTTTGATTCAATTTTGACATTTTTCATGAATTTAGGGTTCATAAAATTCCCTTTTTAGAACCCTAACTTTGAAAATTCTTTTCTGCCTAACCATGAAGGGTTCGACAATGATTCTTTTTGCATTGTTTTCCATATAGCATTTTGTTTCTAGTATATTTTTGTCATGAATTTATCTTGCATTTTCAAATTGATTTGCATTTTTCTTCCTAAAGTACCCAAAAACCCTAGTTAACTTAGAAAAATCATAACTTCCTTTAGGTTAAGAGTTAGACCTTCTCCTTTAGGGTGGGATATCATATGGGGTTAGGGTTCCTTTGAGTTCATTTGAAAATTTTTATCATGTGAATTGTTTCTGTTTTGGTCATTTTCATCTCATCCTTTCATGTAACCCTAATTTTACATCCACACTTGCATCTTACATTGCATTGCATGAATATGTGAACTTTTCATGACATTCTAAGCATTTGTATGCCATCTTAGACATCTTAAGACATTGCTTGAACATTGCTTATTCATTTCTTCATACATTTGCTATGCTTTTCATCCATTTCATTTCATAAACATACATGTGTTTTCATGCTTCAAAGCATGCCTCATTTGCATCCAATCTCTCTTATGAACATTCATAACACTTGGTATGCCTTTGCATCATCTCATAGCATCATTTGCATCATGTGTTTGCTTCTGGTTTTGGTTTTTACCTTTTGTCGCTCCCACCTGATGACACAGGGCCAAGAGGGGTACAGACGCGAACGGTCGGCAAAAGGAGAGAACATGAAGATGAACTGAAAAGAGTCGCCAGCTAGGCATTTTTATCCCGAAGGAAAGGTGATGCTACATAAACCTAAGAAAAGATGGATAAGACGGTTGCGAACCAGAGAAACTGAGAAAGGGCGTTAGTTACAACCTGGGAAGGTATTAACACCCAGATTGTCCGTCGTACTCGACGGGATCCACGCTTAAAAGATTTGTGCTTAAAGGGGTAGTGTCAGTGCTATTTTGTGTGCAAAACTGGAAAAGATTGCAAGTGTTAGTGCAAAAGAAATGTGAGCCGAAATGAAAAAGTGTCAGTGCCAGGAAAAAAGTGCAATGCTCAAGACCGTGAGGCTTAAAGAATAATGCTAGAATAGGAAGAATATACAGAGACTTTTGTTCGATAACTGTTAAGTTATGCCTACGTATCCTCTCGTGCAATGAGGAAGTCAGAACACCGTAGTTAGACCCAAAGAGACCGAAAGATAAATTGACTGTGAACTGCCTGCTTGTCTATGCTCAAGTCTACGACTTGTCTGGCTCAAGTGCTAACTGTCTTGCATTAGACGGAAGAAGCAAGTTCTCGCTTATGAATGAGTGTGATGTGAAAAGAATCCCGAAGGAGACGATTAGGGTTTGTTTTTGTGTTTTCAATCTGCTTTTTGGGTTTGTCATAAGAAAATGAGCTTAAGCTTAAACCAAGGGTTAGTAAACTCATCACATCCTCCCCCTGATTAGGGGTAATGAGAATATCTTAAGTATGAAGTAAACACCTCACACTTAATCACCATGATGTAGGATTAAGATCATTAACCTACTTGCATTTATTTAGATGTTTTTGGAGTTTTTGTTTAGTGTTAAGTAATGAGTTTAAGCCATAATCAAGGATTTAATGGACCCATTACACCATCATAATAGAAGGATAATAGATGAAAACATTTAAGATGAGGAAGGCTCCTCAACTTAATCCATGATTAGGGATTAACCTCATGACAAAACAAAGCCTTTATTAGAGTGGATTTTAGTTAATGATAAGATTAAGAAATTGATTTTATGGTTTGTAAGACAACTTGAGGGAGACTTGTCCATTAACACTAGGGTTAGTCCTTCTTAACCAATTAAGGAAGAATTAGAACCCTAATGCAAGGCCCAAGTTACAAGCTTGATGTCTTAGTAATTATTAGGTGGATTGATTAAAGGATTTAAACACATTAAGGGTTTAACACTTAGGATTAAAGTTATACACTCCATCCTAATAGAAGGATACAGGCATAACCCTAATCACAAAGTCTTAAAACCTTTAAGGTTTAGTCCTTGATTAAGAGATGAGAAGAGAAGACACAAAGATGACACAAAGGTAAAACTAATGGGGGACTAATCAAACCTTAATTGTAATCATGCTTGGGTGTTCCTAGGGTTTATGAGGCTTTCAAGAGATCTTCAAGGAAAAGCCACCAAGGAAGAGGATAGATGGAAGGAAGAGAAACAAGAGAAATAAGTTAACTTACTTCGCTTAAGAAGATAAGTCACTTGAAGAAAGAAAGTGAGAAAGGAACATGAATGAGAAAGCTCACTCTAATACAAAGATAAAATGCAGCAATGGATGCATAAGAGGGATGAGAAGAGATCATGAGAAGTGAAGGCAAATTCACTTCTCAAACACTTACCACCTGAAAGGTTAGCAAAGGGAAATAAAGATGAAATGAAATGCAAAGAGGCAAACCAAAATCAGAAGTATATTCATGATGTTAATGATGCAAAGAGATGATGCAAATGTATGTCATGAGATGGAGATGATCATACAAGGATGGGAATGCAAATGAGACATGTAAGAAGCATGAAAGTTCAAGAATGCATATGACATGAAATGAAAGCAAAAACATGGCAAATGGATGATGCAGTGATCAAACATGATTTCAACATGTTCTAAGATGTCTTATATGTCATATAGATGCATAAGATGTCATGGCAAGTTCATGTATGCAAGCTTATGTAAGATGGATGCAAATGAAGATGCAAATTAGGGTTTATGCACAACATGAGATGCAAAAATCAAAATCAGAAGCAAATGGTAAGATAAAAAATTGAAAATAGAATCAAAGGGACCTTAGACCTATAAAAGTTCACTGCCCAAAGGGGAAGGTCAGAAGCTAAACCCTAAGGGACTTATGATTTTTCTAAGTTTCTAAGGTTTTAAGGGTGATCCTAAAGGTAAAATGTCAAATAAATTGAAAATGCAATATAAAAATGAAACAAAAATGCTTTTGGATGCTTGAAACCATGTATAGCACAATGCAAAAAGAATCATTCACAAACTCACTTTGGTTTAAAAGTTATGAATTTTTGAAGTTAGGGTTAAAAATATTCAAATTTAAGAACCCTAATTCAAATGAAAATTGTCAAAGTGTGATCAAAACCAAAAAGAAATTTGTGTTGTGAGTTTGTAAATGTTTCTAAATGTTTGAAAAGGCTCTCTGAATTTTTTTGGGATTTTTAAATACCTAAATGTATTTTTAATTAATTAATTTCCATTAACTAATTAAAAATAATCATTTAAATGATTTAATGCAAAAAATAAAAATAAAAATATTTTTGGGTTCTAAAAATTAATAAAAGATTTAATAAAAAATTTCAGAATTTTTGAAGTCTTTTTACTATTTTTTAAAATTCGTGCAAATTAAATGAGGAAAAATGAAATAAAAACTAATTTAAATGAGAAGTATGCTGGATGGAAGGCTGAGATTCATTCTGGGCTTTGGGAGGTTTGACTGGGCGCGCATCTGGATGGCCCAGGTTCAAACTTACTAAACCTAATTAATTAAATAATTAAATCAGATTAGGGTTTTAATCATGCAATCCAGACCATTCACGCGCGCGGGTAAACTGAATCCTACGACCTCAATTCAAACTAACCTTAATTACACTGATTATGCCCTAACTACTTTCAGGTGACCGGAACAGTGTTCCAGTCATCTTCTACGGCCATCCACTTTTGCTAACTCACTCATTTCGTAAAATCAAACCACTAAACTCTCCAGAAATGATCCCTAACTCATTCTAAACAAGATTCAACCATCAAAAATCATTTATTTCACATGAACAACAAGATTCGAAGCAAAATGGAAAACTATTCAGAAGTTTCAGAAGCTTCATACATGCTTAATATGCAATCATTTTCAAAACCAAAAGGTGCAGTGTGATCAGTGAAGCATGGAGAACATTCTAAGAACTTAAAAAATCATTTCTGGAAAATTTGTTCTTGAAGTTACCTGAAATGGAGCTTTCGAAAATGGCATTATCTGGACCTTTCTTTGGTGCTTTTCCCCTCCTCTTGACTCCCTCTTGCTTTTGGAATGCTTGGCTGAAGCTTTTGTGGACTCCTTTTGAAGTTTGCTGAAGTTCAATTCAAAGGGGGCCAAAATCGTGTTTTTGATATGGTTGTTTTTAGGGCAAGATGATGGGTGAGAAATGATCAGGGGTTGATGGTGAGTTGTTCTGTGGAGTTTGTTTTGATGTTTGTAGCTTGTGTGATGAGTTTCGAATGAAAATGCATAAAGGGGAGTTTTTGGTGAATGCTGGCTTGTGGGACGATTCAGGTTCCCAGCTTATGTGAAATGGCTTGCCTTTGGTACACATATCAAGTCTTGATAGGTCAGATAGTTGTTGGTGGCCTATGCTAATTGGTATGGTTCAATATGCAAGAAGTCAACTTTTGCGTAAGTGAAAGCATGGGCTGGTTCAGGCATGGTACAAGGGTATGGCTCGAGTCAGCTAGCTTCAAGGAGGTCCATGGAAGTAATATTTTGTAGCTGGCACAAGTGGCTGAAGAGATTTGATCCATTTTGCAATTTTGGGGAAGTTTGGCCCTTTTTGAATTACTTGAAGTTCAAGGCATGGAATTGAATAATTCAAAGCACAAATCTGATTTTTAGAGGTCACATGAGGATGTTTTGTGCATATTTGAAGTCTATAGAATGCCTTATCATGCCTTTTTGCAAAATGCCTCTTTGGTACAAAAGTGAATTTTATGTGATTTTTCCCAACTTTGGAAAGCCATAACTTGAGTTCCAAAATGAATTAGATCTTGTTCTTGTACTTTTTGAAAAGGGAATGATCCAATCTACAACTTTCATGACCAAGAATTTTTCATTTGAAGCATTTTTGGTTGAGAAAGAGGAGGTTGAAAAACTTACCCAAAAGGGAAAGTTTACATTACAAGTCATTTCCATATTTGGCAACTTTTGGTTTAGCTCACTTTTCTTCAAATTTGTGAACTTCCAAGCACTTCAATGATCAAATAAAGACCATATAACTTCATTTTGATGAAAAATCCATTTTGGTTCCATGTTGGGGGGCCTCAGATGCCCTGATTTGGCTCTGACTTGCTCAAGAAGTTACCCAGTGATCAGATGACTTCCATAATGAATTTTTCCATAAAACTTGGTATGCATGATCCTTATAGCATATAGAGACCAATAGAAACAAGAATGACCAAAACAAATGGAGTTATGGCCTCTGAAACCAAAACCCTAATTTTGGTCATATGTGTAGTGAAAACCCTAGCTCTGCTTCCATGCCTTGCCAATTCTTGTGATTTTCTGACTTCCTTGATCTTGGGAGGATATAATATGATGCTTGAACATACATGGACCCTATTGAGATGATTGATGACCTTTGGAGTGGCTCAGATAGCTCATGAATTGCTCAGATCACAAACCCTGGATGCAGATGACTTTGAACCAATGCAGTGAACCACAAAATGCAACATGATGTGATATGAGTGAACTTATGCAAATGAAGAGATCACAAGCCAAGGTAAACCTTAGTGAGGGCAAATTTGGGGTGTTTACAGCTGCCCCTATTCAAACATGAGTTAGCTGTGCAGGATGTAAGCGACTGCTTAGCAGACGAACAAGATAACTTGTGGTTGAATACCAAAGACAGTCCGAAATTTGCACTCACTGGGTGTGAAGAAGAAAAGAGATATAGATTGTAAAAGGTAGTATAGTATGATTATAAAGTGCGGGCGACAGAGGACGACTGCTGGGGATAAAATAAAGACGGGGACGACCGACATGCTGGGGAAATAAAGAGATCACGATGGGGACGGCCATCAAATACAGTAACAAGATTCTCTGGGGATTACAGGTAAAGACAATGATGGGAACGACCATCGGGTTAAAGAAATGAATGATGAGGTACGGTCATCAAAGGTGAAGGACGATCACCTGGCAGGGGACGACTGCTCTGTTGGGGATAAGGATGAGGGACGGTCATCCAAGGTGAAGGGCGATCACCTGGCAGGGTACGGCTGCTAAAAGTATCACGACATAGGACGAAAGCCGGATAGAAAAGGTCGACGATGGGGACGACCATCGGTTAAACATGATGAAGGATGATCATCGAGAGGTGAAGGACGATCACCTAGCAGGGTACGACTGCTCTCGGGGTTTATCATGACATAGGACGAATGTCAGATAACAAGATCAATGATGGGGATGGCCATCGGATAAAAATGATGAAGGACGATCATCAAAAGGGTGAAGGACAATCACCTAGCAGGGGACGGCTGCTAAAATATCATGACATAGGACGAATGTCGGATAGGGAAGGGTTCCAATAATGGAGACTTCGCTGGGAGGAGGAATGAGGGACGATCATCCAAAGGTGAAGGACGATCACCTGGAAGGGTACGGCTGCCGAAAGTATCATGACATAGGACGAATTTCAGATAGAAGAGAAACTTTGCTAGGGATTTGCTGGGGAATCTTCTGGGGAATGGTAGGTACAGATGAGTATCCATATTCAAAGAAGGAAAATGTATAAGTGTTTGATGCGGTGTATAGATTAAAGATGCGGACGAGCATCCTTAAGACTATGATACAGACGAGTATCGGTAGAAACAAACGCTGACGCATGTTCAGAGATGATGATACGGATGAGTATCAACTGGTTAACAAAGAACACGGACGAGTGTTGAATCTGAGAAAAGATAAGTGGTGTATACAAGGTACGGAAGAGTATCTTTATGAGTAAAAAGTAAGCATGAGTGAGACACAGACGAGTGTTCAACTTGCTGGGGAGAGTATGATACAAACGAGTATCATAAGAGGAAGTGTGTAAGTTATGAACTTATGAGTGTAAAAGACAGACGGGTGTCAATGAGAGTATATTATAAACAAGTGTTTGGTTTACAATAAGAGTTTAGGCAACCATGCTGAGGAATTGTGACACGGAGGGGTGTCGAAGGAGTGTATATAGATGTATCTGTCTGTAGAGAACGTTCGGGCGACCTTACTGGGGAATGATGACACGGACGAGTGCCAAAAGGAGCATGTATCTGTATTTTGAGAGTGCAAAGGGGACAATTTGGCTTTCTGCGGGGACTGGGAGTCTTCATATATATTGCCGATGGAATGTTGGTATATACAGGTGTTTGATTCAAAACATGGCTTGTGACCATGCAATATGTTTGATTTTTGCCGTAATGCTCCGTATTAGACGGAATGCTACACTCTGAGGGGAAATATGATGTGAATGCTATGATTATGCAAAGATACCGATTCGGGATTCGAATCCCGTTGTTGTGAAAATCTCTTATTGATCTTCCTGGAGTGATACCCCAGCTGGGGGTGAGATCATTGGTAGGTGTCGATCCCCGGATTTCCATCCTGGTACAAACGCGAAAGTGGCGCGGAAAGAGGTAGAGTCGCCAGCCAGGCATTTTTATCCCGAAGAAAGGGAATGGTAATGCTGCACAAACCAGAAGAAATAAAAGGAAGGACACGGGTCCTGCGAACCAAAGAGACTGAGTTCGGGAGTCGGTTACGACCTAGGAAGGTATTAGCACCCAGATCATCCTCCGTACCCGACGGGATCCATGCTTGTAAAAGAAACTATTTCAAAGGGTGAGGGTATGAAAGCTGCAACAAAAGAAGAGACAAGAAAACTGGAAATAAACTAAGAAAATAACTGAATAGGAAAACAAAGAGAAAATATGTAGGGAAAATAAAGATTGTGCTCGAACGGGCCCTACCCCGCTGCCTACGTACCTCATCAGGATAATGAGGATCAGAGACGCCGTAGTTCCCCTAACTAGGGGTAACAAGGAAATTGCTTGTGAATTAAGGCTTGAACTTCCTATGCCATTGCTCAGGTGTTGCAGGCTCGGACGACGAGTGCGTAACCGTCTTGCAAAGTGACAAGTAGGAGCAAGTTCACGTACAGAGTGAAGGAGATGAGAAAAGAATTCTCAAAGGAAATACGCTTATTGTTTGTTTGTGTTTTTTTATGAAGATTTTATGAGTGAGTCACAAGGAATTGAACTCAAGCTCTTTTCCATGGAATGTGCACTTGTCACTACATTCCAAGATGGAATAATAGAACAAGCACACTCAAGTAAGGAGAAGATCCCCAAAACTTGAACCCAAAGACTAGAGCTTAAGCTCACTAACTTGTTAAATTATTAAGTGTTTTTGGTATTTACAATGAAGAAGTGTTTTTTATGCTTTTCTTTGTGAAGAAGATACCTTGATCAGACTTGTGCATCACAAGGTAAACTTGTACTATCCCAAGATGGGAAGACTACAAGCACACCTTATGGGATAAGGCTATTGCTCAAGGCATCACTTCAAACTTATTAAGATGTTTTTTATGGTTATGAGATGAGAAGAGAAGAAGAACCAAAAGGATCACAAAGGCAAAATTCTAAAATGGGACTAAAGAATCCTAAGTGTTAACATGCATGGATATCCTAAGGTTAGTGTGGCTTTCTATCCTAATGAAGAAGGAAGAAGAAGAGAAGAAGAAGAAGAAGAAGAGAGAAGAGAGGGGAAAGGCCTAAGCCCAACAACAAAGGGTTAGTACAATAAAGAAATAAGAAGAGAAGATGAGATTTGGAGATGTGGAACTCAACTTCCACACCTCACACTTACCATCGCCCCTGCAAGGTTAGTAATAAGCATACAAATGAAATACAATGAACAAGATGACATGTTAACATCATACAAACAGAAGTGAAATGATATGTACACATGCTCAATGGATATCCAACTCAAAAGAATGAGAGATGAAGCATACAAGTCAACATGATGCAATATGAAACATATATGAAAACAAATGCACACTTAAGGAGGATACAAAGCAAATATGCACAAACATGGACTCAATGTACAAGACCAGAACCAAAAAAATTAAAGAAGAGCTTAAGAAGCTAACAAGATGAAGAGAATGGAAACACAACACCAAACAATCACAAAATGGGAGTGAGAGAAGTAAGGAAATGAAGTGAATACATTTAAGGAATGAAAGAACTTAAAAAGGAAGTAAACACAAAAGTTTCTAAGACACAAACCATAATCTAGGACCAGGAAGGTACCCATACCCCTAAAGAACCCCAAATGAGAAGAAGAAGTTGGCACAAGTGCCCTTCTAAGCTTATAAGAGACCTAATGAACCAAAAGAAGCAAAATGGGACAAGAGGAGAACAAAAATCCACATTAAATCAACCAAGCATCCAAAAATTCCACAAATTAAACCAAATGATCTTCAAACATGGTGTATCAATGAGCCAAAAGGATTTGGAAAAATTCAGAAGCAAACTAGGTCAAATGGAGGAAAGAACACAAACTAGGGTTAATAACTTCCAACACAAGTCAAAGGACCAAGACCCAAGGAATAAATTTCTAAAAATCAGGGGAAAAATCACACATTAATTACATCATCCTTAGAATACAAAGCAAAAAGAATGAATACAAAACTCAAAATAATGAAGACTATAGAAAATGGACAAGGCAGTGTACTCACAAAAGGATTAAAAAGAAGTTAATTGAAATAAGGAATTAATTATGACACGTGGAAATTAAAAAAATGGAAAATAAAAAATATAGAAAATTAAAAGAAACTTCAAAGATGACTCAAGAAGTTTTTGGGAATTTTTGGATACTCAGAAGTATTTTTAATAATTAGAAACTAAAATGAATAAAAGAAAATAAAGAAAAGAAAATAAAATATGAATGATTGGGCTGGGGGGTGCTGGTAGTAAGAATTGGCGTTGGAAATGTTTGGGCTTAAGAAAACTGGGGGTGTGAATAAAAACACCAAGCCCATTAAGCTGCGCAAGATTATATGACTTATGGTGGGATTTTATGAAATAAAGCTGGAAAATAAGAGAGGCGTGGGATTGATCAAACAGGTGTTGTACGTCCATCATTAATTGACGTGGCCTCAGGCTGGCATATGAGTGGATGGACCATGGAAGTTATGGTGAACTGAGAAACAAATTGCATTAAATGAAATAAGAAAAAAAACGTGAGAAGGAGGAGGGGGTTAGGGCAACGTGTCAACATCTGAACCATACAGCAACAAGATCCTAAGGCTGTGGACTCATCTTCTACCTCACGCAAACCCTAGGTCATTTTCTAGTTTCCGATGACCGGAGCTAGGGCTGCGGCACCGGAATTCATCACAGAATGGACAAACAACAGCAACAATAAACCAAAATGTCCAGATCCACTAATTAAGCTACTCTGATCATGAAAATGGCAATGAAATTGGCTAAAACTCAAGGAAACATTTGGATCGAAGAGAACAAAGTTTTACCATGAAAACTGAAATCCACATAACTCACTCAATATTGCACCATTTTCAAATCTAAAACGTGCAACATGATCAGTGTACCTCAAGGATTAAGAAGCACACATAAAATTGCAATTCCAGATCAACAAGTATCAGAGCATACCTGAGGTGAAGATACTTCAAAACCACCAAGAAAATGCTCCAAAGGCTGCAGATCTAGCTCTTATGATCTCCTCTTGCAAAATAAATGCAAGAGGAAGCTTGATGGAACCTGGATCTGAAGTTTCAAAGCAAGCTGCCTCTGAATGGCACCTTTCTATTCTTGCACCTTAAGCTCAAATGAATGGTGGAATAATGATCTCTATCACTCACTGATCAAGAATATGGAAGAGATTTGAGAAGAGTGTGAGAGAATGAGGAGATTCAAGTGAAAATACAACTTGTGCAAAAAGTTGGAAATGAGAGAATGGGGGAGTGCTTGAGCTTCTGAAACCCTAGCTCCTTTTATGTGAGGTCACAAACCCATGCTGAAAGAATTGAGAGGTTTGCACGTATGGATCATGAGCAATTTGTGATTTTGAAAATTTTGCAAAATGTGAGGGAAGCATGCACTCCTCATGCTTTGCTTGGCCTCTCAGCCCATGTGCAATCCTTTTCCAACCCTTGATCATAATTCAATCAATTCTGGCCTTTAGATCAAAGCAATCACGCTTTCCTCATGATTTTGCAAAAAAATCCACTTTGTAAGCAACAAACGTTTGGTGCACGAAAATGGGAATTTCTCTTGAGAAAAATGATCCAAATGCCATGTATTTTAAGTTTACAAACTTAGTTGAACCATTCCAAGTCTTAAAAATAAGTTTGGAACACTTTTGCTTTTGGTACATGCATGCAAATTTGAATTTGCCCTAATTTTAACCATTTTTTCGAAGGGCCTCTAGGATGAACCACAAATCCCATGAAAAAGTACTTGTACTTTTTGAAAATGGGAGCCCTTAATCTCCAACTTTCATGTTTGACTTCGGTCCATTTGAAGAATTTTTGATCATGTTAAGGCCATTTGAAAATTAGGGCAAAAGTTGCCAAATTTGGAAAATCCTTAAAACCAAGTTTTCACCAATTTTGCAAAACCCTTCAAATCTCCATGATTCTCGAACTTTGATCATTCCAAACCTCTTATAACATTTCAAGGACACCCCTTGGCCAAAAAAAGTTGGGTTAGACCCCTTGAAATCACACAGTTGACTTTTTCAGGGCACAGTTGACCAATTACTTCATCTGCAAGCAACTGAAGAATTTTCTAACTTCCACATGGAATTTTCTCATGAAAATTGGTACCTAAGATCCTCTTGACATATAGAAGACTTTGCCCAAATGAAATGGCCAAAATTGTGATGTTTTGGTGCTTGAATCTCAAACCCTAGTTTAGGTGCCTTGTGTTGGAGCTTTGCCTTATCCTGAGATCTCTGGTAATCATGCAACCTTCTGAGCTTTTGCCAATGGACTTGATCTTGTAAATGGAGTGTAGACCCTTCATAGGACTTGTATACAACCATTGGGACCCTTGTCATGGCTTTTGATGCCTCAAGAACCTCCACAGATGACCATATGTCTGATGCTAGGACATGAAGAATGTTATGCCTCATCTTTCCATGCTAAGATGCTAAGAAAATGATATGTTCATGATGAATATGATGTGATATGATGCTTAAAATGAAGAGGGCAAATTTGGGGTGTTACAGTTACCCCTATTCAAACAACTGTTAATCTGAAAAGGACGGTAACACGGGTTATCGACCGTTCAAGATAATCTGTGGTTGAATACCAAGAAGACCAGAAATTTGCACTCTGACGAAGAATGCAACACTGGGAAATAAACCCAACCAAATGATGCTTTGGTGATTAAAGGGGAGAAAAAGCAGACGAGCTTCTTCCAAAATGAAACTGATATCTGGAATAAGAATGCTTTGACAGATGAGTCTTCTTCAAACAATCCTGTGACGCCAGGAGCTGGACATACGAGTCCTCAAACATTTCAAAACATATGACTTGAGACAGACGACCCTCCTTCGGATATACCTGTTACGCCAGGACTGGGATGCACTAAAGTCTGTGGGATAGACATGCATAATCAAGGTAGACGAACCTTCTTCATATATTATCCGTGGATATATCGTATAAGACAAACGAGTCTTCTTCGAGCAAACCTGTTACGCCAGGTGCAACACCAATAATTGGTGCCTAAGACAAACGAGCCTCTTTCGGATTTACCTGTTACGCCAGGACCGGTAACCATTTTGACATTTATTCCCACAGTCAGGATTTTAAACCTCTTCAAAACAGACGAGTATTGGAATGATCATCAAAATAACACAGACGAGTGTCAAACAGTCAATGATACTGATGAGTATTAGACGATGATCCAAGAAACACAGACGAGCGCTTCAGGCGATGATACAGACGAGCATCAGCCACTGGTATAGACGAATACCAGAAATTCAAAGACAGACGAGCATTTGGAGTAGCAACAGAAAAGTACCAGGATAAACAACAAATTCACACAAATATAGACTAACACAGACGAGTGCTAGGGATGATACAGACGAGTATCCAAACAAAGCAGACGAGCTTCAAACAGATATTCAACACAGACGAGTGTCGGAGATGATACAGACGAGTATCCAAACAAAGCAGACGAGCTTCATTCAGGTAATGTATTCCAAACACAGACGAGTGTTGGAAATTGAATACGAGCAAATAGCAGAGATAACATATCAAATACAGACGAGTGTTGGAAATTGCAGACGAGCAATATCAAGGAGGATAACACCAAACACAGACGAGTGTTGGGGAGTGCAGACGAGAAAATACTGGGTACCAAACACAGACGAGTGTTGAGAGTTGCAGACGAGCAAACAGAAACATTACACTTCAAAGCACAAACGAGTGCTGGAAATTGCAGACGAACAATAGCAAAAATGTACAAACACAGACGAGAGTTGGAAATTGCAGACGAGCACCAAAATGAGAACACATACGAGTGCTGAGAAGCGCAAACAATCAACAGTAAAGTAATAATATGTCACTGCTGGGGAAAACTCTACTTAGGGATAACACAGACGAGTGTTGAAAGACGCAGACGAGCAACAATAAAGCATGAACACAGACGAGTGTTGGAGATTGCAGACGAGCAACGAACAGATGCCTGATTTGCCACAAGAGTTACAACTCTGCAGGGGAAAGCAAGTCAACAGGTCTGACACCTAACTCTGACTGAGGTGATGAATACCTGGCTGTATCATCAAATTGACCAACAGAATGGCAACTTCGCTGGGGAATATTTCACTGACGGAAGTGAAAATCAAATATGAACTCTGTGGGGAAGGATCTTCTTCAGACTTGGCTGGGAAAGATGCTTCAACAAAGTTCCGGCTGGGGAGAACATTTGCTGATCCTGAACTCTGGCTGTGACCCTTGTTGGGGATAGAATTCTGACAATTCTAACTCTGTGAGGACATCAGACACTCAACTTCCTGCTGGGCATACTCCACTGGGGAAGAATAAATTTCTTGGGAAGAATTATGCTGGAGATACTCTACTGGGGAAGAGTAAATTGCTTGGGAGAATGTGACGCCATCCTGCAACCTGCAACAACAGAAAACCCAAGTGTGCCCCGGGGACTTGCATGGTATGATCTGTTCATCCATAGTCACCTGACACTCAAAGAGGGTTTACAGTTTCCCTGCATGTCAGTTTTTATTCAAATTATCACCATGTTTAAATGCAATGTTATTTTTTGCCAAAAATTCAGGACATTTTGCAAACAAAAATAAACACACACGACTTTTTGACAGAATATTCTTTTTATTGAAAGGCCTCTGAATAGGCAAAGATTTACATCAGGAAGCAACCACCTGGAAAGAGGTAGCCACCGTAAAATTGAGAAAAGAAACTATCCTAATGGAAATGGACACGACATCCCAATGAGTTCCATTTCTGCTATGACCAGCATGTCTTCGAGACTCTCCATTCTTCTTTGGCTTTCTGAGAGGATGAGGGGACTGTTTCCTATCCTTCTGATATTGTCAAGTTGTACGAAACGATGATGTGGTTCAGATTACTCGGATCGCAATTGTTCACTTATTCCCTTGTTTTGCGTGGATCGCCCTTTCGGGTTTTCAATCCACCGGGATACCCTTTTTTGCCTGAGCTGTCCAATGTGGCTTTTCAACTCAGCGGGTGTACATTTTTTTCATTTATTTTCTGTAACTTTTGCCCGAGCTTTTGATTCTGTTTTTAGCTCGCCGGGATGCCTTTTTTTTTGCCTGGACTTTAATTTTGTTTTTGTGTCCAGCGGGTCTCTTTATGCGAAGTATTTTTTAACTGCGTCCGAGTTAACAGGGGACTGGAAGTCATCTCCATCCATAGTGGGGAGCATCAGTGCTCCTCCTGAGAAGACTTTCTTCACTATGAATGGTCCTTCGTAGTTTGGGGTCCACTTGCCCCTGTGATCTGAACCTGGAGGAATGATCCTCTTCAGCACAAGCTCTCCCACTTGATACTCCCGAGTACATACTCGTTGGTCGAATGCACGCTTCATTCTCCTCTGATAAAGCTGACCATGACAGATAGCCGCTAATCTCTTTTCCTCAATTAGACATAGCTGATTGTAACGAGCACGCACCCATTCAGCCTCATCAAGCTTCACATCCATCATCACACGCAACGAAGGAATCTCTACTTCAACTGGCAGAACTGCTTCCATGCCATATACCAGAGAGAAGGGAGTTGCCCCTGTTGACGTCCTGACTGACGTTCGGTACCCATGCAACGCAAATGGTAACATCTCATGCCAATCTTTGTAGGTGACGACCATCTTTTGCACAATCTTCTTGATATTCTTGTTTGCCACCTCTACCGCACCATTCATCTTTGGTCGGTAAGGAGAAGAATTGTGATGCTGAATCTTGAAGTCCTGACACAAGTATGCCATCATCTTGTTATTGAGATTAGAACCATTGTCAGTAATGATCCTTTCGGGAACTCCGTATCTGCATATGATATCCCTTTTCAGAAATCTTGCCACCACTTGACGAGTGATGTTGGCATAAGATGCTGCTTCAACCCACTTTTGTGAAGTAATCAATCGCGACCAGGATGAAGCGATGACCATTTGTAGCTGTAGGTTCTATCCTCCCGATCATGTCAATGCCCCACATAGAAAAGGGCCAAGGAGATGACATGACGTTGAGCGGGCTTCTAGGAACATGCACTTTGTCTGCATATATTTGGCACTTGTAGCACTTACGAGTGAATGAACAACAGTCTGCATCCATTGTCATCCAGTAATACCCTGATCTCAGCAATCTCTTAGCCATAGCATGCCCTCCTGCATGGGTACCGAAAGATCCTTCGTGGACTTCCTGCATTAACAGGCTTGCTTCGTGTCTATCCACACATCTGAGCAAGACCATGTCAAAGTTTCTCTTGTACAAAACTCCGTCAGTGTTCAAGAAGAAGCTAGCAGCAAGTCGCCTTAAGGTCTTCTTGTCATTGGAAGATGCCCCAGCTGGGTATTCTTGCTTTTCCAGGAATAACTTGATATCAACATACCAAGGTTTCTCGTCAGACATGGCGTCTACAGAGAAGGCATGAGCTGGAGCATCAAGCCTGGAGATGTCAATTCTGGGCACGTAATTCCAACACAAGACTTTGATAGACGAAGAAAGAGTGGCCAATGCATCGGCAAACTGATTTTCATCACGTGGTATGTACTGAAGCTTAACTGTTGTGAAGAACGTCAGCAGTTTTCTGGCATAATCCCTGTATGGAATTAGATGCTCTTGATGCGTATACCACTTGCCGATAACTTGGTTAATAACGAGGGCTGAATCTCCGAATATATCGAGGTTCTTAATCCGAAGATTAATTGCCTCCTCTATTCCCATTATGCATGCCTCGTATTCCGCTTCATTGTTGGTGCAGCCAAATGTAATTCTGGAAGCGAAGGGAATTTGAACACCTTCGGGAGAAATAAGAACAACACCAACTCCACGTCCATTGATATTGACTGCCCCATCAAACATCAACTTCCATTTGGATTCAGGGTCTGGCCCCTCCTCCGGAAGTGGTTCCTCACAATCGTTTGCTTTGAGATACATGATGTCCTCATCAGGGAAATCAAACTTCATTGGCTGATAATCATCTTCAAGAGGTTGTTGTGCAAGGTAATCCGATAATACACTTCCCTTGATGGCTTTCTGAGAAGTATACTGGATGTCATATTCAGTTAAAGTCATCTGCCACCTAGCAACCCTTCCGGTTAACGCTGGTTTCTCAAAGATGTACTTGACAGGATCTATTTTGGAAATGAGCAGTATGGTATGAGTCAACATGTACTGCCTCAGTCGGCGAGAAGCCCATACCAAAGCGCAACAAGTTTTCTCGAGCAGTGAGTAACGGGATTCACAGTCGGTAAACTTTTTGCTAAGGTAATAAATAACGTACTCTTTTCGACCAGACTCGTCATGTTGGCCTAGAACACACCCCATTGACCCTTCTAGCACGGTCAAGTACATGATTAAAGGTCTCCCTTCAACTGGAGGCATAAGAATTGGAGGCTCCTGCAAATATTCTTTTATCTTGTCGAAAGCTCTTTGGCAATCATCATTCCACCTAACCGTTTGCTCTTTTCTTAGCAATTTGAATATTGGTTCGCACGTGGCAGTTAGATGAGATATGAACCGAGAAATGTAGTTCAACCTCCCTAAAAACCCGCGCACTTCTTTTTCTGTTCTCGGTGCAGGCATATCTTGAATTGCTTTTACTTTGGCAGGATCTACCTCAATTCCTCTATGACTAACAATGAAACCCAACAGTTTCCCGGAACGCACTCCGAAAGTGAACTTGTTTGGATTCAACCTCAGCTTGTACTTGATCAGTCTATCAAACAGCTTCTTCAGGTTGACCAGATGCTCTTCTTCGTCTCGGGACTTAGCAATCATATCGTCCACATAACACTCAATCTCCTTGTGTATCATGTCATGGAACAATGTGACCATCGCCCGCTGATAAGTTGCCCCGGCGTTCTTCAGACCAAAGGGCATGACCTTATAGCAGAACGTACCCCACGAGGTAATGAACATTGTCTTCTCCATGTCTTCTGGCGCCATCTTAATCTGATTATATCCGGAGAAGCCATCCATGAAGGAAAATACCGAGAATTGAGCAGTATTGTCTACCAACACATCAATGTGTGGCAACGGAAAGTCATCTTTTGGGCTTTCTCTATTCAAATATCGGTAGTCAACGCACATCCGGACCTTGCCGTCCTTCTTTGGTACAGGTACAACGTTAGCTACCCAAGGTGGGTAACTAGTTACAGCAAGGAACCCGACATCCCATTGCTTCTGAACCTCCTCTTTGATCTTCATTGCCATGTCAGGACGAGTTCTTCTCAATTTCTGTTTCACAGGAGGACAATCCTCTCTCAAAGGTAGCTTATGCACAATGATGTCGGTATCCAACCCTGGCATATCTTGATATGACCAAGCAAAGATATCCACATACTCTCTCAGCATACTGATTAGCTCTTTCTTGACGTCGGCCTGCAGACTGGCCCAATCTTGATCTCTTTCTTCACATCTTCCATGCCGATATTGATGATCTCAATCTCTTCTTGATGAGGCTGAATAACCCGCTCCTCTTGTTTCAACAATCTGACCAATTCTTCAGGGAGGTCACAGTCTTCCTCAACCCCTTCATCAGCTTGGTAGACAGGATTATCAAAGTCATGCGTAGTCATAGCAGGAACGTTATCAATGGAATCCGGATAATCAACACTGCACAGATGATGTGTGTAAACACCCCAAATTTGCCCTCACCCATTCACACCATGGCTTGTGATCTCTTCATATGCATAATTCACTCATACCATTCTCATATTGCATTTTTACTTCACTGCATTGCTTCTAAGTCATCTACATCTAGGGTTTGTGATCTGAGCCATCCCTGAGCTATTTGAGCCACTCCAAGGGTCTTCAATCACTCCAAAGGGGTCCATGTATGTTCAAGCATCATATTGTATCCTCACAAAGTCAAGAAAGTAAAAAAATCACAAGAACTGAGAATGGCATGGAAGCAGAGCCAGGTTTAACTGCACAGATGGCCTAGAATTAGGGTTTTGGTTTCAAAAGCCATAACTCCAATTTTTTGGTCATTCTTGTTTCTATTTGTCTCTATATGTTACAAGGATCATGCATATCAATTTTCATGAAGAAATTCCATGGGGAAGGCATCTAATCAAAAGTTGACTTCTTGAGCAAGTCAGTGCAAAATCAGGGCATCTGAGGCCCCCAATGACCCAACCAAAGGGTGTTCTTCATCATTTTGAATGCGTATGATCTTTATTTGATCATAGAAGATGTTATAAGTTCACAAGATTGAAGAATTTCAAGCCATTTGCAAAGTTGCCATTTTGGGAAAATGACTTGTAATGGAAACTTGCCATTTTGGGAAACTTTTTCAAACCTTGCTTTTTGGTTCAAAAATGCTTCAAATGGGAAAACTTTGGTCATGAAAGTTGTAGAATGGATCATTCCGTTTTCAAAAAGTACAAGAACTCATTCTAATTCATTTTGGATCAAAAGTTATGGCTTGTCAAAGTTGGGAAAAATCACATAATTTCAAGTTTTGTACCAAAGAGGCAAAGTTGCAAAACCACTTGCCAAGGCAAAAGAGACCTCAAAGTGACTTCTAATCTTTGCACAAACATAAGCCAATGCCTAACAGTCAGAATGCACCAAAGGTTTTCCCATTTTCATGACTTGTGGATCAAGAAATCACAAAAGGGCCAAAGTTGGACAAAGTTGCAAAACATCATACAAACCCTAATCCACTTGCTAATTGGCTTCAAGACTGATCCCATGGCTCTCCTCATTCCTTGCTACGCAGGACATCCTCTTGTACTTGGCCTACCATTGACCCATACCTCTCTTACACCTAACTTGGACTCTATGCAAAAACACCCATACCAATCCCACAGTGCCACACCAACTTCTCTGACCCATCTAGTTGTGATAAGTGGACCAAAAGGGACTCAACACAACACACAACACAAGCTGAAACCTCAGATTGCCATAGTTATCAAAAAATTCTCCAACTTGCAAAACCTTTCGAATCTCTCAGCTCACTCAACCAATCTTCAAACCAACTTCACCATTGATCTCAAGATGACTCACTGACCACAAACCAACCATTGAAACAGCCAAAAACCTCCCATAAACCAAACACGATTTCTGACCAGTTGGCTTGCAAACTCCCAAATCAGCCAAAAGAAATTCCTTCCAAGCATCAAAACTTCATTAGGAGTTCAAGGGGAGTGGTTTGCACAAAGAGAGAAGGCCTAAAAGTCCCAAACTGAGAAAGCTCAAGCTCAGGTACCTCCTTGAAACATTTTTCTAGAACTCTTGTTTTTAGTTTCTAAATGATAAAGCATGCTCTCCTGATCATACTGGACTTTGAAATTTTGAAAATGGTGTAGAAACGAGCTTGTATTGATTGACTGAAATTTCTGCCATTTTTGTTCTTCCTTTCGAATCTTGTTAATGGTGAGAGATAAATTGTTTTTGAGGGCAGGGACGAGTTTAGGGAGGTGAGAGGAAGTGATCTGGAGCTTTAGAGCTCCAGAAATAACCTAGGGAGTGATTTTGAAACTTTCAGGGAAGGGGGTCACCGGAGAAGACGACCGGAGCTCGTCTCCGGTGACCTGAAAGTGATTAGGGTTTGATAATTAGGTTTAGCCAAGTTTGAATGTGGACCTTTGATCTTGTGGACTTTTGTTGACTCCCGCGCGAATGGAGGGCCTGGATCTCTCATTAAACCCTAATCTTCAATTAATTAGTTTAATTAAAATTAATTAGTCAGAAGCAATCTGGACCACCTATTTACGCGCTAGTCAACTCCCTCCATATGACTTTGAATCTCAGCCTTAGATCCTGCATACTTTCCATTTAATTTCTTTTTTATTTCATTTTTATTCATTTATCTTTCATATTTATTTTAAAATAGTTAGAAAAATCCTAAAAATATTTCCCTTTGCATTTTTGTTTCAAATATTTTTCTTAATCAGAAAATGATTTTTATTTTATTTTTTGCATTAAAAATTATTTTTAAATCATTTAAATGTTTATTTTTAATTAATTAATGAAAATTAATTAATTAAAAATACATTTAGGTATTTAAAAATCACAAAAAAATTCACATTGCATTTAGAAACATTTAGAAACATTGTCCAAATCTCAAACCAAATTTCTGTTTTGTTCTTGATGCCTTTTGATCATTTTCATTGGATTTAATTTCATTTTAAGGCAATATTTTACTTCAAACTTCAAAAATTCCTTTCTGCCTAACCATTGAGTGTTGGATGATGATTCTTCTTGCATTTCACTCCTCATAGCATGTAGTTTATAGGATAAATTTGATTTGATTTGATCTTGCATTTTCAGTTTGTTTAGGATTTTTCTTGATGAGGTACCCCAAAACCCTAGCAATATTAGGAAATTCATAACTTTCACTAGGTTAAGAGTTGGATCTTCTCCTTTGGGCAGTGAGTTTGTATAGGTTTAGGGTATCTTTGATCCCATTTTCAAATTTTTATCATGTCATTTGCTTCTGATTTTGTATTTTTGCTTTGCATGATGCATGTAACCCTAATTTGTGCCTTCCTTTGCATCCTTCTTTCATTTGCTTGCATTCATTGACTTGCCATGATGTTTTGTGCATCCACATGATTCATAATACATCTTAGGACATATTAGAATCATGTTTGATCATTGCATTTTCCATTTGCCATGTTGTATGTCCTGTGCACTCCATAACTTTTCATGTGCATTCATGGTTCAAAACATGTTTTATCTGCATCCATTGCCTTGTATGATCATTCTCATGTCTTGCCTCATGTTTGCATCATCTCTTAGCATCATTGACATCATACTTATGCTTCTGGTTTTGGTTTGCATCATGACATTGCATCTCATTTGCATTGCATTTCATTTCTTATGCTAACATTTCAGGTGGTAAGTTGTTTGAGAAGTGAATTTGCCTTCACCTCTCATAATCTCTTTTCATCTCTTTCATACTTCCTTTGCTGCATTTTGTATGTGTATTAGAGTGAGCTTGCTCATTCATGATCATCTCTTACTTTCTTTTCTTCATGCAACTTGTCTTCTTAAGTGAAGCAAGTTGTTTTGCTTCTCTTTGTTTCTTGCTCCTTTCATCTGCTCCTCTCCTTGGTGGTTCTTTGAAGATCTTTCTCTCTTAAGCCACACAAACCCTAAGATCTCCAAGTATGATAACATTTAGGGTTTTGATTAGTCCCCCATTTAGTTTTACCTTTGTGTCATCTTTGAGTCTTCTCTTCTCATCTCATAATCAGGGACTAAACCCTAAAGGCTTTAAGGCTTTGTGATTAAGCTTATGATGCATCCTTCTATTAGGATGGGGTTTATAACTTTAATCCTAAGTGTTAAACCCTTAATGTGTTTAAATCATTTAATCAATTCACCTAATAATCATCAAGACATCAAGCTTGTAACTTGGGCCTTGCATTAGGGTTCTAATTCTTCCTTAACTGGTTAAGAAGGACTAACCCTAGTGTTAATGGACAAGTCCCCCTCAAGTTGTCTTACAAATCATAAAATCCATTTCTTAATCTTATCATTAACTAAAATCCACTTAATAGAGGCTTTGTTTTGTCATGAGGTTAATCCCTAATCATGGATTAAGTTGAGGAGTCTTCCTCAGCTTAAATGCTCTCATCTATTATCCTTCTATTATGATGGTGTAATGAGTCCATTAAATCCTTGATTATGGCTTAAACTCATTACTTAACACTAAAAAAAAACTCCAAAAACATCTAAATAATTACAAGTAGGTTAATGATCTTAATCCTACATCATGGTGATTAAGTGTGAGATGCTGACTTCACACTTAAGGTATTCTCATTACCCCTAATCAGAGGGAGGATGTGATTAGTTTGCTAACCCATTGGTTTAGGCTTAAGCTCATTAACTTATGACAAACTTGCAAAAGCAATAAAAGACTGAAAATACCAAAAACAAACAATAATCGTCTCCTTCGGGATTCTTTTCTCATCATCTTCACTCACAAACGAGAACTCGCTTCTTCCGTCTAATGCAAGACAGTTTGCACCTGAGCCAGACAGGTCATACACTTGAGCATAGACAAGCAAGCAGTTCACAGTCAATTTATCTTCAGTCTCTTTGGGTCGAACTACGGTGTTCTGACTTCCTCATTGCACGAGAGGATACGTAGGCATAGCTTAACAGTTATCGAACAAAAGTCTCTGTTTATTCCCCCTCCTTCCAGCAATTATTCTTTAAGCCTCATAATCATGAGCGTACTCTTTCCTTGCACTGACACTTCTTTTACTCACTTCACTTTTCTTTGACACTGACACTTGTATTCTTTCCAGCTTTGATACACACATTGCACTGACACTACCCCTTTAAAACACAAATCTTTTAAGCGTGGATCCCGTAGAGTACGACGGACAATCTGGGTACTAATACCTTCCCAGGTTGTAACCAACCCCCTTTCTCAGTCTCTCTGGTTCGCAGCCGTCTTATCCATATCTTTCTAGGTCTATGCAGCATTACCTTTCCTCCGGGATAAAAATGCCTAGCTGGCGACTCTTGCCTTTCTGAGTTCACCCTTGTGTGTTCTCTTGCCTTCTTTCGCCGACCATTCGCGTCTGTACCCCTTTGACCCGAGGTGTCATTTGGCGGGAGCAACAGCTTGGCGACTCTGCTGGGGACCCTTATACTGTAACCAGGGCTTCTGGTTCTTTTTGTGGGTTCCTCCTAGAGCTTGTTTGATTTATGTTTACTGGGGTGTTATGTGCTGATTATGTTTGTATATTTGCTTTATTTACAGCTTTATGTACAATTATTTATTGCTTTCTTTACAGCTTTATATATCATACTGTCATACTGTCATCTGACTGGATCTGGTTTTTGTTTTGGTGGGTGGGGTTTCATTGAGAGTTTAAGGTCCTATACCTGGGACCTGAGTGACACCTAGGCTAGAGTGGCTCATATTCTTTCCCATTCCATTTCGGTCTGGTACGGGAATATGAAACACGGTTCAGATGTGGGTTTCTTCTTGAGAACTTTGTGCTACAAATTTCCTGTAGTGCTAGGGCTATCTGGGAAGCCTGCTAAGTCTGGATGACCTTTATTACGACCTTCAGAAACTGAGGTGAATTAGAGGAGGATCTTTTATGGTTATTGTAAACACTGTACCTCCAGGTTAGAAGTGTTTACACTTCTCATAACTGATCCAAGTCTAAGGATCCTTGTTTTAGAACATCACCTGTGAGGGGGTTGGGCTGTTTACAGGTTTACAGGTACCCTTGGCCACATCATACCCTGTTACTTGTTTTGGTTTAAGAGTACCTCACTTTGGACAGTTCTTGTGATTTAACCCTGGACATGTGACTCTTTATTTGAGTCCCCCACCTTGGTTACTGGACTTCTGAACCTCCATCTGGACTTCTTGAACATACATGGACTGAATATCAAGACAGTAAATCAGATCCAGCTTGATCACAAACCCTTGCATATCATTTGCATACATCATCATTGCATCATTTGACATTTGTTTATTTGTTTTTCAGGGTATCCATATTATATCTGGCTTGGTTTTGACCCCTTCATCTGCATAGACCCCTGTTCATCAGTTATCTGCTTCAGCTATCTTCATCAGTTGTCTGCTTCAGTTATTTTCATCATCATCAGCATCAGCCTATCAGTGGCTCATCTCCAGTACCAGTCCTGATCCTCATCAGCACTTGTCTTCAGTTCTTCATCAGCAGTTATGGCACCGAGGAAGAGCAACATCTCATACCATTTCTTTGAGCTTGTGCTGACTGGCATCAGACAGGTCCAGGCACTTATCACTCCAGACCACATCCCTTTATTCAGAGAGCATTATGGAGGCATCCTTGATATGGTTATGGACCTGGACCCTTCTCAGAGGAGTTTGATCCACACCTGCCTACAGTTTTATGACCCTCCTTTGAGATGCTTTACTTTCCAGGACTTTCAGTTGGAACCTCTGCTGGAAGAGTTCTCATCATTGATTGGAGTACCTGTTAGAGGTGGTGTCCCCTTCAACCCAGAGATGACTTCTCCCAGCAATGGAGAAGTGGCAAAAGCACTGTACCTAGAGCCTATATTGATTGAGCAGAACATGACAACAAAGGCTGGGATCCCTGGTTTGCACCTAGACTTTCTGACTTCTCAGGCCATCCTGAAGGCCTCCTTGGGAGATTGGAAGGCAGTTTGTGCATTGTTAGCCCTCAGTATATATGGGGTTATACTATTTGCAGATGAGCCCAAGTTTATCAGCAGGAATGCCATTCATCTTTTCCTTCTGAGGAACCCAGTACCCACATTGCTGGGAGATTTCTATTATTCCATTCATCAGAGGAATGAGAAGCAGAGAGGAAAGTTGGTGAGATGTTGTGCTCCTCTATTTCACACTTGGCTGCTTAAACACTTACCCAAGACTGATGCCTTCCTGAATCCCCACCAACAGAAGAATTGGGCTAAGAGACTTATTGCTTTGACTTCAGATGATATCAAATGGTGCACCCAGAGCACCAAAGGCAAAGACATAATCACCAGCTGTGGGAAATACCCAAATGTACCTCTAATAGGAGTAAAAGGTTGCATCAACTACAACCCTTTGCTGTTTAAGAGACAATTGGGCTATGCTTTGGTCCACCCTCCTAGAGTGCAAGATTTAGCTGAGACCCTGTATTGTGAGATAAAGCCTAATCTAGCTGTTGTCAGACAAGCATCTTGGGCTTGGGACAACATCCAAACAAAAGGGATGGCCATTCTTGGGAGATGAAATAATGTGGCTTCAGCTCAGTATTATGAATGGTCTCATGCTAGGGCTCAGACTTCTGGGATGCCCTTCACCATTGAGGATGCACCTGGACTATCCACAGTACCACGTCCAGCCACTGTCAGCCTGGAAGAATTTGAGAAGCTAAAGGAAAGGAATGAGAATCTGTCTCAAGCTCTAAAGAAGACCCTCTGGGAGAGGAGTGATGGTCGTCTAGACATTGAGAGGTTGGAGAAGCTTAAGGTAGAACATCTGGCCAAGATTGAGAAAGCAGAAGACTACATCAAGAAATCAAAAGCTGGGGAGCAAATATTGAAGAATGCCTGTAAAGACGCCCAGTTTCAGAAGGCTATGACTGATCTCTATCTGCAAGAAAGTCAAGCTAGGTGGGTCAGAATCACTGAAGCTCGTACTCAAGAAGATAAGAGAACTCAGGCCAGGATTGAGCAGTTGGAGGCCAATGAAAGGAAACAACAGGAAGCTTTGCTGGCAGCCCAGAAGGAGATTTCAGAATTGAAGCTTAGGGCTGGTTTGAAGAGGTCAAAGGACCAAGATAGGAACAAGAGGTTGACCACTGCTATTGCCACCAGAAACCTTCTTATCAGAAACATCACAGAGCATCCGGCTGGTCCTGTAACTGAGGCACTTTTGAAGGAGGTTAAGGAGGATGAGTTTGGATTAGATGTTTGACTTCTTTGCTTGTTGTTATTTCCATTTGATGTACTTTTCTTTTATGTTGTATTTTGACCTTTCAAGGGCATGTGTTGTAAAAACAGATTATGTATGATTCACTATTTGTAATATATTTGTTAGTTTGTTTCATTGAGTTTCTCTTTTCTCGAGCAACACCAAAGCATCTTCCTCAGGGTCTGGAAAGGTCAAAACCAAGAGCCAAGCCGGATACCTTGGGAAAACAAATAAGAATATTGCATTGCATACTAACTTTTGTTTTGTTTTATAGGTTTTGTTTTGTTTATTTCTAACTCTGTTGTGATTCAGGAATTATTGCTCGCCGCCGGGTGTTCCCTCTCAACCGTCCGCACCGGTACCCTACTCGCAACAACCTTCCTGGTATCCAAATGGATCAAGTACAGCAAGATCTGACAGAGGTCAGAACTCAGATGGCTAATGAAAGACAGGAGATGAGAAACCAAATGACCCAATTCATGGAAGTAATGAATGGCTTGGCCCAAAGTCAAGAAAGGTTGAGGGCATTGGTAGAAAGACAAACCCCAGAAGAACCCCATCTGGGAACTGGAGGAACAAGTAACAATGAAAGGGGACAACCTCATGTTAATCCACCAATATATGGGCCTCATCTACATCCGGAAGCTAACATCCCGGGTAATGTGCAAGGAAATACTACTGGAGGAAGGATCTTACAAGAAGACCCCCAAGAGGAGCAGTTTACTGTAATGGGAGCTGGGGATGAGGTCTATGATAGGAGGTTTGATGAAATTGCTGAGAAGTTGAGATCTCTGGAGTCTCAAAATTCCCTAGGTTTTGATGTCATGGATATGGGGTTAGTAGATGGGGTAAGGATTCCCCACAAGTTTAAACCCCCTTTCTTCGAGAAGTACAACGGAACTTCCTGTCCACGAACTCACTTGCAATCCTTTATGGGAAGACTTAAAGCAAATACAATGGATGAGAATCTGTGGATGTTTTATTTTGAAGATAATTTGACTGGGGCTTCCCGGGAGTGGTACTCACACTTGACCAGAGCCACTATCAGAAGCTGGAAGGACCTAGCTGAAGCCTTCATCAGGCAGTACCAATACAATCTGGACATGGCTCCTAACAGAACCCTTCTGATGGGAATGTCTCAATCCTCCAGGGAAAGCTTTAGGGAATATGCCCAGAGATGGAAACAGCTTGCTGCTGCTGTCCAGCCTCCCATGTCGGAAAGAGAAATAGCCGACATGTTTATGAATACCCTGCAAGGAACATATATTGATAGGCTAGCTGCCTTCTCTTCCACTAGCTTCGCAGACGTAGTTATAGCCGAGGAAAGAATTGAAAGCCTTTTGAAGATGGGTAAGATTTTTGATAATGGTGCAAGTTCATCCAGTAATCCCAGGAAGCCTTTTGTGGGACCTAGAAGAACCGGTGAGACAAATGCCATTCATGCCAACAGGGGCAGACCTCAGTATGTTCACAGATCAGTGGCAGCTGTCACAATTCCAGCTCCAATTCCTCAGCAACCAGCATATCAACCACAACAACAACCGCATTATCAACAGCAAGTTCAGTATCCGCCACAAAGAGCCTACAACAACAACAACAACAGTCCATAACAAAGACCTTTTCAACAAAGACCATCACAGGCAAACAGGGTGATTGACCCTATCCCTATGCCTTATGCTGCCTTATTGCCACAACTCCTGAAACTCAACTTGGTTGAATTAAGGACATTGGCACCACCAGATCCCTCCAATCTCCCAAGAAATTATGATGTCAACGCCAGATGTGCTTTCCACTCCAATGCACCTGGCCACAATACGGAAAAATGCAGGGCTTTACAAATGAAGGTACAAAATCTGGTGGATTCTAAAGCCCTCAACTTTGCACCCCCTCCAAGTGTCACCAAGAATCCCATACCCAATCATGGAGGGCCAAGAATTAATGCCATTGAGGAAGACAAGCCATCTTTCTTAATCACCAATGTTGGACAGATTCGGACACCTCTGGTCGAGATTAAAGCTCAGCTCCTAGAATGCCAGATGTTCCCCGGGTGTGAGCTCGGTTGTGGTTATTGCAACATTTCGGTCAACGGGTGTGATAACTTGAGAAGCAGCATAGATGGTCTTATCAAAAGTGGCATACTCCAGATCACAACAACGGCGCCTACAAACCTAACAATCCCTTTGACAAAAATTCCTGACTCTTCTACAACTGCAACAACAATCATTCCGACTAATTCATCAATATCATCAACAATGGCTCCGTCCATCACTTCAGCAAACCAGATTTCAACAACCATTTCTTCTACAACATCAACACCCATTTATTCAGAAGGATCTTCTACAACGCCAGCAGAAATTAATGAAGATATCTCAGCAGTCACCATCTACTATGATCCGTCAAATGTTCCTCCAAACAACAACTTTCAACAACAAGCAGTGGCATCTCCTGCCAGATCACCAGTCACCATTTACTACGATCCGCACACCATTTCAGTACCCTCCTCTGCAGCAGTCAGTCCAGTTACCATCACGGTGCCTGGACCAATTCCATATGAAAGCAGTAATGCCATCCCTTGGCATTATGGCTCTGACCTCTACTGCAACGGGGAGAAAATCACTTTGGATTCTTCAACCTCTTCTCCACAAATTGATAATGTTGGGGGAGGCGGAGGCTTCACCAGAAGCGGACGCCTTTTTGCCTCACAGACTCAAAGACCTAATGCCGAAGCAGAAGCTGCTGCCAAAGCAAGAGGAAAGAGTGTGGTATTTGAAGAGCCGGCTGTCAAAGAAACTCAGAAGACATCTTTTGAGCAAGATGTAGACGAGTTTATGAGAATCATAAAGAGAAGTGATTACAAGGTGGTGGATCAGCTTCACCAAACTCCCTCAAAGATCTCCATATTATCCCTGTTGATGTGTTCTGAAGCTCACAGGAATGCATTACTAAAAGTCTTGCGCGCAGCATACGTGCCAGAGGAGATCACTGTTAATCAGCTGGAAACTGTGGTGGAGAATGTCAACACCAGTCATGGACTGGGCTTTACCAATGCTGACTTAACAACTGAGGGGCGTAACCACAACAAGGCCTTACATATCACCCTAGAGTGCAAGGGTGCTGTTTTATCCCATGTACTGGTGGACACTGGGTCTTCACTCAACGTTCTACCGAAGAAAGCCTTGGTGAAGCTGGAGTATGATGGCTTGGCACTGCGTCCAAGTAATTTGGTGGTAAGAGCTTTTGATGGCTCTAAAATATCAGTGCTTGGGGAGATTGATCTGCCTGTGATGATTGGCCCACAGACTTTTAAGATTACCTTATATGTGATGGACATTCAGCCGGCCTACAGCTGTTTGTTGGGTAGACCCTGGATCCATGCCGCTGGCGCTGTTACGTCTACCCTTCACCAGAAGCTGAAATTCGAGTGGGAAGGCCAAATCATCACCATCTGTGGGGAAGAAGACATCTTTGTTAGCCATCTGGCTACATACAAGTACATAGAAATGGATGGAGAAATCCATGAAACTATGAGCCAGGGATTTGAGGCCCTGAACATTAATGAAGCATCTGCTGTACTGGGAACCTCCATGACATCTTATCAGCAAGCCAGGAAGGTTGTTGAAGAGGGTACTGCCCAAGGCTGGGGCAAGCTGCTGCCCGTGGAGAAGAAGGAGGACAGATTTGGGTTGGGTTACAGACCAACTCAGCAAGATCAATCAGAGGCTGCCAAGAAGCCCAGTTTTGTCAGCGGGGGAATGCTCACCCCGGATGCAGTGAAAAACTTGGAAGACGAGGATGAAAGCGATCGCAACCTAGAGAGCTGGATATGTCCAAGGATCCCGGGGAGCCAAGTCCTTAACTGGTCTTCCCAGGAAATTATAAGGGTTACTCCTGCAGAGTAATTATTATTTCCTATATTTTTAAGCATGCATCAAGTCTTGCATCTTGCCCAAGATGTCAAGACTCATTTTGTAGTCGGGCCATCTTGTAGTTTTGTGCAAACAGATCAATCAATGAATATCGGACATCTTTTGCAAATGAGTCTTTTTCTTTTCCGCTCACTGTTTTCCATTTTTCTTTTTGTACAAAAATAAAATGGCAATGTTTTCCAAAATGATAACTTTATTTCACTTTTTCTAAACAAAGATTAAAATCGATCACTAAAATGAACAATCTAAACCCTTGCAGAGAGTGCCTTTCAGACTGCACCGACAACAGCACAGCTATGACTTCGTATGACTTTGACAATCCAATCAATCAAGCTGATGAAGGGGTTGAAGAAGATTATGAGCTTCCTGAAGAGCTAGCCAGGTTGTTAAGGCAAGAGGATAAGGTTATCACTCCTCATCAGGAGGAGATTGAAGCGGTTAATCTTGGTCCAGAGGAAGATGTGAAAGAAGTTAGGATCGGGGCCTGCCTACAAGATTCAGTAAAAGAACAACTGATTGACATGCTTCGTGAATATGTGGATGTGTTTGCTTGGTCTTATCAGGATATGCCAGGGTTGGACACCAATATTGTCATGCACAAGCTACCTTTAAAAGAAGATTGCCCACCGGTAAAACAGAAACTACGCCGTACTCGCCCAGATATGGCAATGAAGATTAAAGAAGAGGTACAAAAGCAGTGGTACGCCGGGTTCCTTGCTGTGACTAGCTATCCGCCGTGGGTTGCTAATATTGTACCTGTGCCTAAGAAGGACGGCAAGGTGAGGATGTGTGTGGACTACCGGGATCTGAACAGAGCCAACCCGAAAGATGATTTCCCTTTACCTCACATTGATGTATTGGTTGATAATACGGCTCAGTTCTCGGTGTTCTCCTTCATGGATGGATTTTCAGGATATAATCAGATCAAGATGTCACCCGAAGACATGGAGAAGACAACTTTCATCACACCCTGGGGCACGTTCTGTTATAAGGTGATGCCATTCGGACTAAAGAACGCTGGTGCAACTTATCAACGGGCTATGGTAACATTATTCCATGACATGATCCACAAAGAAATTGAATGTTATGTGGATGACATGATTGCCAAGTCCCTCACAGAAGAAGACCATCTGGTAAATCTGTTGAAGTTATTCAAGCGTCTGAGGAAATACCAACTGAAGTTAAACCCCAACAAGTTGCTGGGATTTATTGTAAGTGAGAAAGGGATTGAAGTTGACCCTGACAAAGTTAAAGCCATTCAAGAAATGCCTGCACCGAAGACTGAAAAAGAAGTTCGGGGGTTCTTAGGCAGATTGAACTACATTTCAAGGTTCATATCTCATCTTACTGCAACCTGTGAACCTTTGTTCAAATTGTTAAGAAAAGAACAAACGGTGAGATGGAACGAAGACTGCCAGAGGGCTTTTGACAAAATCAAGGAATACTTACAAGAGCCTCTAATCCTTATGCCTCCAGTTGAAGGAAGACCTCTAATTATGTACTTGACAGTATTAGGAGAGTCAATGGGATGTGTGTTGGGCCAGCATGACGAGTCTGGTCGAAAAGAGTATGCAATATACTACCTAAGCAAAAAGTTTACCGACTGTGAACAACGTTATTCACTGCTCGAGAAAACTTGTTGTGCTTTAGCGTGGGCTGCTCGCCGACTAAGGCAGTATATGTTGACCCACACTACTTTATTGATATCAAAGATGGACCCAGTTAAGTACATTTTTGAGAAGCCAGCACTTACCGGGCGGGTTGCAAGATGGCAAATGATCCTCACGGAATATGACATTCAGTACACGTCTCAGAAAGCCATCAAAGGCAGTGTATTGTCTGATTATCTTGCTGAGCAACCCATTGATGATTACCAGCCTATGAGATTTGACTTCCTTGATGAAGACATCATGTTCATAAAAGCAAAAGATCATGAAGAGCCTGTTCACACTGAAGGGCCTGACCCAGAAGAAGAATGGACTATGATGTTTGATGGGGCCGTTAATATGAACGGTCGTGGTTTTGGTGCAGTACTCATTACACCTAAGGGAGTTCACATGCCTTTCTCGGCAAAACTCACCTTTAACTGCACTAACAACGAAGCTGAATACGAAGCCTGTATTATGGGTCTTGAGGAAGCTATTGACCTCAGGATCAAGACTTTGACTGTGTTCGGAGATTCAGCTCTGGTAGTTAATCAGACCAACGACAAATGGTACACCCACCAAGATCATCTGATACCTAATCGGGATTATACAAGGAGGTTGTTGACTTTCTTCACAACAGTCAAGCTTGAGTATATCCCTCGAGATGAGAATCAGTTTGCGGATGCTCTTGCTACCATTTCATCCATGATCAAAGTTCAAGCTGCCAACTTTGTGCCTCGGATATCAGTATCCAGACTTGACAGACCAGCATACGTGTTCTCAGCAGAGGTTGTCAAAGATGATAAACCTTGGTTCCACGACATCAAATATTTCTTAGAGGATCAAACATACCCACCTGGGGCATCTTCCAATGATAAGAAGACTTTAAGAAGGCTAGCTGGTAGTTTCTTCTTGAATACTGATGGTTCCCTATACAAGAGAAACTTTGATATGGTACTCCTCAGATGCGTTGATAAGATAGAAGCAGGCTTGTTGATGCACGAGGTGCACGAAGGATCCTTTGGTACCCATGCAGTAGGACATGCAATGGCTAAAAAGTTGCTAAGATCAGGCTATTACTGGATCACAATGGATGCCGACTGTTGTGCTTATGCCAGAAAATGTCATAAATGCCAGATTTATGCGGATAAGGTGCATGTGCCTCCGAATCCTTTGAATGTGATGTCTTCACCCTGGCCCTTTGCCATGTGGGGCATTGATATGATTGGCAAGATTGAACCGACTGCTTCAAACGGCCACAGATTCATCCTGGTTTCCATTGACTATTTCACCAAGTGGGTCGAAGCAGCTTCCTATGCAAATGTTACAAGGCAAGTGGTAGCCCGATTTCTGAAGAGGTACATCATCTGTAGATATGGAGTGCCCGAGCGAATCATTACTGATAATGGTTCCAACTTGAACAATAAAATGATGGCAGAGCTATGCCGGGATTTCAAGATCCAACACCACAATTCTTCTCCTTACAAGCCAAATATGAACGACGCTGTAGAGGCAGCTAATAAGAATATCAAGAAGATTGTGCAAAAGATGGTGGTTACCTATAAAGACTGGCATGAAATGCTACCATTTGCCTTGCATGGGTACCGTACGTCAATCAGAACATCCACTGGGGCAACACCGTTTCAGCTTGTGTATGGTATGGAAGCGGTCTTACCTGTTGAAGTTGAGTTACCCTCCCTACGGGTATTGATGGATGTTAAACTGAATGAAGCAGAATGGGTCCGATCCCGGTATGAACAACTGAATCTGATTGAAGAAAAGAGATTGGCTGCAATCTGTCATGGACAGCTGTATCAGAAAAGAATGAAGAAAGCCTTCGATCAGAAAGTCAGACTCCGAGAATACCAAGTAGGGGATCTTGTGCTGAAAAGACTCCTCCCTCCTCATACAGACCACAGGGGCAAGTGGACTCCGAATTACGAAGGGCCATTCGTTGTAAAGAAAGTTTTCTCTGGTGGAGCACTGATGCTCAGCACTATGGATGGTGAAGACTTCCCGTCCCCTGTGAATTCAGATGCAGTTAAAAAATACTTCGCATAAAATGACCCGCTGGACATAAAAAACAGAATGTAAGTCCAGGCAAAAATAGGGCATCCCGGCGAGTCAAAAACAGAATAAAAGACTCGGGAAAAAATAAGGGAAAATAAATAAAAATGTACACCCGCTGAGTTGAAGAGCCGCATTGGACAACTCAGGCAAAAATGGGTATCCCGGTGGATTGAAAACCCAAAAGGGCGACCCACGCAAAATAAGGGAATAAGCGAACAACTGCATTCTGAATTCATCTGTATCACTTACAACTTGGTAAGCTTCGAGAGGATCAAGCTTCTTTCAGAATCAGCCTTCTTCAGAAAGCAAGACGAGAAGAACGTCAAATGTCATACGAGTCATAGCAAAGGGAAGCTTCTTAAAGCGTCATCAACATTGCCAACATCTTTTGTTTCTCGATTTGTAACAATCTCCTCATTTTAGGGGATTTGTTTCTTTGACTGTATCTTGCCAATCCAGGGCACACGAATTAATAAAATCAGATTTTCAGTCATGTTTCGTTTCGTACATTTTATCTTCATTTGCAAAAAAAAAATGTGTCCGATGTCTTTAGATTACTGATTGCATAAATACAGATGTTTCTTTTCTAAAAGTACGTGCTTGCAGGAAATATATTCACTCCCAGGAGTGCCTAAACTCCTATGATGGAATTCGGTAAGGGATATCTCGGGATGCTTGTATGTTTCTTTGTCTTTTCAGGATTGCAAGTATTCAAAGCATAGCATGGGGCATGAAAGCTTCATCCCAGCAAGCTGGCGAATCATTATCTACTCAGTCTTAGCACCGGGGGTGCTTTCTCCTCAGCTGAGTTACCATTTTATTATTTCCTCCTCAGCTAAGTGCAAAAACCAGGGAACCATCTCCCCACAGAGTTTCAGCCTCTATCCAGAAGAGCAACTCCTGGAGATATCACAACAGGGTGAAGGAAGCTTCTACAAACCCCCAGCTGGGTTCCTCATCACCAAGACAGGTCGGTCAGTGACCTATTTTCCCAAACAGAGTCATATATATCAGATCCATCAATAATCTCATCCCCAGCTGGGATGTCCACTCCAAGCAGATCAGCCAAAGATCTTCGCAGCAATGGGATCCGAATCCCGGATCGGTATCTTTGCATAATCATGGCATTCGCATCATATTCTCCCCGCAGAGCGTAGCATTCCGTCTAATACGGAGCATTACGGCAAAAATCAAACATATTGCATGATCATAAGCCATGTTCTGAATCAAGCACTTGTGAATACTAGCGATCCATCAACGATGTACAAAAAACTCCCCAGATTCCCCTGCAGAGAATCAAAGCACTTTACCTAAAGAAACTGATACCTCCTGACGCCCGTCCGTGTCATATCCCCAGTAGAAAGCCATAGCGTCCCCTTTGCACTCACAGATTCATATACGATATATATAATTCCCTGACACCCGTCTGTGTCACCTTCCCCAACATAGCTACCTGAAACATTTTGTAAACCATACACTTGTTTATATTACACTTTTTGACACTCGTCCTTGTCACTCTCCCCAGCAAGTTAAACACTCGCCTGTGCACCACTCGTACTTATTACTCCTGTTTCACTCATACAGATACTCGTCCGTATCTTGTATACACCACTTATGCCCCCTCAGATTCGACACTCGTCCATGTTCTTTGTTAACCAGTTGGTACTCGTCCGTATCATCATCTCTGAACATGCGTCAGCGTTTGTTTCTACCTGATACTCGTCCGTATCATAGTCTTAAGGATGCTCGTCGGCATCTTTAATCCATACACGTGTCAAACACTTATGTCTTCTTGAATTTAGACACTCGTCTGTGTCTACTATTCCTCGGAAGAGTCCCCACAGAATCAATACTCGTCTGTGTTCTTTGTTAACCGGTTGGTACTCGTCCGTATCATCATCTTCGAACATGCGTCAGCTTTTGTTTCTACCCGATACTCGTCCGTATCATAGTCTTAAGGATGCTCGTCCGCATCTTTAGTCTATACACAGTACCCAAACACTTATACCTCTCATTTCTTGGATGTAGACACTCGTCCGTGTTTACTTTTCCCCCAACAAAGTCCTCAGCAATATTTCCTTTCTATCTGACATTCGTCCTATGTCATGATACCTTCTCGGCAGCCGTACCCTGCCAGGTGATCGTCCTTCACCTTTTTGATAATCGTCCTTCATCACCCCCAGTGGAGTCTCTATTCTTTAGAACCCCTTTTCTATCCGACATTCGTCCTATGTTGTATATTTTCAGCAGCCGTCCCCTGCTAGGTGATCGTCCTTCACCCTTTGATGATCGTCCCTCATCATTTTTATCCGATGGCCGTCCCCATCGTTGATCTTGTTATCTGACATTCGTCCTATGTCGTGATACCCTCAGAGCAGCCGTACCCTGCTGGGTGATCGTCCTTCACCTCTTGATGATCGTCCTTCATCATTTTATCCGATGGCCGTCCCCATCGTCGACCCCTTTTATCTGGCATTCGTCCTATGTCGCGATACCTTCGGCAGCCGTACCCTGCCAGGTGATCGTCCTTCACCTTAGATGACCGTCCCTCATCTTATCCCAACAGAGCAGTCGTCCCCTGCTAGGTGATCGTCCTTCACCTTTGATGACTGTACCTCATCATTCATGCTTTGAGCTTGATGGTCGTCCCCATCATTTACCTATAATCCCCAGAGAGTCTTATGGCTTTACTTGATGGTCGTCCCCATCATAATCTCTTATATCCCCAGCATGTCGGCCGTCCCCGTCATTGCTCTGTCCCCAGCAGTCGTCCTCTGCTCGACGGTCGTCCTCTGCTCGACGGTCGTCCTCTGCTCGACGGTCGTCCTCTGCTCGACGGTCGTCCTCTGCTCGACGGCCGTCCTCCGTCGCCCGCACTTTATAATTATACTTTATTTTTCTTTTACAATCTATATCCTTTTTCTTCTTCATTCTGTGAGTGCAAATTTTGGACTGTCTTTGGTATACAACAAGTTATCTTGTTTGTCTGTTAAGCTGTTGCTTACGTCCTGCACAGCTAACTCATGTTTGAATAGGGGCAGCTGTAAACACCCCAAATTTGCCCTCACCCATTCACACCATGGCTTGTGATCTCTTCATATGCATAATTCACTCATACCATTCTCATATTGCATTTTTACTTCACTGCATTGCTTCTAAGTCATCTGCATCTAGGGTTTGTGATATGAGCCATCCCTGAGCTATTTGAGCCACTCCAAGGGTCTTCAATCACTCCAAAGGGGTCCATGTATGTTCAAGCATCATATTGTATCCTCACAAAGTCAAGAAAGTCAAAAAATCACAAGAACTGAGAATGGCATGGAAGCAGAGCCAGGTTTAACTGCACAGATGGCCTAGAATTAGGGTTTTGGTTTCAAAAGCCATAACTCCAATTTTTTGGTCATTCTTGTTTCTATTTGTCTCTATATGTTACAAGGATCATGCATATCAATTTTCATGAAGAAATTCCATGGGGAAGGCATCTAATCAAGAGTTGACTTCTTGAGCAAGTCAGTGCAAAATCAGGGCATCTGAGGCCCCCAATGACCCAACCAAAGGGTGTTCTTCATCATTTTGAATGCGTATGATCTTTATTTGATCATAGAAGATGTTATAAGTTCACAAGATTGAAGAATTTCAAGCCATTTGCAAAGTTGCCATTTTGGGAAAATGACTTGTAATGGAAACTTGCCATTTTGGGAAACTTTTTCAAACCTTGCTTTTTGGTTCAAAAATGCTTCAAATGGGAAAACTTTGGTCATGAAAGTTGTATAATGGATCATTCCCTTTTCAAAAAGTACAAGAACTCATTCTAATTCATTTTGGATCAAAAGTTATGGCTTGTCAAAGTTGGGAAAAATCACATAATTTCAAGTTTTGTACCAAAGAGGCAAAGTTGCAAAACCACTTGCCAAGGAAAAAGAGACCTCAAAGTGACTTCTAATCTTTGCAAAAACATAAGCCAATGCCTAAAAGTCAGAATGCACCAAAGGTTTGCCCATTTTCATGACTTGTGGATCAAGAAATCACAAAAGGGCCAAAGTTAGACAAAGTTGCAAAACATCATACAAACCCTAATCCACTTGCTAATTGGCTTCAAGACTGATCCCATGGCTCTCCTCATTCCTTGTTGCGCAGGACACCCTCTTGTACTTGGCCTACCATTGACCCATACCTCTCTTACACCTAACTTGGACTCTATGCAAAAACACCCGTACCAATCCCACAGTGCCACACCAACTTCTCTGACCCATCCAGTTGTGATAAGTGGACCAAAAGGGACTCAACACAACACACAACACAAGCTGAAACCTCAGATTTCCATAGTTATCAAAAAATTCTCCAACTTGCAAAACCTTTCGAATCTCTCAACTCACTCAACCAATCTTCAAACCAACTTCACCATTGATCTCAAGATGACTCACTGACCACAAACCAACCATTGAAACAGCCAAAAACCTCCCATAAACCAAACACGATTTCTGACCAGTTGGCTTGCAAACTCCCAAATCAGCCAAAAGAAATTCCTTCCAAGCATCAAAACTTCATCAGGATTTCAAGGGGAGTGGTTTTCACAAAGAGAGAAGGCCTAAAAGTCCCAAACTGAGAAAGCTCAAGCGCAGGTACCTCCTTGAAACATTTTTCCAGAACTCTTGTTTTTAGTTTCTAAATGATAAAGCATGCTCTCCTGATCATACTAGACTTTGAAATTTTGAAAATGGTGTAGAAACGAGCTTGTATTGATTGACTGAAATTTCTGCCATTTTTGTTCTTCCTTTCGAATCTTGTTAATGGTGAGAGATAAATTGGTTTTGAGGGCAGGGACGAGTTTAGGGAGATGAGAGGAAGTGATCTGGAGCTTTAGAGCTCCAGAAATAACCTAGGGAGTGATTTTGAAACTTTCAGGGAAGGGGGTCACCGGAGAAGACGACCGAAGCTCATCTCCGGTGACCTGAAAGTGATTAGGGTTTGATAATTAGGTTTAGCCAAGTTTGAATGTGGACCTTTGATCTTTGGACTTTTGTTGACTCCCGCGCGAATGGAGGGCCTTGATCTCTCATTAAACCCTAATCTTCAATTAATTAGTTTAATTAAAATTAATTAGTCAGAAGCAATCTGGACCACCCATTTACGCACTAGTCAACTCCCTCCATATGACTTTGAATCTCAGCCTTGGATCCTGCATACTTTCCATTTAATTTCTTTTTTATTTCATTTTTATTCATTTATCTTTCATATTTATTTTAAAATAGTTAGAAAAATCCTAAAAATATTTCCCTTTGCATTTTTGTTTCAAATATTTTTCTTAATCAGAAAATGATTTTTATTTTATTTTTTGCATTAAAAATTATTTTAAAATCATTTAAATGTTTATTTTTAATTAATTAATGAAAATTAATTAATTAAAAATACATTTAGGTATTTAAAAATCACAAAAAAATTCACATTGCAATTAGAAACATTTAGAAACATTGTCCAACTCTCAAACCAAATTTCTTTTTTGTTCTTGATGCCTTTTGATCATTTTCATTGGATTTAATTTCATTTTAAGGCAATATTTTGCTTCAAACTTCAAAAATTCCTTTCTGCCTAACCATTGAGAGTTGGATGATGATTCTTCTTGCATTGCACTCCTCATAGCATGTAGTTTATAGGATAAAATTGATTTGATTTGATCTTGCATTTTCAGTTTGTTTAGGATTTTTCTTGATGAGGTACCCCAAAACCCTAGCAATCTTAGGAAATTCATAACTTTCACTAGGTTAAGAGTTGGATCATCTCCTTTGGGCAGTGAGTTTGTATAGGTTTAGGGTATCTTTGATCCCATTTTCAAATTTTTATCATGTCATTTGCTTCTGATTTTGTATTTTTGCTTTGCATGATGCATGTAACCCTAATTTGTGCCTTCCTTTGCATCCTTCTTTCATTTGCTCGCATTCATTGACTTGCCATGATGTTTTGTGCATCCACATGATTCATAATACATCTTAGGAAATATTAGAATCATGTTTGATCATTTCATTTTCCATTTGCCATGTTGTATGTCCTGTGCACTCCATAACTTTTCATGTGCATTCATGGTTCGAAACATGTTTTATCTGCATCCATTGCCTTGTATGATCATTCTCATGTCTTGCCTCATGTTTGCATCATCTCTTAGCATCATTGACATCATACTTATGCTTCTGGTTTTGGTTTGCATCATGACATTGCATCTCATTTGCATTGCATTTCATTTCTTATGCTAACATTTCAGGTGGTAAGTTGTTTGAGAAGTGAATTTGCCTTCACCTCTCATAATCTCTTTTCATCTCTTTCATACTTCCTTTGCTGCATTTTGTATGTGTATTAGAGTGAGCTTGCTCATTCATGCTCATCTCTTACTTTCTTTTCTTCAAGCAACTTGTCTTCTTAAGTGAAGCAAGTTGTTTTGCTTCTCTTTGTTTCTTGCTCCTTTCATCTGCTCCTCTCCTTGGTGGTTCTTTGAAGATCTTTCTCTCTTAAGCCACACAAACCCTAGGATCTCCAAGTATGATAACATTTAGGGTTTTGATTAGTCCCCCATTTAGTTTTACCTTTGTGTCATCTTTGAGTCTTCTCTTCTCATCTCATAATCAGGGACTAAACCCTAAAGGCTTTAAGGCTTTGTGATTAAGCTTGTGCCTGCATCCTTCTATTAGGATGGAGTTTATAACTTTAATCCTAAGTGTTAAACCCTTAATGTGTTTCAATCCTTTAATCAAATCACCTAATAATCATCAAGACATCAAGCTTGTAACTTGGGCCTTGCATTAGGGTTCTAATTCTTCCTTAACTGGTTAAGAAGGACTAACCCTAGTGTTAATGGACAAGTCCCCCTCAAGTTGTCTTACAAATCATAAAATCCATTTCTTAATCTTATCATTAACTAAAATCCACTTAATAAAGGCTTTGTTTTGTCATGAGGTTAATCCCTAATCATGTATTAAGTTGAGGAGTCTTCCTCAGCTTAAATGCTCTCATCTATTAGGATGGTGTAATGAGTCCATTAAATCCTTGATTATGGCTTAAACTCATTACTTAACACTAAAAAAAAACTCCAAAAACATCTAAATAATTACAAGTAGGTTAATGATCTTAATCCTACATCATGGTGATTAAGTGTGAGATGCTGACTTCACACTTAAGGTATTCTCATTACCCCTAATCAGAGGGAGGATGTGATGAGTTTATTAACCCATTGGTTTAGGCTTAAGCTCATTAACTTATGACAAACTTGCAAAAGCAATAAAAGACTGAAAATACCAAAAACAAACAATAATCGTCTCCTTCGGGATTCTTTTCTCATCATCTTCACTCACAAACGAGAACTCGCTTCTTCCGTCTAATGCAAGACAGTTTGCACCTGAGCCAGACAGGTCATACACTTGAGCATAGACAAGCAAGCAGTTCACAGTCAATTTATCTTCAGTCTCTTTGGGTCGAACTACGGTGTTCTGACTTCCTCATTGCACGAGAGGATACGTAGGCATAGCTTAACAGTTATCGAACAAAAGTCTCTGTTTATTCCCCCTCCTTCCAGCAATTATTCTTTAAGCCTCATAATCATGAGCATACTCTTTCCTTGCACTGACACTTCTTTTACTCACTTCACTTTTCTTTGACACTGACACTTGTATTCTTTCCAGCTTTGATACACACATTGCACTGACACTACCCCTTTAAAACACAAATCTTTTAAGCGTGGATCCCGTTTAGTACGACGGACAATCTGGGTGCTAATACCTTCCCAGGTTGTAACCAACCCCCTTTCTCAGTCTCTCTGGTTCGCAGCCGTCTTATCCATATCTTTCTAGGTCTATGCAGCATTACCTTTCCTCCGGGATAAAAATGCCTAGCTGGCGACTCTTGTCTTTCTGAGTTCACCCTTGTGTGTTCTCTTGCCTTCTTTCGCCGACCGTTCGCGTCTGTACCCCTTCTGACCCGAGGTGTCATTTGGCGGGAGCGACAATGTGCTTATTTAGAATCTGCTTATTTTGAAAATGAGACGCTAACACAAAAACAAAAAGGAAAAACACATTGCCATTTTTATATTTTTGTGAAAAAACTTTTAAAAACAAGGAAAGAGAACACAATTTTGTCTGAAAATGTCCTTTTATTTCATGGTAAAATAAGATGCATACAAAACATGGTGGCCCAATACAATGGATCCTAGCATCTTGGGCAGAATGCTGGATTTAACAATGCAGTATGATAATAAAAGAAAACAAAATGAATTACTCTGAGTGCCAGGTAACTTGGACAATGTCTTCAGCAGACCAGTTTGTCAGCTCCTCGTCGGGCGCACACGGATGAATCCAGTTGTCCCAGTCACCGTCACTGTCCCCATCTTGGCTTGCTGTACAGATCTGGTTGCGGTCAAGCATCCCAGTGCTTGTAAACGTAATGGCTTTACCACTTGGAGTAGATCCACCAGGTTGATATCCCAAGCCAAACATGTCATCTTTCTTTTCTAGCTCCAGCAATTTGCCCCAGCCTTGGGCACTTCCTGATTGAACAACCTCTTTTTCCTGCTTGTATGAATGGATAGAAGTACCCTCTTCTCACTGCTCTTCTCTACAGGAGTCAAGATGCTGACGTTGACTGCTTCGAAGGCTTGACATAAAGTCTCATGGATCTCTCCATCCATCTCCACATACTTGAACGTCGATAAGTGGCTCACGAAGATGTCTTCCTCTCCGCATACTGTGATGACCTGGCCGTCAACCACATATTTGAGCTTCTGATGCAGGGTTGAAGTAACAGCTCCAGCAGCATGAATCCATGGGCGTCCCAACAAGCAGCTGTATGCAGGCTGGATGTCCATAACGTAGAAGATACTTTTGAAAACGTGAGAACCTATTTTGACAGGCAGCTAAACTTCACCAAAAACTGATCTTCTAGACCCATCAAAAGCTTTGACAACCAAATCACTGGGTCTCAGGACTATACCATCAGCATTGAGCTTCATTAATGCCTTCTTTGGAAGCACATTAAGGGAAGAGCCTGTATCAACAAGAACATGTGACAACACGACACCCTTGCACTCCATAGTGATATGTAGTGCTTTATTGTGGTTTCTTCCCTCTGACATGAGGTCTCTATCTGTAAAGCCCATCCCGTGGCTCGCATTAACACTGCCCACAACAACTTCAAGTTGGTTGACAATGATTTCCTTAGGAACATATGCCATCTGCATCACTTTCAACAAGGCCTCTTTGTGTGCGGGAGAACACATCAGTAGTGATAGAATGGATATCTTGGAAGGTGTCGGGTTCAGCTGATCAACCACCTTATAATCACTCTTTTTGATAATGCGCATGAATTCCTCGACCTCTTTTTCAAATGTACCCTGCCCAGCAACAGGAGTATTTGTCTCATTAGTCACAGCTTGTTTTCCTTTGGCTTTGGATGAAGCTTCAGCCTCAGGATCCCCTCTCAACACAGGGGGAGCGAATAAACGACTACTTCTGGTAAAGCCTCCAACGCCTCCAACGTTCTCTATAGTCGGGTCAGCAGCAGCAGACTTGCTCTCAATCTTCTGTCCAGCCACATATACATCTGAACCGTAATGCCAAGGAATGACTTTATCGTCTGTGTAAGTAATAGGCCCAGGCACGGTGATAGTCACAGGACTAATCTCAGGAGCATAGATGGTTACAGGCTCTCTTCTGGCAGGCATCTCTGCTTCATCATAGAAAATGGTAATGGTTGACACATCATCAGCTTCAGTACCAAACTTGTTAAACTGCAAAGATCCATCATCAATCAAACCCTGCAATCCCATCTTCAACTTCTCACATCCATTCTCTGAATTCAAACATTCTTCACAATCAAACCTGCAACCAGGAAACACTTGACCATTCAGCAGCCTCTCTTTCACTACTCTCAAAGGAGTCTTCACTTCTTCAATACTCAGCATCAGGCTTAACTTTTCACCACTCCCAACAGCATTGATTCTTGCCCCTCCATGATTCGGAATAGGGTTCAAATTAACATTTGGCGGTGGTGCAAAGTTAATCACTCTGGAGTCTATAAGATCTTGAACCCTATGGTGTAGAGCCCTGCACTTCTCAGTCGTGTGCCTGGGTGCCCCAGAGTGGAAAGCGGATCTTGCATTGACATCATACCCCACTGGAAGCTCTCCAGGAGGTGGTAGGGTCAAAGTTCTCAATTGAATCAGATTAAGGTCTAACAGTCTTGGAAGCAAAGCAGCATAAGTCATAAGGATGGCCTCAATCACCCTATTAGCCGGGCAAGTTTGCCTTGGCTGATACGGTCTCTGCTGATAGTTATTACGGGGTGGTTGTTGTTGTTAATGTTGTTGAGGTTGCATCTATTGCACTGGAGTTGAAGGAATTGTGACTGCTGCCACACGCTCGTACGGTCTTCTATAACCACGGCCCCGACCTCGGCCAAATACAACATTTGTCTCACCCTCCCTTCTTCTAGGAGGTCCACTGAAAGCTTTCCTCGCTCCATTCGAGCTGCTAGCCCTTGGATCTTGGATCTTCCCTATCTTCAACAAGGTCTCAACCCTCTCTCCAGCAATTACAATGTCATTGAATTTGGTGGTAGAACTGGACGCCAATCTTTCAAGAAACACACCCTGCAAAGTCCCCATAAACATGTCGGCCATCTCGTTTTCAAGCAGGGGTGGTTGTACTCTGGCAGCGAGCTGACGCCACCTCTGAGCATATTCTTTGAAACCCTCTTTAGCAGTCTGAGACATGTGCTGCAATTGCGTACGATTAGGAGCCATGTCCAAATTATACTGATATTGTCTCACAAAAGCTTCTGCTAGGTCTTTCCAGCTCTTTATATTAACTCTGTTAAGTTTCATATACCATTCCAGAGAAGCTCCAACCAAACTGTCTTGGAAATAGTACATCCAGAGTTTTTCATCATCCGTGTGAGCAGCAATCCTTCCCACGAAGGACTGAAGATGAGTCTTTGGGCATGCAGTGCCATTGTATTTCTCAAAAGTTGGAACTTTGAACTTGTAGGGGATTCTGACCCCTGGAACCAAGCCCAAGTCTGTAATGTCAAATCCCAAAGAACTCTGGGATTGAATAGCTTTGATTTGTTCTACCATTTCCTCAAACCTTTTGTTCATCTCATCCCCCTGACCTTTAGCTTCGTCCAGCAGAATGAACTGTTCGTCCTGATTATCCATTTGTATATTATTCAGCCCATCATTGATTATAGTGACCCCTGGCTGTGTTACAGGGACTTCAACCTGACGCGCGCCCGCACCGTTTCGATTACCATCAGCAGTGGTGTTCCTGGGTTGACCATTTTATATCATCTCCCGCAGACGCTCTTGATTCTGACCCATGCCTGCCATCAGAGTCATAAAGTTGTCCATTCTTAGCCTCAGGTCAGCTAAGTCAGCTTGCATCTGGTCCATGATTCTCTCTCTGTTAATCTTTGTTGGATATCTGTGTGCGACTGGCTGTTCCCGAACTTTTCTGGGAGCTATAGTGCCTGAAACACAAAACACGTTAGCAACTGAGACACTACCTGCAAAACAAACAAACAGGTTATATGCAATGCAATGTAACTGCTCATGTTCCCAAGTTTTTTTAAAGCATTTTCATGCCCCAGTTCTGGCATCTATTCTCAGACAGTCACTTTGAGTATTAGCTTTCAAGCTTTCTCTTTGATAAGTGTTCAGATATTAGCAGTATCAGACAAACGAATCTAGCACATTCAGAAAAGATAACGTTGCACATTAACACTGTATTATGGACAAACCACTGCCTGCCCCAAAAAGTCAGAATACAAACAGAAATATTCCCCTAAGGGTTACAAGCCAGTACATGAATAAAAGACAAAATATAAAATAAGCAAGACTCCCACAACAAGTCTGTAGGTAGTCTGAAAAGTAAACTAAACTAAGGACTCAGGCTCTGCCACCTCTACTCTGCTCTTCTTGACACCCGCTCTCAGCTTGAGCTCTTCAATCTCTTTCCTTGCTTCCTCCAAGGCTAACTGACTTTGTGCTAGCTGCTGAGTCTTTTCCCTCCGGATAGTGTGGACTCTCTCCACCTCTTCCTTCTTGTAAGCCATTTGTACTTCAAAGAACTCTTCTTTCTCTTTGAACTTCTTCTGCTCTTCCTCTCTTTGGCCTTGCAACCAAACAATGGATTGTCGAGCTTCCTTGAGAGTCTTCAAAGTCCTTTTGCGTTTAGCTTCTCTTTTAGCCTCCATCAGACCCAACCTGTGGAAGTGAGCCTCTCTTCCAGCAAAGTCCTTCTCTTTAGCTTCCAAGGAGGCTTGGATCTTCTGCAGCTTACTTTCTGCTTCATTCTTGGCCCTGTTGGCAAGATGGTATAGGCTTACCATTTCAGCATTTTCCACTCTAACTTCATGCAGCTGAGCTTCCAATTTCTTGTACTCTTCAAGGGAGACAGTACTACTCTGACTTGGCACTTCTCTGGGATAAATAGGAGCTTCAACTGAGAAAGGCATGAGAACCTCTTCTACATGTCCTTGCAACCATTCAGCAAATGGTGGATACGTCTTGGGATCAACTCTTCCAAAGTCTTTCTTACCCTTCCTTATCCTGTGAGCCCAAGCTTGGACTACTTGCAATACTACCTCCTTGTTTCCTTCAACAGGAAAGTACAAAGACTCAGCAAACTCTTCCATCTGTGGTGGATCTTTCAAAGGGTATCCAAACTGTTTCCTGGCTAGTGTTGGATAATAACTGATGACACCTTTCCTTCCCAGCAAAGGCACTCCAGCAAACCTTCCACAACGGACCAGCAAATCTTTACCTAGCAAATCTATGTCATATCCCCAGACAATATCTTCAGCAGTTAACCCCATCAGTCTTCTTGACCATCTCCACTCATCCCTCATCTCCTTGAAGGCACCTGATTTTGGTAGTTGTCTAGCAAACCACTCAGCAAACAAAGGAGCACAGCATACTACTGGACCACCCCTACCCTTATCATTTCTGTAATGAACACTGTAGTAGAAGTCACCCAAAAGAGCAGGCACTGGATTGCCTTTTGCAAAGATTGAGACCACCTCTAAGCTGACAAACTCTTTCTCCCTAGGGAACAAACTGGACCCATACACCATTAAAGCTAGCAAAGAACCAAAGTCATTCCAATTAGCCTCTGTAGCATATCTCTCTGCCTCTGATATGATCACACTCCAAGGGAGTCCTTTTCCTTCACTCACTTTCAGAGCCCTCTTGACTGTAGCAGCTGGCAGGCGACAAACTTTGGCTATATCTTCTTCTTTAAGCACAACCTCAGACCCATAGAAAGGCAGGGTCTCTCTGACTGGAACACTTAGCATGCTGACAATCTCTTCCAATGTAGGAGCTAAGATGTAACCTGGAAAAACAAAGCAACGCAGCAGAGGATCATAAAACTGCAACAGGGTATGCAAACTTTCCTTCTGGTCTGCAGTGGGCTTGTCCATAAACTTCAGTATCTGGCCATATCTTTTCCTGAAATTGCCCAAGACCTGGTCATTCATCAGACCTGCTAACTTCTGAACACTTCTAACTTCATGCTGAAGAAAAGTATAATGAACATTATTTTTCCTTGGAACTCTTCTGATTTCTGCCATGGAGATAAGATTTACCAGAACTGGGAATTGATTATGAACAATGACCTGAAAAATGGGAAACATAAACAGTTAATGAAAAGATGATGCAAATGCAATGCAATGCAGGCATATGATCAACTAGGACCATCTGAACTGGACATTGAACACAAGGGCCCCTCTGAATACTAGCAAACCACAAGTCCTCTGAGTCACAACCCTCTGATAATCACAACTCTCTGATAGAAGATCTCAGAACCACAGTACCAAGAAATCCAGAACCAAGAAAACCAGAACTCCAGAACCATAAGACCATAAGACCAAAGATCATAATCATGGGACCATAGATAATAACAAGGGACACAGATAATGAGTGTATGTTGAGGCCATGGGTTCCTGCACACCTGTAAACCCCTCTGAACCTCGCTGGTAGGCTCCGGGTCAGACATCACGGACTCTCAAAGCCGAATAGCAATAATACTGTCACCATCTCCGAGAAATGGCTCATGACCAAATCAGAGAATCGGTTTGGCATTATATCCTACGCAGGGAGGCCTCAGCTGAGTCCAGGAAACAAGGTCATCCTATGTGATCCCCAGGTGGGCCCTCGGATGCGAATGGTTTTGCCACACAATGTGGGCTTCCACTGTCATCACTAAAGAGGGATGTTTCCAAAAGGTTCTCAATGATCGGTCCCCAACTGCACATAACTGTCAAGGTTATGTAATGAGAGAGGAAGATCCCCAAATCAAGACATTTCTAAGACAATCGCAAATCTGGGTGTGGAACTCACTACTACCCCCATGGCAAGATCTCATGAGGCCAAAGTGGAACCGCTCTAAGTCCTAAGGTGCTCTCGAGCCGTGGTAATGAGCTCATCTCTCAAGAACAAGTAACACCTATCCCACCAAACAGTCTAGACAGTCCAGTAGATATACATGATGTAGAAAATAAATACTGAAAACTATAAATAAAGCTGTAAATAAACAACAATAACATACAACAAGCAACAGCAAACAAACATCACCCAAAGAAACAGAAACAAAACAAGCGCTAGGAGAGACTCACAGGGGAACCAGAGATTCTGGTGATTTCCCCAGCAGAGTCGCCAGCTGTCGCTCCCCGGATTTCCATCCTGGTACAAACGCGAAAGTGGCGCGGAAAGAGGTAGAGTCGCCAACCAGGCATTTTTATCCCGAAGAAAGGGAATGGTAATGTTGCACAAACCATAAGAAAGAAAAGGAAGGACACGGGTCCTGCGAACCAAAGAGACTGAGTTCGGGAGTCGGTTACGACCTGGGAAGGTATTAGCACCCAGATCGTCCGCCGTACCCGACGGGATCCACACTTGCAAAAGAATCTATTTCAAAGGGTGAGGGTATGAAAGCTTCAGCAAAAGAAGAGAAAAGAAAACTGGAAATAAACGGAGAAAAGAACTGAATAGGAAAACAATGAGAAAAAATGTAGGGAAAATAAAGATTATGCTCGAACGGGCCCTATCCCGCTGCCTACGTACCTCATCAGGATAATGAGGATCAGAGACGCCGTAGTTCCCCTAACTAGGGGTAACAAGGAAATTTCTTGTGAATTAAGGCTTGAACTGCCTATGCCATTGCTCAGGTGTTGCAGGCTCGGACGACGAGTGCGTAACCGTCTTGCAAAGTGACAAGTAGGAGCAAGTTCACGTACAGAGTGAAGGAGATGAGAAAAGAATTCCCGAAGGAAATACGCTTATTGTTTGTTTGTGTTTTTTTTATGAAGCTTTTATGAGTGAGTCACACAGAAGTGAACTCAAGCTCTTTTCCATGAAATGTGCACTTGTCATTACATTCCAAGATGGAATAATAGAACAAGCACACTCAAGTAAGGAGAAAATCCCCAAAACTTGAACCCAAAGACTAGAGCTTAAGCTCACTAACTTGTTAAATTATTAAGTGTTTTTGGTATTTACAATGAAGAAGTGTTTTTTATGCTTTTCTTTGTGAAGAAGATACCTTGATCAGACTTGTGCATCACAAGGTAAACTTGTACTATCCCAAGATGGGAAGACTACAAGCACACCTTATGGGATAAGGCTATTGCTCAAGGCATCACTTCAAACTTATTAAGATGTTTTTTATGGTTATGAGATGAGAAGAGAAGAAGAACCAAAAGGATCACAAAGGCAAAATTCTAAAAGGGGACTAAAGAATCCTAAGTGTTAACATGCATGGATATCCTAAGGTTAGTGTGGCTTTCTATCCTAATGAAGAAGGAAGAAGAAGAGAAGAAGAAGAAGAAGAGAGAAGAGAGGAGCAAGGCCTAAGCCCAACAACAAAGGGTTAGTACAATAAAGAAATAAGAATAGAAGATGAGATTTGGAGATGTGGAACTCAACTTCCACACCTCACACTTACCATAGCCCCTGCAAGGTTAGTAACAAGCATACAAATGAAATACAATTAACAAGATGACATGTTAACATCATACAAACAGAAGTGAAATGATATGTACACATGCTCAATGGATATGCAACTCAAAAGAATGAGAGATGAAGCATACAAGTCAACATGATGCAATATGAAACACATATGAAAACAAATGCACACTTAAGGAGGATGCAAAGCAAATATGCACAAACATGGACTCAATGTACAAGACCAGAACCAAAACAAATCAAAGAAGAGCTTAATAAGCTAAAAAGATGAAGAGAATGGACACACAACACCAAACAATCACAAAATGGGAGTGAGAGAAGTAAGGAAATGAAGTGAATACATTTAAGGAATGAAAGAACTTAAAAAGGAAGTAAACACAAAAGTTTCTAAGACACAAACCCTAATCTAGTACTAGGAAGGTACCCATACCCCAAAAGAACCCCAAATGAGAAGAATAAGTTGGCACAAGTGCCCTTCTAAGCTTATAAGAGACCTAATGAACTAAAAGAAGCAAAATGGGACAAGGTGAGAACAAAAATCCACATTAAATCAACCAAGCATCCAAAAATTCCACAACTTAAATCAAATGATCTTCAAATATGGTATATCAATGAGTCAAAAGGATTTGGAAAAATTCAGAAGCAAACTAGGTCAAATGGAGGCAAGAACACAAACTAGGGTTAATAACTTCCAACACAAGTCAAAGGACCAAGACCCAAGGAATAAATTTCTAAAAATCAGGGGAAATATCACACATGAAGTACATCATCCTAAGAATCCAAAGCAAAAAGAATGAATACAAAACTCAAAATAATGAAGTCTATAGAAAATGGACAAGGCAGTGTACTCACAAAAGGATTAAAAAGAAATTAATTGAAATAAGGAATTAATTATGACACGTGGAAATTAAAAAAAATGGAAAATAAAAAATATAGAAAATTAAAAGAAACTTCAAAGATGACTCAAGAATCTTTTGAGAATTTTTGGATAATCAGAAGTATTTTTAATAATTAGAAACTAAAATGAATAAAAGAAAATAAAGAAAAGAAAATAAAGAAAAGAAAAGAAAATATGAATGATTGGGCTGGGGGGTGCTGGTAGTAAGAATTGGCGTTGGAAATGTTTGGGCTTTAGAAAACTGGGGGTGTGAATAACAACACCAAGCCCATTAAGCTGCGCAGGATTATATGACTTATGGTGGGATTTTATGAAATAAAGCTGGAAACTAAGATAGGCGTGGGATTGATCAAACGGGTGATGTACGTCCTTCATTAATTGACGTGGCCTCAGGCTGGCATATGAGTGGATGGACTATGGAACTTATGGTGAACTGAGAAAAAAATTGCATTAAATGAAATAAGAAAAAACACGTGAGAAGGAGCAGGGGGTTAGGGCAACGTGTCAACATCTGGACCATACAACAACAAGATCCTAAGGCTGTGGACTCATCTTCTACCTCACACAAACCCTAGGTCATTTTCCAGTTTCCGGTGACCGGAGCTAGGGCTCTGGCACCGGAATTCATCACAGAATGAACAAACAACAACAACAATAAACCAAAATGTCCAAATCCACTTATTAAGCTACTCGGATCATGAAAATGGCAATGAAATTGGCTAAAACTCAAGGAAACATTTGGATCGAAGAGAACAAAGTTTTACCATGAAAACTGAAATCCACATAACTCACTCAATATTGCACCATTTTCAAATCTAAAACGTGCAGCATGATCAGTGTACCTCAAGGATTAAGAAGCACACATAAAATTGCAATTCCAGATCAACAAGTATTATAGCATATCTGTGGTGAAGATACTTCAAAACCACCAAGAAAATGCTCCAAAGGTTGCAGATCTAGCTCTTATGATCTCCTATTGCAAAATAAATGCAAGAGGAAGCTTGATGGAACCTGGATCTGAATTTTCAAAGCAAGCTGCCTCTGAATGGCACCTTTCTATTCTTGCACCTTAAGCTCAAATGAATGGTGGAATAATGATCTCTATCACTCACTGATCAAGAATATGGAAGAGATTTGAGAAGAGTGTGAGAGAATGAGGATATTCAAGTGAAAATGCAACTTGTGCAAAAAGTTGTAAATGAGAGAATGGGAGAGTGCTTGAGCTTTCTGAAAACCTAGCTCCTTTTATGTGAGGTCACAAACCCATGCTGAAAGAATTGAGAGGTTTGCACGTGTGGATCATGAGCAATTTGTGATTTTGCAAATTTTGCAAAATGTGAGGGAAGCATGCACTCCTCATGCTTTTCTTGGCCTCTCAGCCCATGTGCAATCCTTTTCCAACCCTTGATCTAATCCAATCAATTCTGGCCTTTAGATCAAAGCAATCACACTTTCCTCATGATTTTGCAAAAAATCCACTTTGTAAGCAACAAACTTGTGGTACACGAAAATGGGAATTTCTCTTGAGCAAAATGATCCAAATGCCATGTATTTTAAGTTTACAAACTTACTTGAACCATTCCAATTCTAAAAAATAAGTTTGGAAGACTTTTGCTTTTGGTACATGCATGAAAATTTGAATTTTCCCTAATTTTAACCATTTTTTCGAAGGGCCTCTAGGATGAACGACAAATCCCATGAAAAAGTACTTATACTTTTTGAAAATGGGAGCCCTTAATCTCCAACTTTCATGTTTGACTTTGGTCCATTTGAAGAATTTTTGATCATGTTAAGGCCATTTGAAAATTAGGGCAAAAGTTGCCAAATTTGGAAAATCCTTAAAACCAAGTTTTCACCAATTTTGCAAAACCCTTCAAATCTCCATGATTCTTGAACTTTGATCATTCCAAAACTCTTATAACATTGAAAGGACACCCCTTGGCCAAAAAAAGTTGGGTTAGACCCCTTGAAATCACACAGTTGACTTTTTCAGGGCACAGTTGACCAATTACTTCATCTGCAAGCAACTGAAGAATTTTATGACTTCCACATGGAATTTTCTCATGAAAATTGGTACCTAGGATCCTCTTGACATATAGAAGACTTTTCCCAAATGAAATGGCCAAATTTGTGATGTTTTGGTGCTTGAATCTCAAACCCTAGTTTAGGTGCCTTGTGTTGGAGCTTTGCCTTATCCTGAGATCTCTGGTAATCATGCAACCTTCTGAGCTTTTGCCAATGGACTTGATCTTGTAAATGGAGTGTAGACCCCTCATAGGACTTGTATACAAACATTGGGACCCTTTTCATGGCTTTTGATGCCTCAAGAACCTCCACAGATGACCATATGTCTGATGCTAGGACATGAAGAATGTTATGCCTCATCTTTCCATGCCAGGATGCTAAGAAAATGATATGTTCATGATGAGTATGATGTGATATGATGCTTAAAATGCAGAGGGAAAATTTGGCATGTTACAGTAGGCCTGATACATGATTCTGCTTAGGGAAGTAAGTCACTGATAGACCTATCCTTGGTGATGAGGAGCCCAGCTGGGGCTGTGGAAGCTTTCGTCACTTTGTCGTGAGATCTTCAGACATTGCCCTTCTGGATAGAGGCTGGAGCTCTGTGGAGAGATGGTTCCCTGTCTAGCACTTGGCTGAGGAGGAATGATCACTGAACGATCTTCCTAGAGATTCCTGTGGGGGTCCTGCCGAGGATGGTAATATTTGACAACTCAGCTGGGGAAATGAACGCCTTCTGATGCTGCTTTGACAGATGTGCTGGAGAAGTGATGCCTGGCAACTTCGACGGGGAGAATCTTTCATGCCCTATGTTGCGCGTTGAATACCTGCAATCCTGTTAAGACAAAGAAACGTACAAGTTCCCCGAGGCATCCCTTACCGGATTCCATCATAGGAGTTTAGACACTCCTGGGAGTAATATATTTTCTGTAAGCATGTGATTAGAAAAGGCGCATCTGTATTTATGCAACCATTATATCAAGGATATCGGACATTTTTTGCAAATAAAATGAAAAATGTACTACACAAAGAGTGACTGAAAATCTGATTTTATTAATTTGTGTGCCCTGAATTGGAAAATACAGTCAAAGAAACAGATCCCCTAAAATGAGGAGATTGTTACAAATTGAGAAACAAAAAGGTGTTGGCAATGTTGATGACGCTTTAGTGAGCTTCCCTTTGCTATGACTCGTATGACGTTGACGTTCTTCTCATCTCGCTTGAAGAAGGTTGATTCTGACCGATGTTCTAACCTTTCGAAGTTTACCATGTTGTAAGTGATACAGACGAATTCAGAATGCAGTTGTTCGCTTATTCCCTTATTTTGCGTGGATCGCCCTTTCGGGTTTTCAAAACACCAGGATACCCATTTTTGCCTGAGCTGTCCAATGCAGCTTTTCAACTCAGCGGGTGTACATTTTTTATTATTTTCCCTTATTTTTGCCCGAGTCTTTTATTCTGTTTTTGACTCGCCGGGATGCCCTATTTTTGCCTGGACTTACATTCTGTTTTTATGTCCAACGGGTCATTTTATGCGAAGTATTTTTTAACTGCATCTGAATTCACAGAGGACAGGAAGTCTTCACCATCCATAGTGCTGAGCATCAGTGCTCCACCAGAGAAAACTTTCTTCACTATGAATGGACCATCATAATTCGGAGTCCACTTTCCCCTGTGGTCTGTATGAGGAGGGAAGAGTCTTTTCAGCACAATATCTCCCACTTGATATTCCCGAAGCCTGACTTTCTGATCGAAGGCTTTCTTCATTCTCTTCTGATATAACTGCCCATGACAGATTGCAGCTAATCTCTTTTCTTCGATCAGATTCAATTGTTTGTACCGGGATCGGACCCATTCTGCTTCACTCAGCTTAACATCCATCAGTTCCCGCAAGGAGGGTAATTCAACTTCAACAGGTAGGATTGCCTCCATATCATACACAAGCTGATACGGTGTTGCCCCAGTGGATGTTCTGATTGAGGTACGGTACCCATGCAAGGCAAATGGTAACATTTCATGCCAGTCTTTGTAGGTGATCACCATCTTCTGCACAATCTTCTTGATATTCTTGTTAGCTGCCTCCACGGCGCCATTCATCTTCGGCCTGTAAGGAGAAGAGTTGTGATGTTGGATTTTGAAGTCCCGGCACAGTTCTGCCATCATTTTGTTGTTCAAGTTGGAACCATTATCAGTAATGATTCTCTCGGGCACTCCATACCGGCAGATGATGTCTCTCTTCAGGAATCGGGCTACCACTTGCCTCGTGACATTTGAATATGAAATTGCTTCAACCCACTTGGTAAAATAGTCAATGGCTACCAGGATGAATCTGTGGCCATTTGAAGCAGTCAGTTCAATCTTGCTAATCATATCAATGCCCCACATGGCAAAGGGCCAAGGTGAAGACATCACATTCAAAGGATTGGGAGGTACATGCACTTTATCTGCATAAATCTGGCATTTATGGCATTTCCTGGCATAGGCACAACAGTCTGCATCCATTGTGATCCAGTAGTAACCTGACCGTAGCAATTTCTTAGCCATTGCATGCCCTCCAACATGGGTACCAAAAGATCCTTCATGCACCTCGTGCATCAGTAAGTCTGCCTCTGCCTTATCAACACATCTGAGAAGTACCATATCAAAGTTTCTTTTATATAATGAACCGTCAATGTTTAGGAAGAAACTACCAGCCAGCCTTCTTAGTGTCTTCTTATCATTGGACGATACCCCAAGTGGGTATGTTTGATCCTCCAAGAAGCATTTGATGTCATAGAACCAAGGCTTGTCATCCTTAGCAAGGTCTGCTGAGAATAAGTATGCTGGTCTATCAAGCCTGGACACTGAAATCCGAGGCACAAAGCTGGCAGCTTGAACTTTGATCATGGATGAAATGGTAGCCAAAGCATATGCAAACTGATTTTCGTCTCGAGGGATATACTCAAGCTTCATCCTGAGGTCAATGGCTTCCTCAAGACCCATAATACAAGCTTCGTATTCAGCTTCGTTGTTAGTGCAGTTAAAGGTGAGTTTCGCCGAGAAAGGCATGTGAACTCCTTTAGGTGTAATAAGTACTGCACCAACACCACGACCATTCATATTAACAGCCCCATCAAACATCATAGTCCATTCTTCTTCTGGGTCAGGCCCTTCAGTGTGAATAGGCTCTTCATGATCTTTTGCTTTTATGAACATGATGTCCTCATCAGGGAAGTCAAATCTCATAGGATGGTAATCATCAATGGGTTGCTCAGCAAGATAATCAGACAATACACTGCCTTTGATGGCTTTCTGGGATGTGTACTGAATGTCATATTCTGTGAGAATCATTTGCCATCTTGCAACCCGTCCGGTAAGTGTTGGCTTCTCAAATATGTACTTGCCTGGGTCCATCTTTGAGATCAATAAGGTAGTGTGGGTCAACATATACTGCCTTAGTCGGTGAGCAGCCCACGCTAAAGCACAACAAGTTTTCTCGAGCAGTGAATAATGTTGTTCACAGTCGGTAAAATTTTTGCTTAGGTAGTATATTGCATACTCTTTTCGACCAGACTCGTCATGTTGGCCCAGCACACACCCCATTGACTCTTCTAATACTGTCAAGTACATGATTAGAGGTCTTCCTTCAACTGGAGGCATGAGGATTGAAGGTTCTTGTAAGTATCCCTTGATTTTGTCAAAGGCCCTTTGGCAGTCTTCATTCCACCTGATTGTTTGTTCTTTTCTTAATAACTTGAACAAGGGCTCACAGGTAGCTGTAAGATGAGATATGAACCTTGAAATGTAGTTAAATCTACCTAGAAACCCCCAAACTTCTTTTTCAGTCTTTGGTGCAGGCATTTCTTGGATGGCTTTGACTTTATCAGGGTCAACTTCAATCCCTTTCTCACTTACGATAAATCCCAGCAGCTTACCGGATCGCACCCCAAATGTGCATTTGTTGGGGTTCAGCTTCAATTGGTACTTCCTCAGACGCTTGAATAGTTTCAAAAGATTCACCAGGTGGTCTTCTTCTGTGAGGGACTTGGCAATCATGTCATCCACATAACATTCAATTTCTTTGTGGATCATGTCATGGAATAATGTCACCATAGCCCGTTGATAAGTGGAACCAACATTCTTCAGTCCGAATGGCATCACCTTATAACAGAATGTGCCCCAGGGTGTGATGAAAGTTGTCTTCTCCATGTCTTCAGGTGACATCTTGATCTGATTATATCCTGAAAATCCATCCATGAAGGAGAACACCGAGAACTGAGTCGTGTTGTCGACCAGTACATCAATGTGAGGTAATGGGAAGTCATCTTTCGGGCTAGCTTTGTTCAGATCCCGGTAATCCACACACATCCTTACTTTGCCTACCTTCTTAGGCACAGGTACAATGTTGGCAACCCACGGTGGGTAACTAGTTACAGCAAGGAAACCGGCGTCCCACTGTTTTTGTACCTCTTCTTTTATCTTCATTGCCATATCTGGGCGAGTACGACGCAGCTTCTGTTTTACTGGAGGACAGTCTTCTCTTAGAGGTAGCTTGTGCATAACGATGTCGGTATCCAGACCTGGCATGTCCTGATATGACCAAGAAAAAACATCCACATATTCCCGAAGCATGTCAACAAGTTGCTCTTTCACTGAATCTTGCAGACGGGCCCCGATCTTAACTTCTTTCAAGTCTTCTTCTGTACCAAGATTAACCGTCTCAACCTCCTCCTGATGAGGAGTAATAACCTTTTCTTCTTGTCTCAACAACCTGGCTAGTTCTTCAGGTAACTCATAATCTTCTTCAACCCCTTCATCGGCTTGATTAATCGGATTGTCAAAGTCATACGAAGTCATAGCGGTGTTGTTGTCGGTGCAGTCTGGAGGGCACTCTCTGCAAGGGTTTAGATTGGTTCATTTTAGTGATCGATTTTATCTTGTTTAGAAAAAGTGAAAATGAAATTATTATTTTGAAAAACATTGCCATTTTATTTTTGTACAAAAAATGAAAAATGAAAAACAGTGAGCAGAAAAAAGAAAAGATTCATTTGCAAAAGATGTCCTGATATTCATTAATTGATCGTTTGTACAAGATGGCCCGATTACAAAATGATCCCTGACATCTTAGGCAAGATGCAGGACTTGATGCATGCTTAAAGACAAGAAATAATAATTACTCTGTAGGAGTAACTCTTATAATTTCCTGGGAAGACCAGTTTGAGACTTGGTTCCCCGGGATCCTTGGACGTATCCAGTTTTCCAGGTTGCGTTCATCTTCTGACTCATCTTCCAAACTATTTACAGCATCCGGGGTGAGCATCCCCCCGCTGACAAACTTGGGCTCCGCTGCAGTCTCTGGTTGATCTTGTCGAGTTGGTCTGTAACCCAACCCGAATCGGTCTTCTTTCTTTTCAACTGGCAGCAGCTTGCCCCAGCCTTGAGCGGTACCCTCCTCAACAACCTTCCGGGCCTGTTGATATGAGGTGATGGAAGTCCCAGACACAGCAGATGCTTCATTAATATTAAGGGCCTCAAACCCTTGACTTATGGTCTCATGGTTCTCCCCATCCATTTCTATGTACTTATACGTAGCCAGCTGGCTAACAAAGATGTCCTCCTCCCCACAGATGGTGATGATTTGGCCTTCCCACTCGAATTTTAACTTCTGGTGAAGGGTAGACGTAACAGCGCCAGCGGCGTGAATCCAGGGTCTACCCAACAGACAGCTGAAGGTTTGAGGGCCAATCAACACAAGCAGATCAATCTCCCTAAGCACTGATCTTTTAGAGCCGTCAAATGCTCTTACCACCAAATTACTCGGGCGTAATGCAAAGCCATCGTACTCCAGCTTCACTAAGGCTTTCTTTGGTAGAATATTGAGTGACGACCCAGTGTCCACCAGTACATGAGATAGAACAGCACCCTTGCATTCCAAGGTGATATGCAAAGCCTTGTGATGGTTACGCCCCTCCGTTGTTAAATCAGTATTTGTAAAGCCCAGTCCATGACTGGTATTGACATTTGCAATCACAGTCTCTAACTAATTAACAGTAATCTCCTCCGGTACATATGCTGCGTGCAGGACCTTCAACAATGCGTTCCTGTGAGCTTCAGAACACATCAACAGTGATAATATGGAGATTTTGGAGGGTGTTTGGTGAAGCTGGTCCACCACCTTGTAATCACTCCTTTTTATGATCCTCATGAACTCGTCTACATCTTGTTCAAAAGATGTCTTCTGAGTTTCTTTGGCAGTTGGCTCTTCAGATACCACATTCTTTCCTTTTTCTTTGGCAGCAGCTTCTGCTTCAGCATTAGGTCTTTGTGCTTGTGAGGCAAAAAGGCGTCCGCTTCTGGTGAAGCCTCTGTCTCCCCCAACATTATCAATTTGTGGTGAAGAGGTTGATGAATCCAAAGTGATTTTCTCCCCATTGCAGTAGAGATCAGAGCCGTAGTGCCAAGGTATGGCATTACTGCTTTCATAAGGAACAGGCCCAGGTACCGTAATGGTAACTGGGCTGATTGCTGCAGAGGAAGGTACTGTAATGGTGTGCGGATCATAGTAAATAGTGACTGGAGATCTAACAGGAGGTGCCACAGTTTGTTGTTGGAAATCATTGTTGTTGTGAACATTTGATGGGTCATAGTAGATTGTGACCGTTGAGACATCTTCATTAATTTTTGCTGGCATTGTAGAAGATTCTGTCAATAAAATGGATGCTGATGTTGTAGAAGAGATAGTTGTTGAATTTTGACTTGTTGAAGTGATGGACAGAGTAATTGCTGGTGATGTTGATGAATTAGTAGGAATGATTGTTGTTGCTGTTGTAGGAGAATCTGTTGAAAGAAGGATCGTTGGTGCTGTAGGAGATTCCATTGTGGTGGAGACAAAAGTTGCTGCAGGAGTTGTTGAAGTAATTTGCAAAATCCCATCTTGGATAAGACCGTCTATGTCAATCCTTAGCTTCTCACAACCATTACTATCTACCTTACACAATTCACAGCAGGCCCCACAGCCTGGGAACACTTGGCATCTTAAAAGTTGAATTTTGACTTCAGCCAGTGGTGTTTGAATCTGTGCAACATTATCAATCAATGTAGATGGTTGGTCCTCTTCAATGGCATTAATCCTAGGCCCACCATGATTAGGCATAGGATTTCTGTTAACGTTCGGAGGAGGTGCGAAGTTGAGGGCTTTAGAATCAACCAAATCCTGAACTTTCATCTGTAATGCTCTGCATTTCTCAGTATTGTGACCAGGTGCGTTGGAGTGAAAGGAACACCTGGCGTTGACATCATAATTCTTTGGGAGATTGAGAGGATCTGGTGGTGCCAACGTCCTTAACTCAACCAGGTTGAGCTTCAGGAGTTGTGGCAATAAAACATCATAAGGCATATGGATAGGGTCAATCACCCTATTTGCCTAAGATGGCCTCTGTTGGAAGGGACGCTGCTGTTGGTTGCTATTGTTGTTGTTGTAGGTTCTTTGTTGTGGAAAAAGAGATGGTTGATGATAGTGATGTTGTTGTTGTTGAGGATATAATGGTTGTTGTGGAATCGGAGTTGGGATGGTAACAGCTGCTACTGACCTGTGAGAATATTGGGGCCTACCCCTGCCTGCATGGATGGCATTAGTTTCACCCGTCCTTCGGGGTCCGGCAAAGGGTTTTCTAGGGTTGCTGGAGGAACTTGCACCGTTGTCGGAGATTTTGCCCATCTTCAAGAGACTTTCAATTCTCTCACCAGCTATAACCACATCAGCAAAACTGGTAGAGGAGAAAGCAGCAAGTCTATCAATATAAGTCCCTTGCAATGTGTTCATGAACATGTCAGCCATTTCTCTTTCTGACATGGGTGGTTAGACAGCAGCAGCAAGCTGTCTCCATCTCTGAGCATAATCCCGGAAGCTCTCTCTAGAAGACTGAGACATGCCCATTAGAAAAGTTCTATTGGGAGCCATGTCCAGGTTGTACTGATATTGCCGGATGAAAGCCTCGGCTAAGTCCTTCCAACATCTTATGGTGGCCCTATTCAAATGCGAATACCATTCTCTCGAAGCTCTAGTCAGACTGTCCTCAAAGTAGAACATCCATAACTTCTCATCCATGGTATAAGCCTTGAGCCTTACCAAGAAAGATTGCAGATGCGTACGCGGACAGGAGGTACCATTATACTTCTCAAAGCATGGGGGTTTGAATTTGTGGGGAATCCTCACTCCATCTACCAGTCCCATATCCATCACGTCGAAGCCCAAAGAATTCTGAGATTCCAAAGATCTTAACTTTTCAGCAATCTCATCCAATCTTCTATCATATACCTCATCTCCAGCCCTTATAACAGTAAACTGTTCTTCTTGGGGATCCTCTTGCAGGATTCTGCCCCCAACAGTATTGCCTTGAACATTCCTTGGGATGTTAACTTATGGATTCAGATGGGGTCCATATTCTGGTGGGTCAATACGAGGTTGCCCCCGTTCATTGTTGCTGGTTCCCCCTGTTCCAAGATGGGGCTCCTCAGGTGTCTGTCTTTCTACCAGTTCTCTCAGTCTTTCTTGGCTCTGGGCTAAGCCAGTCATGACAGCCATGAATTGAGACATCTGGTTTCTCATCTCTACTCTCTCGTTTGCCATCTGATTTCTGACCTCATTTAGGTCCTGCTGCACCTGCTCCATTTGAATGTCGGGAAGGTTGTTACGAGTCGGGTATCGGTGCGTGCGGTTGACAGGGAACACTCGGCGATGAACAATGTTTCCTGAGATCACAACAAAGTTAGAAACAATAATAATAAACAAGACCTGCAAAACAAAGAAAAAGTCAGTATGCAATGCAGTATGCTTATTTGTTTTCCAAGGTATCCGGTTTGGTTCTTGGTTTTGACCTTTCCAAACCTCGAGGAAGATGCTTGATGTTGTTGAGAGAAAGCCCAAATGGAAACAAACTAAAATATATTACAAATGATGAAACATACATAGTCTGTTTTACAATACATGCCCCTGGAGGGTCAAAAATACAAACAAGAAAAGGGAAAAGTACATCAAAAAGGAAAGAACAACAAGCAAAGAGGAATCAAACATCCAATCCATAATCATCTTCCCTGACCTCCTTCAGGAGTGCCTCAGTCACTGGACCAGCTGGATGCTCTGTAATGGTCCTAATGAGGAGGTTCCTAGTAGTAATGGCAGCAGTCAGCTTCTTATGCCTATCCTGGTCTTTTGATCTTTTTATCCCTGCTCTAAGTTTCAACTCTGATATCTCCTTTTGTGCAATCAACAAAGCTTCCTGCTGCTTCTTCTTGTTGGCCTCCAACTGATCAATCTTGGCTTGAGTGTTCTGGTCTTCTTGTGTATGGGCTTCGGTGATCCTGACCCACCTAGCCTGGCTTTCCTGCAGATAGTGCTCATCCCTAGCTTTCTGAATTTTGGCCTCCTTGCAGGCATTCTTCAATATCTGTTCCCCAGCCCTTGCTTTCCTTATGTAGTCTTCTGTCTTTTCAATTTTGGCAAGGTGCTCAATCCTGAGCTTTTCTAATCTCTCAATGTCCAGACGACCATCACTTCTTTCCCAAAGAGTCTTCTTCAGGGCTTGAGATAGCTGCTCATTTCTTTCCTTCAGCTTTTCAAATTCCTCCAGGATAACTATTGCTGTAGGCTGTACTGTAGATGGTCCAGGTGTGTCTTCCAAGGTGAAAGGAATTATGGTAATCTGAGCTCTAGTACGGGACCAGTCATAGTACTGAGCTGAAGCAACATTGTTACATCTTCCAAAAATAGCTACCCCTTTTGTCTGGATGTTGTCCCAGGCCCATGATGCTTGTCTGACAACATCTGAATTAGGTTGCACTTCACAGTATAGGGTCTCAGCTAAATCCTGTCCTCTGGGAGGGTGAACCAAGGCATAGCCCAATTGTCTCTTAAACAGTAAGGGGTTGTAGTTGATGCAACCCTTTACTCCTATCAGAGGCACATTTGGGTATTGTCCACAGCTGGTGATACTGTCCTTGCCCTTGGTGTTCTGGGTGCACCATCTGAAGTCAATGCAATGAACCTCTTGGCCCAATTCTTCTGCTGGTGTGGGTTCAAGAAAGCATCTGATTTAGGCAGGTGCCTGAGTAGCCAAGAATAAAACAAAGGAGCACAAAATCTAACCAACTTCCCCCTTTGTTTTTCATTCCTCTGATGGATGGAATAGTAAAAATCCCCTAGTAATGTAGGCACTGGGTTCTTCAGAAGAAACAGATGGATGGCACTCTTACTGACAAATTTAGGCTCTTCTGCAAACAGTATAGCCCCATATATGTTGAGGGCTAACATTGCACAGACTTCCTTCCACTCTCCCAATGAATCCTTCAGGATGGCCTGAGAAATCAAGAAGTCCAAATGTAAACCAGGAATCCCAACTTTTGTTGTCATGCTTTGCTCAATAAGGGCAGGCTCCGAGTACAATGCCCTTGCTATCTCTTCACTTCTGGGAGCAGTCATTTCTGGGTTGAAGGGGATTCAACCTCTGATAGGTACTCCAATTAATAAAGAAAATTCTTCCAGCAGAGGCCCTAACTGAAAGTCTGGAAAGGTGAAGCATCTCAATGGAGGGTCATAGAACTGCAAGCATGTGTGGATCATGCTCCTCTGAGAAGGATCAAGGTTCATAACCATATCCAAGATACCCCCATAGTGCTCTCTAAACAGTGTGATGTGGTCAAGTGTGATAAGTGACTGGACCTGCCAGATACCAGTCAATACAGGCTCAAAAAAGTGATAAGATATGTTGCTCTTCCTGGGAGTGGCCATGAGTACTACTGAAGAAGCTGAAGACAAATGCTGATGAAGATCAAGACTGATGCTGGAAGTAGACCTCTGACAGACTGATGCTGGTGAGGATGGAGAGACTGAAGAAGATAACTGATGAAGACAGCTGAAGAAGAGGTCTATGTAGAAGAAGGGGTCAAAACCAAAACCAAGATACAATGAGGGGGATACCCTGAAAAGCAAATAAACAAATGTCAAATGATGCAATGATGATATATGCAAATGATATGCAAGGGTTTGTGATCAAGAGCTGGATCTGATTATCTGTCTTAGTAAAAGTCCATATATGTTCAAAGGTCCGGATGGAGGCTTAGAAATCCAGTAACCAGGGTGGGGGACTCAAATAAAGAGTCACATGTCCAGGGTTAATTACAAGAACTGTCCAAAGTGAGGCATTCTTAAAACAAAAACAGTAACAGGGTATGATGTGGCCAAAGGTTCCTGCAAACCTGCAAATATCCCAACCCCCTCACAGGTAATGTTCTAGAACAAGTATCCTCAGACTTGGATCAGTTATAAGAAGTGTAAACACTTCTAACCCGGAGGTACAGTGTTCAGAATAACCATAAAAGATCCTCCTCTAATTCTCCCTAGTTTCTGAAGGTCATAATAAAGGTCATCCAGACTTAGCAGGCTTCCCAGATAGCCCTAGCACTACAGGAAATCTGTAGCACTGAGTTCTCAAGAAGAAACCCACATCTGAACCGTGTTTCATATTCCCGCACCAGACCGAAATGGAATGGGAAAGAACATGAACCAGTCTAGCCTAGGTGTCACTCAGGTCCCTGGTATAGGACCTTAATCTCTCAATGGAACCCCACCCACCAAAACAGAAGACCAGATCCAGCACAGTGACTATGACAGTATGAAATATGCATAAGACTGTAAAGAAAGCAATAAATAAAGCTCTACATAAAGAAATAAATAAAGCAAAGTAAATAAACACACATAGCACATAACACCCCAGTAAACACAAATCAAACAAGCGCTAGGAGGAACCCACAAAAAGAACCAGAAGCCCTGGTTGCATTATAAGGATCCCCAGCAGAGTCGCCAAGCTGTCGCTCCCACCTGATGACACAGGGCCAAGAGGGGTACAGACGCGAACGGTCGGCGAAAGGAGAGAACATGAAGATGAACTAAAAAGAGTCGCCAGCTAGGCATTTTTATCCCGAAGGAAAGGTAATGCTGCATAAACCTAAGAAAAGATGGATAAGACGGTTGCGAACCAGAGAAACTGAGAAAGGGGGTTAGTTACAACCTGGGAAGGTATTAGCACCCAGATTGTCCATTGTACTCGACGAGATCCACGCTTAAAAGATTTGTGCTTAAAGGGGTAGTGTCAGTGCTATTTTGTGTGCAAAACTGGAAAAGATTGCAAGTGTCAGTGCAAAAGAAATGTGAGGTGAAATGAAAAAGTGTCAGTGCTAGGAACAAAGTGCAATGCTCAAGACCATGAGGCTTAAAGAATAATGCTAGAATAGGGGGAATATACAGAGACTTTTGTTCGATAACTATTAAGTTATGCCTACGTATCCTCTCGTGCAATGAGGAAGTCAGAACACCGTAGTTCGACCCAAAGAGACCGAAAGATAAATTGAATGTAAACTGCCTGCTTGTCTATGCTCAAGTGTACGACTTATCTGGCTCAAGTGCTAACTGTCTTGCATTAGACAGAAGAAGCAAGTTCTCGCTTATGAATGAGTGTGATGAGAAAAGAATCCCGAAGGAGACGAATATTGTTTGTTTTTGTGTTTTCAATATTTTATTGCTTTTTGGGTTTGTCATAAGAAAATGAGCTTAAGCCTAAACCAAGGGTTAGTAAACTCATCACATCCTCCCCCTGATTAGGGGTAATGAGAATATTTTAAGTATGAAGTAAACACCTCACACTTAATCACCATGATGTAGGATTAAGATCATTAACCTACTTGCATTTATTTAGATGTTTTTGGAGTTTTTGTTTAGTGTTAAGTAATGAGTTAATCCATAATCAAGGATTTAATGGACCCATTACACCATCCTAATAGAAGGATAATAGATGAGAACATTTAAGCTGAGGAAGGCTCCTCAACTTAATCCATGATTAGGGATTAACCTCATGACAAAACAAAGCCTTTATTAGAGTGGATTTTAGTTAATGATAAGATTAAGAAATGGATTTTATGGTTTATAAGACAACTTGAGGGAGACTTGTCCATTAACACTAGGGTTAGTCCTTCTTAACCAATTAAGGAAGAATTAGAACCCTAATGCAAGGCCCAAGTTACAAGCTTGATGTCTTAGTGATTATTAGGTGGATTGATTAAAGGATTTAAACACATTAAGGGTTTAACACTTAGGATTAAAGTTATACACTCCATCCTAATAGAAGGATACATGCATAACCCTAATCACAAAGTCTTAAAACCTTTAAGGTTTAGTCCTGGATTAAGAGATGAGAAGAGAAGACACAAAGATGACACAAAGGTAAAACTAATGGGGGACTAATCAAACCCTAATTGTAATCATGCTTGGGTGTTCCTAGGGTTTATGAGGCTTGCAAGAGATCTTCAAGGAAAAGCCACCAAGGAAGAGGATAGATGGAAGGAAGAGAAACAAGAGAAATAAGTTAACTTACTTCGCTTAAGAAGATAAGTCACTTGAAGAAAGAAAGTGAGAAAGGAACATGAATGAGAAAGCTCATCCTAATACAAAGATAAAATGCAGCAATGGATGCATAATAGATATGAGAAGAGATCATGAGAAGTGAAGGCAAATTCACTTCTCAAACACTTACCACCTGAAAGGTTAGCAAAGGGAAATGAAGATGAAATGAAATGAAATGAAATGCAAAGAGGAAAACCAAAATCAGAAGTATATTCATGATGTTAATGATGCAAAGAGATGATGCAAATGTATGTCATGAGATGGAGATGATCATACAAGGATGGGAATGCAAATGAGACATGTAAGAAGCATGAAAGTTCAAGAATTCATATGACATGAAATGAAAGCAAAAACATGGCAAATGGATGATGCAATGATCAAACATGATTTCAACATGTCCTAAGATGTCTTATATGTCATATAGATGCACAAGATGTCATGGCAAGTTCATGTATGCATGTTTATGTAAGATGGATGCAAATGAAGATGCAAATTAGGGTTTATGCACAACATGAGATGCAAAAATCAAAATCAGAAGCAAATGGTAAGATAAAAAATTGAAAATAGAATCAAAGGGACCTTAGACCTATACAAGTTCACTTCCCAAAGGGGAAGGTCAGAAGTTAAACCCTAAGGGACTTATGATTTTTCTAAGTTTCTAAGGTTTTAAGGGTGATCCTAAAGGTAAAATGTCAAATAAATTGAAAATGCAATATAAAAATGAAACAAAAATGCTTTTGGATGCTTGAAACCATGTATAACACAATGCAAAAATAATCATTCACAAACTCACTTTGGTTTAAAAGTTATGAATTTTTGAAGTTAGGGTTAAAAATATTCAAATTTAAGAACCCTAATTCAAATGAAAATTGTCAAAGTGTGATCAAAACCAAAAAGAAATTTGTGTTGTGAGTTTGTAAATGTTTCTAAATGTTTGAAAAGGCTCTCTGAATTTTTTTGGGATTTTTAAATACCTAAATGTATTTTTAATTAATTAATTTCCATTAACTAATTAAAAATAATCATTTAAATGATTTAAAAATAATTTTTAATGCAAAAAATAAAAATAAAAATAATTTTGGATTTTGAAAATTAATAAAATATTTAATAAACATTTTCAGAATTTTTGAAGTCATTTTACTATTTTTTCAAATTCGTGCAAATTAAATGAGGAAAAATGAAATAAAAACTAATTTAAATGAGAAGTATGCTGGATGGAAGGCGGAGATTCATTCTGGACTTTGGGAGGTTTGACTGGGCGTGCATCTGGACAGCCCAGGTTCAAACTTACTAAACCTAATTAATTAAATAAATAAATCAGATTAGGGTTTTAATCATGCAATCCAGACCATTCACGCGCGCGGGTAAATTGAATCCTACGGCCTCAATTCAAACTAACCCTAATTACACTGATTATGCCCTAACTACTTTCAGGTGATCGGAACAGTGTTCCGGTCATCTTCTCCGGCCATCCAATTTTGCTAACTCACTCATTCCGTAAAATCAAACCACTAAACTCTCCAGAAATGATCCCTAACTCATTCTAAACAAGATTCAGCCATCAAAAATCATTTATTTCACATGAACAACAAGATTCAAAGCAAAACGGAAAATTATTCAGAAGTTTTAGAAGCTTCATATATGCTTAATATGCAATTATTTTCAAAACCAAAAGGTGCAGTGTGATCAGTGATGCATGGAGAACATTCTAAGAACTTAAAAAATCATTAATGGAAAATTTGTTCTTGAAGTTACCTGAAATTGAGCTTTCGAAAATGGCACTATCTGGACCTTTCTTTGGTGCTTTTCCCCTCCTCTTGACTCCCTCTTGCTTCTGGAATGCTTGGCTTAAGCTTTTGTGGACTCCTTTTGAAGTTTGCTGAAGTTCAGTTCAAAGGGGGCCAAAATCGTGTTTTTGATATGGCTGTTTTTAGGGCAAGAAGATGGGTGAGAAATGATCAGGGGTTGATGGTGAGTTGTTCTGTGGAGTTTGTTTTGATGTTTGTAGCTTGTGTGATGAATTTCGAATGGAAATGCATAAAGGGGAGTTTTTGGTGAATGCTGGCTTGTGGGAGGATTCAGGTTCCAAGCTTATGTGAAATGGCTTGCCTTTGGTACACATATTAAGTCTTGATAGGTCAGAGAGTTGTTGGTGGCCTATGCTGATTGGTATGGTTCAATATGCAAGAAGTCAACTTTTGTGTAAGTGAAAGCATGGACTGGTTCAGGCATGGTACAAGGGTATGGCTCGAGTCAGCTAGCTTCAAGGAGGTCCATGGAAGTCATATTTTGTAGCTGGCACAAGTGGCTGAAGAGATTTGATCCATTTTGCAATTTTGGGGAAGTTTGGCCCTTTTTGAATTACTTGAAGTTCAAGGCATGGAATGGAATAATTCAAAGCACAAATCTGATCTTTATAGCTCACATGAGGATTTTGTGAAGTATTTGTGCATATTTGAAGTCTTTAGAATGCCTTATCATGCCTTTTTGCAAAATGCCTCTTTGGTACAAAAGTGAATTTTATGTGATTTTTCCCAACTTTGGAAAGCCATAACTTGAGTTCCAAAATGAATTAGATCTTGTTCTTGTACTTTTTGAAAAGGGAATGATCCAATATACAAACTTTCTTGACCAAGAATTTTTCATTTGAAGCATTTTTGGTTGAGAAAGAGGAGGTTGAAAAACTTACCCAAAAGGGAAAGTTTACATTACAAGTCATTTCCATATTTGGCAACTTTTGGTTTAGCCCACTTTTCTTCAAATTTGTGAACTTCCAAGCACTTCAATGATCAAATAAAGACCATATAACTTCATTTTGATGAAAAATCCATTTTGGTTCCATGTTGGGGGGCCTCAGATGCCCTGATTTGGCTCTGACTTGCTCAAGAAGTTACCCAGTGATCAGATGACTTCCATAATGAATTTTTCCATCAAACTTGGTATGCATGATCCTTATAGAATATAGAGACCAATAGAAACAAGAATGAACTAAAAATGGAGTTATGGCCTCTGAAACCAAAAGCCTAATTTTGGTCATCTGTGCAGTGAAAACCCTAACTATGCTTCCATGCCTTGCCAATTCTTGTGATTTTCTGACTTCCTTGATCTTGGGAGGATATAATATGATGCTTGAACATACATGTACCCTCTTGAGATGATTGATGACCTTTGGAGTGGCTCAGATAGCTCATGAATTGCTCAGATCACAAACCCTAGATGCAGATGACTTTGAACCAATGCAGTGAACCACAAAATGCAACATGATGTGATATGATTGAACTTATGCAAATGAAGAGATCACAAGCCAAGGTAAAACTTAGTGAGGGAAAATTTGGGGTGTTTACACCTTTTCATATTCTTCATTTCATTTCTTTTCTTTCCTTATGCTAACATTTTCAGGTGGTAAGTTAACTTGAGAAGTGAATTTGCCTTCACTTCTCATATCTCTTCATCTTATTCATATGCATACTTGTTGAATTTTCATTTGTCTTAGAGTGATCTTTCTCATTCATGTTCATCTCTCACTTTCTTTCTCTAAGTCACTTATCTTCTTCAATGAAGTAAGTAACTTATTCTTCTGCTTCTCCTCCTTTCATCTAATTCTTCCATTAGTGGCTTCTCTGAAGATCTTTCTCAAGCCTTGAAAACCATAGGAAAATCCAAGCATGACAATGATTAGGGTTGTGATTAGTACCCCTTTAGCTTTTACCTTTGTGTCTTCTTTTTGTCTCTCTTCTCATCTCATCATTAGAGACTAAACCTTTAAGGTTTTAAGACTTTGTAATTAGGGTTATGCCTGCATCCTTCTCTTAGGATGGAGTGTATAGCTTTAATCCTAAGTGTTAAACCCTTAATTTGTTTAAACCTCTTAATCAATCCATCTTAATAATCACCAAGACATTAACTTGTAACTTGGGCCTTACATTAGGGTTCTAATTCTTCCATTATTGGTTAAGAAGGACTAACCCTAGTGTTTAATGGACAAGTCCCCCTCAAGTTGTCTTACAAACTTAAAACTCACTTCTTAATCTCATCTCTAATTAAAATCCATGTAATAAAGGTTTGTTTTGTCATGAGGTTAATCCCTAATCATGGATTAAGTTGAGTTATCTTCCTCAGCTTAAGTGTGCTCATCTATTATCCTTCTATTAGGATGGTGTAATGGGTTCACTAATCCTTGATTATGGCTTAAACTCATTACTTAACACTAAAAAAAACTCAAAAACATCTAAATAATCACAAGTAGGTTAATGATCTTAATCCTACATCATCATGGTAATTAAGTTGAGATGTTTATCCCATACTTAAGGTATTCTCATTATCCCTAATCAAAGGGAGGATATGATGGGTTTACTAACCCTTGGTTTAGGCTTAAGCTCATTAACTTATGGAAAATACAAAAACAATAAAAGATTGAAAACACAAAAACAAACAATAATCGTCTCCTCTGGGATTCTTTTCTCATCATCTTCACTCACAAACGAGAACTTGCTTCTTCCGTCTAATGCAAGATAGTTAGCACTCGAGCCAGAGGAGTCATACACGTGAGCATAGGCAAGCAAGCAGTTCACAGTCAATTTATCTTTCAGTCTCTTTGAGTCGAACTACGGTGTTCTGACTTCCTCATTGCACGAGAGGATACGTAGGCATAACTTAACTGTTATCAAACAAAAGTCTCTGTGTCTTCCCCCTCTTTCATCATTATTTTCAAGCCTCATTCCTGAGCACCTCACTTAATTTTCTTGCACTGACACTTGTATATTCTTTCCCAGCTTTTGCACACAGATAGCACAGACACTACCCCTTTAAACACAAGCTTTCAAGCGTGGATCCCGTCGAGTACGACGGACAATCTGGGTGCTAATACCTTCCAAGGTTGTAACCAACCCCCTTTCTCAGTTTCTTTGGTTCGCAACCGTCTTATCCGTCTTTTTTATAGGTTTATGAAGCATTACCTTTCCTTCGGGATAAAAATGCCTAGCTGGAGACTTTTTTCAGTTCACCTTCATTTCTCCTTTCGTCGACTGTTCGCGCTTGTACCGGGATGCAAATCTTCGGGAGCGATAACATATCAAGATAACTTCTAAGGTTCCGAATTGGCCTTTGTACCAAGCATTTCCATGACTTATTTCTCAAGAAACTTCAAAGTTGCCAAAATGCATAAACCATGAAAACACTTGATCAAGGCCATCCAGCTGCATAAACTTCATCCAATGGCTTTCCATGATTCAAGCTGAGGCCAGACACCCCTTCAAACAGCCTCTGACCTGTGCCATGCCTCCTAGTACACAACATTGACTTTTTTGCAACTTTTTCCATACCAATCAAATTGTGCCACCACCCACTTTCTGATCACTCCTATTGGTTTATACAAACCTCAAGCAACACAAAACACAGCACACACAAGCCTGAAACAAGCCAAGCTCAGAAATCCCAAAATTTTCCATAACACACTTCCTCTCTTCGAATCTCTTAACACAACCACTCAAACTCAAAACTTCCTTCATCATTCAATCACTCATGTCATAAGGATCACAAACCACCCTTCATTTTGCCCTAAAAGCCTCTGAATCAAAGACACGATCTCTGCCTTAGCAGAACTGAATCTAAAAAACCAAGCCATACAAACTTGTTTCAAGCCCTTCAGAAGCACAAGGGGGACCATTGGAGTGGTTTTGCATCAAAGGAAAGGTCAGAAAGCTCAGAGTCAGAAAGCTTCATCTCAGGTAGTCACCTTCAAACTTTTTTCCAGAACTCTTGTTTTATGTTCTAAAATGAATCTATGCACTCCCCTGATCATGGTGATATGATTATTTTTGAAAATTGTTGAGAAACCAGGATGTATTGATGTTCTGAAACTTTTTGATCTGAAAATGTTCTTGTTCGATTCATGAATTTGATGAATGATAAAGTGTTTTTGGGGCTGGATTCTTGCTTAGGGGAGTTAGATGATCCATTCTGGAGGTTTTGGTAAGTTTTCATGGCGTTTTGAGTGAAGTCATGTGAGGGTGTCGCCGGAGAAGATGACCGGAGCTTGCTTCGGTCACCTGAAAGTGTTTAGGGTTTGTTAATTAGGGTTAGCCAGGTTTGAATGTACGCCCTTGGATCTTTGCTTCCCGCGCGTGTTGGATGGTCCAGATGCATCATTAACCCTAATCTTTTAATTAATTAGTTTTAATTAGGATTAATTAATTTAAAATCTCAGATTGAATCCCAGCCACCCATTTACGCACTAGTCAACCAGGATTCAAATCTGGACCTTTGGATTAGCATACTTCCCATTTTAATTGATTTTTATTTCATTTTATTCCATTTTCTTTCCACATTTATTTTAAAATAGCAAAAATCTTTCAAAAAATCTCAAACTTTGCATTTTCATTTCAAATATTTTAATTAATCCATTTTTTTTTTTGCATTAAAAAAGTATTTTTAAAACATTTAAATGTTTTATTTAATTAATTAATTGATTTTAATTAATTAAATATACATTTAGGTTTCTAAAAATCACCAAAAAATTCACAAAGCATCCTTAGACATTTAGAAACATTTTCAAACTCACCATACAAATTTATTTTTAGGTTTGATCATATTTTCACAATTATCTTTGAATTAGGGTTCTTAAATTTCACATTTTTTAACCCTAACTTGAAAAATTCATTTCTACCTAACCATGATGAGTTTGAACTTGATTCTTTTTGCATTGATTAATATATTGCATATATTTTCTATGTTATTTATCTCATATTTTGGCATTGCATTTTCAATTTGATTTGCATTTTCCCTTTAGAAGCACCTAAAAACCCTAGTTAACTTAGAAATTTCATAACTTTGCCTAGGATTAGCTTCTGACCTTCTCCTTTGGTGAGTGACCTTGTGTATGTTTAGGGTTTGTTTGAGTTCAATTTCAAATTTTTATCATAATGAATGCTTCTGGTTTGTTCATAAAACCCTAATTTCTCATGTTCATTAGCATTCATCTTTGCATATCATCATCATATGAACTTGCCATGACATTTAAAGCATTTGTATGACATCTTAGACATCTTAAGACATGCTTGAACATTGCTTGATCATTTCTTCATTCATTTGCTATGTTTTGCATTCATTACATTTCATGAATATCCATGTGTTTTCATGCTTCTAATCATGCTTCCTTTGCATCTCATCCTTGTATGAACATTTATAAGCATCATGTATGACTTTACATCATCTCATAACACATTTGCATTGCATATCCACTTCTGGTTTTGGTCTTTGCATCTTATGTCATCTCATTTCCTTTTGCTTTATGTCTTATGCATCCATACTAACATTTCAGGGGTTTATGGTAAGTTGTTTGGGATGTGGATTTGCCTTCACATCCCATCTCTTCTCATCTCTTCATTTGCATAATTTACCTGTCTTTGAAGTGAATCTAATTCAATTGTGCTTTCTCCTTCTTACTTTCTCTCTTTTAGGTTACTTATCTTATTCATGAAGTAAGTAACTTATTCTTTCTCTCATTCTCTTTTCATCTGCTTCTTCTTCCTTGGTGGCTTCCTGAAGATCTTCTCTTAGACCTCACAAACCATAGTGTTAGAACAATTCTGGTTCTAAACCTCTAAGAGTTTTAATGATAACAATTATTATTATGCAAGAATAGAAGTTCTAATACATACTGAAAATAACTTTCTTTGTTATATGTGTAGAAGTTGTAGAAAAGGAAGTTATTGAAAGGAAGACGTGCTTAATTAGAAGAAACATTGCGCCCTATATAGAAGATACATTTATTGAAGAATCCATCATTAAAGACGTGATTTATTGGCTGCGTATCAAGATTTAATTCTCTCTGATTTATGTCTAGAAGATGATGATTCTCATATTAAAGGCATTAATTAAATAATATATCAATTAACGGTGAAGACAAGTATCTCTCGTTTTGGAAGGAATTTATGATAATAATTTATATCCAAAACAGGCTCAAGTTGTTCCCAACGGTCACTTTATTCAAGCCTATATAAAGGAATGATTTTGAAGATTGAAAAAGGCGCTGACGAATTACTTTTTCATATATTGTATTATTGCGCCAAAACTTTGTAACAATCAAAAGCTTATTAGAAGCATACTAGTTACATTATTGTTTATTATAAAAGTGATTTTCCTTGAGAGACTAGTTAGTCAGTAGACTCAAGAAGACTTTGACAGTAGGTCATTGTGATTGTATCTAAATATTGAATAATGGATTAAGACCTTAGTGATAGAGGCAACATCACCTTGGCGGGTGGACTGGATGTAGTTTGAATTCAAACGAACCAGGATAAATCAACTTGTCATAGAAGTTATTTTTAAGTTGTTAAGAAAATCCAATTCCAACCCCCCTTCCTTGTGTTTTACGCCCCTTCAATTGGTACCAGAGCGCTAGGTTCTGAGAAATACACTTAACCGTGTCAGTAAAAGATCCAGAAGTTAAAACACATGGCAGACGCTGGCAACAACAACAATGACTACCAAAATGACAAGATCAATGCCAAACCTCCGGTGTTCAATGGTGACAACTTTAACTACTGGAAGCATGTTCTGGAAAGTTTCTTTCTAGCTCTGGATGGAGATCTTTGGGACATGGAGACAGATGGATACACTCATCCTGTTGGAGCAGATGGTCAGAAGATTGAAAGAAAAAATATGAAAGCTCAACAGAAGAAGGAGTTCAGAAATCATCACAAAGCTAGAACCATACTTCTGAGTGCTATCTCATATACAGAATATGAGAAAATTACAAACAGAGACTCAGCCAAACACATGTTTGATTCCCTGAGGATGACACATGAAGGCAACACTCAAGTCAAGGAGACAAAAGCTCTGGCCCTCATCCAGAAGTATGAAGCATTCAAAATGGAAGAAGATGAGACAATTGAAAAAATGTTCTCAAGGTTCCAAATTCTGGTAGCTGGACTGAAAGTTCTGGACAAAGACTACTCAATAGCAGATCATGTAAAGAAGATCATCAGAAGCTTGCCAAAGGCTTGGAGGCCCATGGTCACTGCTCTAAAGCTATAAAAAAATCTGAACGAAATATCTTTAGAAGAACTGATCAGCTCCTTGAGAAGTCATGAGATAGAACTAGAAGAAGATGAACGCCAGAAGAAAGGTAAGTCTGTAGCTCTTAAATCTAACAAATTTGATTCTAAAGCTTTACAGGCAGAAGAAGAAGAAAGTTCTGGATGCTCATCAGAAGAAGATGAACTATCTCTTCTATCCAGAAGAGTCCAACAACTCTGGAAGAATCGTCAGAAGAAGTTCAAAAATACCAGAAGAACAGGAAATCACTCTGAAGCAACATCTGGCCACAGGAAACCCAGAAGCAAAGAAGTAATGTGCTACGAGTGCAAAGAAATAGGACATTACAAGAGTGAATGTCCAAAACTCCAGAAAGAGAAACCCAGAAAGAAATTCAACACAGAAAAGAAAAAGAGTCTCATGGCAACATGGGATGATTCTGAATCATCTGAAGCAGAGTCGGATTCAGAAGATGAACATGCAAACATTGCACAAATGGCAAAAATACCAGAAGATGATCACTCATCAGAATCAGAATCAGACTCAGACACAGAAGAAGTATTCTCTAAACTTTCTAGATCTCAATTAGAAGATAGCCTCTCAGAAATTCTTGAAAAATGTCAGAAGCTTCAATTCAAATACAAAAACATGAAACAAAGTCTGGTATCTGAATTAGAAGAAGTTAGAAAACTAAAAACAGAAAACTCTGAGCTGAAAGAAAATATTTTTGAATGCAAAAACTCTCTTGAAAAACTTAAAGCTCAGAAGGAATCTGAATTAGAAGATCTACTCAATTCTGATAGTATCATAAAGAAATATGACTATAGTTTTCAAAAATTTCTATCTAAAAGCATAGATAGAAGCAAAATTGCATCTATGATCTATGGAGTTAGCAGAAATGATAGAAGAGGCATAGGCTATGTGAAAACTAAAGAAGAGGAAACTCTGAAGTTTAAAAAGATTGATGACGTTGTCTTAAAAGTTAATACTCCTCTAAGTTCTCATTTTACCTATGGTCATAATCATGACCTAATATATACTAGTGAGTCATATTGTTCCACAAGTTCTGCTTTGAAACCTAAAATAAATCAGAAGATTGTGAAAACTAACAAACAAGGACCCAGAAAAATATGGGTACCCAAAGATAAGATTGTGTATGTTGCAGATGTCTTTAACAGCAAAACTGAAACACCAATCCTGGTACCTGGACTCTGGATGCTCACGACACATGACGGGAAGAAAGCATATGTTCCAAAGTCTTGAATTAAAAGCTGGAGGCCACGTAGGTTTTGGAGGCAACCAAAAAGGAAAAATAATTGGCTCTGGAACTATTGAAGTGTTATATGTTAGGATACTCTGAACGTTCAAAGGGATACAGAGTATACTATACAGAAACCTATGCCTCATTCACCAGTTTGCTAAGTCTATGCAGGCAGAATTTGAAATGAGCATGATGGGAGAATTAAAGTTCTCTCTGGGAATCCAAATCAATCAAACATCAGAAGGAACATATATTCATCAAAGGAAATATGTCAAAGAACTTCTGAAGAAATTTGATTTATCAGAAAGTACCATCTCTAAAACTCCTATGCATCCTACATGTATTCTGGAGAAAGAAGAGGTAAGTAAGAAAGTAGATCAAAAAATCTACAGAGGTATGATTGGCTCTCTCCTCTATCTAACTGCTTCTAGACCAGATATTCTATACAATGTTTGTTTATGTGCTAGATTCCAATCAGATCCTAGAGAAACTCACTTAACAACAGTTAAGAGAATTTTTAGCTATCTGAAAGGTACTACTATTCTTGGTCTATGCTACAGAAGATCCAAAGATTACAAACTTGTAGGATACTGTGATGCTGATTTTGCTGGAGACAGAACAGAAAGAAAAAGTACTTCTGGAAGTTGTCAATTTCTGGGAGTTAATCTAATTTCTTGGTCTAGCAAAAGGAAGTCAACCATAGCATTATTAACTGCAGAAGCTGAATACATTGCAGCAGCTGGATGCAGTACTCAGATGCTCTGGATGAAAAATCAGCTTGAGGACTTCAATATTTATGAGAGTAGCATTCCCATCCTCTGTGATAATACTTCTGCTATCTGTCTCTCTAAAAATCCAATTTTACACTCTAAAGCTAAACACATAGAAGTTAAACATCATTTCATTAGGGACTATACTCAGAAGGGAATCTTAATTTTAAAATTCATAGACACAAATCACCAATGGGATGACATTTTTACAAAACCCCTTCCTGAAGATAGATTTAATTTCATTCCTTAGTATGGAATTATGTCCAGAATGAAAATGCTTTAATTGTATCTTTTTATCTCTCAGAAGTTCTGAACTAAAACCTCTGTTTTATTCTTTCAGAAGTTATAATTTCTTTTATTCTAACTGTTTAATTCTGAGAACTTCTGTTCAAGAGAATAACATGCAGATCTTTACATCAACACGTATCAACAAAGCTCTAAGGAATCCTATCAGAATCAGAATACGTGTCCAAACTCTGAAAAGTGACAGAACATGCAATTGGACAACTGTCCTCTACAGAAGGACACCTGTTCAAATTCTGGGAAACTGAAAAGGCTGACTTGACACAATAGAGGCAAAAATCTTTTTGGTAATTGTTCCAAGATCTTTACGCCTTCCCTTTTGTCAGCTGCATTTATTACTTTCCAATCATTATGTTTTTAAATTAAAATTTTCCACTAATTGCTCGTTGTCTTAAATGAAATTTTTTCCTATATAAACACTCTTTTACATTCACTTTTCACTTTTACCATCATCGTTCTTTTACTCTCTATTTTTTTCACCTTCATCTATTCTTCTTCTCTGAAACTTTTTAGAAACCCTAAACCCTCATCTTAGTAACTATGTCTTCCACCTCTCAACCACCAAAGGATTCATCAACAGATGTGCTACATGTTTCTCCAGTGAAAACTCTTCTCACACCCACTGAAAAGCTTGAAGTCTTGTGTGAACTGTTCGTGAACTTTGCTAGTTTGAAAGAGAACGGTTTCGATTTGCTTCCCGCCGTCAAAGCTCAAGGCTGGGTAAAATACTTTGATCGCCTTATGGGACCAGTCTTCCCCAAGCTGGTTAAAGAATTCTGGGTTGTTGCAAGCGCCACAAATTCTCACGTTACTTCTTATGTTCTGGGGAAGAGAATAATCATCTCAGAAGACCATATTGCAAGACTTATTGAATCTGATGGAAACGGGATAAAGTGCAGTGAGTTGGATAAACTATCAGACACAAAACTGATAGCAAAAGAAATTTTCACAAATGGGCAACCCTCTAACAAAATTAAGGATCTGAAGGATCATCTCAGAATATGGGCTAAGATCATCCTTGGTAGCATTTGTCATAGAAAAGCAACCAACTCCCCTAACTACATCAACATGGACCAGCAGTTCTTGCTTTATTTCATTGCCAATAAGAAGAAGGTAAACCTAGCCCATTCATTATTCAATCATATGAAGAACAGTGTCAAAGAAACAAGAGAAGGAGAAAAGACCAAGAGGGACTGGATACCTCTAGGACGCTTAATTTCTGATATCCTCAATGAAAACAAATTGGTGGATTATCTGATTGAAGCTAAGCAGGTAGAACTTCTAGAACCTAATGCTGGAAAGCCCCTCAACACTAAGAATCTCAAGAAAATGAAATTCATCACCTCTATCAAGAAGGACCCAATCTTGTACTCCAGGGAGGTTATCACAACAAGGAATATTCCTCTACAAAACTTCCCATTATTTTCTGCTGACACACCTCCAGAGGTTGTGGTCAGATATTTAGAATCTTGCAAACAAGATGGTGTAGATCCCATGTTCATCCCAGAGGAACTCAAACAACTAGCTCCAGAAGTTGTATTAAAAAAGAGCAAGAAAAGGAAAGTTGGGGAAGGAACTTCTCAGAAGGTTTCTAAAACGATCAAAAAGACAGGTAACACTTCTTCCTCTACTTCTGATTTCATTTCTGTGGTAGAAGCAGTCAAAGTGGTCATGTCTAAACCAACTTCTTCTGACCCACCTCCTTCTGACCCAATTCCTTCTGAATCCATCCCACCTTTTGTACCCATAACTGTTTCTAACCAAGTTCCCTCTGTGATACCCACAACTTCTGTTGTTTCCTCTATCTTAACTTCACTAAATCCACCTGAACATGAAACTCATCAACCACAAACTCTATCTGATTTTGATATACCCATTGATCCAACACCACCCTCTGATATAGACCATTCCCAATTCGTTGAAACACACACTGCTCTCCAACCTCCTGAATCCCAACAAATTCCACCTATTCAAACTTTTGAAACAAACTCACCTAGCAATTTCTATCCTCTGAATGCTGATGCCTATGCACTAGTTTTTAACCTTTCACCCATTAGAGAAAGCTCTATGTCCTCTTATGAATCAACTCCACCAAACTCACCAACATTCATAACAATACCAGACACACCTCCAGAAGAATCTGAGCCAGAAAATCCTTTTAGAACATCCATTAACATAGAAGCTCTCCAAAAACTATCTTCTGTTTCCAACAAAACTGCCATTCCGGCCCCAAAACCAAAACCAACAAAAACAGACATTGATGCACTACTACTTGCTTTTGAAGCAGAAATGAAAATCAAGTTAGAGGATCTGAAAGTTGCTTGCTCATAGCTTCCTGATCTAGCAGCTTCTGATTTTATTTGGGCTACATTCAAAAAATGGTTCAATGTTGAGACCAAAAGGCTGAAGGATATCTGCTATGATATCGCTCATCAGAACTTCTGTGAATACCTCAAAGCAGTCGTCTCCAACATTGAAAAGAACAAGCCATTACTTCTGGATAACAAACCCTGGACTGAACCAGAACCTCTGGAATCATACTCTGAACTTCAGATGGTTTTAGTTCCTTCTGATGAAGCTCAGGAAGTTGACTCTGTTCTACCACCATCAACTGAAGCAAATTCTGGAAATCAAGCTGCTACAACAACTGAAGAACCTCTACCAACATCTCTTGTGCTGAAGACTCTAGAATAATTGAAAAAGGAGAATTAAATGGTCAAGTAAAGATTGGATAAACAGGATGAAACTAATGTTGAACTTAAGACTATGATTGGCAAGCAAGTGGAATCTTCTTCTGAAATAAAGTCTCTTCTGGAAGCATTAGTTACTAAGATGAATCCCCTACCCTGATTTTCTGTTAACCTTTAGTTTTATCTTCTAATAATCTTATCTGTTTAATTACCACTGTTTGTTTCTTTTTGGCTATGCCCCTAATTAATGAAAACTTGTTTCCTTTTGCTTCTTCACTCTTTTTGTTTTTTCTTCTACATCTTTACTTTTTGATTATGACAAAAAGGGGGAGAAACGTAGAAGATTTTGATCTATAGCAGTTATCAAGATTAACCTCTAACATATATATTCTAATAAAATTGTTTGAGTTTTGATTCTAAAATATAAACAGGTCAAGTAACCAACTCAAGGGGAGCTAAAGCTGATAAAACTTCTGAAGGATAAAACTTCTGAAGGAACCTCTAATGGAAATCTCTAAATTAACTTAACCAAAGGGATTTCTTCTAATCCTATTAAACCCTATTCTTAAAATCTAAATAAATGTTTTGTCATCATCAAAAAGGGGGAGATTGTTAGAACAATTCTGGTTCTAAACCTCTAAGAGTTTTGATGATAACAATTATTATTATGCAAGAATAGAAGTCTAATACATACTGAAAATAACTTTCTTTGTTATATGTGTAGAAGTTGTGGAAAAGGAAGTTATTGAAAGGAAGACATGCTTAATTAGAAGAAACATTGCGCCCTATATAGAAGATACATTTATTGAAGAATCCATCATTAAAGACGTGATTTATTGGCTGCGTATCAAGATTTAATTCTCTCTGATTTATGTCTATAAGATGATGATTCTCATATTAAAGGAATTAATTAAAAAATATATCAATTAATGGCGAAGACAAGTATCTCTCGTTTTAGAAGGAATTTATGATAATAATTTATATCCAAAACAGGCTCAAGTTGTTCCCAACGGTCACTTTATTCAAGCCTATATAAAGGAATGATTTTGAAGATTGAAAAAGGCACTGACGAATTACTTTATCATATATTGTATTATTGCGCCAAAACTTTGTAACAATCAAAAGCTTATTAGAAGCATACTAGTTACATTATTTTTTATTATAAAAGTGATTTTCCTTGAGTGACTAGTTAGTTAGTAGACTCAAGAAGACTTTGACAGTAGGTCATTGTGATTGTATCTAAATATTGAATAGTGGATTAAGACCTCAATGATAGAGGCAAAATCACCTTGGCGGGTGGACTGGATGTAGTTTGAGTTCAAACGAACCAGGATAAATCAACTTGTCATAGAAGTTATATTTAAGTTGTTAAGAAAACCCAATTCCAACCCCCTTCCTTGTGTTTTACGCCCCTTCACATAGGATATCCAAGCCTGATAATTCTTAGGGTTGTATATAGTCCCCCCTAGATTTTTACCTGAGTCTCCTTGAGTCTCTTTTCTCATCTCATAATCAGAGGCTAAACTCTTAAAGCTTTATTAGGACTTTGAGTTAGGGTTATGCCTGCATCCTTATCTTAGGATGGAGTGTATAACTTTAATCCTTAGTGTTAAACCTTTAATTTGTTTACACCTCTTAATCAAAACACTTAATAATTATCAAGACATAAGCTTGTAACTTGGGCCTTATATTAGGGTTCTATCTCTTCCTTTTGGTTAAGAGGGACTAACACTAGTGTTTAATGGACAAGTCCTCCTCTAGTAGTCTTACAAACATAAAACTCACTTCTTAATCTCACCCTTTAATTAAAATTCACTTTAATAAAGGCTTGTTATATAATAAATTTAATCCCTAACCATGGATTAAGTTGAGGAGTCTTTCTCAGGATGGTGTAATGAGTTCACTAATCCCTGATTAAAGATTAAACTCATTACTTAACACTAAACAAAAACCCAAAAACACTTAATGATTACTAAAGTAGGTTAATGATCTTAATCCTATATCATCATGGTAATTAAGTTGATATCTTCATCTCATACTTGAGTAGGCTCATTATCCCTACTCAGGGAGAATATAATGAGTTTACAACCCTTGATTTAGGCTTAAGCTCATTATCCTATGCAAATCACCAAAAACAATAAAAAACTGAAAACACAAAAACAAACAATAATCATTTCCTCCGGGATTATTTTCTCACCACATTCATTCTACAAACGACAACTCGCTTCTTCCGTCTAATGCAAAACAGTTAGCACTCGAGCCAGACGAGTCATACACTTGAGCATTGACAAGCAAGCAATTCACAGTCAAATCATTTTTCAGTCTGTTTGGGTCGAACTACGGTGTTCTGACTTCCTCATTGCACGAGAGGATACGTAGGCATAACTTAACAGTTATCAAACAAAAGTCTCTTTTTCTCCCCTCTCCCCTCTTCCCTTTTTTCTTTCCTTAGCCTTAGTTTTGAGCTCTCACCTTTCTTTTTTCACTGACACTCTGTACATCCTTTTCCCCCTAGCTTTTTATGCACATTCAGCATATACACTACCCCTTTAAGCACAATCAAGTAAGTGTGGATCCCGTCGAGTACGACGGACGATCTGGGTGCTAATACCTTCCCAGGTCGTAACCAACCCCCCTTTCTCAGTTTCTTTGGTTCGCAACCGTCTTATCCATACCCTTCCAGGTTTATGCAGCATTACCTTTCCTTCGGGATAAAAAAGCCTAGCTGGCGACTTTATTCAACCTCAACCTCCAACATCGTCGACAGCTCGCGTCTGCACCGGGGACGTAAAGTCTTTTCAGGAGCGACAGCTTGGAGACTCTGCTGGGGATCTTTGCAACCAGGGCTTCTGGTTCTTTTGTAGGTTTCTCCTAGCGCTTGTTTGATTTGTGTTTATGGGGGTGTTATATGCTATGTGTGCTTTTGTTTATTGCTTTATTTATTGCTTTCTGTACAACTTTATTTATTGTATTTACTTTATCACTTTCATTTACTGCTTTATGCATTTCATTTTATTATCATATCATATATGTGATGGATTTGTTGGTTTGCCTTGGTGGGAGGGGTATTCCAGTGAGAAAGGTCCAACACAAAGGCCTGAGTGACAGACATAGGATTAGAGTGGCTTCATATTCTTTCCCATTCCATTTCGGTCTGGTGCGGGAATATGAAAAGGACCAAGACAAGGACCAGAAGTTGACAAGTTCCATTGCAACCAAGAACCTTCTTATCAGGACCATCATAGAGCATCCAGTTGGACCAGTAACCGATGCTCTCCTGAAGGAAGTCAAGGAGGATGACTTTGGGCTAAATGTTTGATTTCTTTGTACTTGTAATTTATTTTGGTTATACTCTATTTCTCCATGGTTATTTTGTTGTATTTCTTAACTTAATTGTATTTTGACCCACCATGGGAACTTGTTGTAATCATAAACTATGTATCTTTTACATTTGTAATATATGGTTTATGTATTACCTGGATCTGCTTGTGAATTTCACTTTTCTTCAACATCTTCATTCCCAGAGGTCTGGAAGGTCAAAACCAAAGAGCCAAACCAAATACCCTTAGAAGACAAATAGACATAATGCATTGCATACTAACCTCATTCTTTGTTTTGTAGGTATTTTTTTGTTGTTTTCTAACTTTGTTGTGGTTTCAGGAAACATTGCTCGTAGGAAGGTTTTCCCCATCAACATAGTTCACTGGTATCCAACCAGAAACAACCTTCCGAGCTTACAGATGGACCAAGTTCAACAATATTTGATTGACGTAAGAACTCAGATGGCTAATGAAAGAACTGAGATGAGGGCTCAGATGAACCAGTTCATGGTAGTGATGACTGGGTTGGCTCAGAGCCAAGAAAGATTAAGAGAATTAGTCGAGCGGAAAACTCCAGAAGAGAACCATCCAGGTACTAGAGGTACTAGTAACAACGATCACGGACAGCCGTGAACAAATCCACCAGAGTTTGGGCCCCACCTCAAACCTGAAGTCAATGTTACCGGAAATATCCAAGGAAATGCAGGAGGTCATGTTCTACAAGAGGATCCTCAGGATGAAAAGTTCACAGTAATCGGTGTTGGGGATGAAGCCTATGATCATCGTCTAAACGAAATAGCGGAGAAGCTGAGATCCTTGGAATCCCAAAACTCTTTGGGATTTGATGTAATGGATATGGGATTAGTAGAGGGAGTCAGGATTCCTCACAAGTTCAAGCCTCCATGCTTTGACAAATACAATGGTACTTCCTGTCCTCGTACCCACCTTCAATCTTTTCTAGGGAGGTTAAAAGCTTATACCATGGATGAAAAGCTGTGGATGTTTTACTTCGAAGATAGCTTGAATGGGGCATCCCGAGAGTGGTATTCTCACCTATCCAGAGCAGCAGTCAGGAACTAGAAGGACTTAGCTGAAGCTTTCATACGCCAGTATCAGTAAAACTTGGATATGGCTCCCAATAGGACCCTCATGATGGGTATGTCTCAATCTTCAAGAGAAAGCTTCACGGAATATGCCCAAAGATGGAGATAGCTTGTTGCTACTATCCAGCCACCGATGTCAGAAAGAGAGATGGATGACATGTTTATGAACACACTATAGGGAACTTACATTGACAGATTTGCTGCTTTCTCTTCCACCAGTTTTGCTGATGTAGTTATAGCTGGTGAGAGAATTGAGAGTCTGTTGAAGATGAGGAAAATTTCATACAATGGTGCTAGTTCCAGCAATGCAAGAAAACCTTTCTCAGGGTCTAGGAGGACAGGTGAAACTAACTCAGTGCATATGGGCAGAGGTAGGCCCCAATACATGCCAAGATCAGTAGCTGTTGTCACCATTCCAACACCTCAGCAACAATATCCTCAACAACCACAACACTTCCCACAACAAAAACAGTTTCCTCCGCAACATAGATCTTACAACAACAACAACAATCAACAACAATATTCGTTCCAGCAAAGGCCTTCACAAATCAACAGGGTTATCGATCCCATTCCAATTCCCTATTGTCGCTCCCCCGAAAAGACACCTGGTCAGATAGGGTACAGACGCGAACGGTCGGAGAAAGGAGAAAATGAAGGTGAAAATGAATAGAGTCTCAAGCTAGGCATTTTTATCCCGAAGGAAAGGTAATGCTGCATAAACCTAGAAAAGATGGATAAGATGGTTGCGAACCAGAGAAACTGAGAAAGGGGTTGGTTACAACCTGGGAAGGTATTAGCACCTTGATTGTTCGTCGTACTCGACGGGATCCACGCTTAAAAGATTATGTTTAAAAAAGGGTAGGGTATGTGCTATCTGTGTGCAAAAGCTGGAAAAGAATATACAAGTGTCAGTGCAAAAGGTGAATGCTCAGGAACAAAGGCTTAGAAAAGAATGTTGAAAGAGGGGGAAGGCACAGAGACTTTTATTCGATAACAGTTAAGTTATGCCTACGTATCCTCTCGTGCAATGAGGAAGTTAGAACACCGTAGTTCGACTCAAAGAGACTAAAAGATAAATTGACTATGAACTGCTTGCTTGTCTATGATCAAGTGTATGACTTGTCTGGCTCAAGTGCTAACTGTCTTGCATTAGACGGAAGAAGCAAGTTCTCGTTTATGAATGAGGATGATGTGAAACGAATCCCGAAGGAGACGATTATTGTTTGTTTTTGTGTTTTCAGTATTTTATTGTATTTGGAGTTTGCATAAGTAAATGAGCATAAGCCTAAATCAAGGGCTTGTAAACTCATTATATCCTCCCTGATTAGGGATAATGAGAATACTTAAGTATGAGATAAGCATCTCAACTTAATTGCCATGATGAGGTAGGATTAAGATCATTAACCTACTTGTGATTAATTAGATGTTTTTGGGTTTTTGTTTAGTGTTAAGTAATGAGTTTAAGCCATAATCAAGGATTAGTGAACTCATTACACCATCCTAATAGAAGGATAATAGATGAGAACACTTAAGTTGAGGAAGATACCTCAACTTAATCCATGATTAGGGATTAAATTCATGACAAAACAAAGCCTTTATTAAATGTATTTTAATTAAGTATGAAATTAAGAAGTGAGTTTTACGATTTGTAAGACAGCTTGAGGGGGACTTGTCCATTAAACACTAGGGTTAGTCCTTCTTAACCATAAAGGAAGAATTAGAACCCTAATGTAAGGCACAAGTTACAAGTTAATATCTTAGTGATTATTAGATAGATTGATTAAGAGGTTTAAACAAATTAAGGGTATAACACTTAGGATTAAAGTTATACACTCCATCCTAAGAGAAGGATGCAGGCATAACCCTAATTCCAAAGTCCTAAAGCCTTAAAGGTTTAGTCTCTAATGATGAGATGAGAAAAGAGACACAAAGAAAACTCAAAGGAAAAAGTCTAAGGGAAACTAATAAGTCCTAAAAAGTTATCATGCTTGGAAGTCCTAGGTTTTGTGAGGCTTAAGAGAAGAAGTCTTCAAGGAATCCACCAAGGAGAAACAAGATGAAAGGAGAAGGAAGCAGAAGAATAAGTTACTTACTTCCTAAGAAGATAAGTAACTTAAAGAAAGAAAGTGAGAAAGAAAGAACATAAGTGAGCAAGCCCACTCAAATACAATAAAAAATGCAGCAAAGATGCAATATAAAAAAGATGAGAAGAAGTGGGAGGTGAAGGCAAATCCATCTCTCAAACAACTTACCATTAACCTGAAAAGTTAGCACAAGATGCATAAGGAAAGAAATGAAATGTAATGATGCATATGCAAAAGCAAAGATCAAAACCAGAAGCATACACATGATGCAAATGATTCTATGACATAATTCAAAGGCATACAAAGTGTATATGCATGATCATATAAAGAATGAGATGTCATGTAGGCATGCTTTGAAGTTTGAAAGTTCATGAAAGTTAATGAAAGGAAATGAATGCAAATCATGGCAAATGAATTAAGAAATGATCAAGCATGGTTCTAACATGTCCTAATATGTCTAAGATGACATATGAATGCATGAAATGTCATGGCAAGTTCATGTATGGATGCATATATAAGATGAATGCAAATGAAGATGAAATATTAGGGTTATATGTAAGGATGAGATGCAAATGGCAAAGACAAAAGAAAATGATATCACACAAAATTGAAAATGAACTCAAAGGAACCCTAAACCTATACTAGGTTACCATCCAAAGGGGGAGGTCAGAAGCTGAACCTAGAAGGAGTTATGAATTTCCTAAGTTTCTAGGGTTTTTTGGGTGATCCTCAATGTAAAATTCCAAATAATTTGAAAATGCAAGATAAAAATGAAACAAAAATGTTTTTGGATGATAGAAGCCATGAATAGAACAATGCAAAAAGAACCATTCAAAAACTCAACTTGGTTTAAAAGTTATGAATTTTTGAAGTTAGGGTTAGAAAATGAACATTTTTAAGAACCCTAATTCATTGAAAAATGTCAAAGTATGATCAAAACCAAAAAGAAATTTGTATGGTGAGATTGTAAATGTTTCTAAATGTCTAAGAATGCTCTCTGATTTTTTTGGTGATTTTTAAATACTTAAATGTATTTTTAATTAATTAAAATCAATTAACTAATTAAATAATACATTTAAATGATTTAAAAATACTTTTTAATGCAAAAAATAAAAATAAAAATATTTTTGGTTTCTGAAAATTAATAAAAGACTTGATAAAAAGTTTCAGATTTTTTTGATCATTTTTACTATTTTAAATAATTAAAAGAAATGAAATAGAAAGAAAATAAAATAAAATGAATAAAAATGAAAAGTATGACAATCCAATGGCTGAGATTTAAACTGGGGGGGGGGGACCATTGACCAGCGCGTAAACTAAGGGCTGAGATTCATTTCTGGCTAATCCTATTTAATTAAATTAAATAATCAGAATTAAAACCTAATGACTTGATCTTATCCGACCAAACACGCGCGGGAAAGGCCATCCAAGGGCTACATTCAAACTGGCCCTAAACCCTAATTACATACAGATGACCAGAACAGTGCTCCAGTCATCTTCTCCGGCCACACCTTCACCCTATCTTCTTCTCTAGGCCAAATCAAAGCCTCTAAATCTCCAGAAACAATCCCCTAACCTTCCTAAGCATGAATCTAACCTCAAAACACATTTATCATTCCTCAAAAACAAGATTTGAATCAAAACATGAAACTGAACAGAAATTTTAGAAACTCAATACAAGCTTAATACTCAACCATTTTCAAAACAAAATACATCAGCATGATCAGTGAAGCATGAAGAATCATTTAGGAACTTAAAAATACATTTATGGAAAAAAAGTTCTTGATGATACCTGAGCTTGAGCTTTCTCAGTCTGAGCTATATGGGCCTCTCCTTGGTGTCAATCAACTCCAATGGACCTCCTGAGTATGCTTCGATGCTTGTAATGAATTTATTTGGGCTGTTTTGAAGTTTTAGTTTTGAAATCTGATAAATCGTGTTTTTGTTTTGTGATCTTTCAGGCTATAATGGAGGGTGGGAAATGTTCTATGAGTGATGTTGAGTTGAATGGTGAAGTTTGCTTGAGGTTTTTGTGGCTGTGTTATGAATTTCGAAGAGGAGAAGCTTCTTGAGGATTTTTGTGTTCTTGAGTTGTGGGATGATTCAGGGCAATGTGTTGTATGAAATGAGTCCCTTGAGGCATGCATGTGAAGCTGTGATAGGTCAGAATAGTTGGTGTGGGCTATGCTGATTGGTATGGGTGATTTTGCAAAAAGTCAAGGTTGGTTGTACTTGAGGTATGGGCACATGGCAGACCTGTATTTGGGCATGGCTTGGTTCAGCAAAGATCAAGGGAAGCTTGTGGATTAGATTTGGTATGCTGATACAAGTGTATGGAAAGATTTGTACCATATTGCAAATTTGAGAAGCTTTGGCCCTTTTAAGATTTCTTGAAATTCAAGGCATGAAAGTGTATGATTCTTGGGCCAATTCTGATCAAAATGAGTTGTACTATGATGGTATGATGTTTAGAGATGCATTAGAGGTCATGAAATGGCTTGGCAAGTGGTTTTGCCAAAAATCCTCTTTGGTGCATTCTTGAAAATTATAGGATTTTTGCCAACTTTGAAGAATCATAACTTGAGTTCCATAATGAATTAGAACATGTTCTTATACTTTTTGAAAAGGGAAAGACCTAATCTACAACTTTCATGACCAAGAATTTTTCATTTGAAGCATTTTTGATCAAGAAAGAGGAGGTTGAAGAACTTTCCCAAAATGGAAAGTTTCCATTACAAGTCATTTCCATTTTTGGCAACTTTTGGTCTAACTCAAATTTCTTCAATTTTGTGAACTTCCAAGCACTTCAATGATCAAATAAAGATCATAGAACTTCAATTTGATGAAAATACCCCTTTGGTTCCATTGTTGGGGGCCTCAGATGCCCTAATTTTGCTCTGACTTGCTCAAGAAGTTACCTAGTGAGCAGATGACTTCCACAATAAATTTCTTCATCAAAATTGGTACACAAGATCCTTATAACATCTTAAGAACATTAGAAACAAGAATGACCCAAAAATTTGGAGTTAAGGCCTCTGAAACCCAAACCCTAATTTTGGTCATCTGTGTAGTGAAAACCCTAGCTCTGCTTCCATGCCTTGCCAGTTCTTGTGATTTCTTGACTTTTTTGAACTTTGAGAGGCATAATATGATGATAGAACACACATGGACCCTCTTGGAATACTTAGAGGCCTTTGGAGTGGCTCAGATGGATCCTTGGATTGCTCAGATCACAAACCATAGATGCAGATGAACTTGAACTATGCAGATGGAAAGAATATGCAATGTGATGTGGTATACTTATGTTTATGCAACAAATGAAAGATCACAAGCCATGGTGTGATATTAGTGATGGAAAATTTGGGGTGTTTACAGCTTCCCCTATTCAAACATGAGTTAGCTGTGCAGGATGTAAGCGCCTGGCTTAACAGACAAACAAGATAACTTGTGGTTGAATACGAAAGACAGTCCACAATTTGCACTCGCTGGGGAGAAGAAGAAAAGGGATATAAATTGCAAAAGGTAGTAAAGTATAATTATTAAATGAAGGCGATGGAGGACGACCATCGAGAAGAGGACGACTGTTGGGGATAAAGCGGTAAGCAAAGAAATGACGGGGACGACCGACAAGCTGGGGAAATAAAGAGACCACGACGGGGACGGCCATTGGGCAAAGTAGCAAGGTTTTCTGGGGATTTAAGTAAAGGCAACGATGGGGACGGCCATCAGGTTTGCAAAGTAAAGTAAACAACGATGGGGACGACCATCGGGTTAAAGAATAAATGCAATATTGATGAGGGACGGTCATCAAAGGTGAAGGACGATCACCTAGCAGGGGACGACTGCTCTCTATCACGACATAAGACGAATGTCAGATAGAAAAGGTTGACGATGGGGACGGCCATCGGATAAGCATGATGAAGGACGATCATCAAAAGGTGAAGGACGATCACCTAGCAGGGTACGGCTGCTCTCGGGATTTATCACGACATATGATGAATCTTGGATAACAAAATCAACGATGGGGACGGCCATTGGATAAAATGATGAAGGACGATCATCAAAACGTGAAGGACAATCACCTAGCAGGGGACGACTACTAAATATCACGACATAGGACAAATGCCGGATATGAAAGGGTTCCAATAATGGAGACTCTGCTGGGGAAAGGATGAGGGACGGTCATCCAAAGGTGAAGTGTAACACCCCAAATCTACCCGACGGAAAATCATAAATCAGAGTTTCAAAATTCAACAATAAAACAGGATGCTACATTTTTTTCAACTTTAACAAGTTCATTTAATTTCATGAACATCGATACATAACACTTCAAATAGGATGAAACTATAATATCAAATCTTATTCAATTCCTTGAAACAAAACAACTTTTTCAAATAGGCAGCGGATCCACAAAATATTCAACTTTGCATCAGTTAATAACTTTTTCAACCTAACAACTTAGTAATAACATATTTTTCATTGAGACGACTTAAAATAACAACAACTAAATATAACAACAAAACAATTAAGCATTCATCCCCCCGAGTGTTACGTATCAGAGCGACGACACCGACTTGATTACGAAAGTAAGCAACTCTAAAATGGAATACCTGCACGTTACCAATCAAGGTAACATTCAACAACAGAAAGGGGTGAGATATCGAACCACATAAACAAGAGTATGATAATTAATATGCTAGATAGAATTATACAATTTTCATACTATCCCACAACAACATCTTACCAATCACCCCAAACTATCAACATGTTTTATCATCTTAATTCACACATCAACATAATCAATTCCAACTATGAACTTACCCAACATCATCATATAATCAACTTATCCAGCATGAACCACTTACTCAACATAATCAACTTAAACAACATAATCCACTTAAATCTACATAAACAACTTATTCAACTTGAGCAACGTACATAACTTATCAACATAAGCACAAGAACAACTTTATCAACTCGGCTACATAAACAACACAAACAACATAATTAATGCGACACGGAATGTGACTCGACTGTGCATATGCATGTGGTACCATTGGAGTAAAACTCCCAACTTAAAATATACCAGGTTATCGAGGTATCTGCAAGGCATAAGCCTTCAACTTAATAAATTTTCCAATCCAGGCCAACATGATGAGCATCCGCTCCAACTTAGAAATGCAATAGATGCCATGAGACCAACAACGCAACACATAAACAACGAACAACTCAAACAACATACCACAACAAAGCAACACCTTAAATCCAACATAATTCAACATTGGCCATAGGCCTACAACTTTCAACGTTGGTCATACGACCTACAACTTTAACATCAACATTGCTCTTACGACCTACAACTCAAATAATCAATATTGGTCCTTCGACCTTCAACTTAAGAATACCCAAATACTGGGACAACACGACACCTTCAACATACAAGAAAAATCTACACAGTCATTACATATTCGACAAAATAGACCGACTAAAATTACCTACTAAATATTATGAACTACTTCGTCAATTTTCATTAAATTTCGGGCAACTAAATTCTCTGCTTAAATTCACCCGGTCGACTAACTATCACTGTTTTGCACCTTACAATTTCTGCTAATCATTCTCACTGCATCCGTGACATTCAACTTACTGATATTCACCTCTTTCTACTTTTAATTTATAATCTCTATAGATTAAATCTTGCTGTAAACCACATCTGCCTGTTAATTCATTCTCTGCTAAAAACTTATGCTGGTATTGTGTTATGCTCTATTATCACTACCAATAAGTTTCACCAGATATGTTGACTTTCATTAAATTAGCTTACTGGTATCAACTCATATTTTCTTATAGCATTCACATCATTACTAACCTCTTGCACTGATACGAAACTGGCTACTGCAACTATGTCCAAGTCCTTGACATTATTATTCTTCCTTTGCATTATTAAATTGGTTACAGTGTTAAGGCATAAATTAGTTATCTGACTTCATCATCCGTTAGTTGTTAAATTCCTCTAATCCTTCAACACTAATTACTGGTTCCAAGCATTTATAAATTATCACCAAAAATAATACTAAATATAATTTATTTAAGTATTTCTACACCATAAATTTCACCAAATATAATACTTAATATAATTTATTTAAGTATTTCTACACCATAAATTTCACCAAATATAATACTTAATATAATTTATTTAAGTATTTCTAAACTTAATAATTTGTAGCACGAACCAAAAGTATCCTCCCACAATTAAGGGATGGCCTGCGCCATCCCCTCCATGTACAACACATGGCCTGCGCCACGCTTCCTGGTAGGGGTATGGCCTGCGCCATCCCCATCCCACCATTATATGGCTTGCGCCATGATTATGCTGACACGGGTGGCCTGTGCCACCCTCCCTTTAGTAATGGGTGGCCTGCGCCACCCTCTGTCTGGGGGTTCCGTCCCAAAATTTGATTTTTATTTGTTTATAATCCACAAATTAACAACAATTTCTCGAAGACTAATCCAGCCACAATCATGAAAATTCGATTATTCAATTATCATAAAATTATGTTCTTTACGAAAAATCAACATAACACGATCAACGCGCAATCAACATCCGATGGTATAGAAATTATAAAATCCCAATTCCACATATTAATCATCGTATTCCCGATTATAGAGTTCGAACCCCACCCTTACCTTAATTGATGGCCGTTTCGAATCTTCGATCGACTTTCCGATTGGGCTTCCGACGGTGACTTCTCGTAACCGTTTTCTCCAATTTCCTCGTTCTCCAATTTTTACTCGTTCTAATTTTCTCAACTTCTCTTGTTTCCAACTTCTCCTCTTGACTAATTCTCCTCTTTATTTTCTCTTTATTATAATAATAATAATAATAATAATAATAATAATAATAATAATAATCCAATTATAACTAATGGGCCTAAATGCAACACCCCCCTTAATTGCTATTTCCAACACGGTTTCAAGCCCACTAATTAAATCCATTACAACAACGATAATATTAACTCCGTTATTATTTCTATAGTTTCCGACTTATTTTTCTGACTTAACGACTTAATTCACCATAACACCAAAATTTAATTTAATAATTCACTATATAATTATTTTCTCCGGACTTAATTAGATTATCTTCCGATTATTAACCAAATGGTCCAACGACCTGATCGACATATCCAACAATAAACGAAAATTCTTCATATCGTCTCACAACTTATATCAACTTAATTAATCAATTCAACTCGAACCAACTTATGAACATCAAAGGAATATTCCGATATTTCAGAAATTAACTTAAATCAACTTCAAATACACAGAACATCGCAAATAAACACAACACAATCCACTTATATTTAATTAAATAAATTAATTAAATAAACGAACGTTACATGAAGGACGATCGCCTGGCAGGGTACGGTTGCCGAAAGTACCACGACATAGGACGAATGTCGGATAGAAAAAATTTGTTCTGCTGGGGAAAGGTAAACACGGACGAGTGCTTACACTTTCCAGAATAAAAGGTATAAGTGTTTTGACACTGTGTATAGATTAAAGATGCGAACGAGCATCCTTAAGACCATGATACAGATGAGTATCGGTAGAAACAAACGTTGATGCGTGTTCAGAGATGGTGATACGGACGAGTACCAACTGGTTAACAAAGAACACGGGCGAGTGTCGAATCTTTGAGGAGTGTCATATATATGAGAGGATACGGACGAGTATTGAAGACTTCTGTATAAGTATGTAAGAATTTGTTTGTTGGTGAAGTATGAACAAGACACAGATGAGTGTTCAACTTGCTGGGGAATGGATGACACGGACGGGTATCAAAAGAGAATGTGTATGAACAAGTATTTGAATGTGAGAGTGTAAGAGGTGTTCTGGAAACCTGTGGGGGTGACACGGACGGGTGTCGAAAGGAGTGTGTTATAAATAAGTACTTGGTTCGCAACAAGTGTTTTGGCAACCGTGCTGGGGATAGGTGACACAGACGAGTGTCAAAAGAGTATGTATAGGTATCTATATTTGAGAATGAAAAGGGGATGCTTTGGTTTTATATTTGTGGGGAATAATACAACACAGACGAGTGTCGAAAAGGGTATATACGAACAGGTATTTGTGTTGGGGAGTGCAAAGGGGACGCTTTGGCTTTTATTTGTGAGCTTTATACATATTGCTGATGAGATACTGATGGCATTTGCAGGTGACTGGCTCGAACCTGGCTTGTGATTATGCAAATGTTTGATTTTTTCCGTAATGCTCCGTATTAGACGGAATGCTACACTCTGTGGGAAAAAATGATGTGAATGCTATGATTATGCAAAGGAAAACCGATCCGGGATTTGGATCCCACTGAAGATTGGATCTCTGACTGATCTGCTTGGAGGAATATTCCAGCTGGGGAAGATCATTGGTCGATCTGTTAGGATATATAGTTCTGTTTGGGGAAATAGATCATTGATTGGCCTATCCTATAAGGAGAACCTCCGCTGGGGAGAAAGAATCTTTCGTCACTTTGTTGTGTAGGAGTTTCAGGAATTGCTCTTCTGGGGAGAGGCTGGAACTTCTGTGGGGAACTTGGATGGGGATGCTCCTGTTGAATTGATTTGTGTTGGGAGGCTCTGACAATTCCATTGGGGAAAAGTATTCCAGATACTGTTCAAGGAGGAGGTAGGCTGGGGAAGTGTGCTTGGCATGCCCCATGTTGTGCATTGAATACCTGCAACCTATTAAGACAGAGAGACGCACAAGTATCCTGAGGTATCCCTTACCGGATTCCGTCATAGGAATTAGATATTCCTAAAAGTAAATATATTTCCTGCAAGCATTTATTAAAAATGGATCATTTATTTTATGCGAATATTTTATCATGGATATTGGACATTTTGCAAATGAAACAAAAAATGTACAAAACAAGGTGTGACTGAAAACTCTGATTTTATTAATCTTGTTGCCCTGAATTGGCAGATACAGTCAAAGAAACAAATCCCTTGGAATGAGGAGATTGTTACAAATTAAAAAAAAAGTAAATGTGTTGGCAATGTTGATGATGCTCCGATGAACTTCCTTTGTTATGACCTGTATGACCTTGACGTCCTTCTCATCTTGCTTTCTGAATAAAATTGATTTTGACTGATGCTCTATCCTTTCGAAGCTTGTCGTGTTGTAAGTGATACAAACGAATTCAGAATGCAGTTGTTCGCTTATTCCCTGATTTTGTGTGGATCGCCCTTTCGGGTTATCGATCCACCGGGATACCTATTTTTGCCTGAGCTGTCCAATGCAGCTTTACAACTCAGCGGGTGTACATTTTTTTGATTTTTCCCTTATTTTTGCCCAAGTCTTTTATTCTGTTTTTGACTCGCCGGGGTGCCCATTTTTGCCTGGACTTACATTCTGTTTTTATGTCCAGCGGGTCTTTTTATGCGAAGTATTTTTTAACTGCATCTGAATTCACAGGGGATAAGACATCTTCACCATCCATAGTAGTGAGCATCAGTGCTCCACCAGATCAAACCTTCTTTATTATGAATGGACCATCGTAATTTGGTGTCCACTTGCCCCTGTGGTCTGTATGAGGAGGAAGAAGTCTTTTCAGCACAAGATCTCCCACTTGGTATTCGAAGTCTGACTTTCTGATCGAATGATTTCTTCATCCTTTTCTGATATAGTTGCCCATGACAAATTGCAGCTAATCTCTTTTCTTCGATCAGATTCAACTGATTGTACCGAGATTGGAGCCATTTCGCTTCATTCAGCTTTACATCCTGTCACTCCCCCGAAAAGACACCTGGTCAGATAGGGTACAGACGCGAACGATCGGCGAAAGGAGAAAATGAAATGAAGATGAATAGAGTCGCCAACTATGCATTTTTATCCCGAAGGAAAGGTATGCTGCATAAACCTATAAGATATGGATAAGACGGTTGCGAACCAGAGAAACTGAGAAAGGGGGTTGGTTACAACCTGGGAAGGTATTAGCATCCGGATTGTCCGTCGTACTCGACGGGATCCATGCTTAAAAGATTGTGTTTAAAGGGGTAAGTGTATGTGCTATCTGTGTGCAAACGCTGGAAAAGAATATACAAGTGTCAGTGAAAAAGGTGAATGCTCAGGAATGAGGCTTAAAAGAGAATGCTGAAAGAGGGGGAGGACAGAGAAACTTTTGTTCGATAACAGTTAAGTTATGCCTACGTATCCTCTCGTGCAATGAGGAAGTCAGAACACCATAATTCGACTCAAAGAGACTGAAAGATAAGACTGTGAACAACTTGCTTGTCTATGCTCATGTGTATGACTCATCTGGCTCGAGTGCTAACTGTCTTGCATTAGACGGAAGAAGCAAGATCTCGCTTATGAATGAGTGTGATGAGAAAAGAATCCCGAAGGAGACGATTATTGTTTGTTTTTGTGTTTTCAGTCTTTTATTGTTTTTGGTGTTTTGCATAAGTTCATGAGCTTAAGCCTAAATCAAAAGCTTGTAAACTCATTATATCCTCCCTAATTAGGGATAATGAGAATACTTAAGTATGAGATAAGCATCTCAACTTAGTTTCCATGATGATGTAGCATTAAGATCATTAAACTACTTGTGATTATTTAGATATTTTTGGTTTTTTGTTTAGTGTTAAGTAATGAGTTTAAGCCATAATCAAGGATTAGTGAACTCATTACACCATCCTAATAGAAGGATAATAGATGAGCACACTTAAGCTGAGGAAGATACCTCAACTTAATCCATGGTTAGGGATTAAATTCATGACAAAACAAGCCTTTATTAAGTGGATTTTAAAGATGAGATTAAGAAGTGAATTTTATGAGTTGTAAGACAACTTGAGGGGGACTTGTCCATTAAACATTAGGGTTAGTCCTTCTTAACCAATAAAGGAAGAATTAAAATCTTAATGTAAGGCCCAAGTTACAAGTTAATGTCTTAGTGATTATTAGATGGATTGATTAAGAGGTTTAAACAAATTAATGGTTTAACACTTAGGATTAAAGTTATACACTCCATCCTAAGAGAAGGATGCAGGCATATCCCTAATTCCAAAGTCCTAAAACCTTAAAGGTTTAGTCTCTAATGATGAGATGAGAAAAGGGTTTGTAAGGCTTGAGAAAGATCTTCAAGGAAGCCACCAATGGAAGAAGCAGATGGAAGGAGGAAGAGGCAAAAGAAATAAGTTACTTACTTCATTGAATAAGATAAGTAACTTAAATAAAGAAAGTGAGAGATGAACATGAATGAGCAAGCCCACTCAAAGACAATTAAAAATGCAGCAAAGATGCATATATAGAAGATGAAGAGAAATGAGAAGTGAAGGCAAATCCACTTCTCAAGTTAACTTACCACCTGAAAATGTTAGCACAAGATTGTAAACACCCTAAATTTGCCCTCACTATGTTCACATCATGGCTTGTGATCTTTCATGTTTTCATTATTTCAAGTATATCATATCATGTTGCATCTTTGTAGTTCAAATTCACCTGCACCTAGGGTTTGTGATATGAGCAATCCAAGGATCCATCTGAGCCACTCCAAAGGCCATCAATCACTCTAAGAGGGTCCATGTGTGTTATATCATCATATTACATCCCTCAAAGATCAAGGAAGTCAAGAAATCACAAGAACTTTGAAAGCATGGAAGCAGAGCCAGGGTTTCACTGCACAGATGACCTGAAATTAGGGTTTTGGTTTCAGAGGCCATAACTCCAAATTTTATGGTCATTCTTGTTTCTAATGGTCTCAATATGTTATAAGGATCATGTGTACCAAGTTTGATGAAGAAATGCATTGTGGAAGTCATCTGTTCACTGGTTAACTTCTTGAGCAAGTCAGAGCAAAATCAGGGCATCTGAGGCCCCCAACAATGGAACCAAAGTGGATTTTTCATCAAATTGAAGTTATATGATCTTTATTTGATCAATGAAGTTCTTGGAAGTTCACAAAATTGAAGAAAATTGAGCTAAACCAAAAGTTGCCAAAAATGGAAATGACTTGTAATGGTAACTTTCCATTTTGGGAAAGTATTTCAGCCTCCTCTTTCTCAACCAAAAATGCTTCAAATGAAAAATTGTCGGTCATGAAAGTTGTAGATTGGATCATTACTTTTTCCAAAAGTACAAGAACAAGTCCTAATTCATTATGGAACTCAAGTTATGATATTTCAAAGTTGGCAAAAATCCTATAATTTTAAAGAATACACCAAAGAGGGATTTTTGCAAAACCACTTGCCAAACCATTTTGTGACCTCTAATTAACTTCTATGCATAATACAAACATAGTGCATTGCCTAAGAATCAGAATTGGCCCAAGAATCCTCTCATTTCATGCCTTAAACTTCAAGAAATTCAAAAGGGGCCAAACTTCCTCAAAATTGCAAAATGATACAAAACCTCTCACACATTTGCTGAATCACCACAAAACATGATCCATGGTCCTTCTTGATCCTTGATGAGCCAGGACAAGCCAAACGCCAGCTGCAACATGAGCCCATACATCAAGTACAAGTCATGTTGAAATTTTGGCAACTTGCCTATACAAATCACCACAGTCCACAACAACTCCCCTGACCAATCAAACATTGTTATGTGGACAAAATGCAGCTCATAACACAACACAAGTGTAAACACCACAAATTTTCCCTCACCAAGTTCACACCATGGCTTGTGATCTTTCATATTTGCATTAGTTCAATCATACCACATCAGATTGCATTTTTGCTTCACTGCATTAGTTCAAGTTCATCTGCATCTAGGGTTTGTGATCTAAGCAATCCAAGATCCATTTGAGCCACTCCAAAGGTCTTCAATCATATCAAGAGGGTCCATGTATTTTCAAACATCATATTTTATCCTCCAAAGATCAAGGAAGCCAAAGAATCACAAGAAGTGGCAAGGCATGGAAGCAGAGCTAGGGTTTAACTACACAAATGACCTAAAATTAGGGTTTTGGTTTCAGAGGCCATAACTCCAAATTTTTTGGTCATTCTTGTTTCTATTGGTCTCAATATGTTATAAGGATCATACATACCAAGTTTTATGAAGAAATTCATTGTGGAAGTCATCTGATCACTGGGTAACTTCCTAGGCAAGTCAGAGCTAAATTAGGGCATCTGAGGCCCCCCAACATGGAACCAAAATGGATTTTTCATCAAATTGAAGATATATGGTCTTTATTTGATAATTGAAATGCTTAGAAGTTCACAAATTTGAAGAAAAGTGAGCAAAACCAAAATTTTCCAAAAATGGAAATGACTTGTAATGTAACCTTTCCATTTTGGGAAAGTTCTTCAACCTCCTCTTTCTCAACCAAAAGGCTTCAAATGAAAAATTGTTGGTCATGAAAGTTGTATATTAGATCATTTCCTTTTCAAAAAGTACAAGAACAAGATCTAATTCATTTTGGAACTCAAGTTATGGCTTTCCAAAGTTGGCAAAAATCACATAATTTCAAGTTTCATGCCAAAGAGGGATTTTTGCAAAACCTCATGCCAAGCCATTTTGTGACTTCAAATACACTTCTAAGCATCATAGTAACATAACACATTGCCTAAAACTCAGAATTGTCCCAAGAATCTCACATTTTCATGACTTGCACATCAAATCCAAAAGGGGCCAAAGTTTCATGAAATTGCAAAACCTCCCATAACGTATTCCCCACATGCTGAATTGCCTCTAAGTGATTTCCATGGCCATCCTTGATCCTTGCTGCACCAGACACCCCATTGTACCAAGCCCGAACCAGCCCATACCTCAAAGTACAACCAACCTTGACTTTTTGCATTTTCACCCATACCAATCAGCATAGCCCACACCAACTCCACAGACCTATCACAGCTTGATATGTGGACTTTATGCAAGCCGTAACACACAAGAACGAAGCCTGAATCCTCAACATTGCCCAAGTTACCAAAAATCATCCCTTTTGCATTTTCCTTTGAAACACACTCCTCAGCCAACAAAAAATCAAAAACTCTTCCACCAATCAACTCAGCATCATCCCAGGATCATTTCCCGTCCCTTACATTGGCCTGAAACCACCTCAAACAAAAACACGATTTTCATCACCTCTAAACTGAAACCTTCAAAACACTCCATATAAACTTGTTTCAAGCTTACCAGAAGCTTCAAGGGGTTCATTGGAGTGGAAAAGCACCAAGGGAGTGGCGAGAAAGCTCCAGTTTCGAAAGCTTCAACTCAGGTAGCTATCAAGAAGTTTTTTTCCAGAAACTTGTTTTTAAGTTCTTGAATGATTCTATGTGCTCCCCTGATCATGGGGATGTGATTATTTTTGAAAATGGTTGAGAAACCAGGATGTATTGCTTGTCTGAAAGTTTCACCATTTTTGTTCATGGCTTCGAATCTTGAGATTGAGTGAAAAGAAATTGTTTTTGGGGTTGGATTTGATCTGAGGGGAGTGAAAGGAATGAATCTGGAGCTTTAGAGCTCCAGAAATGGCCTAGGGAGTGATTTGGAGATTTTCAGGAGAGGAGTTGGCCGGAGAAGATGACCGGAGGTCTTCTCCGACCACCTGAGAGTGATTAAATGCTAATTAGGGTTAGGGCTTCATGTTCAAATCTGGGCCCTTAGATGTGTCTTTCCCGCGTGAGATGGAGGGTGGAGATTAGTTCACTTAAGTTTAATCTGGATTATTGAATTAATTAATTAGGATTATCAGAATTTGAATTTGGGCCATTGGATGTGGCGCGTGGTCAACAGATTCAAACCCAGAATCAATCCCGTCTCTCCATTTTGCATACTTTCCATTTATTTTAATTTTATTTCATTTTTCTCATTTTATTTTGCACGAATTTTTAAAAATAGTAAAAATCATCAAAATATTCTAAAATTTTTTATCAAACCTTTTATTAATTTTCAGAACCCAAAAATATTTTAATTTTTAATTTTTGCATTAAAAAAAGTATTTTTAAATCATTTAAATGTTTTATTTAATTAATTAATGAAAATTAATTAATTAAAAATACATTCAAGTATTTAAAAATCACAAAAAAAATCAGAGAACATCTTTGGACATTTAGAAACATTTACAAACTCACCATACAAATTTCTTTTTGGTTTTGATAATGCTTTGACATTTTTTCAATGAATTAGGGTTCTTAAATTTGTTCATTTTTAACCCTAACTTCAAAAATTCATAACTTTTAAACCAAGTTGAGTTTGTGAATGATTCTTTTTGCATTGTTCTATGCATGACTTCTAGTTTCTAAAAACAATTTTGTTTCATTTTTATCTTTCATTTTCAATTTGTTTGGCATTTTACATTTAGGATCACCCTTAAAACCCTAGAAACTTAGGAAATTCATAACTCCTTCTAGGTTTAGCTTCTGACCTCCCCCTTTGGATGGTAACCTAGTATAGGTTTAGGGTTCCTTTGAGTGCATTTTCAATTTTTTATCTTACCATTTGCTTCTATTTCTGAGTTTTGCATCTCATCCTTTCATTAACCCTAATTTTGCATCTTCATTTGCATACATCTTGTATATGCTTGCATCCATGAACTTGCCATGACATTTTATGCATTCACATGACATATAAGACCTCTTAGGACACATTGGAATCATGTTTGATCATTGCATCATCCATTTGCCATGTTATGCTTTCATTTCATTCCATGTGCATTCATGAACTTTCATGTTCCTTTCATGATTCATTTGCATCCTCATTACTTGTATGATCATTCACATCTCTTGACATGCTTTCATACTATCTCATAGTATCATTTGCAGCATAAACATGCTTCTGGTTTTGGTTTGCATCCTTGCATTCATCTCATTCTCATTTCATTTCATTTCCTTTACTAACTTTTCAGGTGGTAAGTTACTTTGAGAAGTGAATTTGCCTTCACTTCTCACAATCTCTTCTCATCTCTCTTATGAATTCATTGCTGCATTTTGTATTTGTACTAGAGTGAGCTTGATCATTCATGTTCCCTCTTCACTTTCTTTCTTCAAGCAACTTATCTTCTTGAGTGAAGTAAGTTGACTTGCTTCTTCTGCTTCTTCTCCTTTCATCTGCTTCTTCCTTGGTGGCTCTTCTTAAAGATCTCTTGCAAGACTCATAAACCCTATGAATACCCAAGCATGATCACAATTAGGGTTTGATTAGTCCCCCATTAGTTTTACCTGTGTGTCATCTTTTGTGTCTTCTCCTCTCATCTCTTAATCAGGGACTAAACCTTGAAGGTTTTAAGGCTTTGTGAGTAAGGTTATGCATGCATCCTTCTCTTAGGATGAAGTGTATAACTTTAATCCTAAGTGTTAAACCCTTAATGTGTTTAAATCACTTAATCAATCCATCTAATAATCACTAAGACATCAAGCTTGTAACTTGGGCCTTGCATTAGGGTTCTAATTCTTCCTTTATTGGTTAAGAAGGACTAACCCTAGTGTTAATGGACAAGTCCTCCTCAAGTTGTATTACAAATCATAAAATTCACTTCTTAATCTTACCATTAACTAAAATCCACTTTAATAAAGGATTTGTTTTGTCATGAGGTTAATCCCTAATGATGGATTAAGTTGAGGTATCTTCCTCAGCTTAAATGTTCTCATCTATTATCCTTCTATTAGGATGGTGTAATGAATCCATTAAATCCTTGATTATGGCTTAAACTCATTACTTAACACTAACAAAAAAACTCCAAAAACATCTAAATAAATGCAAGTAGGTTAATGAACATAATCCTACATCATGGTAATTAAGGGTGAGGTGCTTACTTCACACTTAAGGTATTCTCATTACCCCTAATCAGAGGGAGGATGTGATGAGTTTACTAACCCATGGTTTAGGCTTAAGCTCATTAACCTATGTCAAACACAAAAAGCAATAAAATATTGAAAACATCAAAAACAAACAATAATTGTCTCCTCCGGGATTCTTTTCTCACCTCATTCACTCATAAACGAGAACTTACTTCTTTCGTCTAATGCAAGACAATTTGCACCTGAGCCAGACAGGTCATACACTTGAGCATAGACAAGTAAGTAGTTCACAAGTCAATTCATCTTTTAGTCTCTTTGAGTCGAACTACGGTGTTCTGACTTCCTCATTGCACGAGAGGATATGTAGGCATAACTTAACTGCTATCGAACAAAAGTCTCTGTATATTCCCCCTCTTCCAACATTATTCTTTTAAAGCCTCATTGTCTTGAGCTTTGAACTCTTTTCTTGCACTGACACTCCTTTTCTCCACTTCACACTTCTTTACACTGACACTTGTATTCTTTTCCAGGTTTTGCACACAAAATAGCACTGACACTACCCCTTTAAGCACAAACTTTCAAGCGTGGATCCCGTCAAGTACGACGGACAATCTGGGTGCTAATACCTTCCCAGGTTGTAACCAACCCCCTTTCTTAGTTTCTCTGGTTCACGACCGTCTTATCCATTTCTTTCTAGGTTTATGCAGCATTACCTTTCCTTCAGGATAAAAATGCCTAGTTGGTGACTCTTTTCAGTTCATCTTCATGTTCTCTCTTTCGCCGAACGTTCGCGTCTGTACCCCTTCTGGCCAGGTGTCATTTAGTGGGAGCGACAACAAGCAAGCCTAACACTTCAGAATCACTAAGTTCCCAAAAATCACCCCAAGAGAAAAAGCTTTCGAAACTCATAGCACACACACTCAAACTTCAAACTTTTTTCATCAATCAACTCAGCATCACAAGAGGATCATTTCCCACCCTTCATTGCTGCCTAAACACACCCAAAACCAAAACATGATTCTGGTGCAGCAAGAGTGCAAGCTCTCATTTCAGCCATTACAAACTCCTTCCAAGCATCAAAGCTTCATTAAAGGGATCATTGGAGTGAGTTTGAACAAGAGAAGAGGTCCAAAAGCTTCAAACTGAGAAAGCTCAAGCTCAGGTAACCTCAAGAACAAATTTTCCAGAAATGTAATTTTGGGTTATAGAAATGTTCCTTATGCTTTGCTGATCATCATGATGTATTTACTTTTGAAAATGAGTGAAAAATACGCTTGTTTTGAACCTCTGAAACTCTGCCCGTGAAATATGTTTTCGTTTGATTCACATGATTGATGAAGAATAAATTTGTTTTGAGGGTATATTTAGGTTTAGGAAGATGTGGAGAGTTGATCTGGAGCTTTAGAGCGTTTGAAACAACTTAGGGAAGAAGTTTGATTTTGAGCTCACCGGAGAAGATGACCGGAACACTATTACGGTCACCTGAGAGTCATTAAGAGGTTAATTAGGGTTTAGGGTTAGTTTGAATGATATCTGTAGGATCTTGCTTACCTGCGTGTTTGGATGGCCCAGATTGATCATTAAAACCCTAATTCTCATTTAATTAGTTAATTAGAATTAATTAAAATAAATTAACTCAGAGTGAATCTCAGCCACTCATTTGTGCGCTGGTCAACATTTTCCTCCCCAGTTTAAATCTTGTCCCTTGGATCAGCTTACTTTCTCTTATTTCAATTTTTATTTCATCTAATTGCATTTATTTTGTACAATTAATTTAAAATACTTAGAAAATTCCAAAAATATTTTTCTTCTGCATTTTGATTTCAAATAATTTTCTCCACCCAAAAACATTTTTATTTTTATTTTTTGCATTAAAAAATCATTTTAAAAATATTTAAATGTTTATTTTAATTAATTAATGGAAATTAATTAATTAAAATATCATTTAGGTTTCTAAAAAATCCAAAAAAATTCACATTGCATCTTAGAACAGATTTCTTTGCAAGCGTGGATCCCGTAAGGTATGGCGGACGATCTGGGGTGCTAATACCTTCCCAGGTCGTAACCAACTCCCGAACTCAGTCTCTTTGGTTCGTAGGACCCGTGTCCTTCCTCTTCTTTTCTTCTGGTCTGTGCAGCATTACCATTCCCGTTCCTTCGGGATAAAAATGTCTGGCTGGCGACTATATTCTTTTCCGCGCCACTTTCGCGTTTGTACCAGGATGGAAATCCGGGGAGCGACAGATACCACCCTCTAGAACTAGCGGATGGTTGGGTTATGGATATGAGTTGCATACAACTCATCCCATCCCTGATGCCTTTCTCTCATTAACTCTTCCCACAGATTAAAGGCGATGATCGACCAGTCTCCATCACTTGGAGTTGTTTTGTGGACACCCTCTCCTTGCGGAAATCCGAACCACTCGCTAAACTGCTCCTGAGTGAAGGAAAATTCCCTTCCGAAGAGGCAGAAGGTGATATTCCCCACTAGAAATTTCGTATCATCCTAGGGTGTGTCATACTCATAGGAACTAAGGAATTCCAAGGCAAGTGTGGGGTAAGTGGGCTTGTTGCTTTTGCAAAGCGTCGTGAGATTGGTCCTCTCGATCAAATAGTTAACGATGTTGAGGAGTCCTAAACGAGTCAGGCACTCTTCGTCAGCGTAACAAGTGACGTTGATGGTCCTCTCATGGTACTTTGTAAAGCGCGCTCTTTGGAGAATTCCGGTGTCACCTTCTCTTGAGATGAGGGTTGTGGGTGTACTTTTGCCATAATAGAAAGGTTTTGGAGAATAGAAGATGAAATGGTAAGGAAGCAGAATTTGTTTGTGAATTTAGGACTGGTGTGGAATGAAAATGTTATATAAATAGAAACAGTGAGTGGGTGGTTGAGAAAGTGCTACGAAGATGATGATGTGAAGTGGTTTTGTGAAAATGGAGTTGGTAGTGGCCTAATTTATAGGAGTGGTGATCATGACCGTTGGGGAACAAGGCTTAGTGGGGTTGCAACGGTCGAGAGGACCGTTGCAATCAGAACATTACAGGTTTCTCAAGGTGAGACGCCCGTCTAGGTTGTTTGACGGTCGTCACAAACCTGAGACGGTCGTCTCAAAACTCAAACGGTCGTTTTAATTAAAACTTTAAATAACTCCAAAATAATTGCTCTTCTACTCAATCTGTTTCACATGTAATGCATTTGTACATTATTTTCACGTATCTGGTGTGTAGCAGGTAACAAAATAAAAATAAGTAGCATGTATACCTATTATACCAGTACTGAAATTTTTAGCAGTAGGTAAATAATTCAATATTTGTAACAGACTAGGAGTGCATCATAATTTCATCAAACTGATAAATGTAAACACCAATAACACACTTAAACAATCATAATTTAAGGCACATATAAAATTAAGAACAAGACCAAAGTACTTTATTTAGATGTTTTTGGTTTTGATTCAACTTTGACATTTTTCTTGAATTTAGGGTTCATAAAAATCCCTTTTTGGAACCCTAACTTAAAGAATTCTTTTCTGCCTAACCATGAAGGGATTCACATTGGTTCTTTTTGCATTGATATTCATATGGCATGTAGTAGCTAGCATATGTTTGTCATAAATTTATCTTGCATTTTCCATTTGATTTGCATTTCCCCTTTTAAGGTACCTTGAAACCCTAGCAAACTTAGAAAATTCATAACTTTCTTTAGGTTAAGAGTTAGAACTTATCATTTGGGGTGTGATATCATATGGGGTTAGGGTTCCTTTGAGTTCATTTTCAATTTTTTATCTTGTGATTTGCTTATGTTTTTGACTTTTTCATCTCATGTTGCCTTAAAACCCTAATTTATCATGTTCATTTGCATTCATCTTGCATATGTATCCATACATGAACTTGCCAGACATTTCTTGCATTCATATGACATATAAGACATCTTAGGACATATTAGAATCATGCTTGATCATTTCTTCATTCATTTGCCATTATGTGCACTCATTTCATTCCATGAACTTTCATGAAGTTTCAAACTTCAAAGCATGCTTCCTTTGCATTCCCTCTCTTGTATGAACATTCATAGAACTTGACATGCCTTTGCATCATCTCATAGCATCATTTACATCATGTGTTTACTTCTGGTTTTGGTTTTGCCCATTCACATGTCTCATTTTCATTTCCTTTCTTTCCTTTATGCTAACCATTTCAGGTGGTAAGTAACTTGAGAAGTGAATTTGCCTTCACTTCTCACTTCTCTTCATCTTTTTCTTATGCATCCTTGCTGTATTTTTCTTTTCTTTGGAGTGAGCTGTCTCATTCATGTTCATCATTCACTTTCTTTCTCCAAGTTACTTATCTTCTTCAGTGAAGTAAGTAACTTGTCTCTCTTGTTTCTCCTTCTTTCTCCTGCTTCTTCCATTAGTGGCTTCTCTGAAGATCTCTTGCAAGCTTTACAAACCATAGGAACATCCAAGCATGACAATAATTAGGGTTTTGATTAGTCCCCCTCTAGATTTTACCTTTGTGTCTTCTTTGTGTCTCTCTTCTCACCTCATCATTAGAGACTAAACCTTTAAGGTTTTAAGGCTTTGTGATTAGGGTTATGCCTGCATCCTTCTCTTAGGATGGAGTGTATAACTTTAATCCTAAGTGTTAAACCCTTAATTTGTTTAAACCTCTTAATCAATCCATCTTAATAATCACTAAGACAATAGCTTGTAACTTGGGCCTTGCATTAGGGTTCTAATTCTTCCTTTATTGGTTAAGAAGGACTAACCCTAGTGTTAATGGACAAGTCCTCCTCAGGTTGTCTTACAAATCATAAAATTCACTTCTTAATCTTACCCTTAATTAAAATCCTCTTTAATAAAGGTTTGTTTTTTCATGAGGTTAATCCGTAATCATGGATTAAGTTGAGGTATCTTCCTCAACTTAAGTGTGCTCATCTATTATCCTTCTATTAGGATGGTGTAATGGGTTCACTAATCCTTGATTATGGCTTAAACTCATTACTTAACACTAAACAAAAACTCAAAAACATCTAAATAATCACAAGTAGGTTAATGATATCAATCCTACATCATGGTAATTAAGTTTGAGGTGTTTATCTCATACTTAAGGTATTCTCATTATCCCTGATCAAAGGGAGGATATGATTAGTTTACTAACCCTTGGTTTAGGCTTAAGCTCATTAACTTATGACAAAAACAAAAAGCAATAAAAGATTGAAAACCCAAAAAAAAACAATAATTGTCTCCTCCGGGATTCTTTTCTCATCACATTCATTCATAAACGAGAACTCGCTTTTTCCGTCTAATGCAAGACAGTTAGCACTTGAGCCAAGGATGCAAATCTTCGGGAGCAACAGCTTGGCAACTCTGCTAGGGACCCATATATTGCAACCAGGGCTTCTTGGTCTTTTTGTGGGTTCCTCCTAGCGTTTGTTTGATTTGTGTTTACATGGGTGTTATGTGCTACGTGTGCTTACTTATTTGCTTTATTTATGGCTTTATGTACAACTTTATTTATTGCTTTCATTTACAGTTTTTTGCATTTCATACTGTCATTATCATGTGCTAGATCTCTTGTCTATTTTGGTGGGTGGGGTTTCATTAAGTGATTAAGGTCCTATACCTGGGACCTGAGTGACACATAGGCTAGAGTAGCTTCATATTCTTTCCCATTCCATTTCAGTCTGGTGCGGGAATATGAAACACGATTCAGACATGGGTTTTTTCTTGAGAACTCTGTGCTACAAATTTCCTGTAGTACTAGAGCAATCTGGGAAGCCTGCTATGTCGGGATGACCTTTTTTATGACCTTCAGCATCTGAGGTGAATTAGAGGAGGTTCTTTTATGGTTATTGTAAACACTATACCTCCGGGTTAGAAGTTCTTACACTTCTCATAACTGATCCAAGTCCAAGGATCCTTGTTCTAGAACATTACATGTGAGGGGGTTGGGATGTTTACAGGTTTGCAGGAACCCTTGGCATCATCATACCTTGTTACTAGATTTGTTAAGGTTGTATTATTTTGACAGTTCTTGTGATAACCCTGGACTTATGACCCTTTATTTGAGTCCCCCACCTGGTTACTGGATTTCTGAGCCTCCATCCGGACTTATGAACATACAAGGACTTTTACCAAGGCAGATAATCAGATCCAACACTTGATCACAACCCCTTTGCATATCATTTGCATACATCATCTTTGCATCATTTAACATTTGCTTATTTGTTTTATAGGGTATCCATCCTTTCATCTTTGGTTTGGTTTTGACCCCTTCTGCTGCTTAGACCCCTTCAGTTATCTTCTTCGGCATCTCCGTCAGTTTGTCAGTGATTCTTCTCCAGCTTGTCTTCATCAGAGATCTTGCTCCAGCATCTCATTCAGTAGTCTTCATCAGGGTTTATCTCAGCTTCTTCACTAGCACCCAAGGACACTTCAAGAAAGAGCAACATCACATACCACTTCTTTGAGCCCACCCTGACTGGCATCAGGCAGATCCAGCCCCTCATTACACCTGACCATATCCCACTATTCAGAGAGCATTATGGAGGCATATTAGACATGGTCATGGATTTAGATGCATCTCAGAGGAGCATGATCCATACTTGCTTGCAGTTCTATGATCCTCCACTCAGATGCTTCACTTTCCCTGATTTCCAGATGGGACCTTTGCTAGAAGAATTTTCCATGTTGTTAGGAGTTCCCATCAGGAGGGGGATTCCTTTCAACCCTGAGATGGTTGCTCCCAGAAATGAAGACATAGCCAGGGCATTGCATTTGGATCCTACCCTCATTGATCAGAACATGACAACCAAGGCTGAGGTTCCAGGCCTTCATCTAGACTTCTTGATCTCCCAGGCTACCCTGAAGGCTGTGGTAGGGGAATGGAAGGCTGTCTGTACACTTCTAGCCCTCAATATATATGGGGTTATCTTGTTTGCAGATGAGCCCAAGTTTGTGAGCAAGAATGTCATTCACCTGTTCTTACTGAGGAACCCAATTCCTACCTTGCTAGGAGACTTCTACTACTCAGTACATCAGAGGAATGAGACGCAAAAAGGAAGACTGGTCAGATGATGTGCTCCTCTTTATTACTCTTGGCTGCTAAGACACTTGCCAAAATCAGATACCTTCCTGAATCCCCATCAACAGAAGAACTGGGCTATGAGATTTATTTCTTTGACATCAGAAGACATCAGATGGTGAACTCAGAGCACCATAGGCAAGGACATCATTACTAGCTGTGGGCAATATCCTAATGTGCCTCTGATAGGAGTGAAAGGTTGCATCAACTACAAACAAACCCTAAAATTACATGCATATGGAAAAGACAGAAGCAAATGACATGATAAAAATTTGAAATCACACTCAAACAAACCCTAAACCTATGCTAGGTTACCATCCAAAGGGGGAGGTCAGAAGCTAAACCTAGAAGGAGTTATGAATTTCCTAAGTTTCTAGGGTTTTTTGGGTGATCTTCAATGAAAAATGCTAAACAAATTGAAAATGAAAGAAAAATTCATGCCAAAAATATCCTAGAAACTACATGATATGCACAAAACAATGCAATAAGAATCATCTTCAAAATTTTCTTGGTTAGGCAGAAAAGATTTTCCTAAATGCAAAGGGATGATTCATGATTTTTTTGATGATTTTTAGAAACTTAAATGGTATTTTAATTAATTAAATTCAATTAATTAATTAAAATAAACATTAAAATATTTTAAAAATACAATTTTTATGCAAAAAATAAAATAAAAGTCATTTTCTGGTTAAGAAAAATATTTGGAATAAAAATGCAAAGGGAAATATTTTTGGGATTTTTCTAACTATTTTAAAATAATTATGCAAGAAAAAGAAATTAAAATGAAATAAAAATCAAATTAAATGAAAGTATGACAACCTGATGGATGAGATTCAAAGCTGAGGGAAAATGGTTGACTGGCGCGCAAACCAAGGGTTGGGATTGTTTCTGACCTAATTTTAATTAATTAATTTAATTAATCCTGATTAATTTTTAATGATCAATCTCACCCGTCCACACACGCCTGGGAAACATGATCCTAAGGCTGACATTTAAACTTCCCCTAAACCCTAATTAAACCCTAATTAATCTCAGACGGCCAGAACAGTGCTCCGGTCGTCTTCTCCGGTCACTCCCCTCACCTGAAACACTCAAAACACATCCCCAAGACCCCTAAAGCTCCAGAATCAATCCTTAAACATCATAGAACACAAGTCCAACAACAAAAACAATTTCTCATGCATCAAAATGAAGAATCGAAGAACATTTTTAGGTCAAAACTTTCAGAAGTTCATGAAATCCTCATTTCTCAACCATTTTCAAAATTAAAGACATCATGATGATCAGCATATCACATAGAATAAATTAGTAACTTAAAAAACAAGTTCTGGAAAAAAAGTTCTTGATGATACCTGAGCTGGAGATTTCGAAACTGGAGCTTTCTGACCACTTCTTTGATGATTTTCTACTCCCCTTGACCCCCTTGTGCTTCTGAAAGGCTTGAAAGGAATTTATAAGGAGTGTTTTGAAGGTTTCAGTTCAGAGGTGATGGAAATCGTGTTTTTGGTTCTTAAGGTTTCAGGCTTGTTTGATGGTTGGGAAATGATCTGGAGAGTGTATGGAGATGATTGGTGAAAGAATTTTGGAGTTTTGATGTATGGTTTTTGAAATTCGAAGAGATGAAGTTTGAGAGTGATTTTTGGTAATCTGAGTTGTGTGTTCTTGCAGGCTTGTGTGATGTATGAAATGAGTTGCATAAGGCATGTATATGAAGCTGTGATAGGTCAGAATAGTTGAGGTTGGTTGTACTTGAGGTATGGGCACATGGAAGGCTTGGATTTGGGCATGTCTTGGTTCAGCAGAGATCAAGGAGGTCCATAGAAACTGATTTGGGGTGCTGATGCAAGTGCATGAGAAGATTCATGCCATTTTGCAAATTTGAAGAACTTTGGCCCTTTTGGAATTTCTTGAAGTTCAAGGCATGAAAGTGAATGATTCTTGGGCCAATTCTGATCAAAATGAGTTGCACTATGATGGTATGATGTTTAGAGATGCATTAAAGGTCATGAAATTGCTTGGCAAGTGGTTTTGCAAAAATCCCTCTTTTGTGTATTCTTGAAAATTATAGGATTTTTGCCAACTTTGAAAGATCATAACTTGAGTTCCATAATGAATTAGAACATGTTCTTGTACTTTTTGAAAAGGGAAAGACATAGTATACAACTTTCATGACCAACAATTTTTCATTTGAAGCATTTTTGGTTGAGAAAGAGGAGGTTGAAGAACTTCCCCAAAATAGAAAGTTTCCATTACAAGTCATTTCCATTTTTGGCAACTTTTGGTTTAGCTCAAATTTCTTCAATTTTATGAACTTAGAAGCACTTAAATGATCAAATAAAGATCATATACCTTCAATTTGATGAAAATATCACTTTGGTTCCATTGTTGGGGGCCTCAGATGCCCTGATTTTGCTCTGACTTGCTCAAGAAGTTACCCAGTGAACAAATGACTTCCACAATGAATTTCTTCATCAAACTTGGTATACATGATCCTTATAACATCTTAAGAACATTAGAAACAAGAATGACCCAAAAATTTGGAGTTAAGGCCTCTGAAACCAAAACCCTAATTTTGGTCATCTATGTAGTGAAAACCCTAGCTCTGCTTCCATGCCTTGCCAGTTTTTGTGATTTCTTGACTTCCTTGAACTTTGAAGGATATAATATGATGATAGAACACACATGGACCCTCTTGGAATGATTGGAGTTCTTTGGAGTGGCTCAGATGGAATCTTAGATTACTCAAATCACAAACCCTAGATGCAGATGAACTTGAACTACACAGTGAAACAAATATGCAATATGAGGTGTAATGCTTATGTTGATGCAAACATGAAAGATCAAAAGCCGTAGTGTAAAAATGAGTGAGGGAAAATTTGGGGTGTTTACAACTGCCCCTATTCAAACATGAGTTAGCTGTGCAGGATGTAAGTGCCTGGCTTAACAGACAAACAAGATAACTTGTGGTTGAATACCAAAGACAATCTAAAATTTGCACTCACTGGATTGAAGAAGAAAAGGGATATAAATTGTAAAAGGTAGTATAGTATGATTATCAAATGAAGGCGATGGAGGACGACCATCGAGCAGAGGACGACTGTCGGGGATAAAACGGTAAGCAAAGCAATGATGGGGACGGCCGACAAGCTGGGGGGATAAAGAGACCACGACGGGGATGGCAGGTAAAGAAACAAGGTTCTATGGGGATTAAAGTAAGGGAAATGATGGGGACGGCCATCAGGTTTGCAAAGTAATGTAACCAACGATGGGGACGGCCACCGGTCTAAGGAATAAATGAAATAATGATGAGGGACGGTCATCAAAGGTGAAGGACGATCACCTAGCAGGTGATGGGTGCGCTTTATCACGACATAGGACGAATGTCGGATAGAAAAATTCGACGATGGGGACGGCCATCGGATGAGCATGATGAAGGACGATCATCAAGAGGTGAAGGACGATCACCTAGCAGGGTGCGGCTGCTCTCGGGGTTGTATCATGACATAGGACGAATGTCGGATAACAAAATCAACGATGGAGACGGCCATTGGATAAAATGATGAAGGACGATCATCAAAAGGTGAAGGATGATCACCTAGCAGGGGACGGCTGCTCTTTATCATGACATAGGACGAATGTCGGATAAAAAAAAGGGTTCCAATAATGGAGATCCCGCTGGGGAAAGGATGAGGGACGGTCATCCAAAGGTGAAGGACGATCACCTGGCAGGGTATGGCTGCCGAAAGCATCGCGACATAGGGCGAATGTCGGATAGAAGAAAGTTGTTTTGTTGGGGAGATGGTAAACACGGACGAGTGTTTACGCTTTCCGAAGTAAAAGGTATATGTGTTTGACACTGTGTATAGATTAAAGATGCGGACGGGCATCCTTAAGACCATGATACAGATGAGTATCGGTAGAAACAAACGCCGACGTGTGTTCAAAGATGATAGTACGAACGAGTACCAACTGGTTAACAAAGAACACAGTCGAGTGTCGAATTCGTTTGAGTAGTGATATATATATACAAGGTACGAACAAGTTTCAGAGACATCTGTATAAGTATGAGAGAGTTTTGTGAAGTATGAGCAAGACATGGACGAGTGTTCAACTTGCTGGAGAAAGGTGACACGAACGAGTGTCAGAAGAGAAAGTGTATAAGTTGTGAAAAAACATTTGTATATGAGAGTGTAAAAGGTGTTTCTACGACTTGTGGGGATAGGATGACACGGACGGGTGTCGACAAGAGTGTACTATGAAGAAGTGTTTGGTTTGCAACAAGTGATTGGGCAACCGTGCTGGAGAAGGGTGTCACGGACGGGTGTCAACAAGGGTATGTATAGGTTTCTGGATGCAAAGAGGATATTCTTGCTCATATCTGCGGGGGATGATATGACACGGACGAGTGTCGAAGAGGGTATATATGAACAAGCACTTGTTGGAGAGTGCAAAGGGGATGCTTTGGCTTTTTTATTTGCAAGGAATGTGAGTTTGTATATACATTGCTGATGAGATACTAAGGGTATTTGCAGGTGACTGGCTCGAACCTGGCTTGTTATCATGCAAATGTTTGATTTTTGTCGTAATGCTTTGTGTTAGACGGAATGCTACGCTCTGTGGGGAAAAATGATGTGAATGCTATGATTATGCAAAAAGAAAACTGATCTGAAATTCGGATCCTGCTGTTGTAAAGATCTCTGGCTGATCTGCTTGGAGGGATGTCCTAGCTGGGGAAGATCATTGGCAGATCTGTTTAAGAAATACAACTCTGATTGGGAAAATAGATCATTGGTCGACCTATCCCGTAAGGAGGAATCCAGCTGGGGAGAAGGAAACTTCCGTCACTTTGTTTTGTAAGAGTTTTAGGCATTGCTCTTCTGGGGCTGAGGCTGGAACTTCTGTGGGGAGATTGGCTGGGGATGCCCATTTTGAGTAGACCTGTGTTAGGAATGAGGATGCTTTGACAACTCCGCTGGGGAAAATCATCCCAGATATTGTTCGGGGAGGAGGTATGTCGGGGAAGTGTGCTTGGCATGCCCCATGTTGCGTATTGAATATCTGCAATCTGTTAAGATAAGAAACGCACAAGCATCCCGAGGTATCCCTTACCGGATTTCGTCATAGGAGTTAGATATTCCTGAAAGTAAATACATTTCCTGCAAGCATTTATTAAGAATGGCTCATTTGTTTTATGCAAACATTATATCATAGGTATTGGACATTTTGCAAACGAAACAAAAATGTACAAAACAAGGTGTGACTGAAAACTCTGATTTTATTAATCTGGGTGCCCTGAATTGGCAGATACAGTCAAAGAAACAGATCCCCTGGAATGAGGAGATTGTTACAAATTGAAAAAGTGAAAGTGATGGCAATGTTGACGACGCTCCAGGTGAGCTCCCTTTGCTATGACCTATATGACCTTGACGTTCTTCTCATCTTGATTTTCTGAAGAAGGTTGATTCTGACCGATGCTTTATCCTTTTGGAGCCTGCCATGTTGTGAGTGATACAGACGAATTCAGAATGCAGTTGTTCGCTTATTCCCTGATTTTGCATGGATCGCCCTTTTGGGTTTTCAATCCACCGGGATACCCATTTTTGCCTGAGTTGTCCAATGCGGCTTTTCAACTCAGCGGGCATACATTTTTATTCAATTTTCCCTTAGTTTTGCCCGAGTCTTTTATTCTGTTTTTGACTCGCCTGGATGCCTTATTTTTGCCTGGACTTACATTCTGTTTTTATGTCCAGCGGGTCATTTTATGCGAAGTATTTTTTAACTACATCTGAATTCATAGTGGATAAGAAATCTGCACCATCCATAGTAGTGAGCATCAGAGCTCCACCAGAGAAAACCTTCTTTACTATGAATGGACCATCGTAATTTGGAGCCCACTTGCCCCTGTGGTCCGTATGAGGAGGAAGAAGTCTTTTCAGCACAAGATCTCCCACTTGGTATTCCTGAAGCCTGACTTTCTGATCGAAGGCTTCCTTCATTCTTTTCTGATATAACTGCCCATGACAGATCACAGCTAATCTCTTTTTTTCGATCATATTCAGTTGATTGTACCGAGATCAGACCCATTCTGCTTCATTTAGTTTGACATCCATCAGTACCCGTAAGGAGGGTAATTCAACTTCAACAGGTAGGACTGCCTCCATACCATACACAAGCTGATATGATGTTGCCCCAGTGGATGTTCTGATTGAGGTACGGTACCCATGCAAGGCAAATGGTAGCATTTCATGTCAGTCTTTGTATGTAACTACCATCTTTTGCACAATCTTCTTGATGTTTTTGTTAGCTGCCTCAATAACGCCATTCATCTTTGGCCTGTAAGGAGAAGAGTTGTGATATTGAATTATGAAGTCCCGACACTGCTCTGCCATCATTTTGTTGTTCAAATTGGAACCATTATCGGTAATGATTCGCTCGGGTACTCCATATCGACAGATGATGTCTCTTTTCAGGAATCTGGCGACCACTTGTCTGGTGACGTTTGCATATGAAGCTGCTTCAACCCATTTGGTAAAGTAATCAATGGCTACCCGGATGAATCTATGGCCATTTGAAGCAGTAGATTCAATATTTCCAATCATGTCAATGCCCCACATGGCAAAGGGCCAAGGTGAAGACATCACGTTCAAAGGATTTGGAGGCACATGCATTTTGTCTGCGTAGATCTGACATTTATGGCACTTTCTGGAATAGGCACAACAGTCTGCATCCATTGTAATCCAGTAATAACCTGATCGTAACAATTTCTTAGCCATTGCATGTCCTCCAGCGTGGGTACCAAAAGATCCTTCATGCACCTCGTGCATCAGCAAGTCTGCTTCTTTCTTTTCAACACATATGAGAAGAACCATGTCAAAGTTTCTCTTGTATAATGAACCATCAGCATTAAGGAAGAAACTATCGGCCAGCCTTCTTAATGTCTTCTTATCATTGAATGATGCCCCAAGTGGGTATGTCTGATCCTCTAAGAAGCTTTTGATGTCATGGACCAAGGCTTGTCATCTTTAGCAATATCCACGGAAAATACATATGCTGGTCGGTCTAGTCTAGATACCGAAATCCGAGGTACGTAATTGGCAGTTTGAACCTTGATCATGGAGGAAATGGTAGCTAAAGCATCTGCGAACTGATTTTCATCTTGAGGGATATACTCAAGTTTGACTATTGTGAAGAAAGTCAATAACCTCCTCGTGTAGTCACGATATGGAATCAGATGCTCTTGGTGAGTATACCATTTGCCAATGGTCTGATTGATTACCAAAGCTGAATCTCCGAATACGTTCAATGTCTTGATCCTGAGGTCAACAACTTCCTCAAGACCCGTGATACAGGCTTCGTATTCAGCTTCGTTGTTAGTGCAGGCAAAAGTGAGTTTTGCTGAGAAAGGCATATGAACTCCTTTAGGTGTAATGAGTACTGCACCAACTCCCCGACCATTCATATTGACAGCCCCATCAAACATCATTGTCCACTCTTCTTCTAGGTCAGGCCCTTCAGTGTGAACATGCTCTTCATGATCTTTTGCTTTCAGAAACATGATGTCTTCATCAGGGAAGTAAAATCTCATGGGCTGGTAATCATCAATGGGTTGCTCAGCTAGATAGTCAGACAATACACTGCCTTTGATGGCCTTTTGAGATGTGTACTGAATGTCATACTCTGTCAGAATCATTTTCCATCTTGCAACCCTTCCGGTAAGTGTTGGCTTCTTAAATATGTACTTGACTGGATCCATCTTTGAGATCAACAAGGTAGTGTGAGTCAACATATACTGTCTTAGTCGGCGAGCAGCCCACGCTAAAGCATAACAAGTTTTCTCGAGCAGTGAATAACGTTGTTTACAGTTGGTAAATATTTTGCTTAGGTAGTATATTGCATACTCTTTTCGACCAGACTCGTCACGCTGGCCCAACACACACCCCATTGATCCTTCTAATACAATCAGGTACATTATTAGAGGTTTTCCTTCAACTGAAGGCATAAGAATTGGAGGTTCTTATAGGTACTCCTTGATTTTGTCAAAATCCTTCTGACAATCTTCGTTCCACCTGACCGTTTATTCCTTTCTTAACAATTTGAACAAGGGCTCACAGGTTGCAGTGAGGTGAGATATGAACCTTGATATGTAGTTCAATCTACCTAAGAACCCCCGAACTTATTTTTTTGTCCTAGGTGCAGGCATCTCTTGAATGGCTTTGACTTTGTCAGGGTCAACTTCAATTCCCTTTTCACTTACAATAAATCCCAGCAACTTACCGGAACGCACCCCGAATGTGCATTTGTTGGGGTTTAGCTTCAGCTGATACTTTCTCAGACGCTTGAACAACTTCAGCAAATTTACTAGATGATCTTCTTCAGTGAGGGACTTGGCAAACATGTCATCCACGTAGAATTCAATTTCTTTGTGGATCATATCGTGGAATAATGTTACCATAGCCCGTTGATAAGTTGCACCGACATTCTTCAGTCCAAATGACATTACCTTGTAACAAAATGTGCCCCATGGTGTGATGAAGGTAGTCTTCTCCATGTCTTCGGGTGACATTCTGATTTGATTATACCTAGAAAAACCATCCATGAAAGAAAATACCAAGAATTGAGCTGTGTTGTCGACCAATACATCAATGTGAGGTAATGGGAAATCGTCCTTTGGGCTAGCTCAGTTCAGATCCCGGTAATCCACACACATCTGTACTTTGCCATCTTTCTTAGGAACTGGTACAATATTAGCGACCCACGGCGGGTAACTAGTTACAGTGAGGAAACCGGCGTCCCACTATTTTTGTACTTCTTCTTTAATCTTCATGGCCATATCCGGACGAGTACGGTGTAGCTTCTATTTCACTGGAGGACATTCTTCATTCAAGGGCAGCTTGTGCATAACAATATTCGTATCTAGACCTGGCATGTCTTAATAGGACCAAGCAAAGACGTCAACGTATTCTCGAAGCATGTCAATAAGCTGTTCTTTTACTGAAGCCTGCAGACTGGCCCCAATCTTCAATTCTTTCAAATCCTCTTCGGTGCTGAGATTAACTGTTTCAACCTCCTCCTGATGAGGTGTAATCACTTTCTCTTCCTGTATCAACAATCTGTCTAACTCTTCAAGTAACCCATAGTCTTCTTCAACCCCTTCATCAGCTTGATTAATTGGATTGTCGAAGTCATACAAGGTCATAGCAGTGCCGTTGTCGGTGCAATCTGGAGGATAATCTCTGCAAGGGTTGAGATTGTTTTATTTTAGTGATCAGTTTCAATCTTGTTTAGAAAAAGTGAAAATGAAGTTATTTATTTTGAAAACATTTCCATTTCATTTTTTTGTACAAAAATTGAAAAATGAAAAGACAGTGAGCGAAAAAGAGACTTGTTTGCAAAAGATGTCCGATATTCATTGATTAATCCATTTGCACAAAATTACAATATGAACCTATTACAAAATGAGTCCTGACACCTTGGGCAAGATGCAGGACTTGATGCATGCTAAAAAGACAGGAAATAATAATTACTCTGCAGGAGTAACCCTTATAATTTCCTGGGAAAACCAGTTAAGGACTTGGTTCCCCGGGATCCTTGGACGTATCCAGCTCTCCAGGTTGCGGTCGCTTTTCGCCTCGTCTTCCAGGTTGTTAACAGCATCTGGGGTGAGCATCCCCCCACTGATGAACTTGGGCTCTTTTGAAGCCTCTTGTTAATCTTATCGGAATGGTCTGTAACCCAAACCGAATCTATCCTCCTTCTTTTCCACTGGTAGCAGCTTGCCCCAGCCTTGAGCATTACCTTCTTCAACAAACTTCCGGTCTTGCTGATAGGAGACAATTGAAGTACCCATCCTATCCTCCTGGGATGCAGCAAATACTTCAGTCGTCACCTTATTGACATTCAAGGCCTCGAACCCTTGGCTCATAGTTTCATGGATCTCACCATCCATCTCAATATACTTGTATGTAGCCAGATGGCTAACAAATATGTCCTCTTCACCACAGATGGTGATAATCTGTCCTTCCCACTCATATTTCAATTTATGCTGAAGGGTCGACATTACTGCACCTGCGGCGTGAATCCTTGGTCGACCCAACAAACAATTGTAGGCCGGCTGAATGTCCATCACATAAAAAGTAGTCTTAAAGACCTGTGGACCGATTATCACTGGCAGCTCCACCTCTCCAAGAACAGACCTCTTGGATCCATCAGAAGCCCTGACCACAAGGTTTCTTGGTCGGAGAGCTATCCCATCATATTCGAGCTTGATAAGAGCTTTCTTGGGTAAGACATTGAGTGAGGACCCAGTGTCTACAAGAACATGAGATAGTGCAGCTCCTTTGCACTCCAAGGTTATGTGCAAAGCTTTGTTGTGGTGACGTCCTTCTGTTTTCAAATAAACATCAGTGAAACCTAGCCCATGGCTAGTATTAACATTAGACACCACTGTTTCCAACTGATTCATTGTGATCTCTTCTGGCACGTAGGCAGCATGCAGAACTTTGAGTAGTGCATCCCGATGGGCTTCGGAACACAACAGCAGGGATAGTATAGAGATCTTAGAAGGAGTCTAGTGGAGCTGGTCCACAACTTTATAGTCACTTCTTTTAATTATCCTCATAAATTCATCCACATCCTGATCAAAGGATGATTTATGAGTCTCTTTTGGTGTAGATTCTTCAGGTATCACACTCTTCCCTTTGGCTTTGGCAGCAGCCTCTGCCTTAGTATTAATTCTTGAAACTTATGATGCAATGAGACGTCCGCTTCGAGTGAAGCCTCCGCCTCCCCCGACATTATCCACTTGGGGAGCAGGAACTGAAGAATTAAGAAGGACTTTTTCTCCATTGCAGTAAAGGTCATCACCATAATGCCATGGTACAACACTTTCTTTGTCATAAGGAATTGGCCCGAGCACCGTGATGGTGACTGGGCTTACTGCAGCAGATGTTGGAACCGTAATTGTCTGTGGATCATAGAAGATAGTGACAGGACTTCTTGTGGATGTTGGTGGTGATGAATTGAAGCTTGGTTGAAACTGTTGTTGAGATTGTTGAAAGTTGCTGGAGTTCGGGACCGTTGTAGGGTCATAATAAATAGTAACTGTGGAGACATCATTGTTGGTGGTTGCTGGAGTTGTAGAAGGAGATGAAATGGAACTGTTGTTTGTTTAAGTGAAGGAAGAAATGGTTGCTGAAGTTGTAGATGAATCAGTAGGAACAATGGTTGTTGCAGTTGTAGAAGAATCACTTGTTTTTGACAAAAGAGTTGCTGGTGTTGTAGAAGCAGCTGTGGTTATTTGCAGAATGCCTTCGCTGATCAAGCCATTAATTCCACTCCTCAAGCTTGAACACCCATTCTCGGAGAGTTTGCATGATTCACAACAGGCCTCACAACCTGGAAACACTTGGCATTTCAAAAGCTGGGCTTTAACCTCTGCCAGAGGTGTCTGAATACGTGCAATATCTTCTATCAAACTCATGGGTGAGCCTTCCTCTATAGCATTAATCCTTGGCCCACTGTGGCTCGACATAGGATTTTTCATGACATTGGGAGGTGGTGCAAAGTTCAGGGCCTTTGAATCTACCAGATCTTGGACCTTCATATGCAGAGCTCTGCATTTTTCCGTAGAGTGACCAGGTGCGTTAGAATGAAAAGCACACATAGAGTTGACATCGTAGTTTCTTGGAAGGTTCTAAGAATCAGGTGGAGCCAATGTCCTCAACTCAACAAGATTGAGCTTCAGGAGTTGTGGCAGCAGTGTGGCACATGGCATTGGAATAGGGTCAATCACCCTGTTGATCTGAGATGGTCGCTGTTGAAAAGGGAGTTGTTGATTGTTGTTATTATTGTTGTTGATTGTTGTTATTATTGTGGTTGTTGAGTATACTGAGGAGGTGGAGCAGGGATAGTAACAGCAGCAACTGTTCTGGGTAGGTATTGGGGTCTCCCTCTTCCCATGTGTACAGAGTTTGTCTCACCAGATCTACGGGGCCCAGCAAATGGCTTCCTTGTACTGCTTGAACTGGCACCGTTGTCGGAGATCTTTCCCATCTTTAGTAGGCTCTCTATTCTTTCCCCGACTATCACCACATCTGCAAAGCTGGTGGAAGAAAATGCAGCCAATCTATCAATGTAGGTTCCCTGGAGAGTATTCATGAACATGTCTGCCATCTCCCTTTCAGACATCGGGGGTTGAACGGCAGTAGCTAGTTGCCTCCACCTTAAGGCATAATCCCTAAAGATTTCACGGGAAGACTGAGACATTCCCATCAGAAGGGTCCTGTTTGGAGCCATGTCCAGATTATATTGATACTGACGGATGAAAGCTTCAGCCAAGTCTTTCCAGTTTCTTACTATGGCTCTAGTAAAGTGGGAATACCATTCTCGGGATGCCCCTGTCAAGCTATCCTCGAAGTAAAACATCCACAGTTTCTCGTCCATGGTGTATGCTTTTAATATTACAAAGAAAGAGTGAAGGTGGGTGCGTGGGCAGGATGTGCCATTATATCTTTCAAAACACGAGGGCTTGAACTTGTGAGGAATTCTCACCCCTTCCACCAATCCCATGTCCATGACATCAAAACCTAGAGAGTTTTGGGATTCAAGAGACCTTAGCTTCTCTACAATTTCATCTAAACTTCGTCTCCAGCCCCCACCACTGTAAACTGCTCTTCTTGAGGATCTTCCTGCAAGACCCTTCCTCCAGCAGTGTTACCCTGAGTATTTCTTATGGAATTGATATCTGGGTTCAGATGAGGTCCAAACTCTGGTGGATCAGTGCGAGGCTGCACGTGATCATTGTTACTGGTACCTCCTGTACCTGGATGGTGTTCTTCGGGAGTTTGTCGCTCAACTAATTCCCTCATTCTCTCCTGGCTCTGAGCTAGACCAGTCATTACTGTCATGAATTGAGTCATCTGATTCCTCATCTCAACCCTTTCATTGGCCATATGGGTCCTCACTTCATTCAAGTCTTGTTGAAGTTGATCCATCTGTAGTCCCAGAAGGTTGTTTCTTGTCGGGTACCGGTGTATTCTGTTGACAGGGAACACTCTTCTGCGAGCAATGTTTCCTGAAACCACAACAAAGTGAGAAACAACAATAAAACAAAAACCTACAAAACAAAGAAAATGTTAGTATGCAATGCAGGATGCCTATTTATTTTCCAAGGGTATCCGGTTTGGTTCTTTTGTTTTGACCCTTCCAAACCTCGAGGAAATGCTGATGATGTTGTAGAGAGAGATAAAGCCCACCAATAATACAAACCATATATATTATAAATAGCGAAGATACATAGTTTGATTACAATAACATTCCCATGGTGGGTCAAAATACAACAACAAAATCAAAAGTACAACAAAAGGAAAGTACAAGTACAAGGAAATCAATCATCCAATCCAAAGTCATCCTCTCTGACTTCCTTAAGGAGGGCCTCAGTCACTGGACCTACTGGGTGTTCTATGAAAGTCCTGGTGAGGAGGTTTCTGGTAGCAATGGCATTGGTCAACTTCTTATGTTTATCCTGATCCTTTGACCTCTTCAACCCCGCCCGGTGTTTCAATTCAGATATCTCCTTCTGTGTTGTTATCAAGGCTGCCTGATTCCTCTTCTCGCTAGCCTCCTGTTTCTATATCTTAGCTTGAGTTTTCTTATCTTCCTGTGCACGGGCTTCAGTGATCCTGATCCACCTAGCCTGGCTCTCCTCTAGATAATGCTCTGCCCTAGCCTTCTGAGTCTTTGCTTCCTTGCAAGCATTCTTCAGTACTAATTCCCCTGCCCTAGCCTTTCTGATGTAGTCATCCATCTTCTCAATCTTGGTCAAGTGTTCAATCCTGAGCCTCTCTAACCTCTCATTATCTAGACGGCTGTCATTCCTCTCCTAGAGGGTCTTCTTCAAGGCTTCAGAGAGTTGAGTATTCCTCTCTTTTAGTTTCTCAAACTCCTCCAAACTGACAGTAGCTGCAAGTTGCACTGTTGAAGGTCCAAGTACATCTTCTAAGGTGAATGGCATCCGGGTGATCTGTGCCCTGGTACGAGACCAATCAAGATACTGTATTGAAGCTATATTGTTGCATTTTCCCAAAATGGTTGTTCCTTTGGTCTCGTGTTGTCCCAGGCCCAGGCTGCCTGTCTGACAACAGCAGAGTTGTGCTAGATTTCACAATAGAGGGTTTCAGTCAAGTCTTTCCCTCTTAGGGGATGAACCAAAGCATATCCTAACTGTCTCTTGAAGAGCAAAGGGTTGTAGTTGATGCAACCTTTTACTCCAATCAAAGGCACATTCGGATATTGCCCACAGCTAGTAATGATGTCTTTGCCTTTGGTGCTCTGAGTGCACCATCTGATGTCTTCTGATGTCAAGGAAATCAATCTCTTAGCCCAATTCTTTGGCTGGTGAGGGTTTAGGAAAGTATCTGATTTTGGCAAGTGTCTTAACAACCAATAGTAATAGAGGGGAGCACAACATCTGACTAGTCTTCCTCTTTGCTTCTCATTCCTCTGGTGTACTGAATAGTAGAAGTCTCCAAGCAAGGTGGGAACTGGGTTCCTTAGTAAGAACAGGTGAATAGCATTCTTGCTTACAAACTTTGGCTCGTCTGCAAACAAGATAACTCCATATATGATGAGGGCTAAGAGTGCACAAACAACATCCCACTTTCCTGCTACAGCATGCAGGGTGGCCTGGGAGATCAAAAAGTCCAAGTGAAGGGCCTGGAACTCCAGCCTTGGTGGTCATGCTCTGATCAATGAGGGCAGGCTCCAAATTCAATGCCCTAGCTATGTGTTCAATCTTGGGAGCAACCATCTCAGGGTTGAAAGGAATCCCTCTCATGATAGGAACTCCCAACAACATGGAAAATTATTCTAGCAGAGGTCCCAACTGAAAATCAGGAAATATGAAGCATCTGAGAGGAGGATCATAAAACTGCAAACAGGTGTGGATCATGCTCCTCTGGGATGCATCCAGGTCCATGATCATGTCCAATATGCCTCCATAATGTTCCCTGAATAATGGGACATGATCAGGGGTGATGAGAGACTGGACCTGCCTGATGCCTGTCAGGGTGGGCTCAAAGAAGTGGTATGTGATGTTGCTCTTCCTGGAAGTGTCCATGTTGAGGTAAACCCTGATGAAGGTGATTGCTGAAGATGCTGAAGACAACTGAAGGAGATTCTCTGACAAACTGATGAAGGTGCTGGAGAAGATATCTGAAGAAGTCTGAGCAGCAGAATAGGTCAAAACCAAACCAAAAAATAATAAGGTGGATACCCTGTAAAAAAATAGACAAATGTTAAATGATGCAAAAATGATGTATACAGAATGATATGCAAAGGATTTATGATCAAGTGCTGGATCTGGTATCTGCCTTGATAGGGTCCACGTGTGTTCATAAGTCCGAATGGAGGCTTTAGAAAACCAGTAACCAGGGGGGGACTCAAATAAAGAGTCACAAATCCAGGGTTTCACAAGAACTGTCCAAAGTGGTGCATTCTTAAAACAACATTAGTAACAAGGGTATGATGAGGCCAAGGGTTACTGCGAACCTGTAAACATCCCAACCCCCTCACATGTATTGTTCTAGAACAAGGATCCTCAGACTTGGATCAGTTATGAGAAGTGTAAACACTTCTAACCCGGAGGTACAATGTTTACAGTAACCATAAAAGATCCTCCTCTAATTCACCTCAGATTCTGGAGGTCATAAAAGGGTCATCCAGACTTAGCAGGCTTCCCAGATAGCCCTAGTACTACAGGAAATCCGTAGCACAGATTTCTCAAGAAGAAACCCATGTCTGAACCATGTTTCATATTCCCGCACCAGACCGAAATGGAATGGGAAAGAATATGAAGCCACTCTAGCCTATGTGTGACTCAGGTCCCCGGTATGGAACCTTAATCACTCAATGATCCCCCACCCACCAAGGAAACAACAGATCCAACACATATGATAATGACAGTATGAAATGCATAAAACTGTAAATGAAAGCAATAAATAAAGTTGTACATAAAGCAATAAATAAAGTAATAAATAAGCACAAGTAGCACATAACACCCCCGTAAACACAAATCAAACAAGCGCTAGGAGGAACCCACAAAAAGAACCAGAAGCCCTGGTTGCAATATAAGGATCCCCAGCAGAGTCGCCAAGCTGTCGCTCCCCCGAAAAGACACCTGGTCAGATAGGGTACAGACGCGAACGGTCGGCGAAAGGAGAAAATGAAATGAAGATGAATAGAGTCGCCAGCTAGGCATTTTTATCCCGAAGGAAAGGTAATGCTGCATAAACCTATAAGATATAGATAAGACGGTTGCGAACCAGAGAAACTAAGAAAGGGGGTTGGTTACAACCTGGGAAGGTATTAACACCCAGATTGTCCGTCGTACTCGACGAGATCCACGCTTAAAAGATTGTGTTTAAAGGGGTACGTGTATGTGCTATCTGTGTGCAAGATTTGGAAAAGAATATACAACTGTCAGTGCAAAAGGTGAATGCTCAAGAATGAGGCTTAAAAGAGAATGCTGAAATAGGGGGAGGACAGAGAAACTTTTGTTCGATAACAGTTAAGTTATGCCTACGTATCCTCTCGTGCAATGAGGAAGTCATAACACTGTAGTTCGACTCAAAGAGACTGGATGATTTGACTGTGAACTGCTTGCTTGTCTATGCTCAAGTGTATGACTTGTCTGGCTCGAGTGCTAACTGTCTTGCATTAGACGGAAGAAGCAAGTTCTCGCTTATGAATGAGTGTGATGAGAAAAGAATCCCGAAGAAGACGATTATTGTTTGTTTTTGTGTTTTCAGTCTTTTATTGTTTTTGGTGTTTTGCATAAGTTAATGAGCTTAAGCCTAAATCAAAAGCTTGTAAACTCATTATATCCTCCCTAATTAGGGATAATGAGAATACTTAAGTATGAGATAAGCATCTCAACTTAGTTTCCATGATGATGTAGGATTAAGATCATTAACCTACTTCTGATTATTTAGATGTTTTTGGTTTTTTGTTTAGTGTTAAGTAATGAGTTTAAACCATAATCAAGGATTAGTGAACTCATTGCACTATCCTAATAGAAGGATAATAGATGAGCACACTTAAGCCGAGGAAGATACCTCAACTTAATCCATGGTTAGGGATTAAATTCATGACAAAACAAGCCTTTATTAAGTGGATTTTAAAGATGAGATTAAGAAGTGAATTTTATGATTTGTAAGACAACTTGAGGGGGACTTGTCCATTAAACATTAGGGTTAGTACTTCTTAACCAATAAAGGAAGAATTAGAACCCTAATCTAAGGCCCAAGTTACAAGTTAATGTCTTAGTGATTATTAGATGGATTGATTAAGAGGTTTAAACAAATTAAGGGTTTAACACTTAGGATTAAATTTATACACTCCATCCTTAAGAGAAGGATGCAGGCATATCCCTAATTCCAAAGTCCTAAGACCTTAAAGGTTTAGTCTCTAATGATGAGATGAGAAGAGGGACACAAAGAAGACTCAAAGGTAAAAACTAAGGGGGGGCTAATCACAACCCTAATTATTATCATGCTTGGGTGTTCCTATGGTTTGTAAGGTTTGAGAAAGATCTTCAAGGAAGCCACCAATGGAAGAAGCAGATGGAAGGAGGAAGAGGCAGAAGAAATAAGTTACTTACTTCATTGAAGAAGATTAGTAACTTAGAGAAAGAAAGTGAGAGATGAACATGAATGAGAAAGCCCACTCAAAGACAATTAAAAATGCAGAAAAGATGCATATGAAGAAGATGAAGAGAAATGAGAAGTGAAGGCAAATCCACTTCTCAAGTTAACTTACCACCTGAAAATGTTAGCACAAGATGCATAAGGAAAGAGATGAAATGGAATGAAGCATATGCAATGACAAAATCAAAACCAGAAGCATACACATGATGTAAATGATGCTATGACATGATGCAAAGGTATACCAAGTGCAATGAATGGTCATACAAGAGAATGGATGCAAATGAAGCATGCTTTGAAGTTTGAAAGTTCATGAAGTTTAATGAAAGGAAATGAATGCAAATCATGGCAAATGAATTAAGAAATGATCAAGAATGATTCTAACATGTCCAAAGATGTCTAAGATGACATGTGAATGCATGAAATGTCATGGCAAGTTCATGTATGGATGCATATGCAAGATGAATGCAAATGAAGATACAAAATTAGGGTTTTAAAGCAATATGAGATGCATATGGCAAAGACAGAAGCAAACGACATGATAAAAATTTGAAATCACACTCAAACAAACCCTAAACCTATGCTAGGTTACTATCCAAAGGGGGAAGTCAGAAGCTAAACCTAGAAGGAGTTATGAATTTCCTAAGTTTCTAGGGTTTTTTGGGTGATCTTCAATGAAAAATGCTAAGCAAATTGAACATGAAAGACAAATTCATGCTAAAAATATCCTAGAAACTACATGATATTCACAAAACAATGCAAAAAGAATCATCTTCAAACTTTTCTTGGTTAGGCAGAAAAGATTTTTCTAAGTTAGGGTTCAAAAATAGGATTTAAATGACCCTTAATTCAAACAAAATTCTCAAATGATCATCAAACCTAAAAAGAAATTTGTATGAATAGTTTGAAAATGTTTCTAAATGCAAAGGGATGATTCTTGATTTTTTTGATGATTTTTAGAAACTTAAATGGTATTTTAATTAATTAAATTCAATTAATTAATTAAAATAAACATTGAAATATTTTAAAAATACAATTTTTATGCAAAAAATAAAATAAAAATCATTTTCTAGTTAAGAAAAATATTTGGAATAAAAATGCAAAGGGAAATATTTTTGGGATTTTTCTAACTATTTTAAAATAATTATGCAAGAAAAAGCAATTAAAATGAAATAAAAATCAAATTAAATGAAAGTATGACAATCTGATGGATGAGATTCAAAGATGAGGGAAAATGGTTGACTGGCGCGCAGACCAAGGGTTGGGATTGTTTCTGACCTAATTTTAATTAATTAATTTAATTAATCCTGATTAATTTTTAATGATCAATCTCACCCGTCCACACACGTGCGAGAAACATGATCCTAAGGCTGACATTTAAACTTCCCCTAAACCCTAATTAATCTCAGACGGCCGGAACAGTGCTCCGGTCGTCTTCTCTGGTCACTCCCCTCACCTGAAACACTCAAAACGCATCCCCAAGACCCCTAAAGCTCCAGAATCAATCCTTAAACATCATAGAACACAAGTCCAACAACAAAAACAATTTCTCATGCATCAAAATGAAGAATCGAAGAAGAACATTTTTAGGTCAAAACTTTCAGAATTTCATGAAATCCTCATTTCTCAACTATTTTCAAAAATAAAGACATCTAGATGATCAGCATATCACATAGAATCAATTAGTAACTTAAAAAACAAGTTCTAGGAAAAAAAGTTCTTGATGATACCTGAGCTGGAGATTTCGAAACTGGAGCTTTCTGACCACTTCTTTGATAAGGAGTTTATAAGGAGTGTTTTGAAGGTTTCAGTTCATAGGTGATGGAAATCGTGTTTTTGGTTCTTAAGGTTTCAGGCTTGTTTGATGGTTGGAAAATGATCTGGAGAGTGTATGGAGATGATTGGTGAAAGAATTTTGGAGTTATGATGGATGGTTTTTGAAATTCGAAGAGATGAAGTTTGAGAGTGATTTTTGGTAATCTGAGTTGTATGTTCTTGCAGGCTTATGTGATGTATGAAATGAGTTGCATAAGGCATGTATGTGAAGCTGTGATAGGTCAGAATAGTTGGTGTGGGCTATGCTGATTGGTATGGGGTGATTTGCAAAAAGTCAAGGTTGGTTGTACTTGAGGTATGGGCACATGGCAGGCTTGGATTTGGGCATGTCTTGGTTCAGTAGAGATCAAGGAGGTCCATAGAAACTGAATTGGGGTGCTGATGCAAGTGTATGAGAAGATTCATGCCATTTTGAAAATTTGAAGAACTTTGGCCCTTTTGGAATTTCTTGAAGTTCAAGGCATGAAAGTGAATGATTCTTGGGCCAATTCTGATCAAAATGAGTTGCACTATGATGGTATTATGTTTAGAGATGCATTAGAGGTCATGAAATGGCTTGGCAAGTGGTTTTGCAAAAATCCCTCTTTGGTGTATTCTTTAAAATTATAGGATTTTTGCCAACTTTGAAAGATCATAATTTGAGTTCCATAATGAATTAAACATGTTCTTTTACTTTTTGAAAAGGGAAAGACCTAGTCTACAACTTTCATGACCAACAATGTTTCATTTGAAGCCTTTTTGGTTGAGAAAGAGGAGGTTGAAGAACTTCCCCAAAATGGAAAGTTTCCATTACAAGTCATTTCCATTTTTGGCAACTTTTGGTTTAGCTCAAATTTCTTCAATTTTTTGAACTTCCAAGCACTTATTTGATCAAATAAAGATCATATAACTTTAATTTGATGAAAATATCACTTTGGTTCAATTAATGGGGGCCTCATATGCCCTGATTTTGCTTTGACTTGCTCAAGAAGTTACCCAATGAACAGATGTCTTCCACAATGAATTTCTTCATCAAACTTCGTATACATGATCGTTATAACATCTTAGAACATTAGAAACAAGAATGACCCAAAAATTTGGAGTTAAGGCCTCTGAAACCAAAACCCTAATTTTGGTCATCTGTGTAGTGAAAACCCTAGCTCTGCTTCCATGCCTTGCCAGTTCTTATGATTTCTTGACTTCCTTGAAATTTGAAGGATATAATATGATGATAGAACACACATGGACCCTCTTGGAATGCTTGGAGGCCTTTGGAGTGGCTCAGATGGAATCTTGGATTGCTCAAATCACAAACCCTAGATGTAGATGAACTTGAACTACACAGTGAAACAAATATGCAATATGAGGTGTAATGCTTATGTTGATGCAAACATGAAAGATCACAAGCCATAGTGTGAAAATGAGTGAGGGAAAATTTGGGGTGTTTGCACATCCCGATGGGCTTCGGAACACAACAGCAGGGATAATATAGAGATCTTAGAAGGAGTCTGGTGGAGCTGGTCCACAACTTTATAGTCACTTCTTTTAATTATCCTCATAAATTCATCCACATCCTGATCAAAGGATGATTTATGAGTTTATTTTGGTGCAGATTCTTCAGGTATCACACTCTTCCCTTTGGCTTTGGCAACAGCCTCTGCCTCAGTATTGGTTCTGGGAGCTTGCGACGCGAAGAGGCGTCTGCTTCGGGTGAGGACTCCGCCTCCCCCGACATTATCCACTTGGGGAGCAGGAACTGAAGAATCAAGAAGGACTTTTTCTCTGTTGCAGTAAAGGTCAGCACCATAATGCCATGTGTAAACACCCCAAATTTTCCCTCACTAAGTTCACACCATGGATTGTGATCTTTCATAGTTGCATTAGTTCAAGTATACCATATCATATTGCATTTTTGTTTCACTGCATTAGTTCAAGTTCATCTGCATCTAGGGTTTGTGATCTGAGCAATCCAAGGATCCCTCTGAGCCACTCCAAAGGCCTCCAATCATTTCAAGAGGCTCCATGAACTTTCAATCATCATTTTATATCCCTCAAAGATCAAGGAAATAAAGAAATCACAAGAACTGGCAAGGCATGGAAGCTGAGCCAAGGTTTCACTACATAGAAGACCTGAAATTAGGGTTTTGGTTTCAGAGGCCATAACTCCAAAGTTTTTGGTCATTATTGTTTCTAATGATCTCAATATGTTATAAGGAGCATACATACCAATTTTGATGAAGAAATTCATTGTGGAAGTCATCTGATCATTGGGTAACTTCTTGAGCAAGTTAGAGCAAAATCAGGGCATTTGAGGCCCCCATCAATGGAACCAAAATGGATTTTTCATTAAAATTTAAGTTATATGATCTTTATTTGATCATTTAAGTGCTTGGAAGTTCACAGGATTGAAGAAAAGTGAGCTAAACCAAAAGTTGCCAAAAATGGAAATGACTTGTAATGTAAACTTTCCATTTTGGGAAAGTTTTTCAACCTCTTCTTTCACAACCAAAAATGCTTCAAATGGAAAATTGTTGGTCATGAAAGTTGTAGATTGGATCATTCCCTTTTCAAAATGTACAAAAACAAGTCCTAATTCATTATGGAACTCAAGTTATGGCTTGTCAAAGTTGGCAAAAATCACATAATTTTCAAGAATGCACCAAAGAGGGATTTTTGCAAAACCTCTTGCCAATTCATTTTGTGACTTCAAACATATTTCTAATCATCATACAAACATAGCACATTGTCTAAAACTCAGAATTGCCCAAAGAATTTCAAGATTTCATGCCTTGCCCATGAAGAAATTACAAAGGGGCCAAACTTTCTCAAATTTGCAAAATGACACATAACTTTGTTTCAACTTGCTGAATTGCCTCAAAACCATTTCCATGGACCTCCTTGATCCATGTTGCGCATTGACAAGCCAAGAAGCCAGCTGCACCATTGCCCATACCTCAAGTACAAAACTTTTGACTTTTTGGCAAGAAGCCCATACCAATCAGCTGCAGCCACCACCCACTCTCTGGCCTATCACAGCATGTTATGTGGATCAAACCCAAGCCATAACACACAAGATTGCAGCCAGAAACCTCAGCATCCTCAAGTTCTCAAAAATCATCCCTTTTGCAAATTCCTTCTAAACTCACTGAATACTCACTCAATCTTCAAACAAATTCCACCATCCATCTCAAAATCATCCACTGAACACAAAGCAACCATCAAACAAACCTCAAAGCACCTTTAACCTGAAACACGATTCTTGGCCAGTTGAGTTGCTACAACACAAACCAGCCACTCTCAAAGATTTTGAAGTATTCCATTGGTCTCAGGAGGTTTAAAGGAAGCTTTTTGCACAAACGAGGGGTCCTGATAGCTCTCATCTGCATTTCTCAAGCTCAGGTAACCATCCAATTTTTTTTTCTAGAACTTTATTTTTATGTTCCAATGTGAAAGAGCATGCTTCACTAATCATTATGTGCTTTGTATTTTTGAAAATGGTGAAGAAATGAACATGTACTGATTGTCTGAAAGTTCTACCATTTTTAAGTTTCTCTTCGAATTTTGTTGTTCAGCCATGATAAATTTGATTTGAGTATGGATTTGAGTTTAGGAGGATGAGAGGAACTGATCTGGAGCTTTAGAGCTCCGGAAATGACCCAGGGGTGAGGTTTTGAGATTTTCAGGGGAAGAGGCTGCCGGAGAAGACGACCAGAGCTCTTCTCCGGTGGCATGAAAGTGATTAGCTGGCTTAATTAGGGTTAGGGAAAATTTTGAATTATGGCCGTAGGATTTGATCTTCCCGCGTGTGGTGAGTGGACCAGATCATCTCATTAGTTTTTAATCTCCATTTAATTTAATTAATTAGGGTTAGTTAATTAATTTGGCAGGTTTGAATTCCCACCATTAGATCACGCGCCAAGTCAACTCCCGCCCCCCAGTTTTGAATCATGTCCCTTGGATCATCATACCAGCTCATTAATTCATTTTTATTTCATATTTTCTCATTTATTTTGCACAATTTATTAAAAATAGCTAGAAAATCCCAAAAAATATTTTATTATGCATTTTCACTCCAAATAATTTTCTTAACCCAAAAATATTTTTATTTTTATTTTTTGCATTAAAAAATATTTTAAATTATTTAAATGTTTCTTTTAATTAATTAATGGAAATTAATTAATTAAAATATCATTTAGGTTTCTAAAAATCCCAAAAAAAAATCACATTACATCTTAGGACATTTAGAAACATTAGCATGCCATTCATATAAATTTATTTTTGGTTTTGAATAATCTTTAACAATTTTCTTGAATTTAGGGTTCATAAAATTCCCATTTTTGAACCCTAACTTCAAGAATTCTTTTCTGCCTAACCATGAATGGTATGACTTTGATTCTTTTTGCATTGATCTTCATTTGACATGTAGTATCTAACATAATTTTGTCACAAATTACTTTTGCATTTTTGATTTGATTTGCATTTTTTCCCTTTAGGTTCCTTAAAACCCTAGATAACTTAGAAAAATCACAACTTCCTTAGGGTTAAGAGTTAGGTCTTCTCCTTTGGGGTGTGATACCATATGGTTTTAGGGTTCCTTTGATTGTATTTTCAATTTTTTATCTTGTGGTTTGCTTCTGTTTTTTACTTTTGCATCTCATGTTGTATTAAAACCCTAATTTCTCATGTTCATTTGCATACATCTTGCATATGCATTCATTCAAGAACTTTCCATGACATTTCTTGTATCCACATGACATCTAAGACATCTAGGGACACATTAGAATCATGCTTGAGCATTTCTTCATACATTTTCCATGTTATGCATTCATTTCATTCCATGAACATTCATGTGCTCTCATGCTTCTTTCATGCTTCATTTGCATTCTCATCTCTTATATGAACATTCATATCACTTGACACACATTTGCATCATCTCTTAGAATCATTTACATCATGAACATGCTTCTGGTTTTGGTTTGCATCCTTCGATACATCTCATTCTTATTTCATTCTCTCTTTTATGCTAACCATTTTAGGTGGTAAGTACTTTGAGAAGTGAATTTGCCTTCACTTATCATTTCTCTTCTCCATCTCTTTCATGCATCCTTGCTGAATTTTGCTTTTGCTTTAGAGTGAGCTTGCTCATTCATGTTCCTCCTTCACCTTCTTTCTTCAAGTAACTTATCTTCTTAAGTGAAGTAAGTTAGCTTGTTTCTTCTGCTTCTCCTCCTTTCCTCTGCTTCTTCCTTGGTGGCCTTTAAGATCTTTTCTCTTAAGCCTTAAAAACCAAAGGAACATCCAAGCATGAAAATAATTAGGGTTATGATTAGTCCCCCCTTAGTTTCTACCTTTGTGTCTTCTTTGTGTCTCTCTTCTCATCTCATAATCAGAGACTAAACCTTTAAGGTTTTAAGGCTTTGTGATTAAGGTTATGCTTGCATCCTTCTCTTAGGATGGAGTGTATAACTTTAATCCTAAGTGTCAAGCCCTTAATGTGTTTAAATCTCTTAATCAATCCATCTAATAATCACTAAGATAATAACTTGTAACTTGGGCCTTGCATTATGGTTCTAATTCTTCCTTAATTGGTTAAGAAGGACTAACCCTAGTGTTAATGGACAAGTCCCCCTCAAGTTGTCTTACAAACCATAAAATTCACTTCCTAATCTTATCATTAACTAAAATCCACTTTAATAAAGGCTTTGTTTTTTCATGAGGTTAATCCCTAATCATGGATTAAGTTGAGGTATCTTCCTCAGCTTAAATGTTCTCATCTATTATCCTTCTATTAGGATGGTGTAATGAGTCCATTAAATCCTTGATTATGGCTTAAACTCATTACTTAACACTAAACAAAAACTCCAAAAACATCTAAATAATCACAAGTAGGTTAATGATCTTAATCCTATATCATGGTGATTAAGTGTGAGGTGCTTACTTCATACTTAAGGTATTCTCATTACCCCTAATCAAAGGGAGGATGTGATGAGTTTATTAACCCTTGGTTTAGGCTTAAGATCATTAACTTATGACAAACACAAAAAGCAATAAAAGATTGAAAACACAAAAACAAAAAATAATCGTCTCCTTCGGGATTCTTTTCTCATCATCTTCACTCACAAACGAGAACTCGCTTCTTCCGTCTAATGCAAGACAGTTAGCACCTGAGCCAGACAGGTCATACACTTGAGCATAGACAAGCAAGCAGTTCATCAGTCAATTTATCTTTCAGTCTCTTTGAGTCGAACTATGGTGTTCTGACTTCCTCATTGCACGAGAGGATACGTAGGCATAACTTAACTGTTATTGAACAAAAGTCTTTGTCTCTTCCCCCCTCTTCCAGCATCATTCTTTTAAGTCTCATTCCTGAGCATTTTACTTCACATCTCTTTTGCACTGACACTTGTACTTTCTTTTTCGGCTTTTGCACATAGATAGCACAGACACTACCCCTTTAAACACAAACTTTCAAGCATGGATCCCGTCGAGTACGACGGACAATCTGGGTGCTAATACCTTCCCAGGTTGTAACCAGCCCCCTTTCTCAGTTTCTCTGGTTCGCGACCGTCTTCTCCATATCTTTCTTAGGTTTACGCAGCATTACCTTTCCTTCGGGATAAAAATGCATAGCTGGCGACTCTTTTCACTTTATTTCATTTTCTCCTCTCGCCGACCGTTCGCGCTTGTATCGGGATGCAAATCTTCGGGAGCGACAACTTGGCGACTCCACTGGGGACCCTTATACTGCAACCAGGGCTTCTGGTTCTTTTTGTGGGTTCCTCCTAGCACTTGATTGATTTGTGTTTACGGGGTTGTTACGTGCTACTTGTGCTTGTTTATTTGCTTTATTTATTGCTTTATGTACAACTTTATTTATTGCTTTTTTCTTTATTGTTTTATGCATATTCATACTGTCATTATCATTGCTGGATCTGCTTCTGCTTTGGTGGGTGGGGTTTCATTGAGTGATTAAGGTCCTATACCTGGGACCTGAGGGACACCTAGGTTAGAGTGGCTTCATATTTTTTCCCATTCCATTTCGGTCTGGTATGGGAATATGAAACACTGTTCAAACGTGGGTTTCTTCTTGAGAACTCTGTGCTACAGATTTCCTGTAGTGCTAGGGCTATCTGGGAAGCCTGCTAAGTCTGGATGACCTTTTATTTTGACCTTCAGAATCTGGGGTGAATTAGAGGAGGATCTTTTATGGTTATTGTAAACACTGTACCTCCGGGTTAGAAGTGTTTATACTTCTCATAACTGATCCAAGTCTGAGGATCTTTGTTCTAGAACGTTACCTGTGAGGGGGTTGGGATATTTGCAGGGTGGCAGGAGCCCTTGGCCACATCATACCCTGTTACTAGTATTGTTTAAGAATGCATCACTTTGGACAGTTCTTGTGATTACCCTGGACATGTGACTCTTTATTTGAGTCCCCCACCCTGGTTACTGGATTTCTAAGCCTCCATCCGGACCTTTGAACATACATGGAATCTTACCAAGGCAGATAATCAGATCCAGCTCTTGATCACAAACCCTTTTGCATATCATTTGCATACATCATTTTTGCATCATTTAACATTTGCTTATTTGTTTTACAGGGTATCCATCCTATCATATTTGGTTTTTTTTTGACCCCTTCTGCTACTCAGGCAGCTTCAGCTATCTTCCTCAGCACCTTCATCGGTTGTCAGTGGTTATTCTTCAGTTTGTCAGAGACTTACCTCCAGCCATTCTCAGCCAGTGACCTTCATCAGCAGTTGTTCTCAACTTCTTCATCAGTACCCATTATCAGTATGGATACTTCAAGAAAGAGCAACATATCTTACCACTTCTTTGAGCCCACCTTGACTGGCATCAGGCAGGTCCAGTCCCTCATCACACCTGACCATATCCCACTATTCAGAGAGCACTATGGGGGTATACTGGACATGGTCATGGATATTGATGCATCTCAGAGGAGAATGATCCATACATGCTTCCAGTTATATTGCCTTGACATCAGATGACATTAGATGGTGCACCCAGAGCACCAAAGGCAAGGACATTATTACCAGCTGTGGGAAGTATCCTAATATGCCTTTGATAGGAGTGAAGGGTTGCATCAACTACAACCCTTTACTGTTTAAAAGGCAATTGGGATATGCTTTGGTTCACCCTCCCAGAGGGCAAGATTTGGCTGAGACTCTCTATTGTGAAGTTCAACCCAACTCTGCTGTTGTCAGACAGGCTGCCTGGGCTTGGGATAACATTCAGACCAAAGGGATAGCCATCCTTGGAAAGTGTAATAATATTTCCTCAGCACAGTATTTTATTGGTCCTGTACTAGAGCTCAGATCACCCGAATGCCTTTTACTTTGGAAGACACACTCGGACCTTCTACAGTGCAACTTGCAGCAACTGTCAGCCTGGAAGAGTTTGAAAGGCTGAAAGAGAGGAATAATCAGCTAGCTGAAGCCCTGAAGAAGACCCTCTGGGAGAGAAATGACAGTCGTCTGGACATTTAGAGATTGGAAAGACTCAAGATTGAGCATCTGACCAAGATTGAAAAGATAGATGACTATATCAGGAAGGCAAGAGCAGGGGAGTTGGTACTGAAGAATGCCTGCAAGGAGGAAAAGATTCAGAAGACTAGGGAAGAGCATTATCTGGAGGAAAGCTAGGCTAGGTGGATCAGGATCACAGAAGCCCGTGCACAAGAAGACCAAAGGACTCAGGCTAAGATAGAGCAGTTGGAGGCTAGTGAGAAGAAGCAGCAGGAGGCTTTGTTGGCAGCTCAGAAGGAGATATCTGAATTGAAACTCCGGGCGGGGTTGAAGAGGTCAAAGGATCAGGACAAGCATAAGAGGCTAACCAGTGCCATTGCTACCAGGAACCTCCTCATCAGTACTATTATAGAGAACCCAGCTGGTCCAGTGACTGAGGCCCTCCTGAAGGAAGTCAGAGAGGATGACTTTGGATTGGATGTCTGATCCTTTTGCTTGTATTTCTTTCTTTTGATGTACTTTTCTTTTGATTGTTGTATTTTGACCCACCATGGGGATGTATTGTAAACAAACTATGTATTTTCATCAGCATTTATTATTATGGTGGGCTTTATCTCTCAACATCATCAGCATTTCCTCGAGGTCTGGAAAGGTCAAAACCAAAGAACCAAACCGGATACCCTTGGAAGACAAATTAGCATATTGCATTGCATACTAACATTTTCTTTGTTTTGTAGGTTTTAGTTTGTTTTTGTTTCTCACTTTGTTGTGGTTTCAGGAAACATTGCTCGCAGAAGAGTGTTCCATGTCAACAGAATACACTAATACCCAACGCGAAACAACCTTCCGGGAATTCAGATGGATCAAGTACAGCAGGACCTGAATGAAGTAAGGACCCAAATGGCAAACGAAAGGGTTGAGATGAGAAATCAAATGACCCAATTCATGGTTGTGATGACTGGCTTAGCTCAGAGCCAGGAAAGGCTGAGGGAATTGGTGGAAAGGCAGACTCCCGAAGAACACCATCCTGGTATAGGGGGAACCAGTAACAATGATCGCGGGCAGCCTCGCATTGATCCACCAGAGTTTGGGCCTCATCTAAACCCATATGTTAATGTCATAAGGAATACATAAGGTAACACTGTTGAAGGTAGGATCTTGCAAACAAGATCCTCAAGAAGAGCAGTTCACAGTTATTGGAGCTGGGGATGAAGTGTACGACCGAAGGCTGGATGAGATTGCTGAGAAACTGAGGTCTCTAGAATCCCAGAATTCCCTAGGCTTTGATGTAATGGACATAGGGCTGGTGGATAGGGTGAGAATTCCTCACAAGTTCAAACCCCCGTGCTTTGAAAAATATAATGGTACCTCCTGCCTGCATACTCATCTGCAGTTTTTCTTGGGGAGACTCAAAGCTTATACCATGGACGAGAAGTTATGGATGTTCTATTTTGAGGACAGCTTGACTGGAGATCAAGGGAATGGTATTCGCATCTGACCAGGGCCACTATAAGATGTTGGAAAGACTTGGCCGAAGCCTTCATCCGTCAGTACCAGTACAACCTAGACATGGCTCCCAATAGAACCCTTCTAATGGGCATGTCTCAGTCTTCAAGGGAAAGCCACCCATGTCTGAACGGGAAATGGCGGACATGTTTATGAATACCTTGCAGGGAACTTATATTGACCGACTTGCTGCATTCTCCTCCACTAGCTTTGCTGATGTAGTCATAGCTGGGGAAAGAATAGAAAGTCTTTTGAAGATGGGAAAAATCTCTAACAACGGTGCAAGTTCCTCCAACAATACAAGAAAACCTTTTTCAGGACCCCGAAGGACGGGTGAAACAAATGTTATTCATGCAGGCAGGGGCAGACCCCAATATTCTCACAAATCAGTAGCAGTCGTTACTATCCCGGCTCCAGCTCCACAACAACCACTTTTTCCCTAACAACAACAACAACAACACTATCATCAACAACGACATTTTCCGCGACAAAGATCATACAACAATAACAGCAGCAACCAACAGCAGTGCCCCTTTCAACAGAGGCCATCTCAAGCAAATAGGGTGATTGACCCCATTCCTATGCCATATGCCGCCTTACTGCCACAACTCCTAAAGCTCAACCTGGTTGAGTTAAGGACGTTGGCTCCACCAGATCCTCTCAACCTCCCGAAGAATTATGATGCTAATGCTAGGTGTGCCTTTCATTCCAACGCACCTGGTCACAATACTGAGAAGTGTAGAGCCTTGCAAATGAAGGTTCAGGATCTGGTCGATTCCAAAGCTCTCAACTTCGCACCTCCTCCAAATGTTACCAGAAATCATATGCCTAATCATGGTGGGCCCAAGATTAATGCCATAGAAGAGGACCAACCATCTGCACTAATTGATAGTGTTGCACAGATTCATACGTCGCTGGCAGAAGTCAAAGCTCAACTCTTAAGATGTCAGGTATTCCCAGGTTGTGAGACCTACTGCGAATCGTGCATGACTGCTATTAATGGTTGTGAGAGGCTAAGGCTTGGCATAGATGGCCTTATCAGAGATGGAATTTTGCAAATTACCACAACGGCGTCTACAACATCAACAACTCTTTCTTCAACAACAAAAGAACTTCCTACAACTGCAACAACCATTACTCCCACTGATTCATCCATAACTCTAGCAATCACTCCATCCATTATTTCAACAAACCAAAGTTCAGTTACGCTCACTTCTACAACGTCAACATCCATCTTATCAAGGGAATCACCTACAACACCAACAAACGCTAACGAAAATGTCTCAACGGTCATGATCTATTATGACCCGGCAACTGTTCATCCCAACAACAATTTTCAACAACAAACTGCAACACCTACTATCAGATCTCTAGTCACAATCTATTACGACCCGCATACCATCACAGTTCCTTCTGCTGCAGGAATCAGTCCAGTCACCATTACGGTACCTGGACCCGTTCCTTATGAGAGCAGTAATGCTATACCTTGGCACTACGGCTCTGATCTCTACTGCGATGGAAAAAAGATCACTCTAGATTCATCAGCCTCTTCACCATAAGTTGACAATGTTGGGGGAGGCGGAGGCTTCACCAGAAGCGGACGCCTTTTTTCCTCACAAATACCGAGACCTAATGTTGAAGCAGAGGTTGTTGCAAAGCAAAAGGGAAGAGTGTGGTACTTGAAGAGCCAGCTGTTAAAGAAACTCCAAAGATGTGTTTTGACTAAGAGGTGGACGAGTTAATGAGAATAATCAAAAAGAGTGATTACAAAGTGGTGGACCAGCTTCATCAGACGCCCTCCAAAATCTCTATCTTATCATTGTCAATGTGTTCCGAAGCCCACAGGAATGCACTTTTGAGGGTCCTGCACACAGCCTACGAGCCGGAAGAGATTACAGTTAATCAGCTGGAAACAGTGGTTGCAAATGTTAACACCAGTCATGGATTGGGCTTCACATATGCTGATTTAACGACGGAGGGACGCAATCATAATAAGGCTTTACACATCACCTTAGAGTGCAAAGGTGCTATTCTTTCTCATGTGCTGGTAGACACTGGGTCCTCGCTCAATGTCCTCCCAAAGAAAGCCTTGGTGAAGTTGGAATATGATGGTTTGGCAATGCGTCCAAGTAACTTGGTGGTAAGAGCGTTTGATGGCTCTGAGAGATTAGTGCTTGGAGAGATTGAATTACCCGTGATGATTGGCCCATAAATCCTTAAAACTACTTTCTTCGTGATGGACATTTAGCCGGCCTACAGCTGTTTGTTGGGTAGACCCTGGATTCACGCCGCTGGCGCTGTTACATCTACCCTTCACCAGAAATTAAAATTCGAGTGGGAAGGCCAGATCATCACAATCTACGGGGAGGAAGACATTTTTCGTTAGCCAGCTGGCTACTTACAAGTATATAGATATGGATGGGGAGATCCAAGAGACTATGAGCCAGGGGTTTGAGGCCCTTAACATCAATGAAGCAACTTCCGTGTCTGGAACTTCTATCGCTTCATATCAACAAGCCCGAAAGGTTGTTGAAGAGGGTAACGCCAAAGGCTGGGGCAAACTGTTGCCGGTGGAGAAAAAAGAAGACAGATTCGGGTTGGGTTATAGATCAATCCGACAAGATCAATCAGAGGCTGCCAAGGAGCCCAAATTTGTCAGTGGGGGGATGCTTACCCCGGATGCTATGAATAATCTGGAAGACAAGGAATAAGGCGACCGCAACCTGGAGAACTGGATACGTCCAAGGATCCCGGGGAACCAAGTCTCTAACTGGTCTTCCCAGGAAATTATAAGAGTTACTCCTGCAGAGTAATTATTATTTCCTGTCTTTTAGCATGCATCAAGTCCTGCATCTTGCCCAAGGTGTCAGGACTCATTTTGTAATAGGGCCATCTTGTATTTTGTGCAAATGATTAATTAATGAATATCAGGACATATTTTGCAAACGAGTCTCTTTTTTTCGATCATTGTCTTTTCATTTTTTACTTTTGTACAAAACAATAAAATGGCAATGTTTTCAAAATAACAACTTCATTTTCACTTTTTCTAAACAAGATAAAACTGGTCACTAAAATAAACCAATCTCAACCCTTGCAGAAGTCATCCTCCAGATTGCATCGACAACAACACCGCTATGACCTTGTATGACTTCGACAATCCGATTAATCAAGCTGATGAAGGGGTTGAAGAATACTATGAGTTACCTGAAGAGTTAGCCAGGTTGTTAAGGCAAGAGGAGAAGATAATCACTCCTCATCAGGAGGAAGTTGAGACAGTTAATCTTGGTACCGAAGAAGACTTGAAAGAAGTGAAGACCAGGGCCCATCTGCAAGATTCAGTGAAGGAACAACTTATTGACATGCTTCGAGAGTACGTTGATGTCTTTGCTTGGTCCTATCAAGACATGCCAGGTCTGGATACTGACATTGTTATGCACAAGCTGCCTTTGAAGGAAGATTATCCTCCAGTGAAGCAGAAGCTACGTCGTACTCGTCCGGATATGGCCATGATGATTAAAGAAGAAGTACAAAAACAGTGGGACGCCGGTTTCCTTGCTGTAACTAGTTACCCTCCGTGGGTTGCTAATATTGTACCAGTGCCTAAGAAGGATAGAAAAGTACGGATGTGTGTGGATTACCGGGATCTGAACAGAGCTAGCCCAAAGGATGATTTCCCATTACCTCACATTGATGTATTGGTCGACAACACAGCTCAGTTCTCGGTGTTTTCTTTCATGGATGGTTTTTCCGGGTATAATCAGATCAGGATGTCACCCGAAGACATGGAGAAGACTACCTTCATTACACCTTGGGGCACATTTTATTATAAGGTAATGCCTTTTGGACTAAAGAATGTCGGGGCAACTTATCAACGGGCTATGGTAACATTATTCCACGACATGATCCACAAAGAAATTGAAAGCTACGTGGATGACATGATTGCCAAGTCACTCACTGAATAAGAACATCTGGTAAATCTGCTGAAGTTGTTCAAGCGTCTGAGAAAGTATCTGTTGAAGCTAAACCCCAACAAATGCACATTCGGGGTACGTTCCGGTAAGTTGCTGGGATTCATCATAAGTGAAAAAGGAATTGAAGTTGATCCTGACAAAGTCAAAGCCATTCAAGAGATGCCTGCACCTAGGACTAAAAAAGAAGTTCGTGGGTTCTTAGGTAGATTGAACTACATATCAAGGTTCATATCTCACCTTACTGCAACCTGTGAGCCCTTGTTCAAATTGTTAAGAAAAGAACAAACGGTCAGGTGGAATGAAGACTGCTTGAAGGCTTTTGACAAAATCAAGGAGTACTTGCAAGAACCTCCAATTCTTATGCCTCCAGTAGAAGGAAGATCTCTAATAATGTACCTGACAGTATTAGAAGAATCAATGGGGTGTGTGTTGGGCCAGCATGACGAGTCTGGTCGAAAAGAGTATGCAATTTACTACCTAAGCAAAAATTTTACCGACTGTGAACAACGATATTCACTGCTCGAGAAAACTTGTTGTGCTTTAGTGTGGGCTGCTCGCCGACTGAGGAAGTATATGTTGACCCACACTACCTTATTGATCTCAAAGATGGATCCAGTCAAGTACATATTTGAGAAGCCAGCACTTACCGGAAGGGTTGCAAGATGGCAAATGATCCTGACAGAATATGACATTCAGTACACATCTAAAAAGGCCATCAAAGGCAGTGTACTGTCTGAATATCTAGCTGAGCAACCCATTGATGATTACCAGCCAATGAGATTCAACTTCCCTGATGAAGACACCGTGTTCCTGAAAGCAAAAGATCACGAAGAGCCTATTCACACTAAAGGGCCTGACCCAGAAGAAGAGTGGACTATGGTGTTTGATGGGAATGTCAATATGAATGGTCGTGGAGTTGGTGTAGTGCTCATTACACCTAAAAGAGTTCACATGCCTTTCTCGGCAAAACTCACCTTCGCATGCACTAACAACGAAGCTGAATACGAAGCCTGTATCATGGGTCTTGAGGAAGCCATTGACCTCAGGATCAAGACATTAACTATATTCGGGGATTTAGCTTTGGTAATTAATCAGACCAATGGCAAATGGTACACTCACCAAGAGCATCTGATTCCATACCGAGACTATACGAGGAGATTATTGACTTTCTTCACAACAGTCAAACTTGAGTACATCCCTCAAGACGAAAATCAGTTCGCAGATGCTTTGGCTACCATTTCCTCCATGATCAAGGTTCAAACTGCCAATTTTGTGCCTCAGATTTCTGTATCCAGACTTGACCGACCAACATACGTATTCTTTGTGGACATTGCTAAAGATGACAAGCCTTGGTTCCATGACATCAAATGCTTCTTAGAGGATCAAACATACCCACCTGGGGCATCATCCAATGATAAGAAGACATTGAGAAGGCTGACTGGTAGTTTCTTTTTGAATGCTGATGGTTCCTTGTACAAGCGAAACTTTTACATGGTACTTCTCAAATGTGTTGACGAGAAAGAAGCAGACTTGCTGATGCACGAGGTGCATGAAGGATCTTTTGGTACCCATGCTGGAGGACATGCAATGGCTAAGAAATTGCTAAGATCAGGTTACTACTGGATCACAATGGATGCAGACTGTTGTGCTTATGCCAGGAAGTGTCATAAATGTCAGATCTACGCAGACAAAGTGCATGTGCCTCTGAATCCTTTGAATGTAATGTCTTCACCTTGTCCCTTTGCCATGTGGGGCCTTGACATGATTGGGAATATTGAACCGACTGCTTCAAATGGTCACAAATTCATCCTGGTGGCCATTGATTATTTCACCAAGTGGGTTGAAGCAGCTTCGTATGCAAATGTCACCAGGTAAGTGGTAGCTCGATTCCTGAAAAGAGACATCATCTGTCGGTATGGAGTACCCGAGCGAATCATTACTGACAATGGTTCCAATTTGAACAATAAAATGATGGCAGAACTGTGTCGGGACTTCAAGATCCAACATCACAACTCTTCTCCTTACATGCCAAAGATGAATGGCGCTGTTGAGGCAGCTAACAAGAACATCAAGAAGATTGTGCAGAAGATGGTGGTTACTTACAAAGACTGGCATTAAATGCTACCATTTTCCTTACATGGGTACCGTACCTCAATCAGAACATCCACTGGGGCAACATCGTATCAGCTTGTGTATGGTATGGAGGCAGTCCTACCTGTTGAAGTTGAATTACCCTCCTTACGGGTACTGATGGATGTCAAACTAAATGAAGCAGAATGGGTCTGATCTCGGTACAATCAACTGAATCTGATCGAAGAAAAGAGATTAGCTGCGATCTGTCATGGGCAGTTATATCAGAAAAGAATGAAGGAAGCCTTCGATCAGAAAGTCAGGCTTCGGGAATACCAAGTGGGAGATCTTGTGGTGAAAAGACTCCTTCCTCCTCATACAGACCACAGGGGCAAGTGGACTCCGAACTACGATGGCCCATTCATAGTAAAGAAGGTTTTCTCTGGTGGAGCACTGATGCTCACTACTATGGATGGTGAAGATTTCTTGTCCCCTGTGAATTCAGATGCAGTTAAAAAATACTTCGCATAAAATGACCCGCTGGACATAAAAACAAAATGTAAGTCCAGGAAAAAATAGGGCATCCCGGCGAGTCAAAAACAGAATAAAAGACTCGGGCAAAAATAAGGGAAAAAAATGTACACCCGCTGAGTTGAAAAGCCGCATTAGACAGCTCATGCAAAAATAGGTATCCCGGTGGATTGAAAACCCGAAAGGGCGGTCCACGCAAAATTAGGGAATAAAAGAACAACTGCATTCTAAATTCGTCTGTATCATTTACAACATGGCAAACTTCGAAAGGTTAAAGCATCGGTAAGAATCAACTTTCTTCAGAAAACAAGATGAGAAGAACGCCAAGGTCATACGGGTCATAGCAAAGGGAAGCTCACTAGAGCGTCGTTAACATTGCCAGCACTTTTTCTTTTCTCAATTTGTAACAATCTCCTCATTTCAGGGGATCTGTTTCCTTGACTGTACTTGCCAATTCAGGGCACCCAAATTAATAAAATCAGAGTTTTCGGTCACACTTTGTCTTGTACATTTCTGTTTCGTTTGCAAAAATGTCTAATATCCATAATATTTGCATAAAAAAAGGATGTGCCTTTCTAATTACATGCTTGCAAGAAATGTATTTACTTTCGGGAATATCTAACTCCTATGACGGAATCCGGTAAGGGATACCACAGGACACTTGTATGTTTCTTTGTCTTAGCACGATTGCAGGTATTCAATACGCGACATGGGGCATGCCAAACATACTTCCTCCCCTAACAGTATCCTGAATGTTTTTCCCCAGCGAAGTTGCCAGCATCACTTCCCCAACACATCTTCTTCAAGCAGCATCAGAAAATGCTCATTTCCCCAGCTGAGTTGTCAAGTCTCCTTATCCTCAGAAGGATCCTCAAAGAAATCTCTAGGAAGATCGTTCAGTGATCTTTCATCCCCCAACAGAGTGTTAAGGATGAGGGGAACCATCTCCCCACAGAGTTCCAGACTCTATCCAGAAAAGCAATGCCTGAAATTCTCACACAACAAAGTGACGAAAGCTTCCTCATCCCCAGCTGGGTTATCTCCTCACCAGAGATAGGTCTATCAGTGATCTATCCCCCAAGCAGAACCACATATGCTTTATCAGATCTGCCAATGATCTTCCCCAACTGGGATCCTACTTCTGAGCAGATCAGCCAGAGATCTTCACAGCAGCGGGATCCGAATCCCGAGCCGTTTTCTTTTGCATAATCATAGCATTCACATCATTTTTTCCCCAGAGCGTAGAATTCCGTCTGATACGGAGCATTATGGTAAAAATCAAACATATTGCATGATCACAAGTCAGGTTCGAACCAGTCACCTATAAATACCAACGGTACCTCATCAGCAATATACAAAATACATCCCTTCCAAAGAAAAAGAAAAAAAAAGGGGGAGGGTAAGATGAAAAAGAAAGTAAAAGTACGAAACCCTAACCACACTCTTCACTCCTTTCTCTTTGTAGCTTCATGACATCATTTCTGCAGAAAATCTGAAGCCAGGCAGTCTTATGCTTCAACGGGCAATTCTGATTCGCTTTCTAAACGACTTTGCTGCTAAAAAGGCAACGAAGGATTTGGGATACTATCTTGCTGTGGCAACACTGGATAAAATAGGAGAGGGGATTATCTGGGCCCAATTTCACACTCTGATATATAGTTATGTTTTGTGGAGCCAAACATTAGTATTGGGTACCGTGATGAATGGAGACACCCGAGTACAGGTACCTGTCCATAACATGTTCTTCTCGACACTCGTCCGTGTCATCCCAATTTCCCCAACAGAAAGCCAAAGCGTCCCCTTTGCACTCTCAAATATAGATACATTCTCCTTTTTGACACTCGTCTGTGTCATCATTCCCTAGTAAAGTCGCCAGAACACTTTTTACCAGAAGATACATGTCCATAACATGTTTTTCTCGACACTCGTCCGCGTCATCTCATATCATCCCCCGCAGATAAGCCAAAAATACCCTCTGTGATTATAGAAACCTATATACACTCTCTTTTGACACTCGTCCGTGTCACCACTCCCCAGCATGGTTTCCTAAACACTTGTCGTAAACCAAACACTTGTTTATAACACTTCTTTTGACACTCGTCCGTGTTACCCTATCCCCACAGTGCCAAAACACTTATACCTTTTTATTTCAGAAAGCGTAAGCACTCGTCCGTGTTTACCATTCCCCAGCAAGTCCCCAGCAAAACATCTTTTTCTATCCGACATTCATCCTAGTCGCGATACTTTCGGCAGCCGTACCCTGCCAGGTGATCGTCCTTCACCTATAGATGATCGTCCCTCATCCTTTCCCCAGCCGAGTCTCCATTATTGCAACCCTTTTCTATCCGACATTCGTCCTATGTCGTGATATTTAGCAGCCGTCCCCTGCTAGGTGATCGTCCTTCACCTTTTGATGATCGTCATTCATCATTTTATCTGATGGTCGTCCCCATCGTTGATCTTGTTATCTGACATTCGTCCTATGTCATGATAAATCCTGAGAGCAGCCATACCCTGCTAGGTGATCGTCCTTCACCTCTTGATGATCGTCCTTCATCATGCTTATCCGATGGCCGTCCCCATCGTCGACCTTTTCTATCCGACATTCGTCCTATGTCGCGATAAGGAGCAGTCGTCCCCTACTAGGTGATCGTCTTTCACCTTTGATGACCGTCCCTCATCACTTTTTAATTTATTCTTTAAAATGGTCGTCCCCATCGTTGTTTATCTTACCTTTGCAAACCTGATGGTCGTCCCCATCATTGCCTTTACTTTAATCCCCAGAGAATTTTACCCGATGGCCGTCCCCATCATGATTTCTTTACTTCCCCAACATGTCGGCCGTCCCCGTCATTGCTTTATCCCCCAATATTCGTCCTCTGCTCGATGGTCGTCCTCCATCGCCCACACTTTATGATCATACTATACTTTATTTTACAATTTATATCCTTTTTCCTCTTCTCCCCAGTGAGTGCAAATTGTGGACTGTCTTTGGTATTCAACCACAAGTTATCTTGTTTGTCTGTTAATCCAGGCGCTTACATCCTGCACAGCTAACTCATGCTTGAATAGGGGTAGCTGTAAACACCCCAAATATTCCCTCACTAAGTTCACACCATGAATTGTGATCTTTCATATTTGCATTAATTCTAGCATACCATATCATATTGCATTTTTGTTTCACTGCATTAGTTCAAGTTCATCTGCATTTAGGGTTTGTGATCTGAGCAATCCAAGGATCCATCTGAGCCACTCCAAAGGCCTCCAATCATTTCAATAGGGTCCATGAATGTTCAATCATCATTTTATATCCCTCAAATATCAAGGAAGTCAACAAATTACAAGAACTGGCAAGGCATGGAAGCTGAGCTAAGGTTTCACTACACAGATGACCTGAAATTAGGGTTTTGTTTTCAGAGGTCATAAATCCAATTTTTTTGGTCATTCTTGTTTCTAATTAACTCAATATGTTATAAGGATCATACATACCAAGTTTTATGAAGAAATTCATTGTGGAAGTCATCTAATCATTGGGTAACTTCTTGAGCAAGTAGAGCAAAATCAGGGCATTTGAGGCCCCCATCAATGGAACCAAAATGGATTTTTCATCAAATTGAAGTTATATGATCTTTATTTGATCATTGAAGTGCTTGGAAGTTCACAAGATTGAAGAAAAGTGAGCTAAACCAAAAGTTGCCAAAAATGGAAATGACTTGTAATGTAAACTTTCCATTTTGGGAAAGTTTTTCAACCTCTTCTTTCACAACCAAAAATGCTTCAAATGGAAAATTGTTGGTCATGAAAGTTGTAGATTGGATCATTCCCTTTTCAAAATGTACAAAAACAAGTCCTAATTCATTATGGAACTCAAGTTATGGCTTGTCAAAGTTGGCAAAAATCACATAATTTTCAAGAATGCACCAAAGAGGGATTTTTGCAAAACCTCTTGCCAATTCATTTTGTGACTTCAAACACATTTCTAATCATCATACAAACATAGCACATTGTCTAAAACTCAGAATTGCCCAAAGAATTTCAAGATTTCATGCCTTGCCCATGAAGAAATTACAAAGGGGCCAAACTTTCTCAAATTTGCAAAATGACACATAACTTTGTTTCAACTTGCTGAATTGCCTCAAAACCATTTCCATGGACCTCCTTGATCCATGCTGCGCATGGACAAGCCAAGAAGCCAGCTGCACCATTGCCCATACCTCAAGTACAAAACTTTTGACTTTTTGACAAGAAGCCCATACCAATCAGCTGCAGCCACCACCCACTCTCTGGCATATCACAACATGTTATGTGGATCAAACCCAAGCCATAACACACAAGATTGCAGCCAGAAACCTCAGCATCCTCAAGTTCTCAAAAATCATCCCTTTTGCAAATTCCTTCGAAACTCACTGAAGACTCACTCAATCTTCAAACAAATTCCACCATCCATCTCAAAATCATCCACTGAACACAAAGAAACCATAAAACAAACCTCAAAGCACCTTTAACCTGAAACACGATTCTTGGCCAGTTGAGTTGCTACAACACCAACCAGCCACTCTCAAAGCTTTTGAAGTATTCCATTGGTCTTAGGAGGATTAAAGGAAGCTTTTTGCACAAAAGAGGGGTCCTGAAAGCTCTCATCTGCATTTCTCAAGCTCAGGTAACCATCCAAAAACATTTTTCCAGAACTCTATTTTTATGTTCCAATGTGAAAGAGCATGCTTCACTGATCATTCTGTTCTTTGTATTTTTGAAAATGGTGAAGAAATAAACATGTACTGATTGTCTGAAAGTTCTACCATTTTTAAGTTTCTCTTCGAATTTTGTTGTTCAGCCATGATAAATTTGATTTGAGTATGGATTTGAGTTTAGGAGGATGAGAGGAATTGATCTGGAGCTTTAGAGCTCCAGAAATGACACAGGGGTGAGGTTTTGAGATTTTCAGGGGAGGAGGCTGCCGGAGAAGACGACCGGAGCTCTTCTCCGGTGGCCTGAAAGTGATTAGCTGGCTTAATTAGGGTTAGGGAAAATTTTGAATTATGGTCGTAGGATTTGATCTTCCCGCGTGTAGTGAGTGGACCAGATCATCTCATTAGTTTTTAATCTCCATTTAATTTAATTAATTAGGGTTAGTTAATTAATTAGGCAGGTTTGAATTCCCACCATTAGATCACGCGCCAAGTCAACTCCTGCCCCCCACTTTTGAATCTTGTCCCTTGGATCATCATACCAGCTCATTAATTCCTTTTTATTTCATATTTTCTCATTTATTTTGCACATTATATTAAAAATAGCTAGAAAATCCCAAAAAATATTTTTTTCTGCATTTTCACTCCAAATAATTTTCTTAACCCAAAAATATTTTTATTTTTATTTTTTGCATTAAAAAATCATTTTTAAATTATTTAAATGTTTATTTTAATTAATTAATGGAAATTAATTAATTAAAATATCATTTAGGTTTCTAAAAATCCCAAAAAAATTCACATTACATCTTAGGACATTTAGAAACATTATCATGCCATTCATACAAATTTCTTTTTGGTTTTGAACAATCTTTAACTATTTTCTTGAATTTAGGGTTCATAAAATTCTCATTTTTGAACCCTAACTTCAAGAATTCTTTTCTGCCTAACCATGAATTGTATGACATTGATTCTTTTTGCATTGATCTTCATTTGATATGTAGTATCTAACTATCACAAATTTCTTTTGCATTTTTGATTTGATTTGCATTTTTTCCCTTTAGGTGCCTTAAAACCCTAGATAAGTTAGAAAAATCACAACTTCCTTAGGGTTAAGAGTTAGGTCTTCTCCTTTGGGGTGTGATACCATATGGGGTTAGGGTTCCTTTGATTGTATTTTCAATTTTTTATCTTTTGGTTTGCTTCTGTTTTTGACTTTTGCATCTCATGTTGCATTAAAACCCTAATTTCTCATGTTCATTTGCATACATCTTGCATATGCATTCATTCAAGAACTTGCCATGACATTTCTTGTATCCACATGATATCTAAGACATCTAGGGACACATTAGAATCATGCTTGAGCATTTCTTCATCCATTTTCCATGTTATGCATTCATTTCATTCCATGAACATTCATGTGCTCTCATGCTTCTTTCATGCTTCATTTGCATTCTCATCTCTTATATGAACATTCATATCACTTGACACACATTTGCATCATCTCTTAGCATCATCTACATCATGAACATGCTTCTGGTTTTGGTTTGCATCCTTGCATACATCTCATTCTTATTTCATTTTCTCTTTTATGCTAACCATTTCAGGTGGTAAGTACTTTGAGAAGTGAATTTTCCTTCACTTCTCACTTCTCTTCTCCATCTCTTTTAAGCATCCTTGCTGCATTTTGCTTTTGCTTTAGAGTGATCTTGCTCATTCATGTTCCTCCTTCACCTTCTTTTTTCAAGTAACTTATCTTCTTAAGTGAAGTAAGTTAGCTTGTTTCTTCTGCTTCTCCTACTTTCCTCTGCTTCTTCCTTGGTGGCCTTGAAGATCTTTTCTCTTAAGCCTTACAAACCATAGGAACATCCAAGCATGACAATAATTAGGGTTGTGATTAGTCCCCCCCTTAGTTTCTACCTTTGTGTCTTCTTTGTGTCTCTCTTCTCATCTCATAATCAGAGACTAAACCTTTAAAGTTTTAAGGCTTTGTGATTAAGGTTATGCCTGCATCCTTCTCTTAGGATGGAGTGTATAACTTTAATCCTAAGTGTCAAGCCCTTAATGTGTTGAAATATCTTAATCAATCCATCTAATAATCACTAAGACAATAGCTTGTAACTTGGGTCTTGCATTAGGGTTCTAATTCTTCCTTAATTGGTTAAGAAGGACTAACCCTAGTGTTAAATGTTAATGGACAAGTCCCCCTCAAGTTGTCTTACAAACCATAAAATTCACTTACTAATCTTATCATTAACTAAAATCCACTTCAATAAAGGCTTTGTTTTGTCATGAGGTTAATCCCTAATCATGGATTAAGTTGAGGAATCTTCCTCAGCTTAAATGTTCTCATCTATTATCCTTCTATTAGGATGGTGTAATGAATCCATTAAATCCCTTATTATGGCTTAAACTCATTACTTAACACTAAACAAAAACTCCAAAAACATCTAAATAATCACAAGTAGGTTAATGATCTTAATCTTATATCATGGTGATTAAGTGTGAGGTGCTTACTTCATACTTAAGGTATTCTCATTACCCTTAATCAAAGGGAGGATGTGATGAGTTTATTAACCCTTGGTTTAGGCTTAAGCTCATTAACTTTTGACAAACACAAAAAGCAATAAAAGATTGAAAACACAAAAACAAACAATAATCGTCTCCTTTGGGATTCTTTTCTCATCATCTTCACTCACAAACGAGAACTCGCTTCTTCCGTCTAATGCAAGCCAGTTAGCACCTGAGCCAAACAGGTTATACACTTGAGCATTGACAAGCAAGCAGTTCATCAGTCAATTTATCTTTCAGTCTCTTTGAGTCGGACTACGGTGTTCTGACTTCCTCATTGCACGAGAGGATACGTAGGCATAACTTAACTATTATCGAACAAAAGTCTTTGTCTCTTCCCCCCTCTTCCAGCATCATTCTTTTAAGTCTCATTCCTGAGCATTTCACTTCACATCTCTTTTTCACTGACACATGTACTTTCTTTTCCAGCTTTTGCACACAGATAGCACAAACACTACCCCTTTAAACACAAACTTTCAAGCGTGGATCCCGTCGAGTACGACGGACAATCTGGGTGCTAATACCTTCCCAGTTTGTAACCAATCCCCTTTCTCAATTTCTCTGGTTCGCGACCGTCTTGTCCATATCTTTCTTAGGTTTACGCAGCATTACCTTTCCTTCGAGATAAAAATGCCTAGCTGGCACCTCTTTTCACTTCATTTCATTTTCTCCTCTCTCCGACTGTTCGCGCTTGTACCGGGATGCAAATCTTCGGGAGCGACACCATGGTACAACACTGTCTTTGTCATATGGGATTGGCCCTGGCACTGTGATAGTGACTGGGCTTACTGCAGCAGATGTTGGGACCATTATTGTCTGTGGATCATAAAAGATGGTGACAATACTTCTTGTGGATATTGGTGGTGGTGAATTGAAGCTTGATTGAAACTGTTGCTGAGATTGTTGAAAGTTGCTGGAATTTGGGACCGTTGTAGGGTCGTAATAAATGGTAATTGTGGAGACATCATTGTTGGTAGTTGCTGGAGTTGTAGAAGGAGATGAAATGGAATTGTTGTTTGTTGAAGTGAAGTAAGAAATGATTGCTGAAGTTGTAGATGAATCAGTAGGAACAATGGTAGTTGCAGTTGTAGAAGAATCACTTGTTGTTGATAAAAGAGTTGCTGGTGTTGTAAAAGCTGTTGTGGTAATTTGCAGAATGCCTTCTTTGATCAAACCATTAATTCCACTCCTCAAGCTTACACACCCATTCTCGGAAAGTTTGCATGATTCACAACAGGCCTCACAACATGGAAACACTTGGCATTTCAAAAGCTGGGCTTTAAGCTCTGCCAGAGGTGTCTGAATACTTGCAATATCTTATATTAAACTCATGGGTGAGCCTTCCTCTATATCATTAATCCTTGGCCCATTGTGGCTTGGCATAGGATTTTTCATGACATCGGGAGGTGGTGCAAAGTTCAGGGCCTTTGAATCTACCAGATCATGGACCTTCATATGCAGAGCCCTGCATTTTTTCGTGGAGTGACCAGGTGCATTAGAATGAAAAGCACACCTAGCATTGACATTGTAGTTTCTCTGAAGGTTCTGAGGATCGGGTGGAGCCAATGTCCTTAACTCAACAAGATTGAGCCTTAGGAGTTGTGGCAATAGTGTAGCGTATGGCATTGGAATAGGGTCAATCACCCTATTGATCTGAGATGGCCGCTGTTGAAAAGGGCGTTATTGTTGATTGTTGTTATTGTTGTTGTATGACCTCTGTTGAGGAAATTGTGGTTGTTGCGGAAAGTGTTGTGGTTGTTGAGTATACTGAGGAGGTAGAGAAGGGATAGTGACGACAACAACTGATCTGGGAAGATATTGGGGTCTTCCTCTTCCCACATGTACAAAATTTGTTTCACCAGATCTGCGGGGCCCAGCAAATGGCTTCCTCGCACTACTTAAACTGGCACCGTTGTCGGAGATCTTTCCCATCTTTAGTAGGCCCTCTATTCTTTCTCCAGCTATCACCACATCTGCAAAGATGGTGGAAGAAAATGCAGTCAATCTGTCAATATAGGTACCCTGGAGAGTATTCATGAACATGTCTTCCATCTCCCTTTCAGACATCGGGGGTTGAACGGCAGCAGCTAGCTGCCTCCACCTTTGGGCATACTCTCTAAAGCTTTCACGGGAAGACTGAGACATTCCCATTAGAAGGGTCCTGTTTGGAGCCATGTCCAGATTATATTGATATTGACAGATAAAAGCTTCAGCCAAGTCTTTCCAGTTTCTTACTGTGGCTCTGGTCAAGTGGGAGTACCATTCTCGGGATGCCCCTGTCAAGCTATCCTCGAAGTAAAACATCCACAGCTTCTCGTCCATGGTGTATGCTTTTAATCTTCCCAAGAAAGACTGAAGGTGGGTACGTGGGCAGGATGTGCCATTGTATCTTTCAAAACATGGGGGTTTGAACTTGTGAGGAATTCTCACCCCTTCCACCAATCCCATGTCCATGACATCAAAACCTAGAGAGTTTTGGGATTCAAGAGACCTTAGCTTCTCTACAATTTCATCCAACCGACGGTCGTAAATTTCGTCTCCAGCCCCAACCACTATAAACTGCTATTCTTGAGGGTCCTCCTGCAAGGCCCTTCCTCCAGTAGTGTTACCTTGAGTGTTCCTTATGGAATTGATGCCTGGGTTCAAATGAGGTCCAAACTCTGGTGGATCAGTACGAGGTTGTACGTGATCGTTGTTACTGGTACCTCCTGTACCTGGATGGTGTTCCTCAGGAGTTTGTCGTTCAACCAACTCCCTTAGTCTTTCCTGGCTCTGAGCTAGACCAGTCATCACTGTCATAAATTGATTCATTTGATTCCTCATCTCAACCCTTTCATTGGCCATATGGGCCCTCACTTCGATCAAGTCTTGTTGAACCTGATCCATCTGTAGTCCCGGAAGGTTGTTTCTTGTCGGGTACCAGTGTATTCTGTTGATAGGGAACACTCTTCTGCGAGCAATGTTTCCTGAAACCACAACAAAGTGAGAAACAACAACAAAACAAAAACCTACAAAACAAAGAAAATGTTAGTATGAAATGCAGGATGCCTATTTACCTTCCAAGGGTATCCGGTTTGGTTCTTTGGTTTTGACCTTTCCAGACCTCGAGGAAATGCTGATGATGTTGCAGAGAGAGATAAAGCCCACCAAAAATAATACAAACCACATATATTACAAAGAGTGAAGATACATAGTTTGATTACAATAAAATTCTCATGGCAGGTCAAAATACAACAACAAAAGGAAAATACAATCAAAATGAAGGTACAAGTACAAGGAAATCAAACATCCAATCCAAAGTCATCCTCTCTGACTTCCTTCAGGAGGGCCTTAGTCACTGGACCTACTGGGTGCTCTGTGATAGTCCAGATAAGGAGGTTTCTGGTAGCAATGGCATTGGTCAACTTCTTGTGCTTATCCTGATCCTTTGACCTCTTCAACCCCACCCGGAGTTTCAACTCAGAGATCTTCTGTGCTGCTATCAGAGCTGCCTGATTCCTCTTCTCACTATCCTCCAGTTGCTCTATCTTAGCTTGATTTTTTTGTTATTCCTGTGCATGGGCCTCAGTGATCCTGATCTACCTAGCCTGGCTGTCCTCTAATTAGTGCTCTGCCCTAGCCTTCTGAGTCTTTGCTTCCTTGAACGCATTCTTCAGTACTAACTCCCCTGCTCTAGCCTTTCTGATGTAGTCATCCGTCTTCTCAATCTTTATCAAGTGCTCAATCCGGAGCTTCTCTAACCTATCATTATCTAGACGGCTGTCATTCCTCTCCCAGAGGGTCTTCTTCAAAGCTTCAGAGAGCTGAGTATTCCTTTCCTTTAGCTTTTCAAACTCCTCTAAGCTAACAGTAGCTGCAGGCTGCACTACTGATGGTCCAGGTGTATCCTCTAAAGTGAATGGCATCCGGGTAATCCATGCCTTGGTACGAGACCAATCAAGATACTATGCTGAAGCAACGTTGTTGCATTTGCCAAGGACAGCTGTCCCCTTAGTCTGAATGTTGTCCCAAGCCTAGGCAGCTTGTCTGACAATAGCAGAGTTATGCTGGATGTCACAATAGAGGGTCTCTGTCAAGTCTTGCCCTCTTGGGGGATGAACCAAAGCATATCCTAACTGTCTCTTAAAAAGTAAAGGGTTGTAGTTGATGCAGCCTTTTACTCCAATCAAAGGCACATTAGGATATTGCCCACAACTAGTAATGATGTCTTTGCCCTTGGTGCTCTGAGTGCACCATCTGATGTCTTCTGATGTAAGGGCAATCAGTCTCTTAGCCCTGTTCTTTGGCTGATGAGGGTTCAGGAAGGTGTCTGATTTTGGCAAGTGTCTTAGCAACCAACAGTAATAAAAGGGAGCACAACATCTGACCAGTCTTCCTCTTTGCTTCTCATTCCTTTGGTGCACTGAATAATAGAAGTCTCCAAGCAAGGTAGGCATTGGGTTCCTCACTAAGAACAGGTGAATAGCATTTTTGCTTACAAACTTTGGCTCATCTGCAAACAAGATAACTCCATATATGTTGAGTGCCAAGAGTGCACAAACAACATCCCACTTCCCTGCTGCAGCAAGTAGGGTGGCCTGGGAAATCAAGAAGTCCAAGTGACGGCCTGGAATTCCAGCCTTGGTGGTCACACTCTGATCAATAAGGGCAGGCTCCAAATGCAATTCCTTAGCTATGTCTTCATTCTTGGGAGCAACCATCTCAGTGTTGAAAGGGATCCCTCTCCTGATAGGAACTCCTAACAACATGGAAAATTCTTCTAGTTGAGGTCCCAACTGAAAATCAGGAAATGTGAAGCACCTGAGAGGAGGATCATAAAACTGCAAGAAAGTATGGATCATGCTCCTCTGGGATGCATCCAGGTCCATGATCATGTCCAATATGCCTCCATAATGTTCTCTGAATAGTGGGACATGATCAGGAGTAATGAGAGACTGAATTTGTCTGATGCCTGTCAGGGTGGGATCAAAGAAGTGGTATGTGATGTTGCTCTTCCTGGAAATGTCCATGCTGATAATGGATGTTGGTGAAGAAACTAAGGAGAAATTACTGATAAAGGTCACTGAAGAAGATGCTGAAGAAGTGTCCATGATGAAGACAGTTGATGGAGAGGATTGGGAAGAGTCTCTGGTGAAAATGCTGGTGAAGATAACTGGAGAAGTCTGAGCAGCATAACAGGTCAAAACCAAACCAAAGATAATAAGGTGGATACCCTGTAAAACAAATAGGTAAATGTTAAATGATGCAAAAATGATGTATGCAAAATGATATGCAAAGGGTTTGTGATCAAGTGCTGGATTTGTTATCTTCCTTGATAGGGTCCATGTGTTCATAAGTCCAGATGGAGGCTTAAAAATCCAATAACCAGGTGGGGGACTCAAATAAAGAGTCACAAGTCTAGGGTTTCACAAGAACTGTCCAAAGTGATGCATTCTTAAAACAAATTTAGTAACAGGATATGCTGAGGCCAAGGGTTCCTGCAAACCTGTAAACATCCCGACCCCCTCACATGTATTGTTCTAGAACAAGGATCCTTAGACTTGGATCAGTTATGAGAAGTGTAAACACTTTTAACCCGGAGGTACAATGTTTACAATAACCATAAAAGATCCTTCTCTAATTCACCTCAGACGCTGAAAGTCATAAAAGGTCATCCAGACTTAGCAGGCTTCCCAGATAGACCTAGTACTACATGAAATCCGTAGCACAGAGTTCTCAAGAAGAAACCCATGTCTGAATCGTGTTTCATATTCTCGCACTAGACTGAAATGGAATGGGAAAGAATATGAAGCCACTCTAGCCTATGTGTCACTCAGGTCCCTAGTATGGAACCTTAATCACTCAACAATCCCTCCCGCCAAGGTAACAGCAGATCCAACATAAATGAAAATGACAGTATGAAATGCATAAAACTGTAAATGAAAGCAATCAATAAAGCTGTACAGAAAGCAATAAATAGAGCAAATAAATAAGCACAAGTAGCACATAACACCCCCGTAAACACAAATCAAACAAACGCTATGAGGAACCCACAAAAAGAACCAAAAGCCCTGGTTGTAGTATAAGGTTCCCCAGCAGAGTCGCCAAGTTGTTGCTCCCCCGAAAAGACACCTGGTCAGATAGGGTACAGACGCGAACGGTCGGCGAAAGGAGAAAATGAAGGTGAAGATGAATAGAGTCGCCAGCTAGGCATTTTTATCCCGAAAGAAAGGTAATGCTGCATAAACCTAGAAAAGATGGATAAGACGGTTGCGAACAAGAGAAACCGAGAAAGGGGGTTGGTTACAACATGAGAAGGTATTAGCACCCAAATTGTCCGTCGTACTCGACGGGATCCACGCTTAAAAGATTGTGTTTAAAAAAGGGTAGGGAATTTGCTATTTGTGTGCAAAAGCTGGAAAAGAATATACAAGTGTCAGTGCAAAAGGTGAATGCTAAGAAACTGAGGCTTAGAAAATAATGTTAAAAGAGGGGGAAGACACAGAGACTTTTGTTCGATAACAGTTAAGTTATGCCTACGTATCTTCTCGTGCAATGAGGAAGTCAGAACACCGTAGTTCAACTCAAAGAGACTGAAAGATAAGTTGACTATGAACTGCTTGCTTGTCTATGCTCAAGTGTATGACTTGTCTGGATCAAGTGCTAACTGTCTTGCATTAAACGGAAGAAGCAAGTTCTCGTTTATGAATGAGGATGATGAGAAAAGAATCCCGAAGGAGACGATTATTGTTTGTTTTTGTGTTTTCAGTTTTTTATTGTTTTTGGTGTTTTGCATAAGTAAATGAGCTTAAGCCTAAATCAAGGGCTTGTAAACTAATTATATCCTCCCTGATTAGGGATAATGAGAATACTTAAGTATGAGATAAGCATATCAACTTAATTTCCATGATGAGGTAGGATTAAGATCATTAACCTACTTGTGATTAATTATATGTTTTGGGGTTTTGTTTAGTGTTAAGTAATGAGTTTAAGCCATAATCAAGGATTAGTGAACTCATTACACCATCCTAATAGAAGGATAATAGATGAGAACACTTAAGCTGAGGAAGATACCTCAACTTAATCCATGATTAGGGATTAAATTCATGACAAAACAAAGCCTTTATTAAATGGATTTTAATTAAGGATGAAATTAAGATGTGATTTTTATGATTTGTAAGACAACTTGAGGGGGACTTGTCCATTAAACACTAGGGTTAGTCCTTCTTAACCATAAAGGAAGATTTAGAACCCTAATGTAAGGCCCAAGTTACAAGTTAATGTCTTAGTGATTATTAGATGGATTGATTAAGAGGTTTAAACAAATTAAGGGTTTAACACTTAGGATTAAAGTTATACACTCCATCCTAAGAGAAGGATGCAGGCATAACCCTAATTCCAAAGTCCTAAAGCCTTAAAGGTTTCGTCTCTAATGATGAGATGAGAAAAGAGACACAAAGAAAACTCAAAGTAAAAAGTCTAAGGGAAACTAATAAGTCCTAAAAAGTTATCATGCTTGGAAGTCCTAGGGTTTGCGAGGCTTAAGAGAAGAAGTCTTCAAGGAAGCCACCAAGGAGAAGCAAGATGAAAGAAGAAGGAAGCAGAAGAATACGTTACATACTTCCTAAGAAGATAAGTAACTTAAAGAAATAAAGTGAGAAAGAAACAACATAAGTGAGAAAGCCCACTCAAAGACAATAAAAAATGCAGAAAAGATGCAATATAAAAAAGATGAGAAGAAGTGGTAGGTGAAGGCAAATCCACCTCTCAAACAACTTACCATTAACCTGAAAAGTTAGCACAAGATGCATAAGGAAAGAAATGAAATGTAATGATGCATATACAAAGGCAAAGATCAAAACCAGAAGCATACACATGATTAAAATGATGCTATGACATGATTCAAAGGCATACAAAGTGTATATGCATGATCATACAAAGAATGAGATGTCATGTAGGCATGCTTTGAAGTTTGGAAGTTCATGAAAGTTAATGAAAGGAAATGAATGAAAATCATGGAAAATGAATGAAGAAATGATCAAGCATGGTTCTAACATGTCCTAAGATGTCTAAGATGACATATGAATGCATGAAATGTCATGGAAAGTTCATGTATGGATGCATATGCAAGATGAATGCAAATGAAGATGCAAAATTAGGCTTATATGTAAGGATGAGATGCAAATTGCAAAGAAAGAAGCAAATGAAATGATAAAAAATTGAAAAATGCATTCAAAGGAACCCTAAACCTATACTAGGTTACCATCCAAAGGGGGAGGTCAGAAGCTGAACCTAGAAGGAGTTATGAATTTCCTAAGTTTCTAGGGTTTTTTGGGTGATCCTCAATGTAAAATGCCAAATAATTTGAAAATGCAAGATAAAAATGAAACAAAAATGTTTTTGGATGCTAGAAGCCATGCATAGAACAATGCAAAATGAACCATTCACAAACTCAACTTGGTTTAAAAGTTATGAATTTTTGAAGTTAGGGTTAGAAAATGAATATTTTTAAGAACCCTAATTCATTCAAAAATGTCAAAGCATGATTAAAACCAAAAATAAATTTGTATGGTGAGTTTGTAAATGTTTCTAAATGTCTAAGAATTCACTCTGATTTTTTTGGTGATTTTTAAATACTTAAATGTATTTTTAATTAATTAAAATCAATTAACTAATTAAATAAAACATTTAAATGATTTAAAAATACCTTTTTAATGCAAAAAATAAAAATAAAAATATTTTTGGTTTCTGAAAATTAATAAAAGACTTGATAAAAAATTTCAGATTTTTTTGATCATTTTTACTATTTTAAATAATTATAAGAAATGAAATAGAAAGAAAATAAAATAAAATGAATAAAAATGAAAAGTATGACAATCCAAAGGCTGAGATTTAAACTGGGGGGAACCATTTACCAGTGCGTAAACCAAGGGCTGAGATTCATTTCTGGCTAATCTTATTTAATTAAATTAAATAATCAGAATTAAAACCTAATGACTTGATCTTATCCGTCCAAACACGCACGGGAAAGGCCTTCCAAGGGCTGACATTCAAACTGGCCCTAAACCCTAATTAAAACCCTAATTACATTCAGATGACCGGAACAGTGCTCCGGTCATCTTCTCCGCCCACACCTTCACCCTATCTTCTTCCCTAGGCCAAATCAAAGCCTCAAAATCTCCAGAAACAATCCCCCAACCTTCCTAAGCATGAATCTAACCTCAAAACACATTTATCATTCCTCAAAAACAAGATTCGAATCAAAATGTGAAACTGAACAGAAATTTCAGAAACTCAATACATGCTTAATACTCAACCATTTTCAAAACAAAATACATCAGCATGATCAATGAAGCATGAAGAATCATTTAGGAACTTAAAAATACATTTCTGGAAAAAAAGTTCTTGATGATACCTGAGCTTGAGCTTTCTTAGTCTGAGCTATCTGGGCCTCTCCTTGGTGTCAATCAACTCCAATGGACCTCCTGAGTATGCTTTGTTGCTTGGAATGAATTTATTTGGGCTGTTTTAAAGTTTCAGTTTTGAAATGTGAGAAATCGTGTTTTTGTTTTGTGATCTTTCAGGCTATAATTGAGGGTGGGAAATGTTCTATGAGTGATGCTGAGTTGAATGGTGAAGTTTGCTTGAAGTTTTTGTGGCTGTGTTATGAATTTCGAAGAGGGGAAGTTTTTGAGGATTTTTGTGTTCTTGAGTTGTGGGATGATTTAGGGCAATGTGTTGTATGAAATGAGTCCCTTGAGGCATGTATGTGAAGTTGTGATAGGTCAGAATAGTTAGTGTGGGATATGATGATTGGTATGGGTGATTTTGCAAAAAGTCAATGTTGGTTGTACTTGTGGTATGGGCACATGGCAGGCTTGGATTTGGACATGTCTTGGTTCAGTAGAGATCAAGGAGGTCCATAGAAACTGATTTGGAGTGCTGATGCAAGTGTATGAGAAGATTCATGCCATTTTGCAAATTTGAAGAACTTTGGCCCTTTTGGAATTTCTTGAAGTTCAAGGCATGAAATTGAATGATTCTTGGGCCAATTCTGATCAAAATGAGTTTCACTATGATGGTATGATGTTTAGAGATGCATTAGAGGTCATGAAATAGCTTGGCAAGTGGTTTTGCAAAAAATCCTCTTTGGTGCATTCTTGAAAATTATAGGATTTTTGCCAACTTTGAAGAATCATAACTTGAGTTCCATAATGAATTAGAACATGCTCTTGTACTTTTTAAAAAGGGAAAGACCTAATCTACAACTTTCATGACCAAGAATTTTTTCATTTGAAGCATTTTTGGTCAAGAAAGAGGAGGTTGAAGAACTTTCCCAAAATGGAAAGTTTCCATTATAAGTCATTTCCATTTTTGGCAACTTTTGGTTTAGCTCAAATTTCTTCAATTTTGTGAACTTCCAAGCACTTCAATGATCAAATAAAGATCATAGAACTTCAATTTGATGAAAATACCCCCTTGGTTCCATTGTTGGGGGCCTCAGATGCGATGATTTTGCTATGACTTGCTCAAGAAGTTACCCAGTGAGCAGATGACTTCCACAATGAATTTCTTCATAAAACTTGGTACACATGATCCTTATAACATATTAAGAACATTAGAAACAAGAATGACCCAAAAATTTGGAGTTAAGGCCTCTGAAACCAAAACCCTAATTTTTGTCATCTGTGTAGTGAAAACCCTAGCTCTACTTCCATGCCTTGCCAGTTCTTATGATTTCTTAACTTTCTTGAACTTTGAAAGGAATAATATGATGATATAACACACATGGACCCTATTGGAACACTTGGAGGCCTCTGGAGTGGCTCAGATGGATCCTTGGATTGCTCAGATCACAAACCCTAGATGCAGATGAACTTGAACTATGCAGATGGAACAAAAATGCAATGTGATGTGGTATACTTATGTTTATGCAACAAATGAAAGATCACAAGCCATGTTGTGATATTAGTGAGGGAAAATTTGGGGTGTTTACACCTATGCCGCCTTACTTCCACAGTTACTGAAGCTCAATCTGATCGAATTAAGGACTCTGGTTCCATCAGTCCCCCAGAACCTCCCAAGAAAATATGATATCAACGCCAGATGTGCCTTCCACTCCAATGCACCTGGCCATACAACAGAGAAGTGCAGGGCCTTGCACATGAAAGTTCTGGACTTAGTTGAATCCAAAGCTCTAAATTTTGCACCCCCTCCAAGTGTTACCAAGAATCCTATGCCAAGCCATGGTGGGCCTAGGATAAATGCCATTGAGGAGGATCAACCAGTAAGCCTAATTGACAATGTTGCAGGTATTCAAACACCTCTGGCCGAGGTTAAAGCCCAGCTTTTGAAGTGCCAAGTGTTTCCAGGTTGTGAGGCCCATTGCGAAGCTTGCAAGATTTCTACCAACGGTTGTGCAGATTTGAAGACCGGTATCAACAGTCTTATCAGAGAAGGCATTTTACAGATCACTTCAACAGTTCCAGCTCCTACAACATCAACAACCGTTCCTCCTACAAATCTAGCAAACATCATTTCTTCAGATATAATAGATATCAATCCTACAACTTCAACAACAATCATCCCAACAAATTCTTCAACAACATCAACAACCATCCCTTATTCAACTTCAATAGATATCAGTTCAACACATCCTTCTACAACAACAACAACCATCAATGAAGACATTTCCACAGTTACCATTTACTATGATCCGACAATAATCCATGTTCCAGATTCTTTCAATAACTCACATCAACATCAACAACTTTCATCACCCGCACCATCTCCAGTCAAACCTCCTGTCACAATTTATTATGACCCACAAACTGTCGCAACTCCTTCTTCCGCAGCAATCAGTCCAGTTACCATCACGGTACCTGGACCAATTCCATATGACAGCAGCAGTGTCGTGCCTTAGCAATACAGCTCAGATTTATATTGCAACGGAAATAAAGTCACTCTTGATTCTTCAACTTCTTCACCACATATTGATAATGTAGGGGGAGGCGGAGGCTTCAATCGAAGCGGACGTCTCTTCGCTTCACAGTTCCCAAGAACTAATGCTGAAGCAGAAGCTACTGCCAAAGCCAAAGACAAGAGTGTGGTGCCTGAAGAACCAATTTCTAAAGTAGCTCAGAAGATATCCTTTGATTAGGATGTAGACGAATTCATGAGAATAATCAAGAAGAGTGACTACAAAGTTATGGACCAACTCCATCAAACACCCTCCAAGATCTCCATTCTATCTCTTCTTATGTGTTCCGAAGCTCACAGGAATGCACTTCTCAAAGTCTTGCACGCAGCTTACGTGCCTGAAGAGATTACAGTCAACTAGCTAGAAACGGTGGTTTCAAATGTCAACACTAGTCATGGACTAGGGTTCACCGATGCTGATTTGACTACAGAGGGATGTAACCACAATAAGGTTTTACATATCACCTTGGAGTGTAAATGTGTTGTTCTTTCTCATGTCTTGGTTGACACTGGGTCCTCACTCAATGTTCTTCCAAAGAAAGCTTTAGTCAAGATGGAATATGATGGTCTTGCTCTTTGTTCAAGTAACCTGGTTGTGAGAGCCTTTGACGGTACTGAATGATCGGTTCTTGGAGAAATTGAGCTGCCTGTGGTAATTGGCCCACAAATTTTCAAAACTATCTTCTATGTGATGGACATTCAGCCTGCCTACAGCTGTTTGTTAGATCGACCATGGATTCATGTCGCTGGCGCCATAACATCGACCATTCACCAAAAGTTAAAATACGAGTGGGAGGGCCAAGTTATCACCATTTGTGGGGAGGAGGATATCTTCGTCGGTCATCTAGATACTTACAAGTATATTGAGATGGATGGGGAGATCCATGAGACGATGAGCCAGGGGTTTGAGGCGCTCAATGTCAATGAAGCAACAGCTGAAGTGTTTGGTACTTCAATCTCTTCTTACAAGCAAGCTCAGAAGGTTGTGGAAGACGGGAATGCCCAAGGCTGGGGCAAGCTGCTGCAAGTTCAGATCAAAGAAGACAAGTTCGGTTTGGGGGAATGCTGACCCCAGATGCAATCAACAATGTGGAAGACGAGGCTGAAAGCGACTTCAACCTGGAAAGCTGGATTCTTCCAAGAGTCCCAGGCCAGCAAGTCCTCAACTGGTCTTCCCAGGAAATTATAAGGATTACTGCTGCAGAGTAATTATTATTTCCTGTTTAAGCATGCACCAAGTCATGCATATTGCCCAAGGTGTCAGGATTCATTTTGTAATAGGACCATATATGTATTTTGTGCAAATGAATGATTAATGAACAATGGACATCTTTTGCAAATGATCTTTTTCGCTCACTGTCTTTCATTTTTGTTATTCTCGCACAAAACAATAAATGGCAATGTTTTTCTCAAATAAATAGCTTCATTCACACTTTTTCTAAACAAGATTAAAATAAATCACTAAAATGAACAAATCTCAACCCTTGCAGAGATAATCCTCCATATTGCACCAACAACGACACTGTTATGACCTCATATGACTTTGACAATCCGATCAATCAAGCAGATGAAGGGGTTGATGAAGATTATGATTTGCCTGAGGAATTGGCCAGGTTGTTGAGACAAGAGGAAAAAGTTATTGCTCCTCATCAGGAGGAGGTTGAGACTGTCAATCTTGGCACCGAGGAGGATGTGAAAGAAATGAAGATCGGGGCTAGTCTGCAAGCTCCAGTGAAAGAACAACTCATCAGTATGCTCCGAGAGTATGTCGACGTCTTTGCTTGGTCCTATCAAGATATGTCGGGCTTGGATACAGATATTGTCATAAACATGCTTCCATTTAAATAAGATTGTCCTCCAGTTAAACAGAAGTTTCGCCATACTCGCCCAAACATGGCCATTTAAATCAAAGAAGAAGTACAAAAGCAGTGGGACGCCGGTTTTCTTGCTGTAACTTGTTACCCGCCGTGGGTTGCTAACATTGTACCCGTACCTAATAAGGATGACAAGGTGCATATGTGTGTGGATTATCGGGATCTTAACAGAGCTAGCCCGAAAGATGACTTCCCATTACCTCGCATTGATGTATTGGTGGATAACACAACTCAGTTTTCGGTATTTTCCTTCATGGACGGATTCTCTGGATACAATCAGATTAAGATGTCACCTGAAGACATGGAGAAGACAACTTTCATTACACCCTGGGGCACGTTCTGTGACAAGGTAATGTCGTTCGGTTTGAAGAACTCCAGTGCAACTTATCAACGGGCTATGGTAACATTATTCCACGATATTATCCATAAGGAAATCGAGTGCTATGTGGATGATATGATTGCCAAGTCCCTTACAGAGGAAGATCATTTGGTGAACCTATTGAAATTGTTCAAGCGTCTGAGGAAGTATTAGTTAAGATTGAACCCCAACAAATGCACATTCGGGGTACGTTCTGGTAAGCTGTTGGGTTTTATCGTAAGTGAAAAAGGAATTGAGGTTGATCCCGACAAAGTCAAAGCTATTCAGGAAATGCCTACACCTAAGACTAAGAAAGAAGTTCGAGGGTTCTTAGGTAGATTGAACTACATATCAAGGTTCATATCTCATCTCACTGCAACCTGCGAACCCTTGTTCAAGCTATTAAGAAAAGAGAAAACAGTCAGGTGGAACAATGATTGTCAGAGAGCTTTTGACAAAATCAAAGAATATCTGCAAGAACCTCCAATTCTCATGCCTCCAGTTGAAGGAAGACCTCTAATCATGTACCTGATAATATTAGAAGAGTCAATGCGGTGTGTGTTGGGCCACCATGACGAGTCTGGTCGAAAAGAGTATGCAATATACTACCTAAGAAAAAAGTTTACCGACTGTGAACAATGTTATTCACTGCTCGAGAAAACTTGATGTGCTTGAGTGTGGGCTGCTCGCCGACTAAGAAAATATATGTTGACTCATACTACTTTGTTGATCTCAAAGATGGACCCCGTCAAGTACATATTTGAGAAGCCAACACTTACCGGATGGGTTTCCAGGTGGCAAATGATTCTAACAGAATATGACATTCAGTACACCTCTCAGAAAGCCATCAAAGGCAGTGTATTGTCTGTCTAACTGGCTGAGAAACCCATTGATGATTACCAGCCTATGAGATTTGACTTCCCTGGTGAAGACATCATGTTTTTGAAAGCTAAATATTATGAAGAGCCTATTCACACTGAAGGGCCTGAACCAGAAGAAGCATGGACTATGATGTTTTACGGGGCAGTTAATTGCAACGGTCGTGGAGTTGGTGTAGTGCTTATTACACCCATGGGAGTCCATATGCCTTTCTCAGCAAAACTCACCTTTACCTGTACTAACAATGAAGCAGAATATGAAGCTTGTATCATGGTTCTTGAGGAAGCCATTGACCTCAAGATCAAAACATTAAATGTATTAGGAGATTCAGCTTTGGTAATCAACCAGACCAACAACAAGTGGTACACTCATCAGGAGCATTTGATTCCCTATCGTGAATATACGAGGAGATTGTTGACCTTCTTCACGACAGTTAAGCTTGAATACATCCCTAGAGATGAGAATCAGATTTGCAGATGCTTTGGCTACCATTTCATCCATGATTAAAGTACAAGCTTCCAATTATGTACCTTGGATTTTGGTAGCCAGACTTGACCGACTAGCATATGTATTCTCTGTGGACACTACTAGTGATAACAAGCCTTGGTTCCATGACATCAAATGCTTCTTAGAAACTTAGACATACCCACCTGGGGCATCGTCAAATGATAAGAAGACATTAAGAAGGCTAGCCAACAATTTCTTTCTCAATACTGATGGTTTTTTGTACAAGCGACACTTCGACATGGTCTTGCTCAGATGTGTTGACAAGAAGGAAGCAGACCTACTGATGCACGAAGTACATGAAGGTTCTTTCGGTACCCATGCCGGAGGACATGCAATGGCAAAAAAAGATATTAAGACCGGGTTATTACTGGATCACAATGGATGCAGACTGTTGTGCCTATGCCAGAAAATGCCACAAATACCAGATCTACGCAGATAAAGTGCACGTGCCTCTGAATCCTTTGAATGTAATGTCTTCACCTTGGCCCTTCGCCATGTGGGGCATTGATATGATTGGAAATATTGAACCGACTGCTTCAAATGGTCACAGATTCATCCTGGTAGCCATTGATTACTTCACCAAATGGGTTGAAACAGATTTGTATGCAAATGTCACCAGGAAAGTGGTAACTCGATTTCTGAAAAGGGATATCATCTGTCGATATGGAGTTCCTGAGCGAATCATTACTGATAATGGTTCCAATTTGAACAACAAGATGATGGCAGAACTTTTCCGGGACTTCAAAATCCAACATCACAACTCTTCTCCTTATAGTCCAAAGATGAATGGCGCTGCTGAGGCCGCTAACAAGAATATCAAGAAGATTGTGCAGAAGATGGTAGTCACCTACAAAGACTGGCACGAAATGCTACCATTTGCATTGCATGGTTACCGAACCTCTATCAGGACATCTACTGGGGCAAAACCTTATCAACTTGTGTATGGTATGGAAGATGTCCTACATGTTGAAGTTGAACTACCCTCCTTACGGGTAATGATGGATGTGAAGCTGAATGAAGCAAAATGGGTCCAATCTCGATATAATCAACTGAGTCTGATTGAAGAAAAGAGATTAGCAACCATCTATCATGGGCAGTTATATCAAAAGCGAATGAAGAAAGCCTTCGATCAGAAAGTTAGACCTCGGGAATACCAAGTGGGAGAGCTTGTTCTGAAAATACTTCTTCCTCCTCATACAGACCACAGGGGCAAATGGACGCCAAACTACGAAGGCCCGTTCATAGTAAAGAAAGTTTTCTCTGGTGGAGCACTGATGCTCACTACTATGGATGGTGAGGATTTCTTATCTCCTGTGAATTCAGATGCAGTTAAAAAATACTTTGCATAAAAAGACCCGCTGGACATAAAAATAGAATGTAAGTCCAAGCAAATATAGGGCATCCCGGTGAGTCAAAAACAAAATAAAAGACTCGGGAAAAAATAAGGGAAAAATTGAAAAAAAATGTACACCCGCTGAGTTGAAAAGCCATATCGGACAGCTCAGGCAAAAATGGGTATTCCGGTTGATTGAAAACCCGAAAGGGCGATCCACGCAAAATCAAGGAATAAGCAAACAACGACATTCTAAATTCGTTTGTATCACTCACCACATGGAAAGCTCCGAAAGGATAAAGCATCAGTCAGAATCAACCTTCTTCAAAAAGCAAGATAAGAAGAACGTCAAGGCCATACATGTCATAGCAAAGGAAGCTCACGGGAGTGCCAACTTCAACATTGGCAATACTTTTATTTTCTCAATTTTTACAGCAATCTCCTCATTCTAGGGATTCGCTTCTTCATTATACTTTCCTATTCAAGGCACACAAATTAATAAAATCAGAATTTTCAGTCACGCTTCATTTTTGTACATTTTTGTTTTCGTTTGCAAAATGTCCAAAGTTAATAATACAACACTAGCATTAAACATATAAGCCATTTTAATAAATACTTGTGCGTTTCTTTTTTTGACAGGTTGTAGGTACTCAAGGCCGACAATCTTTCACAGCTTGGGGCATATCAAGCATCGTATCCCCAGCCAAGTCAGCAATCACCTCATCAACAGGTGTAAACACCCCAAATTTGCCCCCACTTTTTCTCACACCAAAGCGTCATCATCATCATTTTGAGTCTCTATGATCTTTATTTGATCTTAGAAGTAGTTGGAAGTTCACAAAGTTGAAGAATTTTGAGCCAAATGCAAACTTGTTATTTTTGGAAATGACTTGTAATGGAAACTTTCCATTTTGGGAAAGATTTTCAACCTATTCTTTCATGACCAAAAATGCTTCAAATGAAAAATTCTTGGGCATGAAAGTTGTAGATTATGTCTTCCCCTTTTCAAAAAGTACTAGAACATGTCTTGATTCATCCTAGAACTCAAGATATGACCTTTCAAAGTTGGCAAAAATCCTATAATTTTCAAGTTCATGCCAAAGAGGATTGTTTGCAAATTCAAGTTTCAAGCCATTTCATGACCTCTAATTGATTATTAAACATCATAAGAACATCGTGCAATGCATTTGAACCAAAATTGTGCCTTGGATTGCAAGATTCACCAAGGCATTTCCACAAAATTCTCAAAGAGAGAAAGTTGCAAAAACCTTGGAAACCTTCCATTCACTTGTGCCAGCTCATGTAATCTGATCCTATGGCCATCCTTGATGCAAACTGAGGCCAAAACACCCCTTTGAGCATCTCTGACCCGTGCCATACCTCCAAGTACACAAAATTGACTTTTTGCAAAACCTCCCATACCAATCAAGCTGTGCCACACCAACTCTCTGAACCAATCACATTTGTTTATACAAACCTCAAGCACTCCAAAGTATACAACACATTAGCCTGAAACCACACAAAGCTCAGATTGTAAGAAAATCCCAAAAACTTTCATCTCTTCGAAACTCTCAGCACAAGCATCAAACCTCAAATCTTTTTCCACTAATAATCTCCACACATCATAGGGAACACAAACCACCTTTCACTTTGCCCTGAAAGTCACTCAAACTCAAACACGATTTTCCACCTCTCAGAACTGAACCTTCAAAAGGAGGCCATTTAAACACTTGCAAAGCTTCTCAATAGCATCAGGGTGATCAAAGGAGTTGTCTAGCACAAGAAGCGGGCTTTGGTGGTCCACATTTTCTCAACTCCAGCTCAGGTAAAGCTCAAGAACTTTTTTCTCAGAGCTTTAATTTTAAGTTACAATGTGATAAAGCATGTTTCTCTGATCATTTTGCACTTTGAATCACTAAAAATGGTTAAGTATATAGGATGTATTCAACTTCTGAATTTTTTGCCAGTTTTCCGTTTGGCTTCGATTCTCTCTTTTGATGCAAAATAAATTGTTTTTGTTTGTGGATTCTTGTTGTTTGATGATTAATGATTGATTCTGGAGATTTTGATGCATTTTTATGTCCTGGGGAGGGAGATAGGGATTTGGTGTTGCCGGAGAAGATGACCGGAGCTTACTCCTGTCACCTGAAAATACTTAGGGTTTGTAATTAGGGCTAATCTCCCCAGTTTGAATGTGATCCGTCAGATTGTGTTTAGTGCACGTTTGGACGGATCAGATGCATCCACTTAACTTTAATTCATAATTAATTAATTTAATTAGCCAGGACTGTTCCCAGCCTTGAAACACGTGCGCGGTCAACTCCCTCCATCCCAATTTGAATCCTGACCCTTAGATGTGCATATTGTAAACACCCCAAATTTTCCCTCACTAAGTTCACACCATGGTTTGTGATCTTTCATATTTGCATTAGTTTAATCATATCATATCATGTTGCATTTTTGCCTCACTGCATTAGTTCAAGTCATCTGCATCTAGGGTTTGTGATCTGAGCAATCCAAAGATCCATTTGAGCCACTCCAAAGGTCATCAATCATCTTAAGAGGGTCCATGTATGTTCAATCATCATATTTTATCCTCCAAAGAAAAAGGAAGTCAAAGAATCACAAAAACTGGCAAAGCATGGAAGTAGAGCTAGGGTTTAACTGCACAGATGACATAAAATTAGGGTTTTGGTTTCAGAGGCCATAACCCCAATTTTTTTGGTAATTCTTGTTTCTATTAATCTCAATATGTTATAAGGATCATGCATACCATGTTTGATGAAGAAATTCATTGTGGAAGTCATCTGATCACTGGGTAACGTCTTGAGTAAGTCAGAGCAAAATCAGGGCATCTGAGGCCCCCATCCATGGAACCAAGTGTATTTTTCATCAAATTGAAGTTATATGGTCTTTATTTGATCATTGAAGTGTTTAGAAGTTCACAAAATTGAAGAAAAATGAGCTAAACCAAAAGTTGCCAAAAATGGAAATGACTTGTAATGTAAACTTTCCATTTTGGGAAAGTTTTTCAACCTCCTCTTTCTCAACCAAAAATGCTTCAAATGAAAAATTGTTGGTCATGAAAGTTGTAGATTGGATCATTCCCTTTTCAAAAAGTACAAGAACAAGATCTAATTCATTTTTGAACTCAAGTTATGGCTTGTCAAAGTTGGCAAAATCACATAAATTTCAAGAATGCACAAAGAGGGATTCTTTGCAAAACCACTTGCCAAAGCTTTTTGTGACTTCAAACACACTTCAATACATTATAACACCATAGTGCACTGCTTCTAGGTCAGAATTGGCCAAGGAATTGCAAGATCACATGCCTTGAACTTCAAGATTCCACAAAAGGGCCAAACTTTGTCAAAATTGCAAAACACCCCATAACTTATTTTCCACATGCTGAATTGCCTCAAAGTGAATTCCATGGACCTCCGTGATCCTTGCTGAACCAGACACCCCATTGTACCACCTCTGAACCAGCCCATACCTCACGGACAAGAACTTTTGACTTTTGTGCAAGAAGGCCATACCAATCACAATAGGGCACAACCACTCCACAGACCTATCACAAGTTGATATGTGGATCAAACCCAAGCCATAACACACAAGAACACAACCTGAAACCTCAGCATTCTCAAGTTACCAAAAACTCTCCTTCTTGCAAAAGCTTTTGAAACCCCAACTCAGCCACTCAATCTTCAAACAAACACCACCATTCATTTTTAAATCATTCACTGACCCAAAACCACCCATCAAAACAGCCAAGAACACACCACAAGCCAGATACGATTTTCTGACCAGTGGAGTACAAACTCACAAACCAACCTTCCTCAAAGCTCTCCAAGCATCAAAGCTTCTCCAGGGAGGTAATTGGAGGCATTTTGCACCAAGGAAGCAGCCAGAAAGCTCAAGGGTTGAAAGCTCCATCTCAGGTAGCCATTCGAATTAATTTTTCCAGAACCTTTATTTCATGTTACAAAATGATTAAGCATGCTTCACTGATCACACTGAACTTGGAATTATTGAAAATGGTGGAGAAATGAGAATGTATTACTTGTTTGAAATTTTTGCCATATTTGTTGTTTTCTTCTAATCATGAGATTGAGTGAAAAGAAATGAAGTTTGAGGATGGATTTAGGTTCAGGGGAGGGGGAGGAGTGAATCTGGAGCTTTAGAGCTCCAGAGAGTGCCTAGGGAAGAAGTTGAGAATTTTCAGGTGAGGGTCTGGCCGGAGAAGATGACCGGAGGTCTTTTCTGGCCACCTGAATGTCATTAGTGGCTTAATTAGGGTTAGGGCAAACTTTGAACGTGGACCCTTTGATCTGTCTTCCCGCGCGTGTTTGAGTGGCTATGATCTTCTCATTAATTATTAACCTGGATTAATTAAATATTTAATTAGGTTTAGTGAAATTTGAATATGGGCCATTGGATATGGCGCCAGTCAACCCAGACCCTCCCCAGTTTCAATCCAGGCCATCCATTCAGCATACTTTTGTTTATTTTAGATTTTAATTCAATTTTTCTTATTTATATTGTACGGATTATTTAAAATAGTTAAAAAAATCCCAAAAATATTTTTATTCAGCATTTTAATTCCAAATAATTTTCTCAACCCAAAAATATTTTTTTTTTATTTTTTGCATTAAAAAATCATTTTTAGACATTTAATTGTTTATTTTAATTAATTAATGAAAATTAATTAATTAAAATATCATTTAGGTTTCTAAAAAATCCCAAAAAATTCATATTGCATCTTTAAACATTTAGAGACATTGTCATACCATCCACACAAATTTCTTTTTGGTTTTGAATCATTTTGACATTTTTTCTTTGAATTTAGGGTTCATAAAATCCCATTTTTGAACCTTAACTTCAAGAATTATTTTCTGCTCAACCAAGAATGGTATGACCATGGTTCTTTTTGCATTGATCTTCATTTGAAGTTTGTTTTCTAGCATAATTTTGTCATAATTTTATTCTGCCTTTTTGAATTGATTTGCTTTTTTTCCCTTTAGGTACCTTAAAACCCTAGAAAACTTAGAAAAAATCATAACTTCCTTAGGGTTAAGAGTTAGGTCTCCTCCTTTGGGGTGTGATATCATATAGGGTTAGGTTTCTCTTGATTACATTTTCAATTTTTTATCTTGTCATTTGCTTCTGTTTTTGACTTTTGCATCTCATGTTGCATGAAAACCATAATCTCTCATGTTCATTCACATACATCTTGCATATGCATTCATTCAAGAACTTTCCATGACATTTCATGCATTCACATGACTTCTAAAACATCTTAGGACACATTAGAATCATGTTTGATCATTTCTTCATCCATTTGCCATGTTATGCATTCATGTCATTTCATGTACATTCATGAACTTTCATGCTTCTTTCATGCTTCATTTGCATCCTCATCACTTGTATGATCATTCACAACTCTTGGCATACATTTGCATCATCTCTTAGCATCATTTACATCATGAATATGCTTCTGGTTTTGGTGTGCACCCTTTCATTCATTTCATTTTCATTTCATTTCATCTCTTTTTGCTAACTTTTCAAGTGGTAAGAACTTTGAGAAGTGAATTTGCCTTCACTTCTCACAATCTCTTCTCATATCCCTTTTGCATCCTTACTGCATTTTGTATTTGTATTAGAGTGAGCTTGCTCATTCATGTTCCCTCTTCACTTTCTTTCTTCAAGCAACTTATCTTCTTAAGTGAAGTAAGTTGACTTGCTTCTTCTGCTTCTCCTCCTTTCCTCTGCTTCTTCCTTGGTGGCTCTTCTTGAAGATCTCTTGCAAGCCTCATAAACCCTAGGAATACCCAAGAATGATAACAATTAGGGTTTGATTAATCCTCCACTAGTTTTACCTTTGTGTCATCTTTTGTGTCTCTCTTCTCATCTCTTAATCAAGGACTAAACCATCAAGGTTTTAAGGCATTGTGATTAAGATTATGCCTGCATCTTTCTCTTAGGATGGAGTGTATAATCTTAATCCTAAGTGTTAAACCCTTAATGTGTTTAAATCTTTTAATCAATTCATCTAATAACCACTAAGACAATAAGCTTGTAACTTGGGCCTTGCATTAGGGTTATAATTCTTCCTTAATTGGTCAAGAAGGACTAACCCTAGTGTTAATGGACAAGTCCCCCTCAAGTTGTCTTACAAACTATAAAATTCACTTCTTAATCTTACCATTAATTAAAATCCACTTTAATAAGGCTTTGTTTTGTCATGAAGTTAATCCCTAATCATGGATTAAGTTGAGGAGCCTTCCTCAGCTTAAATGTTCTCATCTATTATCCTTCTATTAGGATGGTGTAATGAGTCCATTAAATCCTTGATTATGGCTTAAACTCATTACTTAACACTAAGAAAAACTCCAAAAACATCTAAATAATTGCAAGTAGGTTAATGATCTTAATCCTACATCAAGGTGGTTAAGTGTGAGGTGTTTACTTCATACTTAAGGTATTCTCATTACCCCTAATCAGAGGGAGGATGTGATGAGTTTACTAACCCTTTGTTTAGGCTTAAGCTCATTATCTTATGACAAACACAAAAAGCAATAAAAGATTGAAAATACCAAAAACAAACAATAATCGTCTCCTTCGGGATTCTTTTCTCATCATCTTCATTCATAAACGAGAACACACTTCTTCCGTCTGATGCAAGACAGTTTGCACCTGAGCCAGACAGGTCATACACTTGAGCATAGACAAGTAAGCAGTTCATTAGTCAATTTATCTTTCAGTCTCTTTGAGTCGAACTACGGTGTTCTGACTTCCTCATTGCACGAGAGGATACGTAGGCATAACTTAACTGTTATCGAACAAAAGTCTCTGTATATTCCCCCTCCTCCTGCATTATTCTTTTAAGCCTCATTGTCTTGAGCACTCCACTCTTTTCTTACACTGTCACTTGTATTCTTTTCCAGATTTTGAACACAGATAGCACAGACACTACCCTTTTAAACACAAATTTTTCATGCGTGGATCTCGTCGAGTACGGTGGACAATCTGGGTGCTAATACCTTCCCAAGTTGTAACCAACCCCCTTTCTCAGTTTCTCTGGTTTGCGACCGTCTTGTCCATATCTTTCCAGATTTATGCAGCATTACCTTTCCTTCGGGATAAAAATGCCTAGCTGGCGACTCTTTTCAGTTCATTTTCATGTTCTCTCCTTTCGCCGACCGTTCGCGTCTGTACCCCTTTTGGCCATGTGTCATTTGGCGGGAGCGACAACTTGGCGACTCTGCTGGGGACCCTTATACTGTAACCAGGGCTTCTGGTTCTTTTTGTGGGTTCCTCCTAGCGCTTGTTTGATTTGTGTTTACGGGGGTGTTACGTGCTACTTGTGTTTGTTTATTTGCTTTATTTATTGCTTTATGTACAACTTTATTTACCGCTTTCTTTACAGTTTTTTATACATCATATTGTCATTATCATTGTTGGATCTGGTTTTCCTTGGTGGGTGGGGTTTCACTGAGTGATTAAGGTCCTATACCTGGGACCTGAGTGACACCTAGGCTAGAGTGGTTCATATTCTTTCCCATTCAATTTCGGTCTGGTGCGGGAATATGAAACACGGTTCAGATGTGGGTTTCTTCTTGAGAACTTCGTGCTACAGATTTCCTGTAGTGCTAGGGCTATCTGGGAAGCCTGCTAAGTCTGGATGACCTTTATTTTGACCTTCAGAATCTGGGGAGAATTAGAGGAGGATCTTTTATGATTATTGTAAACATTGTACCTCCGGATTAGAAGTGTTTACACTTCTCATAATTGATCCAAGGCTGAGGATCTTTGTTCTAGAACATTACATGTGAGAGGGTTGAGTTGTTTACAGGTTTGCAGGAACCCTTGAACAAATCATACCTTGTTACTGTATTTTTTAAGAATGCTTCATTTTGGACAGTTCTTGTGATTAACCCTGGACATGTGACTCTTTATTTGAGTCCCCTACCCTGGTTACTGGATTTCTGAGCCTCCATCCGGACCTTTGAACATACATGGACCTTATACCAAGACAGATAATCAGATCCAACTCTTGATCACAAACCCTTACATATCATTTGCATATATCATCATTGCATCATTTGACATTTGTTTATTTGTTTTTCAAGGTATCCATCATATCATATTTGGTTTGGTTTTGACCCATTCTTTTGCTTTGACCTCTGCTTCAGTTATCTTCTTCAACATCTGCTTCAGTTATCTCCCTCAACACCTGCATCAGTCTGTCAGAGATTTACCTCCAGCTTTTCAGTCTGTGATCTTCATCAGCATTTGTCTTCAGCTTCTTTATCAGCACTCATGGATACTTCAAGGAAAACCAACATATCTTATCACTTCTTTGAGCCCACCTTGACTGGTATCAGGAAAGTCCAGTCCCTTGTCACACCTGACCACATCCCACTGTTTAGAGAGCACTATGGGGATATTTTGGACATGGTCATGGATCTTGATTCATCTCAGAGGAGCATGATCCACACATGCTTGCAGTTTTATGACCCTCCACTAAGATGCTTCACCTTTCCTGATTTCCAGATGGGGCCTCCGTTGGAAGAGTTTTCCTTGTTGATTGGAGTGCCTATCAGAAGAGGGATCCCCTTCAACCTAGAGATGACTGCTCCCAGAAGTGAAGTGATAGAAAGGGAATTGCACTTGGAGTCTGCCCTTATTGAGCAAAGCATGACAACAAAAGGTGGGATTTCTGGTCTACATCTGGACTTCTTAATTTCTCAGGCCATCCAGAAGGCTGCAGCGGGAGAATGGAGGGCAGTCTGTGCACTATTAGCCCTCATCATATATGGGGTTGTATTGTTTGCAGATGAGCCCAAATTTGTGAGTAAGAATGCCATCCACTTGTTTTTGCTGAGGAACCCAGTGCCTACATTGCTAGGAGATGATTACTACTCCATCCATCAGTGAAATGAAAAACAAAGGGGGAAGCTAGTTAGATGTTGTGCTCCCTTGTTCTACTCTTGGCTACTCAGGCACCTGCCTAAATCAGATGCTTTCTTGAACCCACACCAGCAGAAGAATTGGGCCAAGAGGTTCATTGCCTTAACATCAGATGATATCAGATGGTGCACCCAGAGCACCAAAGGCAAGGAGATTATTACCAGTTGTGGGAAGTACCCTAATGTGCCTCTGATAGGAGTAAAAGGTTGCATCAACTACAACCCTTTGTTGTTTAAAAGACAATTGGGATATGCCTTGGTTCACCCTCCCAGAGGATAGGATTTAGCTGAGACCCTATACTATGAAGTGCAACCTAATTCAGTTGTTGTCAGGCAAGCTTCCTGGGCTTGGGACAACATCCATACCAAAGGGACAACCATCCTTGGAAGATGTAACAATGTTGCTTCAGCCCAATATTCTGACTGGTCCCGTACTAGAGCTCAGATTACCAGGATGCCCTTCACCTTGGAAGACACACCTGGATCATCTACAGTACAGCCTGCAGCAACTGTTAGCCTGGAGGAATTTGAAAAGCTGAAAGAGAGGAATAATCAGCTATCTGAGGCCTTGAAGAAGACTCTTTGGGAAAGAAATGACGGTCGTCTGGACATTGAAAGATTGGAAAGACTCAAGACTGAGCATCTGACCAAGATTGAGAGGACAGATGACTACATAAGGAAAGCAAGAGCCGGGGAACATATATTGAAGAATGCTGGCAAGGAGGCCAAGATTCAGAAAGCTAGGGATAAGCATTACCTGGAGGAAAGCTAGGCTAGGTGGATCAGGATCACCAAAGCCCATGCACAAGAAGACTAAAGGACTCAGGCTAAGATTGAGCAGCTGGAGGCCAATGAGAAGAAGCATTAGGAGACTTTGTTGGCAGCTCAGAAGGAGATATCAGAATTGAAGCTCCGAGCGGGGTTAAAGAGATCAAAGGATCAGGACAGGCATAAGAAACTAACTAATGCCATTGCTACCAGGAACCTCCTCATTAGGACCATTACAGAGCACCCAGTTGGTACGGTGACTGAGGCACTCTTGAAGGAAGTCAGGGAAGATGACTTCAGATTGGATATCTGATTCCTCTTTGCTTGTATTTCCTTTTTTGATGTAATTTTTTCTTTTGATTGTTGTATTTTTGACCCACCATGGGCATGTATTGTAAACAGACTATGTATTTTCATTCATTTTGTAATATATCAGTTTGTTTCATTGGGCTTCTTTTCTCAACATCATCAAGCATCTCCTCGAGGTCTGGAAAGGCCAAAACCAAGAACCAAACCGGATACCTTGGAAAATAAATAAGCATATTGCATTGCATACTAACTCTTTCTTTGTTTTGTAGGTTTTTGTTTATTATTTGTTTCTCACTTTGTTGTGGTTTCAGGAAACATTGCTCGTTGCAGAGTGTTCCCTGTCAACCATACACACCGGTACCCAACGCGAAACAACCTTCCAGGCATTCAGATGGATCAGGTACAACAGGACCTGAATGAAGTAAGAAATCAAATGGCAAACGAAAGGGTTGAGATGAGAAACTAAATGACACAGTTTATGGTTGTGATGACTGGCTTAGCCCAGAGCCAAGAAAGGCTGAGAGAGCTGGTAGAAAGGCAGACACCTGAAGAGCCCCACCTTGGAACAGGAGGAACCAACAATAATGAACGAGGGCAGCCCCGTATCGACCCACCAGAGTATGGGCCCCATTTGAACCCAGATGTTAATGGCACAAGGAATGTTCAAGGTAATACTGCTGGGGGCAGAATCATGCAAGAGGATCCCCAAGAAGAACAATTCACAGTTATTGGGGCTGGGGATGAATTGTATGACAGAAGGTTGGATGAGATTGCTGAAAAACTAAGGTCCTTGGAATCCCATAATTCCTTAGGCTTTGACGTAATGGATATGGGGTTGGTATATGGGGTGAGGATTCCCCACAAATTCAAACCCCCATGCTTTGAAAAATATAATGGTACCTCCTGCTCGCGTACTCATCTGCAATCCTTCTTAGGGAGACTCAAGGCTTATACCATGGACGAGAAGTTATGGATGTTCTATTTTGAGGACAGCTTGACTGGAGCATCAAGAGAATGGTATTCGCATCTGACAAGGGCCACTATAAGATGTTGGAAAGACTTGGCCGAAGCCTTCATCCGGCAATACCAGTACAACCTAGATATGGCTCCCAATAGAACTCTTCTAATGGGCATGTCTCAGTCTTCAAGGGAAAGCTTTCAGGATTATGCTCAAAGGTGGAGACAGCTTGTTGCTGCTGTCCAGCCACCCATTTCAGAAAGAGAGATGGCTGACATGTTTATGAACACCTTGCAGGGAACTTATATTGATAGACTTGCTGCTTTCTCTTCCACCAGTTTTGTCGATGTAGTTATAGTTGGTGAGAGAATTGATAGTCTTTTGAAGATGGGCAAAATCTCTGACAATGGTGCAAGTTCCTCCAACAACCCCAGTAAACCCTTTGCAGGACCCCAAAGGGCAGGTGAAACAAATGCTATACATGCAGGCAGGGGCAGACCCCAGTATTCTCACAGATCAATAGCAGCCGTAACCATCCCGGCTCCAGTTCCACAACAACAACGTTTTCCTCAACAACAACAGCAACAACATCACTATCAGCAACAATCTCATTTTCTGCAGCAAAGAACGTACAACAATAACAACAATCAGCAGCAACGTCCCTTTCAACAGAGACCATCTCAAGCAAATAGGGTGATTGACCCCATTCCTATGCCTTATGCCGCTTTACTGCCACAACTCCAAAAGCTTAACCTGGTTGAGTTAAGAACATTGGCTCCACCAGATCCTCTCAATCTCCCAAAGAATTATGATGCTAATTCCAGGTGTGCCTTTCATTCCACCGCACCTGGTCACAATACCGAGAAATGCAGAGCCTTGCAAATGAAGGTTCAGGATTTGGTCGATTCCAAAGCTCTCAATTTCGCACCTCCTCCGAATGTTAATAGAAATCCTATGCCTAACCATGGTGGGCCCAGGATTAATTCCATAGAGGAGGATCAACCATCTGTATTGATTGATAATGTTGCACAAATTCAAACACCGCTGGCAGAAGTCAAAGCTCAACTTTTAAGATGCCAGGTGTTCCCAGGCTGTGAGGCCTGCTGCGAATTGTGCAAAACGGGTATTAATGGTTGTGAGAAGTTAAGGTTTGGCATAGATGGCCTCATCAGAGATGGAATCCTTCAAATTACCACAACGGTCCCTTCAACATCAACAACTCTCACTTCAGCAACAATGGATTCTCCTTCAACATCAACAACTTTTTCTTCAACAACAATAGATCCCCCTACAACTGCAACAACTATCATTCCCACTGATTCATCCACAACTCCGGCAATCACTCCATCCATTATTTCAACAGATCAAAGTTCAACAACATTTACTTCTACAACATCAACACTCATCTTATCAACGGAATCACCTACAACACCAACAATCACTAATGAAGATGTCTCAACGGTCACGATCTATTATGACCCGGCAAATGTTCATCCCAACAACAATTTCCAGCAACAAACTGCAACACCTCCTGTCAGATCTCCAATCACAATCTATTATGACCCGCATACCATCACAGTTCCTTCCTCTGCAGCAATCAGTCCGATCACCATTACGGTGCCTGAACCCGTTCCTTATGAAAGCAATAATACCATACCTTGGTACTACGGCTCTGACCTCTACTGCGACGGAAAGAAGATCACTCTAGATTCATCAACCTCTTCACCACAAGTTGACAATGTTGGGGGAGGCAGAGGCTTCACCAGAAGCGGACGCCTTTTTGCCTCACAAATACCAAGACCCAATGCTGAAGCAGAAGCTGCTGCTAAGGAAAAAGGAAAGAATGTGGTACCTGAAGAGCCAATTGTTAAAGAAACTCCGAAGACGTCTTTTGAACAAGAGGTGGACGAGTTCATGAGAATAATCAAAAGGAGTGATTACAAAGTGGTGGACCAACATCATCAGACACCCTCCAAAATCTCTATATTATCACTGTTAATGTGTTCCGAAGCCCATAGGAATGCATTGTTGAAGGTCCTGCATGCAGCATACGTGCCGAAAGAGATTACGGTTAATCAGCTAGAAGCAGTGGTTGCAAATGTTAACACCAGTCATGGACTGGGCTTCACAAATGTTGATTTAACGACGGAGGGACGCAACCATAACAAGGCTTTACATATCTCCTTAGAATGCAAAGGTGTTGTTCTTTCCCATGTGTTGGTGGACACTGGGTCTTTGCTCAATGTCCTCCCAAAGAAAGCTTTGGTGAAGCTAGAGTATGATGGTTTGGCATTACGTCCAAGTAACTTGGTGGTGAGAGAATTTGATGGCTCTAAGAGATCGGTGCTTGGAGAGATTGATTTACCTGTGTTGGTTGGCCCACAGACCTTTAAAACTACCTTCTTCGTGATGGACATACAATCAGCCTACAACTGTTTGTTGGGTAGAACCTGGATTCACGCCGCTGGAGCTGTTACATCTACCCTTCACCAGAAGTTAAAATTTGAGTGGGAAGGCCAGATCATCACAATCTGTGGAGAGGAAGATATTTTTGTTAGCCAGCTGGCTACTTACAAGTATATAGAGATGGATGGGGAGATCCATGAGACTATGAGTCAGGGGTTTGAGGCCCTTAACATCAATGGAGCAACTGCTGTGTCTGGAACTTCCATCACTTCATATCAACAAGCCATGAAGGTTGTTGAAGAGGGTACCCCTCAAGGCTGGGGAAAGCTGCTGCCAGTAGAAAAGAAAGAAGATAGATTCGGGTTGGGTTACATACCAACTCGACAAGATCAACCAGAGGCTGCAACGGAGCCCAAATTTGTCAGCGGGGGAATGCTTACCCCGGATGCTGTGAACAGTCTGGAAGACGAGGAAGAAGACGAACGCAACCTAGAAAACTTGATACGTCCAAGGACCTCGGGGAACCAAGTCTCAAACTGGTCTTCCTAGGAAATTATAAGAGTTACTCCTGCAGAGTAATTATTATTTCCTGTCTTTAAGCATGCATCAAGTCCTGCATCTTGCCCAAGATGTCAGGGCTCATTTTGTAATCGGGCCATCTTGTATTTTGTGCAAATGATCAATTAATGAATATCAGGACATCTTTTGCAAATAAGTCTCTTTTTTCCCGCTCACTGTTTTTCATTTTTCATTTTTTGTACAAAAATAATAAAATGGCAATGTTTTCAAAATAATAACAATTTCATTTTCACTTTTTCTAAACAAGATAAAACTGATCACTAAAATGAACCAATCTAAACCCTTGCAGAGAGTTCCCTTCAGACTGCACCGACAACGACATTGCTATGACTTCATATGACTTCGACAGTCCGATTAATCAAGCTGATGAAGGGGTTGAAGAAGATTATGAGCTACCTGAAGAACTAGCCAGATTGTTAAGACAAGAGGAGAAGGTTATCACTCCTCATCAGGAGGAAGTTGAGACAGTTAATCTTGGTACCGAAGAAGACATGAAAGAAGTGAAGATCGGGGCTCGCCTGCAAGATTCAGTGAAGGATCAACTTATTGGTATGCTGCGGGAGTACGTTGATGTCTTTGCTTGGTCTTATCAAGACATGCCAGGTCTAGACACCGACATTGTATGCACAAGCTGCCTTTAAAGGAAGATTGTCCTCTAGTAAAACAAAAGTTGCGCCGTACTCGTCCGAATATGGCCATGAAGATAAAAGAAGAGGTACAAAAACAGTGGGACGCCGGTTTCCTTGCTGTAACTAGTTACCCGCCGTGAGTTGCTAACATTGTACCCGTGCCTAAGAAGGATGGCAAAGTACGGATGTGTGTGGATTACCGGGATTTGAATAGAGCTAGCCCGAAAGATGACTTCCCATTACCTCACATTGATGTATTGGTCGACAACATGGCTCAGTTCTCGGTATTCTCCTTCATGGACGGATTTTTAGGATATAATTAGATCAAGATGTCACCTGAAGACATGGAGAAGACGACTTTCATCACACCCTGGGGCATATTCTGTTATAAGGTAATGCCGTTTAGACTAAAGAATGCTGTTGCCACTTATCAACGGGATATGATAACATTATTCCATGACATGATCCACAAAGAAATTGAATGTTATGTGGATGATATGATTGCTAAGTCCCTTATAGAAGAAGACCATATGGTAAATTTGTTGAAGTTGTTTAAGCGTCTGAGGAAATACCAGTTGAAGTTGAACCCCAACAAATGCACATTCGGGGTACGATCCGGTAAGCTGCTGGGATTTATTGTAAGTGAAAAGGGAATTGAAGTTGACCCTGACAAAGTCAAAGCCATTCAAGAAATGCCTGCACCAAAGACAGAAAAAGAAGTTCGGGGGTTCCTAGGTAGATTGAACTACATATCACGATTCATATCTCATCTTACTGCCACTTGTGAACCCTTGTTCAAGTTGCTAAGGAAAGAACAAACGGTCAGGTGGAATGAAGATTGCCAGAGTGCTTTTGACAAAATCAAAGAATACTTACAAGAGCCTCCAATCCTTATGTCTCCAATCCAAGGAAGACCTCTAATAATGTACCTGACAGTGTTAGAAGAGTCAATGGGGTATGTGCTGGGCCAGCATGACGAGTCTGGTCGAAAAGAGTATGCAATATACTACCTAAGCAAAAAGTTTACCGACTGTGAACAACGTTATTCACTGCTCGAGAAAACTTGCTGTGCTTTAGCGTAGGCTGCTCGCCGACTAAGGCAGTATATGTTGACCCACACTACCTTGTTGATCTCAAAGATGGACCCCGTCAAGTACATATTTGAGAAGCCAGCACTTACCGGAAGGGTTGCAAGATGGAAAATGATCTTGACAGAATATGACATTCAATACACATCTCAAAAGGCCATCAAAGGCAGTGTACTGTCTGACTATCTGGCTGAGCAATCCATTGATGATTACCAGCCGATGAGATTAGACTTCCCTGATGAAGACATCATGTTCATAAAAGCAAAAGATCATGAAGAGCCTGTTCACACTAAAGGTCCTGACCCAGAAGAAGAATGGACAATGATGTTTGATGGAGCTGTTAATATGAATGGTCGTGGAGTTGGTGCAGTACTCATTACACCTAAAGGAGTTCACATGCTTTTCTCGGCAAAACTCACTTTTAACTGCACTAACAACGAAGCTGAATACGAAGCTTGTATTATGGGTCTTGAGGAAGCCATTGACCTTAGGATCAAGACTTTAACTATATTCGGAGATTCAACTTTGGTAATCAATCAAGCCAACGGCAAATGGTACACTCACCAGGAGCATCTGACTCCGTACCGGGATTATACGAGATTACTGACATTCTTCACCACAGTCAAACTGGAGTATATCCCTCGAGATGAAAATCAGTTTGCAGATTCTCTGGATACCATTTCATCCATGATCAAAGTTCAAGCTTCCAATTTTGTGCCTCGGATTTCAGTATCCAGACTTGACAGACCGACATACGTGTTCTCCGTGGACATTGCTAAAGATGACAAGCCTTGGTTCCATGACATCAAATGCTTCTTAGAGGATCAAACATACCCACCAGGTGTAACACCCCAAATTTTCCCTCTTCATTTTAAGCATCATATCACATCATATTCATCATGAACATGTCATTTTCTTAGCATCCTAGCATGGAAAGATGAGGCATAACATTCTTTATGACCTAGCATTAGGCATATGATCATCTGTGGAGGTTCTTGGAGCATCAAAAGCCATGACAAGGAGCTCAATGGATTTGTACAAGTCCTATGAGGAGTCTACATTGCATTTACAAGTTCAAGTTCATTTGCAAAAGCTCAGAAGGTTGGGAGATCATCAAGGATTCCAGGCTAGGGCAAACTCCTACACAATGGTCCTAAACTAGGGTTTGAGATTCAAGCTTGAAAAACTCATAACTTTGGCCATTTCATTTGGGAAAAGTCTTTTATATATCAAGAGGATCCTAGGTACCAATTTTCATGAGAAAATTCCTTGTGGAAGTCAAGAAATTCTTCAGTTGCTTGCAGATGAAGTAATTGGTCAACTGTGCCTTAAAAAAGTCAACTGTGTGATTTCAAGGGGTCCAACCATATTTTTCTAGCCAAGGGATGTTATTACAATGTTATAAGAGGTTTTTAAAGGTCAAAGATCAAGAATCATGAAGTTTTGAAGGGTTTTGCAAAATTGGTGCAAACTTGGTTTTGAGAAAATTCCATTTTTGGCAACTTTTGCCCTAAATTTCAAGTGACCATAACTTGATCAAAAATTCTTCAAATTGACCAAAGTCAAACATGAAAGTTGGAGATTAAGGTCTCCCTTTTTCAAAAAGTACAAGTACTTTTTCATAGCATTCCTGGTTTGTAATATATGGCCCTCGAAAATTTGGTTTAAATTAGGGCAAATGGCAAAATTTCATGCATGCACCAAAGCCAAAAGGTTCAAAACTCAATTTCAAGTGTTGGAATGGATCAAGTGAGGTTACAAAATTAAAATACAATGTATTTGGCATACTTTGCTCCAAAGAAATTCACAATATCGTGCCAAGCAAGAATGTTGCTTCATAAGTGGATTTTTTGCATATTCATGAGAAAAGTGTGACAACTTAATCCAATGGCCAAGATTTTGTTTGTTTGAGATTAATGGATCAGATTAGAGTGCACATGGGGCTAAAGACAAGAGAATGCATGAGTGTTTCAGGCTCTCATCACAAATTGCAAAGTTTGCAACTTCAGGTAACATCTGCAATTTCAGATCTGGAAATGGAATTGGTTGTGTGTTTTATGATCCTTGATGTTCACTGATCATTCTGCCATGTTTAGTTTCAAAATTGGTGCATAAATGAGCTTGTATTTTGAATTTGAAGTTTCATGTTCATTTCTGTTTGTCTTCGATCCGTGAGTTCCTTTGATCCAATGAAAATTTCAATCTCATTTTTGAACTCAGCGTACATCAATTACCCAATCTGGAGCTATTTGTTCATTTTAATTGATGTTTCTTCATGTTGTTAATTTCCAGTGCCGGAGCCCTAGCTCCGGTCACCGGAATCTGGAGATGTTTGAATTAGGGTTTCTGAGGTTAGTGATGACCTTTCCACCCTTGGATCTGTCCTCCAACGTCCAGGATCACGCCACGTTTTAAGTGATACTTCCTCCCTCTCACGTGCCATTGTGTTTCTATTTTAATTCATAATATTTCTCACCTCACCATAACAATTGTGCAACTCAGCTCCTCATCCAATAGTTCGTCCACGTCATTTAATGAAAGGAGAACCAAATGCGTTGGATCAATCTCAAGGCAATTGTTTTTTCCTTTGATTTCCTGAATATCCATCCTTGATTTCATGAGCCAGCGCAAACCCAATGGGCCCTGTTTGCGTTTCGCACCCCCTCTAGCCTTAAGCCCAAATCATTTGAACGTGAATCCCTACTATTCTCACCCCTAGCCCAATTCTCTCATTTTATTTCTTTTTCTTTTTTGTTTCTTTATTTCATTTTGGTTTCCATTTATTAAAAATACTTCCAATCATCAAAAAATTCCAAAATAATTCATGAGTCTTCATTTGAGTTTCTTTATTTTTCCATTTTTTTATTTTCCATTTTTTCTTAATATCCACGTGTCCATTAATTTTCTCTTTTAATTAAGTCATTTTAAGTCTTTTTTTAAGTACCCTGTCTTGTCCAATTTCTCTAGGGTTCATCATTTTGAGTTTGGTGTTGATTCTTTTTGCTCTGAATTCCTAAGATGATGTAGTTTATGTGTGATTTTCCCCCTGATTTTTAGAAGCTTATTCATTTGGTTTTGATCTTTGGCTTGTCATTGAAGTTTCCTAACCCTAGTTCATGTTTAAACCTTCCCTTGACCTACTTAGCTTCTGAATTTCTCCCAACCATTTTGGCTCATTATTATATCATGTTTGAGGATCATTTGTCCTAAGTTGTGGAATTTTTAGATGCATTGCTGACTTGATGTGAATTTTTGTTCTTACCTAGTCCCATTTTGTTTCCTTTTGATCATAAGGTCTCTTATAAGGTTAGAAGGGCACTTGTGCCAACTTCTTCTTCTCATTTGGGGTCTCTTTGGGGTAGGGGAACCTTTCTGGTTTTAGCTTAGGGTTTGTGTCTTGTAACTTTTATGTTTTGCTTATCTTTTAAGTTCTTCCATTTCTTATGTGCTTTCACCTCATCTCCTTACCTTTTTCCTTCCATAAGTTGATTGTTTGACCTTATACTTCCCCTCTCTTCATCTCTCTTACTTCTTAAGCTCATCTTTAACTTGATTTGGTTCTGTTTGTGTGCCTTGATTCTTTGTTTTGTGCATTGTTGCTTTGCATCTCATTAAGTTTGCATTTGTTTGCCATGTGTTTCATGTTGCTTCATAATTGACTTGCATGCTTCTTCTTTCATTCTTATGGCTTGCATGTGCATTGAGACTTTGTATATATGACTTCACTTCTGTTTGTATGATGTTGGCTTGTCTTTAAGATCATTTCATTTCACTTGTATGCTTATGTTGCTAACCTTGCAGGGGCTATGGTAAGTGAGAGGTGTGGATGTGAGTTCCACATCTCCAAATCCCATCTCTTCTTCTTCTTATTTCTTTATTGTGCTAACCTTTGTTTGTTGGGCCTAGGCCTTACTCATCCCCCTCTTCTTTCTTCTTCTTCTCTTCTTCTTTCTTTCTTCTTTAGGATAGAATACCACACTAACCTTAGGATATCCATGCATGACAACACTTAAGATTCTTTAGTCCCCCATTAGATGTTTTACCTTTAGATATTTTTGGTGCTTTCTCTTCTCATCTTCAAACTTAATTCTAATTCACTTAATAAAGGTTGAGTACTTTCATGTGACATGAGACTTTGCTATGAGATACGTGCACGCGTTCCGTTTCGGGGCGAGGTGTAAGTTATCCCTCATGGTGGATAGGTCTTAGCATGAGATTACCTCACAAAGAAAAACCTAAAAAACACTTCTTAATCCAAAAATCACAAAAACACTTAATAAATGTTAATAGGTAAGTGTGTCTGAGACTTCACTTGTGGGACTAGCTTTGGGGATTTCCTTCATAGATAGGTGTGCCTCTTGCGCATTCCATTTCGGGATGATGTGAGACGTACACATCCCATTGAGTAAGACTTAGGTACACTTAACTATGCAAACTCCACTCTTAAAAGCTCATAAAAAACACAAACAAATAATAAGCGTCTTTCCTTCGGGAATTCTTTTATCATCTCCTTCGCTCCGTACGTGGACTTGCTCCTACTTGTCATTTTGCAAGACGGTTACGCACTCGTCGTCCGAGTCTGCAACACCTGAGCAATGGCATAGGCAGTTCAAGCATTAATTCACAGGCAATTTCCTTGCCACCCTGAGTTAGGGGAACTACGGCGTCTCTGATCCTCATTGTCCTGATGAGGTACGTAGGCAGCAGGGTAGGGCCCGTTTAAGCACAATCTTGATTTTCCCTACATTTTTCCTTTTCTTTTCTCATTCAGTTCCTTTCTCAGTTTCTTTTCCAGTTACAGTTCCAGTTTCTTTTCATTTTCTTTTTGTTGCAGCAGCTTTCGTACCCTCACCCTTTGAAACCGTTTTTTTTCTTTGCAAGCGTGGATCCCGTCGGGTACGGCGGACGATCTGGGTGCTAATACCTTCCCAGGTCATAACCGACTCCCGAACTCAGTCTCTTTGGTTCACAGGACCCGTGTCCTTCCTTTTCTTTCTTCTGGTTTGTGCAGCATTACCATTCCCGTTCCTTCGGGATAAAAATGCATGGCTGGCGACTCTATTCTTTTTCCGCGCCACTTTCGCGTTTGTACCAGGATGGAAATCCGGGGAGCGACACCTGGGGCATCATCCAATGACAAGAAAACATTTAGAAGGTTGGCTGGTATTTTCTTCCTGAATGCTGACGGCTCCTTGTACAAAAGAAACTTTGATATGGTACTTCTCAGATGCATTGATAAGACGGAAGCAGAATTGCTGATGCACGAAGTGCATGAAGGATATTTTGGTACCCATGCTGGAGGGCATGCAATGGCTAAAACGTTATTAAGACCAGGCTACTACTGGATCACAATGGATATAGACTGCTGTGCTTATGCAAGAAAGTGTCATAAATGCCAGATTTATGCAGATAAGGTGCATATGCCTCCAAATCCTTTAAATGTAATGTCTTCACCTTGGCCCTTTTCCATGTGGGGCATTGACATGATTGGGAAGATCGAACCGACTGCTTCAAATGGCCACAGATTCATCCTAGTAGCCATTGACTATTTTACCAAGTGGGTCGAAGCAGCTTCGTACGCAAATGTCACCAGGCAAGTGGTAGCCAGATTCCTGAAGAAAGACATCATCTATCAATATGGAGTGCCCGAGCGAATCATTACTGATAATGGTTCAAACTTGAACAACAAAATGATGGCAGAACTGTGTCGGGACTTCAAAATTCAACATCACAATTCTTCTCCTTACAGGCTGATAACGAGAAAAAGTATCGTTTTTATTGCTATGTTTCAATGCCTTTTTATCGCACATTTTCCGTTTTAACACCCGATTCCTCGAGTTTTCTTTGTCATTTTGCAGGTATATCAATTACAGAGCTAATTCATGAGCCATAAGTGAAATGAGCAAAAACAACCATGGAAAGAAGAAGAAAAGAGGAATTCTTCATAATCTGCATTTTTTGTAACAGTCACGATCGTCACCTAGGAGTCAAGGTTCCTATTCTCCCGCAGACCAAGCAATGCAACTTCTCCCTGGATTTTCTCAGCATTTACGAAGCCCATGCAATTAATCCAACTGCCAAGCCCAATTATATTCTATAAATAGCTTAGTTTCAAAGAACAATTTACAGAGTTTTATTTTAATTTTTCTTGCGGAAGCTCTGCCGTATTTCCTTTGCACCCTATTTTATTCTTTTCAGCATTTATTTGTTCTTGCTTTAATTTTATATATCCCAACCAAACCATATAACAATTTCCAACATTAGGAAATTGTTATAATTTAATTTCTTTCAAAGCCTTCAGAATTCTTTTAGAAATTTTATTTCCGATTCCGGTTCGTACTCCGAGCTTGCCAGATTGTGGAAGAAGGAGTCTAACATTATAATTTTTATTCAGGTTTTTATTTAAATTGCATTTATATTAATGTTAAGAATTTATTTTTCTGTTATGCATTTTTTATTTTGTATTTCTCTGTTTCTGTCTCTGTCTGGTACAACAATCATGAGTAGCTAAACACCTTAGGGCGGTATGTAATTAAAATCAACTAAATCGGTAAAATCAATTCTAGGCTTAAAATAATTAAGAGCTTAAAATTCTGGCTGTGACTTTTTATTATAAAATCAATCTTTTTGTTACGAGAGTAAGGAAAGTGTAATAGGTTAGGTCAAGACCACGAGAGTGTGAGATTTTAACCAGATAGCTAAAGTTAGGCATTTAATTTAAACACAGCGAGAGCGCTTTAAAATGAATTAGACTTATTAAGTTTCCAAAAATTATTTCTAAACACTTATGGGCTAGCGAAAGCAGGCATAGGGCTTTAGGGGTAAGATCTGAGATAAGACCACGAGAGTGTGAGTTAAAGATATTTAAACTGATAACCTCTACATAATAGATTAAGTGAACCATCTTTATAAGCCTAGGTTAGATTGACCCGCCTAAGTTAACATAATTACATACCGACCGCCTTAGTATTATTTTATTAAACTTAAATTTAATTCCGCCTTTAATCTTTAAAAACAACCAAAAAAAATCGTGACAACCATTCACCTTAGCTAAACTAGTAATCTTAAAGTCCCTGTGGGATCGATAATCTTAAATATTACTTCGATAGGCTGTGCACTTGCAGTTAAGATACCGCTAGACACATAATTAGAGTACGTCTTTAGCCCATCAAGTTTTTGGCGCCGTTGCCGGGGACCTTAATTTAGTTACTAGTGCACTTTAGAGTAGCATTGTCTAGACTAAGGTAACAACTATTTTCTATTTATTTTCTAAATTCCCGAGTGTATGCCAAGTACTCGCTCTCAAGGAGAAGACTTGCAACCTCTAATCCCAGAATCAGAACGCTTCTTACACGTAAGAAGACGGATATTCGATTACGAAAAAAATTACAACATTCCAGATCTTCAAATAGATCCACCTAAACCAGTCGTAACATCAAAGGACGCAGAGATGGCTGAAGAACAGAATCACCCACTTAAATATTACGCTAGTCCTTCGCAAGCTGAACCGCATTCCAGCATTGCCGCACCGGCTATCAACCGAAACGATTTCAAACTGAAACCTTCGCTGATATTAGCCGTGCAACAAAATCAATTCGCCGGAAATCCTACCGAGGATCCGAATCTTCACCTTTCGATATTTGTGCAGTACGCAGATCCCGTAAAAGCCAATGGAGTTACCCAAGAAGCTATTAGACTACGTCTTTTTACTTTTTCACTTCGAGACAGAGCGAGAGCCTGGCTTCAATCTCTGCCTTCGAATTCAGTAACTACGTGGGAGGAACTAAAGAGAGTTTTCTTGACCAGATATTTCCCACCTAGCAAGACAGCTATGCTAAGAGCTCAGATCAACGGATTTAAGCAAAAGGAAAACGAATCACTTTTCGAAGCTTGGGAACGCTATAAAGATATGTTGAGACTTTGTCCACATCACGGATTAGTAGAATGGATGGTCATCCATACCTTCTACAATGGACTCTTGTACAATACAAGAATGACAATTGACGCTGCCGCAGGCGGTGCACTAATGGACAAAGAATATAACGATGCATATGCACTTATCGAGAGTATGGCTCAAAACCATTACCAATGAGGAAGCGAGAGAGTCGCAACTGAGAAACCAACAAAAGGAGGTATGTACGAAGTGATAAGTATGGACCAAGTCAATGCAAAGTTTGACCAACTAAACCAAAAGATCGACAACTTGGCCATAACACCAATAGCCACTGTGGCTGCAGTAACACCTAACTGTGAGTTATGTGGAGTTCCAGGACACGATGTTCCTGATTGTCAACTATTAACAGGAATTCCCACAGATCAAGTGAATTATGCTCAAGGAAACCCGTACTCAAACACATACAACCTAGGTTGGAAGAATCATCCGAACTTCTCCTATAAGAACAATAATGCTTTATACGCACCAGGTCAAGCACCAGCTGCACCACCAGGATATCAAAAGACTGCTCCTAATGTCCCTAGAAAATCGAACCTTGAATTGATGATGGAGAACTTCATAGCTAACCAATCTCAAACAAACAAGGACTTCTTAAACCAAAACATACACACTAGTGAGCAGATTAAACAATTAGTGAGCAAGGTAGATGCATTAGCTACACATAACAAAATGCTTGAAACTCAGATTTCACAAGTAGCTCAACAGCAAGCACCTACCGCTGCACCAGCTGGGGTATTTCCTGGACAACCTCAACCTAATCCGAAAGGACAGGCCAATGCTGTGATATTAAGAAATGGCAAGGAACTTGACGGACCTACCGATCCAAGACTTGACAATCCAGCAATGTACCAAAAACCGGATAAACCGACTGAAATGGTGAATGAACTAGAAGAAAAGGAAGATGATAATCAAGAGGCAGTGGAGAAAGAAAAGCCTTATGTGCCTCCACCACCCTATAAACCACCAATTTCGTACCCTCAGAGATTAACCAATTCCAAGACGATGGGCCAGTTTAAGAAATTTGTTGAACTTCTGAAACAGTTGAATATTACTATTCCATTTACAGAAGCTATCACTCAAATGCCCTCGTACGCTAAGTTCTTAAAAGAAATCTTATCCAATAAGAAAAAGATAGAGGATAACAGAACCGTTACACTTACTGCTGAGTGTAGCGCCATAATTCAGAATAATATGCCTCCTAAGCTAAAAGATCCAGGAAGTTTCTCTATACCCTGTGTAATAGGAAAATTCGTCATTGACAAAGCTCTATGCGATTTAGGAGCCAGTATCAGTGTTATGCCCTTAACGATTTGCAAAAGGCTAGACATGGGAGACCTAAGACCAACTAAAATGTCTGTTCAACTAGCCGATCGCTCTGTTAAATATCCTGTAGGCATACTAGAAAACGTCCCAGTACGTATAGAACAATTCTACATTCCTACTGATTTCATAATCATGGACATCTCTGAAGACTCCACTACACCTATCATACTAGGAAGACCATTCTTAGCTACCGCCGGAGCTATAATAGACGTAAAGAAAGAAAAGCTAACCTTTGAAGTAGGTGAAGAGAAAGTTGAATTTATTTTAACACAATTCTTACAATAACCAGCTATAGAGGATACATGCTATCTGTTGGACGTAATTGACGAATGCGTAAGAGAAATGGAAATGAAGGAAACTACCTATTCTGAAATTATGAAAATTCAAATCCCTCCGATTTTCGAAGATGATAATTGGCGTGAACCATATCAGGATGATAGTCTAAGCGAAAGTTTAGCACTCACACCGGATCCCATGCCAAGTAAGAATAAACCTACATTAGGGTTAAAAACTTTACCTAAGAACCTAAGATACGAATTCTTAGACATTGAATGTACAAGACCAGTTATAATCAATTCCAGTTTAGGAACAATTGAAACAAAGAAACTTTTAGATGTCTTAAAGAAATATCCAACTGCATTAGGATATAACATATCTGATCTCAAAGGAATATGCCCTTCAATCTGTATGCATCATATTCTGCTAGAAGAAGATTGCAAAACCTCCAGAGAATCTCAAAGAAGAATTAACCCAATCCTTAGCACTGTAGTAAAGGAAGAAGTTAAGAAACTACTAGATGCCGGAATAATATATCCAATCTCTGATAGTAAATGGGTTAGTCCAGTACATGTAGTACCAAAGAAAGGAGGTATCACTGTTGTGAAAAACGCTAAAGGCGAATCGATATCACAAAGAGTAGTGACAGGACATAGAGTGTGTATCGATTATCGTAAACTGAACAAAGCCACTCGAAAAGATCATTTCCCACTACCTTTTATAGATCAAATGTTAGAACGATTAGCCAAGCATTCATATTTCTGTTATCTTGATGGTTACTCAGGATTTTTCCAAATCCCTATCCACCCAGATGATCAAGAGAAGACTACATTCACATGCCCTTATGGAACGTTCTCTTATAGACGAATGCCATTTGGGTTATGCAACGCTCCTGCAACCTTTCAAAGATGTATGATGTCAATCTTTGCAGATTTTATAGACAACATCATGGAAGTGTTCATGGACGACTTCTCTGTATGCGGGCAAAGTTTTGAAGGATGTCTATCAAATTTAGAAATGGTGTTAGAAAGATGTGTAAAAGTAAACCTCGTGCTTAACTGGGAGAAATGTCATTTTATGGTCAGAGAAGGAATCGTACCAGGACACGTTATATCTGACAAGGGAATTGAAGTTGATAAAGCTAAGATAGAAGTCATAAAAGATCTTCAACCCCCTAAAACCGTTCGAGAAATACGAAGCATTTTAGGACACGCCGGTTTCTACCGACGATTCATCAAAGATTTCTCGAAGATCACTAAACCTCTTACCGGTTTATTAATGAAAGACGCTGAGTTCATATTCAATGAAGATTGTCTTAAAGCATTCGAAACTCTAAAGACAGCCCTCATCACCGCACCAATCATGCAACCCCCTGACTGGAGATTACCTTTCGAAATCATGTGCGATGCGAGTGACTATGCTGTAGGCGCAGTTCTAGGCCAGAGGAAGGAAAAGAAACTTCACGCAATTTACTATGCCAGTAGAACCTTAGATTCTGCTCAGATGAACTACGCCACTATTGAAAAAAAATTGTTAGCAGTTGTCTTTGCGCTTGACAAATTCCGTTCTTACCTAGTGGGAGCGAAAATAATCGTTTACACAGACCACGCTGCTATCAGATATCTATTAACTAAGAAAGATGCTAAACCAAGACTCTTGAGATGGATTTTACTCTTACAAGAGTTTGATCTTGAAATAAAAGATAAGAAAGGCACTGAAAACATCATAGCGGACCATTTATCTAGAATAGAAGGTATTAAACCCGAACAAGTGCCGATTAACGATGATTTTCCATATGAACAGCTGATAGCACAAATAGGAAGCGACGCAGTTCAGTTAGACATAGATGAACCAGAACCCGTGGAAACAATCCAAACAACTGTAGGACTGCCATGGTACGCTGACATTGTCAACTACCTAGCTGCAGGAGTCTTCCACCTGACTTAACCTATCAGCAGAAAAAGAAATTCTTTCACAATCTCAAACATTACTATTGGGATGAACCATTATTGTTCAAAAGAGGACCCGACTGAATCTTTCGTCGATGTATTCCCGAAGAAGAAATAGAAGATGTCATTGCTCATTGCCATTCATCTCCTTATGGTGGACATGCAAGCAGTTCCAAGACTTGTACAAAAATCTTACAAGCCGGCCTATTATGGCCTAATTTATGAAAAGATGTCCACATTGCTGTTATAAACTGCGATCGGTGTCAACGCACCGGTAATGTTTCAAGAAGAGAGGAAATGCCTCAAAAAGGAATATTAGAAGTAGAAGTCTTTGACGTCTGGGGAATAGATTTCATGGGACCATTCCCATCATCTTTCGGTAATAATTACATACTCGTAGATTTTGATTACGTTTCAAAATGGATTGAGGCTATAACTTCTCCTACAAATGACACACGAGTAGTAATAAAGCTTTTCAAAAATATAATCTTTCCCAGATTTGGTGTACCTAGACTCGTCATAAGTGACGGTGGCTCGCACTTCATTTCAAAAATCTTTGACAAATTACTATCTAAGTATGGAGTCAGACACCGTGTGGCAACACCATATCATCCACAAACAAGTGGACAAGTTGTCGCTCCCACCAAATGACACGGGGCCAAGAGGGGTACAGACGCGAACGGTCGGCGGAAAGGGAAGAGAACACACAGGGGTGAACTCAAAAGAAAAGAGTCGCCAGCTAGGCATTTTTTTCCCGGAGGAAAGGTAATGCTGCATAGACATAAGAAAAGATATGGATAAGACGGTTGCGAACCAGAGAAACTGAAAAAGGAGGTTGGTTACAACCTGGGAAGGTATTAGCACCCAGATTGTCAGCCGTACTCGACGGGATCCATCCTTGAAAGATTTGTGTTTTTAAAGGGGTAGTGCCAGTGCTATTTGTGTGCAAAAGCTGGAAAAGAATGCAAGTGTCAGTGTAAAAGAAGTGTAAAGTGTATAGGAGAAGTGTCAGTGTAAGAACAAGAATGAAATGCCCAAGAATATGAGGCAGAAAGGATAATGCTGGAAGGAGGGGGAATATACAGAGACTTTTGTTCGATAACTGTGAAGTTATGCCTACGTATCCTCGCGTGCAATGAGGAAGTCAGAACACCGTAGTTCGACTCAAAGAGACTGAAAGATAAATTGACTTGTGAACTGCTTACTTGGCTATGCTCAAGTGTATGACCTGTCTGGCTCAAGTACAAACTGTCTTGCATTAGACGGAAGAAGCGAGTTCTCGTTTGTGAGTGAATGAGGTGAGAAAAGAATCCCGGAGGAGACGATTATTGTTTGTTTTTTGGTATTTTCAATCTTTTATTGCTTTTGGATTTGTCATAAGAAAATGAGCTTAAGCCTAAACCAAGGGTTAGTAAACTCATCACATCTTCCCTCTGATTAGGGGTAAGGAGAATACCTTAAGTATGAAGTAAGCACCTCACACTTAATCACCATGATGTAGGATTAAGATCATTAACCTACTTGTATTTATTTAGATGTTTTTGTTGTTTTTGTTAAGTGTTAAGTAATGAGTTTAAGCCATAATCAAGGATTTAATGAACCCATTACACCATCCTAATAGAAGGATAATAGATGAGAGCATTTAAGCTGAGGAAGGCTCCTCAACTTAATCCATGATTAGGGATTAACCTCATGACAAAACAAAGCCTTTATTAAAGTGGATTTTAGTTAATGGTAAGATTAAGAAGTGAATTTTATGGTTTGTAAGACAACTTGAGGGGGACTTGTCCATTAACACTAGGGTTAGTCCTTCTTAACCAATGAAGGAAGAATTAGAACCCTAATGCAAGGCCCAAGTTACAAGCTTGATGTCTTGATGATTATTAAGTGACTTGATTAAAGGATTTAAACAACATTAAGGGTTTAACACTTAGGATTAATGTTATACACTCCATCCTAATAGACGGATGCAGGCATAAGCTTAATCACAAAGCCTTAAAACCTTTAGGGTTTAGTCCTTGATTATGAGGTGAGAAGAGAAGACTCAAAGAAAACTCAAAGGAAAGAGTCTAAGGGGGACTAATCAAACCCTAATTATTATCATACTTGGAGATCCTAGGGTTAGTGAGGCTTAAGAGAGAAAGAGTCTTCAAAGGGGCCACCAAGAAAGAAGCAGATGAAAGGAGGAAGAAGCAGAGATAAGCAAGACAACTTGTTTCACTTAAGAAGACAAGTTGCTTGAAGGAAGAAAGTAAGAGATGAACATGAATGAGAAAGCCCACTCCAATACATAAGATAAAATGCAGCAATGATGCAAGAAATATGAGAAGAGATTGTGAGAAGTGAAGGCAAATTCACCTCTCAAAACAACTTACCACCTGAAAAGTTAGCAAAAGAAATGAAATGCAATGCAAATGAGATGAAATGTCATGATGAAAACCAAAGTCAGAAGCATAAACATGATGTTAATGATGCTAAGAGATGATGCAAACACATGACAAGAGATGAGGATGATCATACAAGCATGAAGATGCAAATGAAGCATGCTTTGAACCCTAAAGATCCATGAATGTTTATGAAATGCAATGAACATATAACATGGAAAAGGAAAGATGCAATGATCAAACATGATTCTAATATGTCCTAAGATGTATTATGAATCATGTGGATGCACAAAATGTCATGGCAAGTCATTGAATGCAAGCTAATGAGAGATGGATGCAAAGGAAGGCACAAGTTAGGGTTTACATACAACATGCATCACAAAAATCCAAAACCAGAAGCAAATGACATGACAAAAAATTGAAAATGGGATCAAAGGAACCCTAAACCTACACAAGTTCACTGCCCAAAGGAGGGGACCTAACTCTTAACCTAGTGCAAGTTATGAATTTCCTAAGTCAATTAGGGTTTCAAAGGTACCTCACAAAGAAAAATACAAAACAAATTGAAAATGCAAGGTCAATTCAAACCAATTTTGTCTTATAAACTACATGCTATAGAGGATGCAATGCAAGAAGAACCATCATCAAACTCTCAAGGGTTAGGCAGAATGGATTTTTCCAAGTTTGAACAAAAATATTCCCTTAAAATGAATTTAATTCCAATAAAAATTGTCTAAATGCATCAAGAACCAAAAAGAAATTTGGTTTGAGAGTTTGATAATGTTCCTAAATGTTTTAAAATGCAAAGTGAATTTTTTTTGTGATTTTTAACTACATAAATACATTTTTAATTAATTAATTTACATTAACCAATTAAAAATAACCATTTAAATGATTTAAAAATAATTTTTAATGCAAAAATAAAAAATAAAAATATTTTTGGGTTCTGAAAATTAATGAAATGCTTGACAAAAATTTTCAGAATTTTTAAATGTGTTTTGCTATTTTAAATAATTCGTAAAAGATAAAACAAATTAAATGAAATAAAAATTGAATTTATGAGAAGTATGCAAATCCAAGGGTGTGGTTTAAACTAGTTTTGGAGGGAGTTGACCCGCGCCATATCTTGTGGTCCACATTCAAACTGACTAAATTAAACTAAACCTAATTAATTAATTTAATAAATTAGGATTAGGGTTTTAATGAGAGATCTGGTCCATTCAAACGCGCGGGAGTCAACCCTGGTCAACTAAATCCATGGCTCACATTCAAACTGAACCCTAAACGTGATTAATGAGTTAATGACTTTCAGGTGGCCGGAAATGACCTCCGGTCATCTTCTCCGGCCACACCCCTCCCTGAAAATTGCTATCTCTCTCCCTAAGCTTCTAACACTCAATTTTTCTGCCCAGAAATGATCCCCATACATCATACATCAAGAATCAACAAACAAACAACATTTAAAACACATCAAAAGTGAGAATCGAATCAAAACAGTTATAGGTCAAAAAATTTCAGAACACGAATACATACTCATTTCTCAACCATTTTAAAAACGAAACACATCAACATGATCAGTGAAGCATAAAGAATCATTTAGTAACTTAAAAACAAGTTTCTGGAAAAAATGTTCTTGAGCTCACCTGAACTGGAGCTTTGATCTTTGGAACATTCTGGCTGCTTCTTTGGTGTAAAACGCCTCTAATGAACCTCCTGAGAAGCTTGCAATGCTTGTTTGGAATTTCTTTTGGCTGGTTTGAGAGATTGATAAAGTTCTGTTCATGAGGGGTGAGAAATCATCTTTCTGCTTGGGGTGGTTTCAGGGACAAATGAGGATTGGGAAATGATCAGAGGAACATGGTGAATGGTTTTGTGAAGTTTGTTTTGATGTTTGAAGCATGTGTGATGAGTTTCGAAACAAAATGCATAAGAGGTGAGTTTTGGGAACTATGGCTTGTGTGAGGTTTCAGGCTGTGTTGTGTTATGTGTTGAGTCTCATTTTGTTCATGTATCAAGCTTGGATAGGTCAGAGAGTTGTTGCTGGCCTAGCTTGATTGGTATGGGTCATTTTGCATAAAGTCAACTTTTTGTGTAAGAGAGGTATGGGCTGGTGCAGTCAAGGTACAAAGGCATGGCTTGGCTCAGCTGTGATCAAGGAGAACCATGGAAGTGAGTTTGAGGCAATGCAGCAAGCTGATTAGGGTTTATGTGAGTTTTTGCAATTTCACAAAGTTTTGGCCCTTTTGAAGTTTCTTAATGCACAAGTCATGAAAATGGACAATTCTTTGGTGCATTCTCATTTTTAGGTCATGGTTCATGTTTGTGAAAAGGTTAGAAGTCACATTGAAGTCACATTTTGCCTTGGCATGAGGTTTTGCAACTTTGCCTCTTTGGTGTAAAACTTGAAATTATGTGATTTTTGCCAACTTTGACAAGCCATAACTTTTGATCCAAAATGAATTAGAATGAGTTCTTGTACTTTTTGAAAATGGGAGGATCCATTCTACAACTTTCATGACCAAAGTTTTCTCATTTGAAGCATTTTTGAATCAATTTGAGGAGGTTGAAAAACTTTCCCAAAATAGCAAGTTTACATTACAAGTCACTTTCCCAAAAAGGCAACTTTGCAAATGGCTTGAAATTATTCAATTTTGTGAACTTCTAACATCATCTATGATCAAATAAAGATCATACACATTCAAAATGATGGAGAATACCCTTTGGTTGGGTCATTGGGGGCCTCAGATGCCCTGATTTTGCACTGACTTGCTCAAGAAGTCATCCCTTGATCAGATGCCTTCCCCATGGAATTTCTTCATGAAAATTGATATGCATGATCCTTATACCATATAGAGATAAATAGAAACAAGAATAACCAAAAAATTTGGAGTTATGGCCTCTGAAACCAAAACCCTAATTCTAGGTCATCTGTGCAGTTAAACCTGGCTCTGCTTCCATGCCTTTCTCAGTTCTTGTGATTCTTTGACTTATTTGATCTTGAGAGGATATAATATGATGCTTGAACATACATGGACCCCTTTGAAGTGATTGAGGACCTTTGGAGTGGTTCAAGTGGCTCAGGGATGGCTCAGATCACAAACCCTAGATGTAGATGGTTTTGAATCAATGCAGTGAAGCAAATATGCAATATGAGATGCTATGATTGAACTTATGTATATGAAAAGATCACAAGCCATGGTGTGAATGGGTGAGGGCAAATTTGGGGTGTTTACAGCTGCCCCTATTCAAACATGAGTTAGCTGTGCAGAATGTAAGCGACGACTTATCAGGCAAACAAGATAACTTGTGGTTGAATACCAAAGACAGTCCAAAATTTGCACTCACAGAATGAAGAAGAAAAGGGATTTAGATTGTAAAAGAAAATAAAGTATATTTATAAAGTGCGGGCGACGGAGGACGACCTTCGAGCAGAGGACGACTGCTGGGGATAAAGCAATGACGGGGACGACCGACAAGCTGGGGATATAAGTGATTATGATGGGGACGGCCATCAGGTGAAGCTATAAGACTCTCTGGAGATTTGAAATAAATGATGAGGTACGGTCATCAAAGGCGAAGGACAATCACCTAGCAAGGTACGGCTGCTTTGTTGGGGATAAGATGAGGGACGGTCATAAAAAAAAGGTGAAGGACGATCACCTAGCAGGGGACGGCTGCCGAAAGTACCGCGACATAGGACGAATGTCGGATGAAAAAGGTCGACGACGGGGACGGCCATCGGATAAGCATGATGAAGGACGATCATCGAGAGGTGAAGGACGATCACCTAGCAGGGTACGGCTGCTCTGAGGATATCATGACATAGGACGAATGTCAGATAACAAGATCAACGATGGGGACGACCATCAGATAAAATGATGAAGGACGATCATCAAGAGGTGAAGGACGATCACTTAGCAGGGGACGGCTGCTAAAAACATCACGACATAGGACAAATGTCGGATAAGAAGGGGTTCTAATGAATAGAGACTCCACTGGGGGTGATGAAGGACGATCATCAAAAAGGTGAAGGACGATCACCTGGAAGGGTACGGCTGCCGAAAGGTATCATGACATAGGACGAATGTCAGATAGAAAGGGAATAATTCACTGGGATTTGCTGGGACTCTTCTGGGGAACAGTAGACACAGACGAGTGTCTAAATTCAAGAAGACGTAACTGTTTGACACGGTGCATAGATTAAATATGCGGACGAGCATCCTTAAGACCATGATACAGACGGGTATCAGTAGAAACAAACGTTTGACGCATGTTCAGAGATGATGATACGGACGAGTATCAACTGGTTAACAAGGAACACGGACGAGTGTTGATTCTGGGAGAATTCAGGTGGCATACATAAGATACGGACGAGTATCTATATGAGTGAGAAGTGATGAGTGAGACACAGACGAGTGTTCAACTTGCTGGGGAAAGCATGACACGGACGAGTGCCAGAAAAAGTGTATTATAAACAAAAAAAAGTGTCTAGGCAATTTATGCTGGGGGGTGACACGGACGGGTGTCAGGGAATTGTATAAATATGTACACATGTGAGTGAGTGCAAAGGGGATGCTTTGGTTTTCTGCCAGGGATATGGCACAGACGAGTGTCAAAAAGTATCTGTTTGCTGTATTTGCGGGTGTAATACTTTGGCTTTCCGGTGGGGAATTGGGAAATATTCTGTATATTGTTGATGGATGGTCATTATTCACAAGTGTTCAGTTTGACACGTGGCTTACGATTATGCAATATGTTTGATTTTTGCCGTAATGCTCCGTATTAGACGGAATGCTACGCTCTGTGGGGAAAATATGATGTGAATGCTATGATTATGCAAAGATACCGATCCGGGATTCGGATCCCGCTGCTATGGAGATCTCTGGCTGATCTGCTTGAAGTGGATTTCCCAGCTGGGGATAAGATCATTGGTAGATCTGGCAGATTCGACTCTGCTTGGGGCACTAGATCACTGATAGATCTTTCTTAGTAACGAGGGACCCAGCTGGGGTTTGTAGAAGCTTTCGTCACTCTGTTGTGAGATCTTCAGGCATTGCTTCTCTTGGATAGAGGCTGAAACTCTGTGGGGAGACGGTTCCCGGTCTTTGCACTTGGCTGAGGAGGAATGATGACTGGCAACTCAGCTGGGGAGAAAGCACCTCCGGTGCTAATTGGGAGGTAGACTGAGTAGATAATGATTAGACAGCTTGCTGGGGAGAAGCCTTCATGCCCCATGTTGTGCTTTGAACACCTACAATCCTGTAAAGACAAAGAAACGTACAAGCATCCCGAGATATTCCTTATTGGATTCCGTCATAGGAGTTTAGGCACTCCCCGGGGTAAGTATATTTCCTGTAAGCACTTATTTTTAGAAGAGAAGCATCTGTATTTATGCAATTAATATCTTAAAGACATCGGACATTTTTTGCAAATGAAAATAACATGTACGAGACAAAACATGACTGGAAATCTGATTTTATTAATTTACGTGCCCTGAATTGGCAAGATACAGTCAAAGAAACAGATCCCCTGAAATGAGGAAATCGTTACAAAATTGAGAAACAAAAATGTGCTGGCAATGCTGATGACGCTTCAAGGAGCTTTCCTTTTTGCTATGACTCGTATGACATTGACGTTCTTCTCATCTTGCTTTCTGAAGAAGGCTGATTCTGACCGACGCTCGAACCTTTCGGAGCTTGTCGTGTTGTAAGTGATACAAACGAATTCAGAGTGCAGTTGTTCGCTTATTCCCTTATTTTGTGTGGATCGCCCTTTCGGGTTTTCGATCCACCGGGATACCCATTTTTGCCTGAGCTGTCCAATGCGGCTTTTCAACTCAGCGGGTGTACACATTTTATTTATTTATTTTCCCTTACTTTTGCCCGAGTCTTTTATTCTGTTTTTGACTCGCCGGGATTCCCTATTTTTGCCTGGACTTACAGGGGACAGGAAGTCTTCACCATCCATAGTACTGAGCATCAGTGCTCCACCGGAGAAAACTTTCTTTACTATGAAGGGGCCATCGTAATTCGGAGTCCATTTGCCCCTGTGGTCTGTATGAGGATGGAGGAGTCTTTTCAGCACAAGATCTCCTACTTGGTACTCTCGGAGCCTGACTTTCTGATCGAAGGCTTTCTTCATTCTTTTCTGATACAGCTGCCCATGGAAAATTGCAGCTAATCTCTTTTCTTCTATCAGATTCAGTTGTTCGTATCGGGATCGGACCCATTCTGCTTCATTCAGTTTAACATCCATCAATACCCGCAGGGAGGGTAATTCAACTTCAACAGGTAGGACTGCCTCCATACCATAAACAAGCTGATACGATGTTGCCCCAATGGATGTTTTGATTGACGTACGGTACCCATGTAAGGCAAGTGGTAGAATTTCATTCCAGTCTTTATAGGTAACCACCATCTTTTGCACAATCTTCTTGATATTCTTATTAGCTGCCTCGACAGCGCCATTCATCTTTGGCCTGTAAGGAGAAGAATTTTGGTGTTGGATCTTGAAGTCCCGACACAGTTCTGCCATCATTTTGTTGTTTAAATTGGAACCATTATCAGTAATGATTCGCTCGGGCACTCCATACCGGAAGATGATATCTCTCTTCAGAAATCGGGCTACCACTTGCCTTGTAACATTTGCATAAGAAGCCGCTTCAACCCACTTGGTAAAATAGTCAATAGCAACCAGGATGAATCTGTGGCCGTTTGAAGCAGTTGGTTCAATCTTGCCAATCATATCAATGCCCCACATGGCAAAGGGCCAGGGTGAAGACATCACATTCAAATGATTCGGAGGCACATGCACTTTATCCGCATAAATCTGGCATTTATGACATTTTCTGGCATAAGCACAACAGTCTGCATCCATTGTGATCCAGTAATAGCCTGATCTTAACAACTTTTTGGCCATTGCATGCCCTCCTGCATGGGTACCAAAGGTCCTTCGTGCACCTCGTGCATTAACAAGTCTGCTTCTGTCCTATCAACGCATCTGAGGAGTACCATATCAAAGTTTCTCTTGTACAGGGAACCGTCAATATTCAGGAAGAAACTACCAGCTAGCCTTCGTAATGTCTTCTTATCAATGGAAGATGCCCCAGGTGGGTATGTTTGATCCTCCAAGAAGCATTTGATGTCATGGAACCAAGGCTTATCATCTTTGACAATGTCCGCTGAAAATACATATGCTGGTCTGTCAAGTCTGGACACTGATATCCGAGGTACAAAGTTGGCAGCTTGAACTTTGATCATGGATGAAATGGTAGCAAGAGCATCCGCAAACTGATTCTCATCTCGAGGGATATACTCAAGCTTGACTGTTGCGAAGAAAGTTAACAACCTCCTTGTATAATCCCGATAAGGTACCAGATGATCTTGGTGGGTGTACCATTTGCCGTTGGTTTGATTGATTACTAGAGCTGAATCTCCGAACACAGTCAAAGTCTTGATCCTGAGGTCAATGGCTTCCTCGAGACCCATAATACAAGCTTCGTATTCAGCTTCGTTGTTAGTGCAGTTAAAAGTGAGTTTCACCAAGAAAGGAATGTGAACTCCTTTGGGTGTAATGAGTACTGCACCAACACCACGACCGTTCATATTAACAGCCCCGTCAAACATCATTGTCCATTCTTCTTCCGGGTCAGGCCCTTCAGTGTGAATAGGCTTTTCATGATCTTTTGCTTTTATGAACATGATGTCTTCATCCGGGAAGTCAAATCTCATAGGCTGGTAATCATCAATGGGTTGCTCAGCAAGATAATCAGACAATACACTGCCTTTGATGGCTTTCTGAGACGTGTACTGAATGTCGTATTCGGTGAGGATCATTTGCTATCTTGCAACCCGTCCGGTAAGTGCTGGCTTCTCAAATATGTACTTAACTGGGTCCATCTTTGAGATTAATTAGGTAGTGTGGGTCAACATATACTGTCTTAGTCGGCGAGCAGCCCACGCTAAAGCACAACAAGTTTTCTCGAGCAGTGAATAACGTTGTTCACAGTCGGTAAACTTTTTGCTTAGGTAGTATATTGCATACTCTTTTCGACCAGACTCGTCATGCTGGCCCAACACACACCCCATTGATTCTTCTAATACTGTCAAGTACATAATTAGAGGTCTTCCTTCAACTGGAGGCATAAGGATCGGAGGCTCCTGTAAGTATTCCTTGATTTTGTCAAAAGCCTTCTGGCAGTCTTCATTCCACCTGACCGTTTGTTCTTTTCTTAACAGCTTGAACAAAGGCTCACAGGTTGCGGTAAGGTGAGATATGAACCTTGAGATGTAGTTCAATCTACCTAGAAACCCCCGAACTTCTTTTTCTGACTTCGGTGCAGGCATTTCTTGAAAGGCTTTGACTTTATCAGGGTCGACCTCAATTCCTTTCTCACTTACAATAAATCCCAGCAGCTTACCAGACCGCACCCCGAATGTGCATTTGTTGGGGTTCAACTTCAGTTGGTATTTCCTCAGACGCTTGAATAAATTCAACAGATTTACCAGGTGGTCTTCTTCTGTGAGGGACTTGGCAATCATGTCATCCACATAACATTCAATTTCTTTGTGGATCATGTCATGGAATAATGTTACCATAGCCCGTTGATAGGTTGCACCAGCATTCTTCAGTCCAAATGGCATCACCTTATAACAGAATGTGCCCCAGGGTGTGATAAAAGTTGTCTTCTCCATGTCCTCAGGTGACATCTTGATCTGATTGTATCCCGAAAATCCGTCCATGAAGGAGAACACCGAGAACTGAGCCGTGTTATCAACCAATACATCAATGTGAGGTAAAGGGAAGTCATCTTTCGGACTGGCTCTGTTCAGGTCCCGGTAATCCACACACATTCTTACCTTGCCGTCCTTCTTAGGCACAGGTACAATATTAGCAACCCACGGCGGATAGCTAGTCACAGCAAGGAAACCGGCGTCCCACTGCTTTTGCACCTCTTCCTTTATCTTCATTTCCATATCTGGGCGAGTACGACGCAGTTTCTGTTTTATTGGCGGGCAGTCTTCTTTCAGCGGCAGCTTGTGCATGACAATGTCGGTGTCCAACCCTGGCATATCCTGATAAGACCAAGCAAAAACATCCACATATTCTCGAAGCATGGCAATCAGTTGCTCTTTCACTGAATCTTGCAGGCAGGCCCCGATCTTAACCTCTTTCACGTCTTCTTCCGTACCAAGATTAACCGTTTCAATCTTCTCCTGATGAGGAGTGATAACCTTCTCTTCTTGCCTTAACAACCTGGCTAGCTCTTCAGGTAGCTCATAATCTTCTTCAACCCCTTCATCGGCTTGATTGATTGGATTGTCAAAGTCATATAAAGTCATAGCAGTGTTGTTGTCAGTGCAGTCTGAAAGGCATTCTCTGCAAGGTTTTAGATTGGTTTATTTTAGTGATCAATTTTAATCTTGTTTAGAAAAGTGAAAGATGGAGTTATCATTTTGAAAAACACTTCCATTTTATTTTTGTACAAAAAGAAAAATGAAAAACAGTGAGCGGAAAAGGAAAATACTCATTTGCAAAAGATGTCCGATATTCATTGATTGATCTGTTTGCACAAAATTACAAGATGGCACGATTACAAAATGAGTCTTGTCATCTCGGGCAAGATGCAAGACTTAATGCATGCTTAAAAATACAGGAAATAATAATTACTCTACAGGAGTAACCCTTATAATTTCCTGGGAAGACCAGTTAAGGACTTGGCTTCCCGGGATCCTTGGACGTATCCAACTCTCCAGGTTGCGGTCGCCTTCCTCCTCGTCTTCCAAGTTGTTTACAGCATCCGGGGTGAGCATTCCCCCGCTGACAAAATTAGGCTCTTTGTCAGCCTCTGATTGATCTTGTTGAGTTGGTTTGTAACCCAACCCAAATCTGTTTTCTTTCTTTTCCATGGGCAGCAGCTTGCCCCAGCCTTGGGCGGTTCCCTCTTCAACAACCTTCCTGGCTTGCTGATAAGACGTTATGGAAGTTCCCAGTACAGCAGATGCTTCATTAATGTTCAGGGCCTCAAACCCCTGGATCATAGTTTCATGGATCTCCCCATCCATTTCTATGTACTTGTACGTAGCCAAATGGCTAACAAAGATGTCCTCTTCCCCACAGATAGTGATAATCTGGCCTTCCCACTCGAATTTCAGCTTCTGGTGAAGGGTAGACGTAACAGCGCCAGCGGCATGGATCCAGGGTCTACCCAACAAACAGCTGTAGGCCGGCTGAATGTCCATCACATAGAAGGTAATTTTAAAAGTCTACGGGCCAATCATCACAGGAAGATCAATCTCTCCAAGCACTGATCTTTTAGAGCCATCAAATGCTCTCACTACCAAATTACTCGGACGCAGTGCCAAGCCATCATACTCCAGCTTTACTAAGGCTTTCTTTGGTAGAACATTGAGTGACGACCCAGTGTCCACCAGTACATGAGATAAAACAGCACCCTTGCACTCTAGAGTGATGTGTAAAGCCTTGTTGTGGTTACGTCCCTCAGTTGTTAAGTCAGCATTGGTAAAACCCAATCCATGACTGGTGTTGACATTTGCTACCACAGTTTCTAGCTGATTAACGGTAATCTCCTCTGGCACGTATGCTCCGTGCAGGACTTTCAATAATGCATTCCTGTGAGCTTCAGAACACATCAACAGGGATAATATGGAGATTTTTGAGGGAGTTTGGTGAAGCTGATCCACCACCTTGTAATCACTTCTCTTTATGATTCTCATAAACACGTCTACATCTTGTTCAAAAGATGTCTTCTGAGTTTCTTTGACAGCCGGCTCCTCAGATACCACACTCTTTCCTTTTGCTTTGGCAGCAGCTTCTGCTTCGACATTAGGTCTCTGAGTTTGTGATGCGAAAAGGCGTCCGCTTCTGGTGAAGCCTCCGCCTCCCCCTACATTATCAATTTGTGAAGAAGAGGTTGAAGAATCCAAAGTGATTTTCTCCCTGTTGCAGTAAAGATCAGAGCCATAATGCCAAAGTATGGCATTACTGCTTTCATATGGAATTGGTCCAGGCACCGTAATGGTAACTGGACTGACTGCTGCAGAGGAGGGTACTGTGATGGTGTGTGGATCGTAGTAAATTGTGACTGGTGACCTGGCAGGAGGTGCCACTGTTTGTTGCTGGAAGTTGCTATTTGGAGGAACAATTGATGGATCATAATTGATGGTGACTGCTGAGATATCTTCATTAATTTCTACTGGTGTTGTAGAAGATTCGGCTGAGTAAATGGGTGCTGATGTTGTAGAAGAAAGGGTTGTTGACATTTGATTTGTTGAAGTGATGGATGGAGCCATTGCTGATGATATTGATGAATCGGTAGGAATGATTGTTGCTGCTGTTGTAGAAGAATCAGGAATTGTTGTCAAAGGAATTGCTGGATTTGTAGGTGCCGTTGTTGAGATCTGAAGTATGCCATCTTTGATAAGACCATCTATGCCGCTTCTCAAATTATCACACCTGTTGACTGCGATGTTGCAATACCCACAACCGAGCTCACACCCGGGGAACACCTGGCACTCTAGAAGTTGAGCTTTAATTTCGACCAGAGGTGTCCGAATTTGTGCAACACTGGTGATCAAGGTAGATGGTCTGTCTTCCTCAATGGCATTAATCCTCGGCCCGCCATGATGAGGAATAGGATTCTTGTTGACATTTGGAGGGGGTGCAAAGTTGAGGGCTTTAGAATCCACTAGATCTTGCATTTTCATTTGCAAGGCCCTGCACTTCTCCGTATTGTGGCCAGGTGCATTGGAGTGGAAAGCACACCTGGCGTTGACATCATAATTCCTTGGGAGATTGGAGGGATCTGGTGGTGCCAATGTCCTTAACTCAACCAAGTTGAGCTTCAGGAGTTGTGGTAATAAGGCGGCATAAGGCATAGGGATAGGGTCAATCACCCTGTTTGCCTGTGACGATCTTTGCTGAAAAGGTCTTTGTTGTTGATTGTTGTTGTTGTTGTTGTAGGTTCTTTGTGGCGGATACTGAACTTGCTGTTGATAATGTGGTTGTTGTGGTTGTTGATATGCTGATTGCTGAGGAATCGGAGTTGGAATAGTGACAGCTGCTACTGATCTGTGAACATACTGAGGTCTGCCCCTGCTGGCATGAATGGCATTTGTCTCACTGGTCCTTCGAGGTCCCACAAAAGGCTTCCTGGGATTACTGGATGAACTTGCACCATTATCAGAAATCTTACCCATCTTCAATAGACTCTCAATTCTTTCACCGGCTATAACTACGTCAGCAAAACTGGTGGAAGAAAAGGCAGCTAGCCTATCAATATATGTTCCTTGCAGAGTATTCATGAACATGTCGGCCATTTCTCTTTCCGACATGGGTGGTTGGACAGCAGCAGCAAGCTGTCTCCACCTTTGGGCATATTCCCTGAAGCTTTCTCTGGAGGATTGAGACATTCCCATCAAAAGGGTCCTGTTAGGGGCCATGTCAAGGTTGTATTGGTACTGCCTGATGAAAGCTTCAGCTAGGTCCTTCCAGCATCTGATAGTAGCTCTGGTCAAGTGTGAATACCACTCTCTTGAAGCTCCGGTCAAGCTATCTTCAAAGTAAAACATCCACAGTTTTTCATCCATGGTATATGCTTTAAGTCTCCCCAGAAAAGACTGCAGGTGAGTTCGTGGACAGGAAGTTCCATTATATTTCTCAAAGCACGGGGGTTTAAACTTGTGGGGAATTCTTACCCCATCCACTAACCCCATATCCATTACATCGAAGCCTAGGGAATTTTGAGACTCCAGAGATCTCAACTTCTCAGCAATTTCATCAAACCTCCTATCATAAACCTCATCTCCAGCTCCCATTACAGTAAACTGCTCCTCTTGAGGATCTTCTTGCAAGATCCTGCCTGCAGCAGTGTTGCCCTGTACATTCCTTAGGATGTTGACTTCCGGATCTAGATGAGGTCCAAATACTGGCGGGTTAACATGAGGTTGACCTCCCTCACTATTACTAGTTCCTCCAGTCCTAGGATGAGGTTCCTCGGGAGTTTGTCTTTCTACCAATGCCCTCAACCTCTCTTGGCTCTGAGCCAAACCAGTCATCACAGTCATGAATTGGGCCATTTGGTTTCTCATTTCCACTCTTTCATTAGCCATCTGGGTCCTGACCTCAGTCAGGTCTTGCTGTACTTGATCCATTTGGATACCAGGAAGGTTGTTGCGAGTAGGGTACCGGTGCGTACGGTTGAGAGGGAACACCCGGCGGCGAGCAATATTTCCTGAAGCACAACAGAGTTAGAAACAAACAAAATAATAACAAAACCTACAAAACAAAACAAAAGTTAGTATGCAATGCAGTATGCTTATTTGTTTTCCAAGGTATCCGGCTTGGTTCTTGGTTTTGACCTTTCCAGACCCCGAGGAAAATGCTTTGATGTTGTTGAGAAAATAAACCCCGAAATGGAAACAAACTAAAATATATTACAAATACTGAACAATACATAGTTTGTTTTTACAACCCATGCCCTTGGAGGGTCAAAATACAACAAAAAGAAAAGTACATCAAATGAAATCAACAACAATCAAAAAGTCAGACATCTAGTCCAAACTCATCCTCCTTAACCTACTTCAAAAGTGCCTCAGTCACTGGACCAGCTGGATGCTCTGTGATGTTCCTGATGAGGAGGTTCCTGGTGGCAATGGCAGTGGTCAGTTTCTTGTGCCTGTCCTGGTCCTTTGATCTCTTCAATCCAGCCCTAAGCTTTAACTCTGAAATCTCTTTCTGGGTTGCCAACAAAGCTTCATGTTGCTTCTTTTCATTGGCCTCTAACTGCTCAATCTTGGCTTGAGTTCTCTGATCTTCTTGTGTCCGGGCTTCAGTGATCCTTACCCACCTAGCCTGACTTTCTTGCAGATAGAGATCAGTCCTAGCCTTCTGAAGCTTGGCCTCTTTACAGGCATTCTTCAATATTTGTTCCCCAGCTCTTGCTTTTTTTATGTAGTCTTCTGTTTTCTCAATCTTGGTCAGATGCTCCACCCTAAGCTTCTCCAACCTCTCAATGTCCAGACGACCATCACTCCTTTCCCAAAGGGTCTTCTTCAGAGCTTGAGACAGATTCTCATTCCTTTCCTTTAGCTTCTCAAATTCTTCCAGGCTGACAGTTGCTGCTGGCTGTGCTGTGGATGGTCCAGGTACATCCTCAATGGTGAAAGGCATCCCAGTAATCTGAGCTCTAGCATGAGACCAGTCATAGTACTGAGCTGATGCAACGTTATTGCACCTTCCAAGAATAGCCATCCCTTTTGTCTGGATGTTGTCCCAAGCCCAGGATGCTTGTCTGACAGCAGCTAGATCAGGCTTCATCTCACAATACAGGGTCTCAGCTAAATCTTGCACTCTAGGAGGGTGAACCAAAGCATAGCCCAGTTGTCTTTTAAACAGCAAAGGATTGTAGTTGATGCAACCCTTTACTCCTATCATAGGCACATTTGGGTATTGCCCACAGCTAGTGATTATGTCCTTGCCTTTGGTGCTCTGGGTGCACCATCTCATGTCATCTGAAGTCAAAGCAATGAGCCTCTTGGCCCAGTTCTTCTGCTGGTGAGGATTCAAGAAGGCATCTGTCTTGGGTAGGTGTTTGAGCAGCCAGGTGTGAAACAAAGGAGCACAACATCTCACCAACTTCCCCCTTTGTTTCTCATTCCTCTGATGAATGGAGTAATAGAAGTCTCCCAGCAATGTGGGTACTGGGTTCCTCAGAAGGAAGAGATGAATGGCATTCTTGCTGATAAATTTGGGCTCATCTGCAAACAGTATAATCCCATATATGCTGAGGGATAATAATGCACAAACTGCCCTCCATTCTCCCAAAGAGGCCATCAGGATGGACTGAGAAATCAAGAAATCCAAGTGCAAACCAGGGATCCCAGCTTTTGTTGTCATATTCTGCTCAATCAAAGTAGGCTCCAGGTACAGTGCTTTTGCCACTTCTCCATTGCTGGGAGAAGTCATCTCTGGGTTGAAGGGAATCCCACCCCTGACAGGTACTCCAATCAATGATGAAAATTCCTCCAACAGAAGTCCTAGCTGGAGGTCTGAAAATGTGAAACATCTCAAAGGAGGGTCATAAAACTGTAAGCATGTGTGGATCATGCTCCTCTGAGAAGGGTCCAGGTCCATAACCATATCCAGGATACCTCCATAATGCTCTCTGAACAATGGGATGTGGTCAGGGGTGATAAGTGACTGGACCTGCCTGATGCCAGTCAACACAGGCTCAAAGAAATGGTATGATATGTTGCTCTTCTTGGGAGCCATGACTGCTGATGAAGAGCTGAAGACAAGTGCTGATGAAGATCAAGACTGGTACTGGAGATGGGCCACTGATAGGCTGATGATGGTGATGATGAAGATGACTGAAGCAAACAACTGAAGAGAATAGCTGAAGCAGATAGCTGATGAAACAGAGGTCTATGCAGATGAAGGATCAAAACCAAGCTAGACATAATGTGGATACCCTGAAAAACAAATAAACAAATGTCAAATGATGCAATGATGATGTATGCAAATGATATGCAAGGGTTTGTGATCAAGCTGGATCTGATTATCTGTCTTGACATAAAGCCCATGTATGTTCAAAGAAAGTCCAAATGGAGGTTCAGAAATCCAGTAACCGAGGTGGGGGACTCAAATAAAGAGTCACATGTCCAGGGTTAATCACAAGAACTGTCCAAAATGAGGTACTCTTAAACCAAATAAGTAACAAGGTATGATGTGGCCAATGGTACCTGCAAACCTGTAAACAGCCCAACCCCCTCACTGGTAGTGTTCTAAAACAAGGATCCTCAGACTTGGATCAGTTATGAGAAGTGTAAGCACTTCTAACCCGGAGGTACAGTGTTTAAAATAACCATAAAAGATCCTCCTCTAATTCACCTCAATTTCTGAAGGTCATAATAAAGGTCATCCAGACTTAGCAGGCTTCCCAAATAGCCCTAGCACTACAGGAAATCCGTAGCACAGAGTTCTCAAGAAGAAACCCACATCTGAACCGTGTTTCATATTCCCGCACCAGACCGAAATGGAATGGGAAAGAACATGAACCACTCTAGCCTAGGTATCACTCATGTCCCAGGTATAGGACCTTAAACTCTCAATGAAACCCCACCCACCAAGACAGAAGAACAGATCCAGCAATGATAATGACAGTATGAAATATGAAAAAAAAACTGTAAAGAAAGCAATAATAGGGGAAGGTATTAGCACACAGATTGTCCGCCGTACTCGACGGGATCCACGCTTGAAAGATTTGTGTTTTTAAAGGGGTAGTGCCAGTGCTATTTGTGTGCAAAAGCTGGAAAAGAATGCAAGTGTCAGTGTAAAAGAAGTGTGAAGTGTATAGGAGAAGTGTCAGTGTAAGAACAAGAATGAAATGCCCAAGAATATGAGTCTGAAAGGATAATGCTGGAAGGAGGGGGAATATACAGAGACTTTTGTTCGATAACTGTGAAGTTATGCCTACGTATCCTCGCGTGCAATGAGGAAGTCAGAACACCGTAGTTCGACTCAAAGAGACTGAAAGATAAATTGACTTGTGAACTGCTTACATGCCTATGCTCAAGTGTATGACCTGTCTGGCTCAGATGCAAACTGTCTTGCATTAGACGGAAGAAGCGATTTCTCGTTTGTGAGTGAATGAGGTGAGAAAAGAGTTCCGGAAGAGACGATTATTGTTTGTTTTTTGGTATTTTCAATCTTTTATTGCTTTTAGATTTGTCATAAGAAAATGAGCTTAAGCCTAAACCAAGGGTTAGTAAACTCATCACATCTTCCCTCTGATTAGGGGTAAGGAGAATACCTTAAGTATGAAGTAAGCACCTCACACTTAATCACCATGATGTAGGATTAAGATCATTAACCTACTTGTACTTATTTAGATGTTTTTGTTGTTTTTGTTTAGTGTTAAGTAATGAGTTTAAGCCATAATCAAGGATTTAATGAACCCATTACACCATCCTAATAGAAGGATAATAGATGAGAGCATTTAAGCTGAGGAAGGCTCCTCAACTTAATCCATGATTAGGGATTAACCTCATGACAAAACAAAGCCTTTATTAAAGTGGATTTTAGTTAATGGTAAGATTAAGAAGTGAATTTTATGGTTTGTAAGACAACTTGAGGGGGACTTGTCCATTAACACTAGGGTTAGTCCTTCTTAACCAATTAAGGAAGAATTAGAATCCTAATGCAAGGCCCAAGTTACAAGCTTGATGTCTTGATGATTATTAAGTGACTTGATTAAAGGATTTAAACAACATTAAGGGTTTAACACTTAGGATTAAAGTTATACACTCCATCCTAATAGAAGGATGCAGGCATAAGCTTAATCACAAAGCCTTAAAACCTTTAGGGTTTAGTCCTTGATTATGAGGTGAGAAGAGAAGACTCAAAGAAAACTCAAAGGAAAGAGTCTAAGGGGGACTAATCAAACCCTAATTATTATCATACTTGGAGATCCTAGGGTTAGTGAGGCTTAAGAGAGAAAGAGTCTTCAAAGGGGCCACCAAGAAAGAAGCAGATGAAAGGAGGAAGAAGCAGAGATAAGCAAGACAACTTGCTTCACTTAAGAAGACAAGTTGCTTGAAGGAAGAAAGTAAGAGATGAACATGAATGAGAAAGCCCACTCCAATACATAAGATAAAATGCAGCAATGATGCAAGAAAGATGAGAAGAGATTGTGAGAAGTGAAGGCAAATTCACCTCTCAAAACAACTTACCACCTGAAAAGTTAGCAAAAGAAATGAAATGCAATGCAAATGAGATGAAATGTCATGATGCAAACCAAAGTCAGAAGCATAAACATGATGTTAATGATGCTAAGAGATGATGCAAACACATGACAAGATATGAGGATGATCATACAAGCATGAAGATGCAAATGAAGCATGCTTTGAACCCTAAAGATCCATGAATGTTTATGAAATGCAATGAACATATAACATGGCAAAGGAAAGATGAAATGATCAAACATGATTCTAATATGTCCTAAGATGTATTATGAATCATGTGGATGCACAAAATGTCATGGCAAGTCATTGAATGCAAGCTAATGAGAGATGGATGCAAAGGAAGGCACAAATTAGGGTTTACATACAACATGCATCACAAAAATCCAAAACCAGAAGCAAATGACATGACAAAAAATTGAAAATGGGATCAAAGGAACCCTAACCCTACACAAGTTCACTGCCCAAAGGAGGGGACCTAACTCTTAACCTAGTGCAAGTTATGAATTTCCTAAGTCAATTAGGGTTTCAAAGGTACCTCACAAAGAAAAATACAAAACAAATTGAAAATGCAAGGTCAATTCAAACCAATTTTGTCCTATAAACTACATGCTATAGAGGATGCAATGCAAGAAGAACCATCATCAAACTCTCAAGGGTTAGGCAGAATGGATTTTTCCAAGTTTGAACAAATATATTGCCTTAAAATGAATTTAATTCCAATAAAAATTGTCTAAATGCTTCAAGAACCAAAAATAAATTTGGTTTGAGAGTTTGATAATGTTCCTAAATGTTTTAAAATGCAAAGTGAATTTTTTTGTGATTTTTAAATACATAAATGCATTTTTAATTAATTAATTTTCATTAACCAATTCAAAATAACCATTTAAATGATTTAAAAATAATTTTTAATGCAAAAATAAAAAATAAAAATATTTTTGGGTTCTGAAAATTAATGAAATGCTTGACAAAAATTTTCAGAATTTTTAAATGTGTTTTGCTATTTTAAATAATTCGTAAAAGATAAAACAAATTAAATGAAATAAAAATTGAATTTATGAGAAGTATGCAAATCCAAGGGCTGTGGTTTAAACTAGTTTTGGAGGGAGTTGACCCGCGCCATATCTTGTGGTCCACATTCAAACTGACTAAATTAAACTAAACCTAATTAATTAATTTAATAAATTAGGATTAGGGTTTTAATGAGAGATCTGGTCCATTCAAACGCGCGGGAGTCAACCCTGGTCAACTAAATCCATGGCTTACATGCAAACTGAACCCTAAACGTGATTAATGAGTTAATGACTTTCAGGTGGCCGGAAATGACCTCCGGTCATCTTCTCCGGCCACACCCCTCCCTGAAAATTGCTATCTCTCTCCCTAAGCTTCTAACACTCAATTTTTCTGCCCAGAAATGATCTCCATACATCATACATCAAGAATCAACAAACAAACAACATTTAAAACACATCAAAAGTGAGAATCGAATCAAAACAGTTCTAGGTCAAAAAATTTCAGAACACGAATACATACTCATTTCTCAACCATTTTCAAAACGAAACACATCAACATGATCAGTGAAGCATAAAGAATCATTTAGTAACTTAAAAACAAGTTTCTGGAAAAAATGTTCTTGAGCTCACCTGAACTGGAGCTTTGATCTTTGGAACTTTCTGGTTGCTTCTTTGGTGTAAAACGCCTCTAATGAACCTCCTGAGAAGCTTGCAATGCTTGTTTGGAATTTCTTTTGGCTGGTTTGAGAGATTGATAAAGTTCTGTTCATGAGGGGTGAGAAATCGTATTTCTGCTTGGGGTGGTTTCAGGGACAAATGAGGATTGGGAAATGATCAGAGGAACATGGTGAATGGTTTTGTGAAGTTTGTTTTGATGTTTGAAGCCTGTGTGAAGAGTTTCGAAACAAAATGCATAAGAGGTGAGTTTTGGGAACTATGGCTTGTGTGAGGTTTCAGGCTGTGTTGTGTTATGTGTTGAGTCTCATTTTGTTCATGTATCAAGCTTGGATAGATCAGAGAGTTGTTGTTGGCCAAGCTTGATTGGTATGGGTCATTTTGCATAAAGTCAACTTTTTGTGTAAGAGAGGTATGGGCTGGTGCAGTCAAGGTACAAAGGCATGTGTTGGCTCAGCTATGATCAAGGAGAACCATGGAAATGAGTTTGAGGCAATGCAGCAAGTGGATTAGGGTTTATGTGAGTTTTTGCAATTTCACAAAGTTTTGGCCCTTTTGAAGTTTCTTAATGCACAATTCATGAAAATGGACAATTCTTTGGTGCATTCTGATTTTTAGGTCATGGTTCATGTTTGTGCAAAGGTTAGAAGTCACATTGAAGTCACATTTTGCCTTGGCATGAGGTTTTGCAATTTTGCCTCTTTGGTGTAAAACTTGAAATTATGTGATTTTTGCCAACTTTGACAAGCCATAACTTTTGATCCAAAATGAATTAGAATGAGTTCTTGTACTTTTTGAAAATGGGAGGATCCATTCTACAACTTTCATGACCAAAATTTTCTCATTTGAAGCATTTTTGAATCAATTTGAGGAGGTTGAAAAACTTTCCCAAAATAGCAAGTTTACATTACAAGTCACTTTCCCAAAAAGGAAACTTTGCAAATGGCTTGAAATTATTCAATTTTGTGAACTTCTAACATCTTCTATGATCAAATAAAGATCATACACATTCAAAATGATGGAGAATACCCTTTGGTTGGGTCATTGGGGGCCTCAGATGCCCTGATTTTGCACTGACTTGCTCAAGAAGTCATCCCTTGATCAGATGCCTTCCCCATGGAATTTCTTCATTAAAATTGATATGCATGATCCTTATACCATATAGAGATCAATAGAAACAAGAATTACCAAAAAATTTGGAGTTATGGCCTCTGAAACCAAAACCCTAATTCTAGGTCATCTGTGTAGTTAAACCTGGCTCTGCTTCCATGCCTTTCTCAGTTCTTGTGATTCTTTGACTTCTTTGATCTTGAGAGGATATAATATGATGCTTTAACATACATGGACCCCTTTGAAGTGATTGAGGACCTTTGGAGTGGTTCAAGTGGCTCAGGAATGGCTCAGATCACAAACCCTAGATGCAGATGGTTTTGAATCAATGCAGTGAAGCAAATATGCAATATGAGATGCTATGATTGAACTTATGCATATGAAAAGATCACAAGCCATGGTGTGAATGGGTGAGGGCAAATTTGGGGTGTTTACACAAGTCGAAGTCTCAAACAGAGAAATTAAACAAATCTTAGAAAAAACTGTCGCCATATCTCGGAAAGATTGGTCATCTAAACTTAATGAAGCTTTATGGGCTTATAGGACAGCTTACAAGACACCCATAGGAACTACACCTTTCAAATTAGTATATGGAAAGTCTTATCATCTCCCGGTAGAACTAGAACACAAAGCATATTGGGCGATCAAAACTCTCAATGTAAACTATAATGCTGTAGGAGAAAAGCGAATCCTCGATATTAACGAATTAGAAGAGTTAAGGTTAGATGCTTATGAGAATGCTAAGATATATAAAGAAAGAACTAAGCGATGGCACGATAAACGCCTATCTGGGAAAGAATTTAGTGTGGGAGACGTTGTACTCCTCTTTAATTCAAGACTTAGACTCTTTCCTGGAAAACTAAAATCTAGATGGTCAGGACCCTTTGAAATAACTAGAGTGTTCCCGAGCGGAGCAATAGAAATTAAGGGTAGGAATAGTGAACCGTTCACAGTAAACGGACAACGTTTAAAACATTACCATAAAGTTGAAAATAGAGATTATGCAAATAGTCTAAGACTTTTAGAGTTGTCCACTAATTTCCCTGATTAATCTACACCTAAGCTTTACGTCAGGCTTTTGACGATAAAAACAACGCTTAGTGGGAGGCAACCCATTTACCCATTTAATCATTTAATCATTTTGTCATTTATTATTTTATTAGTCGTTTATTTATTTTGTCATTTTATTGTTTTATAGTTTTATTTCATTATTACTATTATTGCTTTTATTTATACATTTATTTTCTTATTTTCCTTATTTTAATTTTTAAATCACTTTTACATATTTTCTAAAGTCTTTTCCACTTTCCTTCTCCCCCTGATTTGTTTCCTCCGTATTTACACTAACTATGGCTAACCAACCGAGAAACATTATGGAAACTAAATTTAGAGGTAGGAACCAAAGAATGAAATTTGAAGAGTTATCACAGAGACCAATGGATTTGACTTTGTACCCGAATGATCTGACTATGGAAACCTTAGGTATACATGATAGCATCCTATACTTGTTTAACCGACTTGGATGGGAGAATGCACTGATTAAACAAAAGTTTGTGACTTACCGCGAGCTCACCCTTGAGTTCCTAAGCTCCTTAATTTACTTACCTGAGCGCGATTTTGGATTCAGGAAAGGATTTATCAGTTTTCGCCTATTCGGAATAGAATATGACTTTAACCATAGAGAACTAGCTGACTTATTAGGATTCCCTTGTGGACCCTTTGCTTTTACTACCACACAGGTAGAATTAATGGACATTGAGCTGGACTTCTTTTGGGGAACCTTAACCGGAAATTACCATCCTGAACCAAATAACATGAACAATGATGAAATACATAACCCTGTTATCCGCTATTTCCATAAGATCCTTGCCCACACCTTCTTTGGAAAAGAAGAAAACCTTACTGGAGTATCTAAAGATGAGATATTCATTATGTCATGTCTGACTAATGGACAGCCAGTCAATGGTGTACCTTTCATGATGCAAACCTTCACCCGAATCCAAGAAGAACCTGATCTACCCATATTAGTAGGAGGTCTTGTCACCATGATTGCTGATGCCTTAGGACTTAGATACCAATTACACAGGTGTAACCGTTTAGGTACCATCCGTCCTATGAATCTTAACTTTTGCTTTAACCGCCATATCATAAGAAATTTAGGACAACCACCTTTCGAGTACCTAATCAGGAATGAAGTAGTAACCCTGTTCACACTACCAAACCATGCTAGAGTCAGTGTTCACAATAAAGATAATTGGCTTTATGAGCTTACCCCTCCTGACTATCCATCCACTCCTGAAACACCTCAATCTTACAAGATAAGGGATGATATAATGACCGATGTAGAAAGTGACCCTGAGACACCTCCTGGTTACCATGACATTGCACACACTGATGAAGTGATTGAAACCCCTGAAGTGAATCAAGTAGAATATGCTGACAACTTAAAGAAAATCATGAATTCTCTTGAAGTTTACCAAGCCGATATAAATACTGTTAAGGATGAGATTAAAAGCATGCGATTGGACGTTATATGTTTAACTGACATAACGTGTGAGCAATTCTACCACCTGAACTCTGCAATTGAAGATTTGAAGAAGCACTTTTTAAAATGCTGTAGTGATTTAACTTATTGTTTTCGTTTCTAGTTAGTTTAACATTTCGCAAACATTTTCGTACCTTATTTTTATTAATGTAATTTTCCTTCAATTATATCAAAAGCAAAACACTTCTAGTTTTACCATTTTCCAATTTAATCAATTTCTATGCTTTCAATTCATTACTGTTATATTTAAATTGATTAATATTTTTATTTCTTGTGTGATGAAATTTGCTTTAATTTATGTTGATATAATTTATATATATATTGTTTGTGTCATAATCAATTGAGAAGTGATAATAAAAATAAATTGTATTGAACGTGTGAGATAATGCACTCTGTGAAGAAAAAAAATAAGTTTTTAATCCCTCACGGTCGTCATTGCCCACTCACGATCGTGACGAGCTAATTAGCGCGTCACGACCGTCACTCGCTCATCACGACCGTGACGACCCTGTTATACGAATTCTCAGAAACCATAATTGTTCTTCTTCACAAACACCTCTTTTTCAACTTCCACAACATTTAGAAACCCCCCATTATCTCTTCCAAATCCCGTAACCTCCCATTACCCTAATTAAACTCCATTAACCTCTCCATTTACTCCAAACCTATCACATTCAATTTTTCACTATAATCAGAACCAATTTCTTCATAGTTTTCACTTTTCTCACAAAACTCAAAAACCTCTCATCTCCCATTCCCGTACTTGCATGCAATGGAAGAAATTCAGTTTAGAGATGGTGAGCATGGAGAAAATCAGAGACAGAAGTTCATCAGGTTTCAGAACCGTGGTGTTCAACCCACTCGATATGTCGACACTGACTGTTTGAGGGAGTTGGGACTGCTCAACGGTGTGAAGCACCTGCTTCGGAAGGTTGGTTTGTGGCACTTGTGCAGTCAACCCCAGCCTACATTTGAGCTCCTGACATTGGAATTTCTGATCTCGTTTCAATATATCACTCCTCCCGGTTCATCAAGTCAACTCACCGGCGCTGCTAAGTTCAGAATGCTCGGCCGCGAGTTCGAAGTTACACAAACAAGGATCGCCAAACTGCTAGGTTTCGATCACGGCGACGATGCTCATCTCCGCGTGCCGGACAACTTCAGTGAAACCACTTTCACCTTATGGCACGACATCACCAACACCCGTGCCACTGCCTTTCAGAGCCTGAATGCTACGCATATCCACAACCCGGCGATCCGATACTTTCATCGCATCATCTGCAATACCATTTTTGCAAGAGAGAGCAACCACAAGCTTAACTCCAAGGAGCTCTTATTCTTGCACTGTGCCTTAAACAACGAGCGCATCAATGATGCCCCATTCATGTTGTCCCATATCCAGTCCATAGCGCAAAGAGGCGCAACCCCTTATACATAGGCGGGATTGTCACCACCCTCGCCATTCAGCTGGATCTTGGTGACTTGGTTATCAATTTGCCTCGCAGAGCCGCAGAGTTCCTAACAAAGAATTATTGCAGGTTCGCCCACTTGATTTCTCAGAGAGAGGATGGCAGGTACAGCCCTGTTATCCAAGGCACTGTTTATCACCACATCATCTTGCCGTGCCGTGACCGCATCGATCCGTCCAACCGAGCCAACTGGCTATTTGCTTTACCGGATGCTTCCGGCCATGCCCCCATTATTGATGAGCAGGCCGATCCACCAGTGGACGAGATGCAAGACACCATGGATGCAGCTGAGCCTGTACAGGACATTCCTGAGTCATCCACCCGACAGCCTCCTGCACAGGAATTCACACTTGAAGACGTCCTCCGTGCGATTCATCAGCAGAACTAGATGAATGCCGCACTGGAGCGAAGGCAAAAAGAGCAACATGACGCATTACTTCTAGCTGTTGCCACCAACCAGAGGACGACTGATGAGAAGCTTGGGGAGATCTTTAGCGAGCTAGAGTCTTTGTGTATTGATATCACTGCTCTCACCGGCACCGGTTCTGATCCTGAAGCGACTCCGACCAGACGCTCCCGCACCAAAAGCCGAGGCCGTGGTCATCAGCAGCCTTAGTTTTAGTTTTTGTTTATGTTTTTCCATTTCCGTTGTTTGTATTGTACTTTACCCGCTATTATATCACAACATTGAGGACAATGTCTGATATAGTGTGGGAGAGGTACCTTTCATTTTTCCGCATTTCCCATTCCTCACTTTCCATTCCGTTGTATTTCCTTTTCGTATTTTAAAGAAACAAAGTAATATTTGTGCTATTTTCTTTAGTTTCGAATTCTCCCCGTTTATTTAGCCATACCGAAAAAATTTTAATTTAATCTTCGCATTACCCGACTTACCTACGAAATCATAGTTAGGAAGCTGAGAACGATTCAACAAGATCGATACAGTCTTGACACCTTAGACTTCCCACTTAAGCATTCCGTTCCGATAATTGTTACGACTACACCTTAAGTTTCAGTTCAAAAGTAACCCCTAGTAGTTTATACTAGCAGTCAGCACCGTCTGAACACAAACCACGTGGGGAGCCGATGAATATAAGTGTTTGATGCCTAATCTATAATGATCCTTCATATCTCGATGCCAATGATCCTTCATATCTTGATAACGAGAAAAAGTATCGTTTTTATTGCTATGTTTCAATGCCGTTTTATCGCACATTTGTCGTTTTAACACCCGATTCCTCGAGTTTTCTTTGTCATTTTGCAGGTATATCAATTACAGAGCTAAATCATGAGCCACAAGTGAAATAAGCAAAAACAACCATGGAAAGAAGAAGAAAAGAGGAATTCTGCATAATCTGCATTTTTTGTAACAGTCACGATCGTCACCTAGGAGTCACGACCGTGACACGCTAAAAGGAGCAGTCACGGTCGTCACCAGTCCCTCACGACCGTGACGCGCGTGATACAAGGGAGACGAGCGTGACACCCTTGTCACGAACGTGACAAGGGGAATTTAGGGTAACTTACTGAGACTTGGTCATGTACGTGTATGTTACGTGAAGTCAAGGTTCCTATTCTCTCGCAGACCAAGCAATGCAACTTCTCCCTGGATTTTCTCAGCATTTACGAAGCCCATGCAATTATTCCAACTGCCAAGCCCAATTATGATTCTATAAATAGCTTAGTTTCAAAGAACAATTTACAGATTTTATTTTAATTTTTCTTGCGGAAGCTCTGCCGTATTTCCTTTGCACCCTATTTTATTCTTTTCAGCATTTATTTGTTCTTGCTTTAATTTTATATATCCCAACCAAACCATATAACAATTTCCAACATTAGGAAATTGTTATAATTTAATTTCTTTCAAAGCCTTCAGAATTCTTTTAGAAATTTTATTTCCGATTCCGGTTCGTACTCCGAGCTTGCCAGATTGTGGAAGAAGGAGTCTAACATTATAAATTTTACTCAGATTTTTATTTAAATTGCATTTATATTAATGTTAAGAATTTATTTTTCTGTTATGCATATTTTATTTTGTATTTCTCTGTTTCTGTCTCTGTCTGGTACAACAATCATGAGTAGCTAAACACCTTAGGGCGGTATGTAATTAAAATCAACTAAATCGGTAAAATCAATTCTAGGCTTAAAATAATTAAGAGCTTAAAATTCTGGCTGTGACTTTTTATTATAAAATCAGTCTTTTTGTTACGAGAGTAAGGAAAGTGTAGTAGGTTAGGTCAAGACCACGAGAGTGTGAGATTTTAACCAGATAGCTAAAGTTAGGCATTTAATTCAAACACAGCGAGAGCGCTTTAAAATGAATTAGACTTATTAAGTTTCCAAAAATTATTTCTAAACACTTACGGGCTAGCGAGAGCAGGCATAGGACTTTAGGGTAAGATCTGAGATAAGATCACGAGAGTGTGAGTTAAAGATATTTAAACTGATTTATAAGCCTATGTTAGATTGACCCGCCTAAGTGAACCATCTTTATAAGCCTAGGTTAGATTGACCCGCCTAAGTTAACATAATTACATACTGACCGCCTTAGTATTTTTTTATTAAACTTAAATTTAATTCCGCCTTTAATCTTTAAAAACAACCAAAAAAAATCGTGACAACCATTCACCTTAGCTAAACTAGTATATCCTCTAGCACTAAGTAATCATAAAGTCCCTGTGGGATCGATAATCTTAAATATTACTTCGATAGGCTGTGCACTTGCAGTTAAGATACCGCTAGACACATAATTAGAGTACGTCTTTAGCCCATCACAGGCCAAAGATGAATGGCGCTGTTGAGGCAGCTAATAAAAACATTAAAAAGATTGGGCAAAAGATGGTGGTCACCTACAAATACTGGCAAGAGATGCTACCATTTGCCTTGCATGGGTACCGTACCTCAATCAGAACATCCACTGGGACAACGCTGTATCAGGTCGTGTATGGTATGGAGGCAGTGCTACCTGTTGAAGTTGAATTACCCTCCTTGTGGGTACTGATGGATGTCAAGTTGAATGAAGCATAATGGGTCCAATCTCGGTACAATCAACTGAATCTGATCGAAGAAAAGAGATTAGCTGCAATTTGTCATGGGCAGTTATACCAGAAACGAATGAAGAAAGCCTTCGATCAGAAAGTCAGGCTTCGTGAATACCAAGTAGGAGACCTTGTGCTGAAAAGACTCCTTCCTCCTCATACATACCACAGGGGCAAGTGGACTCCAAATTATGATGGTCCATTCATAGTAAAGAAGGTTTTCTCTGGTGGAGCACTGATGCTCACTACTATGGATGGTGAAGATTTCTTATCCCCTATGAATTCAGATGCAGTTAAAAAATACTTCGCATAAAATGACCCGCTGGACATAGAAACAGAATGTAAGTCCAGGCAAAAATAGTGCATCCCGGCGAGTCAAAAACAGAATAAAAGACTCGGGCAAAAATAAGGGAAAATTGAAAAATGTACACCCGCTGAGTTGAAAAGCCGCATTGGATAGCTCAGGCAAAAATGGGTATCCCGGTGGATTGAAAACCCGAAATGGCGATCCACGCAAAATAAGGGAATAAGCGAACAACTGCATTCTGAATTCTTCTGTATCACTTACAATGCGGCAAGCTTCGAAAGGTTAAAACATCGGTCAGAATCAGCCTTCTTCAGAAAACAAGATGAGAAGAACGTCAAGGTCATACGGGTCATAGCAAAGGGAAGCTCACTGAAGCGTCATCAACATTGCCAGCACCTTCATTTTTCTCAATTTGTAACGATCTCCTCATTTCATGGGATTTGTTTCTTTAACTGTATTTGCCAATTCAGGGCACCCAAATTAATAAAATCAGAGTTTTCATTCACACTGCGTCTTGTACATTTTTGTTTTTTGTTTCATTTGCAAAATGTCCAATGTTCATGGTATGATACTTGCATAAAACAGATGTACCTTTCCAAATTAAATGCTTGCAGGAAATATATTTACTTCCAGGAAAACCTAACATCCTATGACGAAATCCGGTAAGGGATGCCTCGGGATACTTGTACTATTCTTTGTTTTGACAGGATTGCGGTATCTGGAATACGTTTCCTCAGCAAAGCTGCCAAATCATTGTTTGCTTAGCACATCCTCCGAACAGTACCGGAGATGCTTTCTCTCCATTAGAGTTACGAGGCATCACTTCTCCAGCACATTTGCTCCAGAGCAGCATCAGTAAATACTCACATCCCCAGCTGAGTTATCAAGTATCATCATCCTCAGCAGGATCCCCACAGAAATCTCTAGGAAGATCGTTCAGTGATCTTTTCTTCCCCAAACAGAGTACTAGGAAGGGAATCACCTCCCCCACAAAGCTTCGGCCTCTCCCAAAAGAGTAATGTCTGACTCTCACCACAACAAAGTGACGAAAGCTTCCACATCCCCAGCTGGGCTCCTCACTACTAAGATAGTCTATCATTGATATAATTCCCTAAGTAGAGTCGTACATTTTATCGGATCTACCAAATGATCTCATCCCCAGCTGGGATATCCTGCAAGCAGATCAGTCAGAGATCTCCACAAGCAATGGGATCCGAATCCCGGATCGATATCTTTTGCATAATCATAGCATTTACATCATAATTCCCCTCAGAGCGTAGCATTCCGTCTAATACGGAGCATTACGGCAAAAATCAAGCATATTGCATGATCACAAGTCAGGTTCGAACCAGTCACTTGTAAATACCGATAACACCACATCAGTAATATACAAATACCTCTCAAATTCCCCAACAGAAAGCCAAAGCGTCCCCTTTGCACACACTAATACAGATACATGTTAATATATACTCATTCGACACTCGTCTGTGTTATATCATCTCCCTACAAATAGAAGCCACAAATATTCCTTGATGAATACAGAAGCTTCCATACTCTTTTTGACACCTGTCTGTGTCACCATTCTCCAGCACGGTTACCCAAACACTTATAATACACCTTCATTGACACCAACCCGTGTCATCCTATCCCCAAAGGTCACCAGATCACCTTTTTACACTCTCATATATGAATGATTGTTCATAACTTGTGCACTTTCTCTTATGACACTCGTTCGTGTCACACTTTTCTCCAGCAAGTTGAACACTTTTCCGTGTCTCACTCATGTTTATTTTTTTACTCATACAGATACTCGTTCGTATCTTGTATACACCACTTATTTCCCCTCAGATTCAACACTCGTCCGTGTTCTTTAACCAGTTGGTACTCGTCCGTATCATCATCTCTAAACATGCGTCAACGTTGTTTCTACCGATACTCGTCCGTATCGTAGTCTTAAGGATGCTCGTCCGCATCTTTAATCTATACACAACGTCAAACACTTATTTCTGGAAAGCGTAATCACTCGTCCGTGTTTACCATTTCCCAGTAAGTCCTCAGTGGAACAACCTTTTTCTATCCGGCATTCGTCCTATGTCATGATATTTTCGGCAGCCGTACCCTGCCAGGTGATCGTCCTTCACCTTTTTATGACCGTTCCCCATCATTCCCCCAACGGAGTCTCCATTATTGGAACCCTTTTCTATCCGACATTCGTCCTATGTCGTGATATTTTAGCAGCCGTCCCCTGCTAGGTGATCGTCCTTCACCTTTTTGATGATCGTCCTTCATCATTTTATCTGATGGTCGACCCAATCGTCGATATTGTTACCTGACATTCTTCCTATGTCATGATAGACCCCTAGAGAAGTCGTACCCTGTTAGGTGATCGTCCTTCACCTCTTGATGATCGTCTTTCATCATGCTTATCCGATGGCCGTCCCCATCGTCGACCTTTTCTATCTGGTATTCGTCCTATGTCGTGATATTTTCGGCAGCCGTACCCTGCCAGGTGATCGTCCTTCACCTAGGATGACCGTCCCTCATCCTTATCCCCAACAGAGCAGTTGTTCCCTGCTAAATGATCGTCCTTCACCTTTGATGACCGTCCCTCATCATTTATTTCTTTGAACCGATGGCCGTCCCCATTGTTGTTTACCCTTACTTTACAAACCTGATGGTCGTCCCCATCATTGACTTCACCTTTAATCCCCATAGAATCATGTTTACTAGATGGCCGTCCCCATCATGATCTCTTTATTTCCCTAGCTTGTCGGCCGTCCCCGTCATTTCTTTATCCCCAGCAGTCATCCTCTGCTCAACGGTCGTCCTCCATCGCCCGCACTTTAGAAATCATACTATACTTTTTTTTACAATCTCTATCCCTTTTCTTCTTCTCCCCAGTGAGTGAAAATTTCGGACTGTCTTTGGTATTCAACCACAAGTTATCTTGTTTGTCTGTTAAGCCAGGCGCTTACACCCTGCACAACTAACTCATGTTTGAATAGGGGCAGCTGTAAACACCCCAAATTTGCCCTCACTAAGTTCACACTATGGTTTGTGATCTTTCATATTTGCATTAGTTTAATCATATCATATCATGTTGCATTTTTGCCTCACTGCATTAGTTCAAGTCATCTGCATCTTGGGTTTGTGATCTGAGCAATCCAAAGATCCATTTGAGCCACTCCAAAGGTCATCAATCATCTCAAGAGGGTCCATGTATGTTCAATCATCATATTTTATCCTCCAAAGATCAAGGAAGTCAAAGAATCACAAAAACTGGCAAAGCATGGAAGTAGAGCTAGGGTTTAACTGCACAGATGACCTAAAAATAGGGTTTTGGTTTCAGAGGCCATAACCCCAATTTTGTTGGTCATTCTTGTTTCTATTAATCTCAATATGTTATAAGGATCATGCATACCAAGTTTGATGAAGAAATTCATTGTGGATGTCATCTGATCACTGGGTAACTTCTTGAGCAAGTCAGAGCAAAATCAGGGCATCTGAGGCCCCCATCTATGGAACCAAAGTGGATTTTTCATCAAATTAAAGTTATAAGGTCTTTATTTGATCATTGAAGTGTTTATAAGTTCACAAAATTGAAGAAAAATGAGCTAAACCAAAAGTTGCCAAAAATGGAAATGACTTGTAATGTAAACTTTCCATTTTGGAAATGTTTTTCAACCTCCTCTTTCTCAACCAAAAATGCTTCAAATGAAAAATTGTTGGTCATGAAAGTTGTAGATTGGATCATTACCTTTTCGAAAAGTACAAGAACAAGATCTAATTCATTTTTGAACTCAAGTTATGGCTTGTCAAAGTTGGCAAAATCACATAAATTTCAAGAATGCACATAGAGGGATTCTTTGCAAAACCACTTGCCAAGGCTTTTTGTGACTTCAAACACACTTCAATACATATTAACACCATAGTGCATTGCTTCTAGGTCAGAATTTCACAAGGAATTGCAAGATCACATTCCTTGAACTTCAAGATTCCACAAAAGGGCCAAACTTTGTCAAAATTGTAAAACACCCCATAACTTATTTCCCACATGCTGAATTGCCTCAAAGTGAATTCCATGGACCTCCTTGATCCTTGCTGAACTAGAAACCCCATTGTACCACCTCTGAACCAGCTCATACCTCAAGGACAAGAACGTTTGAATTTTGTTCAAGAAGGTCATACCAATCACAATAGGGCACAACCACTCCACAGACATATCACAAGTTGATATGTGGATCAAACCCAAGCCATAACACACAAGAACACAGCCTAAAACCTCAGCATTCTCAAGTTACCAAAAACTCTCCTTCTTGCAAAAGCTTTCGAAACTCCCAACTCAGCCACTCAATCTTCAAACAAACACCACCATTCATTTCTAAATCATTCACTGACCCAAAACCACCCATCAAAACAGCCAAGAACACACCACAAGCCAGATATGATTTTCTGACCAGTGGAGTACAAACTCACAAACCAACTTTCCCCAAAGCTCTCCAAGCATCAAAGCTTCTTCAGGTTGGTAATTGGAGGCATTTTGCACCAAGGAAGCAGCCAGAAAGCTCAAGGGTTGAAAGCTCCATCTCAGGTAGCCATTCGAATTAATTTTTCCAGAACCTTTATTTCATGTTACAAAATGATTAAGCATGCTTCACTGATCACACTGAACTTGGAATTATTGAAAATGGTGGAGAAATGAGAATGTATTTCTTGTCTGAAATTTTTGCCATATTTGTTGTTTTCTTCGAATCATGAGATTGAGTGAAAAGAAATGAAGTTTGAGGATGGATTTAGGTTCAGGGGAGGGGGAGGAGTGAATCTGGAGCTTTAGAGCTCTAGAGAGTGCCTATGGAAGAAGTTGAGAATTTTCAGGTGAGGGTCTGGCCGGAGAAGATGACCGGAGGTCTTCTCCGACCACCTGAATGTCATTAGTGGCTTAATTAGGGTTAGGGCAAACTTTGAACGTGGACCCTTTGATCTGTCTTCCCGCGCGTGTTTGACTGGCTAGGATCTTCTCATTAATTATTAAACTGGATTAATTAAATATTTAATTAGGTTTAGTGAAATTTGAATATGGGCCATTGGATGTGGCGTCAGTCAACCCAAACCCTCCCCAGTTTCAATCCAGGCCATCCATTCAGCATACTTTTGTTTATTTTAGATTTTAATTCAATTTTTCTTATTTATTTTGTACGAATTATTTAAAATAGTTAAAAAATCCCAAAAATATTTTTATTCAGCATTTTAATTCCAAATAATTTTCTCAACCCAAAAATATCTTTATTTTTATTTTTTGCATTAAAAAATCATTTTTTAGACATTTAATTGTTTATTTTAATTAATTAATGAAAATTAATTAATTAAAATATCATTTAGGTTTCTAAAAATCCCAAAAAATTCATATTGCATCTTTAAACATTTAGAGACATCGGCATACCATCCAAACAAATTTATTTTTGATTTTCAATCATTTTGACATTTTTTCTTTGAATTTAGGGTTCATAAAATCCCATTTTTGAACCTTAACTTCAAGAATTATTTTCTGCTCAACCAAGAATGGTATGACCATGGTTCTTTTTGCATTGATCTTCATTTGAAGTGTGTTTTCTAGCATAAATTTTTCATAATTTTCTTCTTCCTTTTTGAATTGATTTGCTTTTTTTCCCTTTAGGTACCTTACAACCCTAGAAAACTTAGAAAAAATCACAACTTCCTTAGGGTTAAGAGTTAGATCTCCTCCTTTGGGGTGTGATATCATATAGGGTTAGGTTTCTCTTTATTGCATTTTCAATTTTTTATCTTGTGATTTGCTTCTGTTTTTGACTTTTGCATCTCATGTTGCATGAAAACCCTAATCTCTCATGTTCATTCACATACATCTTGCATATGCATTCATTCAAGAACTTGCCATGATATTTCATGCATTCACATGACTTCTAAAACATCTTAGGACACATTAGAATCATGTTTGATCATTTCTTCATCCATTTGCCATGTTATGCATTCATGTCATTTCATGTACATTCATGAACTTTCATGCTTCTTTCATGCTTCATTTGCATCCTCATCACTTGTATGATCATTCACAACTCTTGGCATACATTTGCATCATCTCTTATTATCATTTACATCATGAATGTGCTTCTAGTTTTGGTGTGCACCCTTGCATTCATTTCATTTTTATTTCATTTCATCTCTTTTTGCTAACTTTTCACGTGGTAAGAACTTTGAGAAGTGAATTTTCCTTCACTTCTCACAATCTCTTCTCATCTCCCTTTAGCATCCTTGCTGAATTTTGTATTTGTATTAGAGTGAGCTTTCTCATTCATGTTCCCTCTTCACTTTCTTTCTTCAAGCAACTTATCTTCTTAAGTGAAGTAAGTTGACTTGCTTCTTCTGCTTCTCCTCCTTTCCTTTGCTTCTTCCTTGGTGGCTCTTCTTGAAGATCTCTTGCAAGCCTCATAAACCCTAGGAATACCCAAGCATGATAACAATTAGGGTTTGATTAATCCCCCATTAGTTTTACCTTTGTGTCATCTTTTGTGTCTCTCTTCTCATCTCTTAATCAAGGACTAAACCATCAAGGTTTTAAGGCTTTGTGATTAAGATTATGCCTGCATCTTTCTCTTAGGATGGAGTGTATAATCTTAATCCTAAGTGTTAAACCCTTAATGTGTTTAAATCCTTTAATCAATTCATCTAATAACCACTAAGACAATAAGCTTGTAACTTGGGCCTTGCATTAGGGTTCTAATTCTTCCTTAATTGGTCAAGAAGGACTAACCCTAGTGTTAATGGACAAGTCCTCCTCAAGTTGTCTTACAAACTATAAAATTCACTTCTTAATCTTACCATTAATTAAAATCCACTTTAATAAGGCTTTTTTTTGTCATGAGGTTAATCCCTAATCATGGATTAAGTTGAGGAGCCTTCCTCAGCTTAAATGTTCTCATCTATTATCCTTCTATTAGGATGGTGTAATGAGTCCATTAAATCCTTGATTATGGCTTAAACTCATTACTTAACACTAAGAAAAACTCCAAAAACATCTAAATAATTGCAAGTAGGTTAATGATCTTAATCCTACATCATGGTGGTTAAGTGTGAGGTGTTTACTTCATACTTAAGGTATTCTCATTACCCCTAATCAGAGGGAGGATGTGATGAGTTTATTAACCCTTGGTTTAGGCTTAAGCTCATTATCTCATGACAAACACAAAAATCAATAAAAGATTGAAAATACCAAAAAAAAACAATAATCGTCTCCTTCGGGATTCTTTTCTCATCATCTTCACTAATAACTGAGAACACGCTTCTTCCGTCTGATGCAAGACAATTTGCACCTGAGCCAAACAGGTCATACACTTGAGCATGGACAAGTAAGCAGTTCATCAGTCAATTTATCTTTCAGTCTCTTTGAGTCGAACTACGGTGTTCTGACTTCCTCATTGCACGAGAGGATACGTAGGCATAACTTAACTGTTATCGAATAAAAGTCTCTGTATATTCCCCCTCCTCCCGCATTATTCTTTTAAGCCTCATTGTCTTGAGCACTGCACTCTTTTCTTACATTGTCACTTGTATTCTTTTCCAGCTTTTGAACACAAATAACACATACACTACCCTTTTAAACACAAATTTTTCAAGCGTGGATCCCGTCGAGTACGACGGACAATCTGGGTGCTAATACCTTCCCAGTTTATAACCAACCCCCTTTCTCAGTTTCTCTGGTTCGCGACCGTCTTGTCCATATCTTTCCAGGTTTATGCAGCATTACCTTTCCTTTGGGATAAAAATGCCTAGTTGGCGACTCTTTTCAGTTCATCTTCATGTTCTCTCCTTTCGTCGACCGTTCGCGCATGTACCCCTTCTGGCCCTGTGTCATTTGGCGGGAGCGACACATACTTCCATTTAAGTTCATTTTATTTTCATTTTTATTGCATTTTCTTTCTCATTTTATTTAAAATATCAAATCTCATTCAAAAATTATCATATTTTGCATTTCTGATCCAAATATTTTTCTCAACCTGAAAATGATTTTTGGTTTATTTTTTGCATTAAAAAAGTATTTTTTAAAATATTTAAATGTTATTTTTAATTAATTAATGGATTTTAATTAATTAAAAATGCATTTAGGTTTCTAAAAATCACCAAAAAATTCATGAACCATTCCAATACATTTAGAAACATTTTCAATCTCATCATACAAATTTCTTTGTAGGTTTGATCATAATTTCACAATTTTCTTTGAATTAGGGTTCTTAAAAAATCACATTTTTTAACCCTAACTTGAAAATTTCATTTCTGCCTAACCATGATGAGTTTGAACTTTATTATTTTTGCATTGTTTCACATATTGCATATAGTTTCTAGGTGATTTTTCTCATTTATTTATCTTGCATTTTCAATTTGATTTTGCATTTTCCCTTAAGAATCACCAAAAAACCCTAGCAAACTTAGAAAATTCATAACTTCCACTAGGTTAAGCTTCTGACTTTCTCCTTTGGGTTTTGATCTTATATGGGATTAGGGTTTGATTGATCTTGATTTCAATTTTTTATCAGGATGTATGCTTCTGTTTTGGTCATTTGCATCTCATACATTCATAAAACCCTAATTTCTCATGTTCATTTGCATTCATCTTTGCATATCATCATCATGTGAACTTGCCATGACATTTCAAGCATTTGTCTGAAATCTTAGACATATTAAGACATATTTGAACATTGCTTGATCATTTCTTCATTCATTTGCTATGCTTTTCATCCATTACATTTCATGAACACCCATGTGCTTCCAAGCTTCTAAACATGCTTCCTTTGCATCTCATGCTTGTATTATCATTCATATGCATCTTGTATGACTTTGCATCATCTAATATGCCTTTTACATTGCATTTTCACTTTTGACTTTGGTCTTCACATCTCATTTCAATTCATTTCCTTTTGCTTTACATCTTATGCATCCTTACTAACATTTCAGGTACTTTGGTAAGTTATTTGGGAGGTGGATTTGCCTTCACTTCCCATCTCTTCTCATCATTCATATGCATATTTACTTTTCTTTGAAGTGAATTTGTTTCACTTGCGTTCCATTCTTATTACTTTCTTTCTTTTAAGTTACTTACCTTCTTCAGGAAGTAAGTAACTTATTCTTCTACTTCCTTCTCTTTTCATCTGCTTCTTCCATTGGTGGCCTTAAAGATCCTTTCTCTTAAGCCTAACAAACCATAGGATACCCAAGCATGATAACTTTTAGGTTTGTGTATAGTCCCCCTTAGTCTTTTACCTTTGAGTCTCCTTGAGTCTCTCTTCTCATCTCAATAATCAGAGACTAAACTCTTAAAGCTTGAGGACTTTGAATTAGGGTTATGCCTGCATCCTTCTCTTAGGATGGAGTATATAACTTTAATCCTAAGTGTTAAACCTTTAATTTGTTTACACCTCTAAATCAAATCACACTAATAATCACCAAGACTTTATCTTGTAACTTGGGTCTTACATTAGGGTTTTATCTCCTCCTTATGGTTAAAAAGGACTAACCCTTGTGTTTAATGGACAAGTCCCCCTCAAGTTGTCTTACAAACCATAAAATTCATTTATTAATCTCACCCTTTAGTTAAAGTCCATTTAATATAGGCTTGTTATATAATGAATTTAATACCTAACCATGGATTAAGTTGAGGCATCTTCCTCAGCTTAAGTGTTCTCATCTATTATCCTTCTATTAGGATGGTGTAATTAGTTCACTAATTTGTGATTAGAGATTAAACTCATTACTTAATACTAAACAAAAGTCCAAAAGCATCTTGATAATCACAAGTAGGTTAATGATTTTAATCCTACATCATCATGGTAATTAAGTTGAGATGCTTATCTCATACTTAAGTAGGCTCATTATCCCTAATCAGGGAGGATATAATGAGTTTACAAGCCCTTGATTTAGGCTTAAGCTCCTAATCTTATGCAAAACACCAAAAACAATAAAAAACTGAAAACACAAAAAAAAAAACAATAATCCTCTCTTTTGGGATTCTTTTCTCATCACACTCATTCACAAACGAGAACTCGCTTCTTCCATCTAATGCAAGACAGTTAGCACTCGAGCCAGACGAGTCATAAACTTGAGGATAGACAAGTAAGCAGTTCATAGTCAATCTATTTTCAGTCTCTTTGAGTCAAACTATGGTGTTCTGACTTCCTTATTGCACGAGAGGATACGTAGGCATACCTTAACAGTTATCGAACAAAAGTCTCTTTGTTTTCCCCTTCTTTCAGCATTCTTTTCTAAGCCTCAGTCCCTGAGCAATTCACCCTTTTGAACTGACACCTGTACATTCTTTCCTTAACTTTTATGCACAGACAACACATACACTTACCCCTTTTAATACAATCTTATAAGTGTGGATCTAGTTGAGTACGACGGACATTCTGGGTGCTAATACCTTCCCAGGTTGTAACCAACCCCCTTTCTCAGTTTCTCTGGTTCGCAACTGTTTTATCCATCTCTTTCTAGGTTTATGCAGCATTACCTTTCCTTCGGGATAAAAATGCCTAGCTGGCGACTCTATTCAATTCAACCTCTTCATTTCTCTTTCGCCGACCGTTTGCATCTGCACCCTAGGACCCTGGTGTCTTTTCAGGGGAGCGAAAATTTGGTGACTCTGTTGGCGACTTATCTTTTTTCAACCAGGGCTTCTAGTTCTTTTGTGGGTTTCTCCTAGCACTTCTTTGATTTGTGTTTATGGGGGTGTTATGTGTGCTTTTGTTTATTGCTTTATTTATTGCTTTCTGTACAACTTTATTTATCGCTTTCATTTACTGTTTTTATGCATTCCATATTACTGTCATCATATCATGTGCTGGATCTGTTGTTTACCTTGGTGGGAGGGATACTCAGTGAGTAAGGTTCCATATCGGGAGCTTGAGTGACACATAGGATTAGAGTGGCTTCATATTCTTTCCCATTCCATTTCGGTCTGGTGCGGGAATATGAAACACGGTTCAGACATGGGTTTCTTCTTGAGAACTATGTGCTATGGATTTCCTGTAGTACTAGGGCTATCCGGGAAGCCTGCTAAGTCTGGATGACCTTTTTAGATGACCTTCAACATCTGAGGTGAATTATAGGAGGATCCTTTATGATTAATGTAAACATTGTACCTACGGGTTAGAAGTGTTTACACTTCTCATAACTGATCCAAGTCTGAGGATCTTTGTTCTAGAACAATACCTGTGAGGGGGTTGGAATGTTTACAGGTTTGCAGGAACCCTTGGCCTCAACACACCTTGTTACTGATATTGTTTTAAGGTTACACTATTTTGGAATGATCTTATGAAACCCTGTACTTGTGACTCTTTATTTGAGTCCCCCACCTAGTTACTGGTTCTCTAAGCCTTCATCTGGATTTCTGAACACACATGGACCTTATCAAAGCAGATATCAGATCCAACACTTGATCACAAACCCTTGCATGTCATTCTACATACATGATTTTGCATCATTTTAACATTTGTCTATTTGTTTTACAGGGTATCCACATCTTATTTTTGGTTTGGTTTTGAATGTTCTTCTGCTCAGACATCTTCATCAGATATATTTATCAGCCATCTTCATCAGAGATTCTCTTCAGCACCTTCATCAGTTGTCTTCTTCAGTATTTCTCCTCAGTTATCTTCATCAGCAACCATTATCAGTATGGACCCATCCAGGAAGAGCAACATCACTTATCATTTCTTTGAGCCTTCCCTTGCAGGCATCAGGAAGATCTAAACACTTATCACTCTTGATCATGTCCCTTTATTCAGGGAACATTATGGTAGTATAATGGACATGATCATGGACTTGGATGCATCACAGAGGAGAATGATTCACACTTGCCTTCGGTTCTATGACCCTCCTCTCAGATGCTTCACTTTCCCATACTTTCAATTGGGTCCTCTATTAGATGAATTTTCCATGTTGTTGGGTGTCCCCATCATGAGGGGGATTCCTTTCAACCCTGAGATGACTGCTCCTAGGAATGAGGACACAACTAAGGCTCTGTATTTCGAAACCACCATCATTGATAAGAATATGACCACTAAGGCTGGAACCCCAGGCCTCCATTTGAACCTCTTAATCACTCGGGCCACCAGTCATGCTGCAGCAGGGATGTGGGAAATTGTTTGTGCTCTCTTGGCCCTTGGCATATATGGTATCATCTTGTTTGCAGACGAGCCTAAGTTTGTAAGCAAGAGTGCTATCTATCTCTTCTTGTTGAAGAATCCAGTTCCTACCTTGCTAGGGGATTTCTACTACTCAGTGCATCAGAGAAATGAGAAGCAGAGGGGAAGATTAGTCAGATGTTGTGCACCTCTCTTCTACTGTTGGCTATTGAGACACCTGCCAAAGACATAAGCTTTCCTGAATCCTCATCAGTCAAGAAATTGGGCTAAGATAATGATTTCTCTCACTTCAGAAGACATCAGGTGGTGCACTCAGAGCAGCAAGGGCAGGGACATAATCACAAGTTGTGGGCAGTATCCCAATGTACCTCTTATTGGAGTGAAGGGTTGCATCAACTACAATCCTTTGCTGTTCAAAAGGAAGCTAGGGTATGCCTTAGTACATCCACCGAGAGAGAAGGACTTATCAGAAACCCTTTATTGTGACATTCAGAATAATCATACTATCGTCCGACAAGCAACCTAGGCTTGGGATAACATTCAGACAAAAGGGACTGCCATTCTTGGCAAGTGCAACAACATAGCTTCAGCTCAGTATATTGATTGGTCTCGTATCAGAGGACAAATCACCCGTATGCCATTCACCCTGGAGGATGTGCCTGGACCATCAACAGGAGAGCTTGTAGCTACAGTCAGTTTAGAGGAGTTTGAGAAGTTGAAAGATAGGAATATTCAACTTTCTGAAGCTCTAAAAAAGACCCTCTGGGAGAGGAATGATAGTCGTCTGGACAATGAAAGGTTAGAGAAGCTCCAGATCGAGCATATGACTAAGATTGAGAAGACAGATGATTACATTAGAAGGGCCCGAGCAGGAGAGTTGGTATTGAAGAATGCTTGCAAGGAAGCTAAGATTCAGAAAGCTAGAGCTGAGCACTACTTGGAAGAGAGTCAAGCTAGATGGATCAGAATTACTGAGGCTCGTTCACAAAAAGATCAGAAGACCCAGGCTAGGATAGAGCATCTAGAAGCTGATGAGAAGAAGAGTCGGGAAGCTTTGTTAGCAGCACAGAAGGAAATCTCCGAGTTAAAACTCCGGGCGGGGTTAAAGAGATCAAAAGACCAAGACAAGTATAAGAAATTGACAAGTGCCATTGCTACCAGGAACCTTCTCATCAGGACCATCATAGAGCATCCAGTTGGATCAGTGGTTGATGCTCTCCTGAAGGAAGTCAAAGAGGATGACTTTGGGCTGGATGTCTGATTTCTTTGTATTTGTACTTCGTTTTGTTTGTACTTTTGTTGATTTGGTAGTATTTTGACCCATCATGGAAACTTGTTGTAATCATAAACTATGTATCTTTGCATTTGTAATATATGGTTTGTGTGATATCCTTTGGGCTTCATTTCTCTTCAACATCATCATTCCTCGAGGTCTAGAAGGTCAAAACCAAAGAACCAAACTGGATACCCTTGGAAGACAAATAGACATACTGCATTGCATACTAACCCCATTCTTTGTTTTGTAGGTATTTTTGTTGTTGTTTTCTCACTTCGTTGTGGTTTCTGGAAACATTGCTCGTAGGAGGGTTTTCCCCATCAACAGAGTTCACCGGTATCCTACAAGAAACAACTTTCCAAGCTTACAGATGGACCAAGTTTAGAAAGATTTAACTGACGTAAGAACTCAGATGGCTAATAAGAGAAATGAAATGAGGGTTCATATGAACCAGTTCATGGCAGTAATGACTGGGTTGGCCCAAAGCCAAGAAAGATTAAGAGAGTTGGTCGAGCGGCAAACTCCTGAAGAGAATCATCCAGGTACAGGAGGTACCAGCAACAATGATCACGTGCAGCCACATACTGACCCCCCGGAGTTTGGGCCTCATCTCAACCCTGAAGTTAACGCTATCAGGAATACCCAAGGTAACACTGGAGGGCGTGCCTTACTAGAGGACCCTCAAGAGGAACAATTTATTGTTATTGGTGCTGGGGATGGAGCCTATGATTGTCGTCTGGACGAAATAGAAGAAAAGCTAAGATCTCTGGAGTCCCAAAACTCTTTAGGATTTGATGTTATGGACATGGGTCTAGTTTAGGGAGTCATAATTCCTCACAAATTCAAACCTCCTTACTTTGAAAGATATAATGGAACCTCTTGTCCTCGTACCCATCTTCAATCCTTTCTGGGAAGATTGAAGGCTTACACTATGGACGAGAAGTTATGGATGTTCTACTTCGAGGATAGTCTGACCGGGGCATCCCGTGAATGGTACTCTCATCTGTCCAGAGGAACATTCAGAAATTGGAAGGATTTGGCAGAGGCTTTCATACGCCAATATCAATACAACTCAGACATGGCTCCCAATAGAACTCTCCTAATGAGTATGTCACAATCCTTAAGAGAAAGCTTCAGAGAGTATTCCCAGAGATGGAGACAATTAGCTGTTGTTGTTCAACCTCCAATGTCGGAAAGAGAAATAGATGATATGTTCATTAACACCCTACAGAGGACATACATTGATAGGCTTGGTACTTTCTCTTCCACTAGCTTTGCTGATGTGGTCATAGAAGGAGAGAGAATTGAAAGTTTGTTAAAGATGGGTAAGATTTCTGATAACGACACCAGCTCCAGCAGCACATGGAAACCTTTTGCAGGGCCTCGCAAGTCGGGTGAAACCAATTCAATACACATAGGCAGAGGTAGGCCCTGGTACATGTCGAGATCAATAGCCGCTGTCATTATTCCTACTCCATCACCTCAACAACAATACATTCCACAACCACAACATTTCCCTCAACAACAACATTTTCCTCAACAAAGGTCTTACAACAACAACAACAACAACCAACAACAACATCCTTTCCAGCAAAGGCCATCTCAAATCAACAGGGTAATCGATCCTATCCCGATGCCCTATGACACTTTACTACCACAACTTTTGAAACTCAATCTTATTGAATTGAGGACTCTGGCTCCACCAGATCCTCATAGCCTTCCAAGGAATTACGACGTCAACGCCAGATGTGCCTTCCATTCCAATGCACCTGGTCATGCAACAGAAAAGTGCAGAGCCTTGCACATGAAGGTCAAGGATTTAGTTGATTCCAAGGCTTTAAATTTTGGACCTTCTCCTAATGTCACAAAGAATCCTATGCCTAGCCATGGTGGGCCCAGGATAAACGCAATTGAGGAGGATCAGCCAGTGAACCTAATTGAAGATACTGCAAGTATTCAAACACCTCTGGCCGAGGTTAAAGCCCAGCTTTTAAAGTGCCAGGTGTTCCCAGGTTGTGAGGCCTGCTGTGAATCTTGCAAAGTTTCCACCAATGGTTGTGCAAGTTTTAAAAGTGGCATCAATGGTCTTATCAGAGAAGGTATCTTGCAGATAACATCAACGGTTTCAGCTTCTACAACATCAACAATTCCTCCTACGGCACCAACAAGCACCCCTCTTACAACTTCAAAAACAATTGTTCCGATAGACTCTTCTACAAAGTCAACAATCATCTCTTCTACTACTTCAACGGACGTTAGTTCAATCGCATCCGCCTCTACAACAACAACAACCATTAAGGATGACATCTCCACAGTCACCATATACTACGACCCGACAATGGTCCCCGATTCCAACAACTTTCAACAACAATCTCAACAACAACCCAGCTTCAGTCTTTCACCACCACCATCAGTCAGAAATCCTATTACCATCTATTACGATCCACAAACAATAACAGTTCCTACTTCCGCCGCAGTTAGTCCAGTCACCATCACGGTACCTGGACCCATTCAATATGAAAAAGATAATGTTGTGCCATGGCACTACGGTTCAGACCTCTACTGCAACGGGAGGAGATTCGCTCTGGATTCTTCAGCTTATACACCACAGATCGATAATGTCGGGGGAGGCGGAGGCTTCACTCGAAGCGGACGTCTCTTCGCGTCACAAGTTCAAAGAGTTAATGTTGAGGCAGAGGCTGCTGCCAAGGCTAAAGGCAAAAATGTGGTGCCTGAAGAACCAGTTATAAAAGAAGCTCAGAAGATGTCCTTTGATTAGGATGTGGACGAGTTTATGAGGATAATCAAGAGAAGCAATTATAAGGTTGTGGATCATCTCCACCAGACTCCTTCCAAGATCTCCATTCTATCACTGCTATTGTGTTTCGAAACTCATCGGGATGCATTACTTAAAGTCCTGCACGCAGCCTACGTGCCTGAGGAGGTGGTTCTAATGTTAATACTAGTCATGGACTAGGCTTCACCAATGCTAATTTGACTACGGAAGGTCATCATCATAATAAAGCTTTGCACATCACTCTAGAGTGTAAAGGGGCTGTGCTTTCACATGTTCTAGTTGACACTGGGTCCTCGCTCAATGTCTTGCCAAAGAAAGCCCTGGTTAAGCTTGAATATGATGGTATAGCTCTCCGACCAAGCAATCTGGTGGTCAGAGCTTTTGATGGTTCCAAGAGGTCTATTCTTGGAGAAGTGGAGCTTCTGTGATAATTGGCCCACAGGTCTTTCAAACTACTTTCTACGTGATGGACATTCAGCCGGCCTACAACTGTTTGTTGGGTCGACCTTGGATTCATGCCGTTGGCGCAGTTATGTCGACCCTTAACTAGAAATTAAAATACAAGTGGGAAGGGAAAATTATCACAATCTGTGGAGAGGAGGACATTTTTGTTAGCCATCTGGCTACCTACAAATATATTAAGATGGATGGGGAGATCCACGAGACCATGAGCCAAGGTTTTGAAGCATTGAATGTCAACGAGGCGACAACTGAAGTATTTGCTGCATCCCAAGAGGATAAGATGGGTACTTCAATTGTATCCTACCAACAAACTCGGAAGGTTGTTGAAGATGGGAACGCCCAAGGTTGGGGCAAGCTGTTACCTGTGGAGAAGAAAGAAGACCGATTCGGTTTGGGTTACAAACCATCCCGACAAGATCAAGCAGAGGTTGCTAAATAGCCCAAGGTCGTAAGTGGGGGAATGCTGACCCCATATGCTGTCAATAATGTGGAAGACGAGGCTGAAAGTGACCTCAACCTGGAAAGCTGGATTCGTCCAAGAGTCCCGGGCCAAAAAATCCTTAATTGGTCTTCCTAGAAAATTATAAGCGTTACTCCTGCAGAGTAATTATTATTTCCTACTTAAGCATGCATCAAGTCTTGCATCTTGCTTAATATGTCAGGACTCATTTTGTAATAGGTCCATGTTTGTATTTTGTGCAAATGGAATATCAATTAACAATGGACATCTTTTTGCAAACGATTTTTCTTTTTCGCTCACTATCTTTTCATTTTTGTTATTTTCGCACAAAACAATAAATGGCAATGTTTTCAAAATAATAGCTTCATTCACACTTTTTCTAAACAAGATTAAAATCAATCACTAAAATGAACAAATATCAACCCTTGCAGAGATAATCCTTCAGATTGCACCGACAGCAGCACTGATATGACGTTGTATGACTTCGACAATCTGATTAATCAAGCAGATGAAGGGATTGATGAAGACTACGATTTTCCTAAAGAGTTGGCTAGGTTGTTGAGGCAAGAGGAAAAAGTGATTACTCCTCATCAGGAGGAGGTGTAGACCATCAATCTTGGTACCTAAGAAGATGTGAAAGAAGTGAAGATTGGGGCCAGTCTGCAAGCTCCATTGAAAAAACAACTCATCAGTTTGCTTCGGGAATATGTCGACGTCTTTGCTTGGTCCTATCAAGATATGCCAGGTCTAGATACAGATATTTTCATGCACATGCTACCATTGAAAGAAGATTGTCCGCCAGTTAAACAGAAGTTGTGTCGCACTTTCCCAGATATGGCCATGAAAACTAAGGAGGAAGTACAAAAACAGTGCGACGCCGGTTTTCTTGCTGTGACTAGTTACCCGCCGTGGGTTGCTAACATTGTACTCGTACCTAAGAAGGATGGCAAGGTGCGTATGTGTGTGGATTAACGGGACCTGAACAGAGCTAGTCCGAAGGATGATTTCCCATTACCTCACATTGATGTATTGGTAGACAACACAACTCAGTTCTCGGTATTTTCTTTCATGGACGGATTTTTCGGGATACAATCAGATTAAGATGTCACCCGAAGACATGGAGAAAATAAATTTCATCACACCTTGGGGCACATTTTGTTACAAGGTAATGCCATTTGGACTTAAGAACGTCGGTGCAACATATCAACGGGCTATGGTAACATTATTCCACGATATGATCCACAAAAAATCGAATGCTATGTGGATGATGTGATTTCCAAGTCCCTCACAGAAGAAGATCATCTGGTGAATCTCCTAAAGTTGTTTAAGCGTCTGAGGAAGTATCAGCTGAAGTTGAACCCCAATAAGTGCACATTCGGGGTACATTCCGGTAAGCTTCTAGGTTTTATTGTAAGTGAAAAGGGAATTGAGGTTGATCCCGACAAATTCAAAGCTATTCAGGAAATGCCTGCACCTAAGACTGAGAAAGAAGTTCGAGGGTTCTTAGGTAGATTGAACTACATATCACGGTTCATATCTCATCTCACTACAACATTTGAACCCTTGTTCAAGCTGTTAAGAAAAGAACAAACAGTAAGGTGGAACGATGATTGTCAAAGAGACTTTGACAAGATCAAGGAATATTTGCAGGAACCTCCAATTCTCATGCCTCCAATCTAAGGAAGACCTCTAATCATGTACCTAACAGTATTAGAAGGGTCAATGGGGTGTGTGTTAGGCCAGCATGATGAGTCTGGTCGAAAAGAGTATGCAATATACTACCTAAGCAAAAAGTTTATCGACTGTGAACAACGTTATTCACTGCTCGAGAAAACTTGTTGTGCTTTAGCATGGGATGCTCGCCGACTAAGACAGTATATGTTGACTCATACTACCTTATTGATCTCAAAGATGGACCTCGTCAAGTACATATTTGAGAAGCCAGCACTCACCAGAAGGGTTGCAAGATGGAAAATGATTCTAACAGAGTATGACATTCAGTACACCTCTCAGAAAGACATCAAAGGCAGTGTATTGTCTGACTATCTGGCCGAACAACCCATTGATGATTACCAGCCCATGAGATTTGACTTCCCTGATGAAGACATCATGTACTTAAAAGCAAAAGATTATGAAGAGCCTCTTCACACTAAAGGGTCTGACCCAGAAGAAGAATGGACTATGATGTTTGATGGGGCAGTTAATTGCAACGGTCGTGGAGTTGGTGTAGTGCTTATTATACCTAAAGGAGTTCATATGCCTTTCTCGGCAAAACTCACATTTGCCTGCACTAACAACAAAGCAGAATACAAAGCATGTATCATGGGTCTTGAGGAAGCCATTGACCTCAAGATCAAAACCTTGAATGTATTCGGAGATTCGTCTTTGGTAATTAACCAGACCAACGACAAATGGTACACTCATCAGGAGCATCTGATTCCCTACCGTGACTATACGAGGAGACTATTGGATTTCTTCACAACATTCAAACTTGAATACATCCCTCGAGATGAGAATCAGTTTACAGACACTTTAGCTACCATTTCATCCATGATCAAAGTACAAGCTGCCAATTCTGTGCCTCAGATTTTGGTATCCAGACTGGACAGACCGGCATATGTATTCTCTATGGACACTGCTAGTGACAACAAGCCTTGGTACCATGACATCAAATGCTTCTTAGAGAATCAGACATACCTACCTGGGGCATCGTCAAATGATAAGAAGAAATTAAGAAGGCTGGCCGACAGTTTCTTCCTCAATGCTGATGGTTCTTAGTACAAGCAAAACTTTTACATGGTCCTGCTCAGATGTGTTGACAAGAAGGAAGCAGACCTACTGATGCACGAAGTACATGAAGGTTCTCTCGGTACCCATGTCGGAGGACATGCAATAGAAAAGAAGTTATTAAGATCCGGTTACTATTGGATCACAATGGATGCAAACTGTTATGCCTATGCCAGAAAACGCCACAAAGGCTAGATCTACGTAGATAAAGTGCATGTGCCTCTGAGTCCTTTGAATGTAATGTCTTCACCTTGGCCCTTCGCCGTGTGGGGCATTGACATGATTGGAAAGATTGAACCGAATGCTTCAAATGGTCACAGATTCATCCTGGTAACCATTGATTACTTCACCAAATGGGTTGAAGCAGCTTCGTATGCAAACGTCACCAGGCAAGTGGTAGCTCGTTTTCTGAAAAGAGACATCATCTGTCGATCTAGAGTTCCCGAGCGAATCATTACTGACAATGGTTACAATTTGAACAACAAGATGATGGCTGAGTTATGTCGGGACTTCAAAATTCAGCATCACAACTCTTCTCCTTACATGCCAAAGATGAATGGCGCTGTTGAGGCCGCTAACAAGAACATCAAGAAGATTGTGCAGAACATGGTAGTCACCTACAAAGACTGGCATGAAATGCTACCATTTGCCTTGCATGGGTACCGAACCTCAATCAGAACGTCTACTAGGGCAACACCTTATCAGCTTGTGTACGGTATGGAAGCTGTCCTACCTGTTGAAGTTGAGCTACCCTCCTTATGGGTAATGATGGATGTGAAACTGGACGAAGTAGAATGGGTCCGGTCATGGTACAATCAACTGAATCTGATTGAAGAGAAAAGATTAGCAGCCATCTGTCATGGGCAGTTATATCAGAAGCGAAGGAAGAAAGCCTTCAATCAGAAAGTCAGACCTCGGTAATACCAAGTGGGAGAGCTTGTTCTGAAAAGAATCCTTCCTCCTCATACAGACCACAGGGGAAAGTGGACACCAAACTATGAAGGTCCCTACGTGATAACTAAAGTCTTCTCGGGTGGAGCACTGATGCTCGCAACCATGGATGGTGAAGACTTCCTGTCTCCTGTGAATTCAGATGTAGTTAAAAAAATACTTCGCATAGAATGACCTGCTGGACATAAAAACAAAATGTGAGTCCAAGAAAAAATAGGGCATCCCGGTGAGTCAAAAACAGAATAAAACACTCGGGCAAAAATAAGGGAAAAATCAAAAAAATGTGTACACCCGCTGAGTTGAAAAGCCGCATTGGACGGCTCAGGAAAAAATGGGTATCCCGGTGGATTGAAAACCCGAAAGGGCGATCCACGCAAAATCAGGGAATAAGCGAACAATTGCATTCTGAATTCGTCTGTATCGCTCACAACTTGGAAAGCTCCGAATGGACAAAGCGTCAGTCAGAATCGGCCTTCTTCAAAAAGTAAGATAAGAAGGACGTCAAGGTCATACAGGTCATAGCAAAGGAAGCTCACCGGAACGCCAAACTTCAACATTGCCTACACTTTTATTTTCTCAATTTACAGCAATCTCCTCCTTTCAGGGATTCGCTTCTTTGACTGTACTTGCCTATTCAGGGCACACAAATCAATAAAATCAGAATATTCAGTCACACTTTGTTTTTTACCTTTTTGTTTTGTTTTCAAAATGTCCAGAGTTCGTAATACAACATTTGCATGAAAACTTATAGGCCGTTTTTAACAAAATGCTTGCAGGAAATATGAATTCTTAAGCAAATATAACTCCTATGTCGGAATCTGGCTAAGGATACCCCGAGACACTTGTGCATTTTCCTCTGTCTTAACAGGTTGCAGGTACTCAAGGCAGACAATCTTTCGCAACATGGGGCATATCAAGCATTAAATCCCCATCATACTAATTCCCAGAAGTTATCTCCTCCCCAAGCAGGGTCTCCCAAGCAATGCCTGGCAAATCTTTCACAACAAAGTGGTCAAAGAACTTTCTTTTCCCCATCAGAAATGCCAGATTTCTCTCATCCTCAGCAGAATTGGTGGAATTGTTCCCCCACAGAGTTGCCTCCCCAGTAGGGCAATACCTGAAACAGTTCCCTAGTGGAGTTGCTTAAACTTCCTCATCCCCATTAGGAGTCCTCCCTCCGGGAAGATCAATCAATGATCTCTTTCCCCAGCTGAGTTCTCTCCAAACATATCAGCCATGGATCTTTTTACCCGCATGATCCGAATATCGGATCGAGTTTCTCATTTGTATGATCATAGCATTCACATCATATTCACCAAAATAAGCGTAGCATTCCGTCTAATACAGAGCATTACGGCAAAAATCAAACATTTGCGTGATCATAAGCCGGGTTCGAGTCAGTCACCTACAAATACCATCAACACTTCACCAACAATATACAAAACTCATATCCCCTACAGATAAGAGACAAGACATCTCCTTTTGCACTCGTCAGTGTCATCTTATCCCCCGCAGGTCGCCAGAATACCTTCTGCACTCTCAAAATATAGATATTTGTTCATAACTTGTACATATTCTTTATGACACTCGCCCGTGTCATACTTCCCCAACAAGTCAAACACTCGTCCGTGTCTTGCACATACTTCACCAACAGATCAACCCTTGTACATACTTATACAAAAGTCTTTGATACTCGTCTATATCTTGTATATTTCACCCCTCAACATATTCAAACAATCGTCTGTGTTCCTTGCTTAACCGATCGATACTCGTCCGTATCAACATCTCCAAACACGTGTCAGTGTTTGTTTCTACCAATACTCGTCCGTATCGTGGTACTAAAGATGCTCGTCCGCATCTTTAATCTATACACATCGTCCAAAAACTTATATCATTTTAAGAGCATAAGCACTCATTCGTGTTTACCATTCCCCAGTAAGTCGCCAACAAAACAACTTTCTTCTATCCGACATTCGTCCTATGTCGTGATACTTTCGGCAGCCGTCCCCTGCCAGGTGATCGTCCTTCACCTTTGGATGATCGTCCCTCATCCATTCCCCAATGGAATACCCATTGTTGGAACCTGTTATCCGACATTCGTCCTATGTCGTGATAAAGAGCAGTCGTCCCCTGCTAGGTGATCGTCCTTCACCTTTTGATGACCGTCCCTTATCATTTATCTGATGGTTGTCCCCATCGTTGATCTTGTTATTCGACATTCATCCTATGTCGTGATATTCCCCAAGAGCAGCCGTACCCTTCTAGGTGATCGTCCTTCACCTCTTGATGATCTTCCTTCATCATGCTTATCTGATGGTTATCCCCATCGTTGATCTTTTCTATCTGGCATTCGTCCTATGTCATGATATTTTCAGCAGCCGTCCCCTGCTAGGTGATCGTCCTTCACCTTCTAATGACCGTCACTCATCATTATTTCATTTATTCTTTTACCCGATGGTCGTCCCCGTTGCGGTTTATTTACCCTTTAAAACCTGATGGTCGTCCCCGTCAGTGCTTTCCTCATTTATTTAATCCCCAGAGAGTTTTATTTCCTTACCCGATGGTCGTCCCCATCGCGGTTTCTTTATTTCCCAGCATGATGGTCGTCCCCTTCATTGCTCCGCTAACTGTTTTACCCCCAGCAGTCGTCCCCTGCTCGATGGTCGTCCTCCATTGCTTTCATTTGATATTCATATTATACTATCTTTTACAATTTATATCCCTTTTCTTCTTCTCCCCAGCGAGTGTAAATTTCAGACTATCTTTGGTATTCAACCACAAGTTATCTTGTTTGTCTGTTAAGCCAGGCGCTTACATCCTGCACAGCTAACTCATGCTTGAATAGGGGCAGCTGTAAACACCCCAAATTTTCCCTCACTTTTTCTCACACCATGGCCCATGATCTTTCATTTTTGCATTAGCATGAGCATACCATCTCATATTGCATATTTGTTTCACTGCATAGTTCCATTTCATCTGCATCTAGGGTTTGTGATCTGAGCAATCCAAGAAGTGATCTGAGCCATCCCAAAGTTCTTGAGGCTTTCCAAGAGGGTCCATGTGTGTTCCATGATCATAATATGCTCCCCAAAGTTCATGAAAGTCAAGGGATCACAAACAATGGCAAAGGCATAGAGGCAGAGCTAGGGTTTTCCTGCACAGATGACCAAAATTAGGGTTTTGGTTTCAGAGGCCTTAACCCCAAATTTTTTGGCCATTCTTGTTTCTAATGGTCTTAATATGTTATAAGGATCATGTGTACCAAGTTTGATGAAAAATTCACCGTGGAAGTCATCTGATCATTGGGTAACTTTTTGAGCAAGTAAAGTCAAAATCAGGGCATATGAGGCCTCCATCAAGGGTACCAAAGGGTCATCATCATCATTTTAAGTCTCTATGATCTTTATTTGATCTTAGAAGTAGTTGGAAGTTCACAAAGTTGAAGAATTTTGAGCCAAATGCAAACTTGCTATTTTTGGAAATGGCTTGTAATGGAAACTTTCCATTTTGGGAAAGATTTTCAACCTATTCCTTCATGACCAAAAATGCTTCAAATGAAAAATTTTTGGGCATGAAAGTTGTAGATTATGTCTTCCCATTTTAAAAAATTACTAGAACATGTCTTGATTCATCCTAGAACTCAATATATGGCCTTTCAAAGTTGGCAAAAATCCTATAATTTTCAAGTTCATGCCAAAGAGGATTTTTTGCAAATTCAAGTTTCAAGCCATTTCATGACCTCTAATTGATTGCTAAACATCATACAAACATAGTGCAATGCATTTGAACCAAAATTGTGCCTTGGATTGCAAGATTCACCAAGGCATTTTCACAAAATTCTCAAAGAGAGAAAGTTGCAAAAACCTTGGAAACCTTCCATCCACTTGTGCCAGCTCATGTAATCTGATCATATGGCCATCCTTGATGCAAGATGAGGCCAAGACACCCCTTTGAGCAGCTCTGGCCCGTGCCATACCTCTAAGTACACAAAATTGAATTTTTTGCAAAACCTTTCATACCAATCAAGTTATGCCACACCAACTCTCTGAACCAATCACATTTGTTTATACAAACCTCAAGCACTTCAAAGCATACAACACATTAGCCTGAAACCACACAAAGCTCATATTGCAAGAAAATCCCAAAAACTTTCATCTCTTTGAAACTCTCAGCACAAGCATCAAACCTCAAATCTTTTTCCACCAACCATCTCCACACATCATAGGGAACACAAACCACCCTTCACTTTTCCCTGAAAGTCACTCAAACTCAAACACGATTTTCCACCTCTCAGAATTGAACCTTCAAAAAGAGGCCATTTAAACACTTGCAAAGCTTCTCAATAGCATCAGGGTGATCAAAGGAGGTGTCTAGCACAAGAAGCAGGCTTTAGGGGTCCACATTTCCTCAACTCCAGCTCAGGTATAACTCAAGAACTTTTTTCTCAGAGCTTTGATTTTAAGTTAAAATGTGATAAAGCATGTTTCTCTTATCATTATGCACTTTGAATCACTGAAAATGGTTAAGTATATAGGATGTATTCAACTTCTGAAATTTTTGCCAGTTTTCCGTTTGGCTTCGATTCTCTCTTTTAATGCAAAATAAATTGTTTTTGTTTGTGGATTCTTGTTGTTTGATGATTAATGATTAATTCTGGAGATTTTGATGCATTTTTATGGCTTGGGGACGGAGATAGGGATTTGGTGTTGCCGGAGAAGATGACCGGAGCTTGCTCCGGTCACCTGAAAATACTTAGGGTTTGTAATTAGGGTTAATCTCCCCAGTTTGAATGTGAGCCGTCAGATTGTTTTTAGCGCGCGTTTGGACAGATCAGATGCCTCCACTTAACTTTAATTCATAATTAATTAAGTTAATTAATTTAATTAGCCAGGACTGATCCCAACCCTTGAAACACGTATTTAATAATTCTTAAGACATATTTGAACATTGATTGATCATTTCTTCATTCATTTGCTATGCTTTGCATCCATTACATTTCATGAACACCCATGTGTTTCCAAGCTTCTAAACATGCTTCCTTTGCATCTCATGCTTGTATTATCATTCATATGCATCTTGTATGACTTTTCATCATCTCATATGCCTTTTACATTGTATTTTCACTTCTGACTTTGGTCTTCACATCTCATTTCAATTCATTTCCTTTTGCTTTACATCTTATGCATCCTTACTAACATTTCAGGTACTTTGGTAAGTTACTTGGGAGGTGGATTTTCCTTCACTTCCCATCTCTTCTCATCATTCATATGCATATTTACTTGTCTTTGAAGTGAGTTTGTTTCACTTGTGTTCCATTCTTCTAACTTTCTTTCTTTTAAGTTACTTACCTTCTTCAGGAAGTAAGTAACTTATTCTTCTTCTTCCTTCTCTTTTCATCTGCTTCTTCCATTGGTGGCCTTGAAGATCCTTTCTCTTAAGCCTAACAAACCATATGATACCCAAGCATGATAACTTTTAGGGTTGTGTATAGTCCCCCTTAGTCTTTTACCTTTGAGTCTCCTTGAGTCTCTCTTCTCATCTCAATAATCAGAGACTAAACTCTGAAAGCTTTAGGACTTTGAATTAGGGTTATGCCTGCATCCTTCTCTTAGGATAGAGTGTATAACTTTAATCCTAAGTGTTAAACATTTAATTTGTTTACACCTCTTAATCAAATCACACTATTAATCACCAAGACTTTATCATGTAACTTGGGCCTTACATTAGGGTTTTATCTCTTCCTTATGGTTAAAAAGGACTAACCCTAGTGTTTAATGGACAAGTCCCCCTCAAGTTGTCTTACAAACCATAAAATTCATTTCTTAATCTCACCCTTTAGTTAAAATCCATTTAATAAAGGCTTGTTATACAATGAATTTAATCCCTAACCATGGATTAAGTTGAGGCATCTTCCTCAGCTTAAGTGTTCTCATCTATTATCCTTCTATTAGGATGGTGTAATGAGTTCACTAATATGTGATTAGAGATTAAACTCATTACTTAACACTAAACAAAAACCCAAAAACATCTTAATAATCACAAGTAGGTTAATGATCTTAATCCTACATCATCATGGTAATTAAGTTGAGATGCTTATCTCATACTTAAGTAGGCTCATTATCCCTAATCAGGGAGGATATAATGAGTTTACAAGCCCTTGATTTAGGCTTAAGCTCCTAATCTTATGCAAAATACCAAAAACAATAAAAAACTGAAAACACAAAAAAAAAAACAATAATCGTCTCCTTCGGGATTCTCTTCTCATCACACTCATTCACAAACAAGAACTCGCTTCTTCCGTTTAATGCAAGACAATTAGCACTCTATCCAGACGAGTCATACACTTGAGCATAGATAAGTAAGCAGTTCATAGCCAATCTATTTTCAGTCTCTTTGAGTCGAACTACGGTGTTCTGACTTCCTCATTGCACGAGAGGATAATTAGGCATAACTTAACAATTATCGAACAAAAGTCTCTTTGTTTTCCCCCTCTTTCAGCATTCTTTTCTAAGCCTCATTTCCTGAGTATTTCACCCTTTTTGCACTGACACCTGTACATTCTTTCCTTAACGTTTGTACACAGACAACACATACACTTACCCCTTTTAACACAATCTTGTAAGCGTGGATCCCGATTAGTACGACGGACAATCTGGGTGCTAATACCTTCACAGGTTGTAACCAACCCCCTTTCTCAGTTTCTATGGTTCGCAACCGTCTTATCCATCTATTTCTAGGTTTATGCAGCATTACCTTTCCTTTAGGATATAAATGCCTAGCTGACGACTCTATTCAATTCAACCTCTTCACTTCTCTTTTGCCGACCGTTCGCGTCTACACCCTAGGACCCTGGTTTCTTTTTAGGGGAGCGACAACAGGGTTACTTGACAAGAGTTTTCCCCCACGAAGTTGTTATCCCCACGGAGGACCCTTCGAGAAACTCATTAAATCCCCAGCGTGTCTCTTGGACGAAGGAGTAACAACAGATTACTTCCTAGAAGTTCCTTCCTCCCCAAGCAGGATCTCCCGAGCAATGCCTGACGGCTTTTCCCAAGAAAAGTATCCAGGAACTTTCTGTTCCCCATCAGAGTTGCCAGGATTTTCTCATCATCAACAGAGTTGGCAGAATCGCTTTCCCGCAGAGTTGCCAGTTTCTCCCCAGTAGAGCAATGCCTGAAACACTCTTCCCTAGTGGAGTTGCCAAAGCCTCCTCATCCCCAGCATGAGTTCTTCAACAAAAGCTTCCCCAGTCGGGATCCTCACAGATTTCTCCCCACAGATCAACCAATGATCTCTTCCCCTAGTGGAGTTCTCCCTCCAGACAGATCACCCAGAGATCTTTCTCCCCGCAGGATCCGGATCTCGGATCGGTTCTCTCATTTTGCATAATCATAAGCATTCGCGTCATTTTCCCCAAAATAAGCGTAGCATTCCGTCTTATACGGAGCATTACATCAAAAATCAAACATTTGCATGATCATGAGCCATGTTCGAGGCAGTCACATGTAAATACAAAATCACTTCACCAGCAATATACATAACTTATCACCCGCAGACAAAGCCAGAATACTTTTTGCACTCTCAATGCAGATACTTGTTCATACTTGTACATATTATTTTTGACACTCGTCCATGTCATGCTTCCCCCAGCAAGTCAAACACTCGTCTGTGTCCTTTGCTCAATCTTTTTTTACACTCGTCTGTGTCTTGCACATATTTCCCCACCAGGTCAAATACTTGTACATACTTATACACAATCCTCTGATACTCGTCAGAATTTTGTTTATATCACCTCCCCGGCAGATCAAACACTCGTCCGTGTTCCTTGCTTCACCGATTGATACTTGTCTGTATCATCATCCTCAAACACGTCCCAGCGTTTGTTTTCTATCGATACTTGTCTGTATCATGGTCCTAAGGATGCTCGTCTTCATCTTTAATTTGTACACACTATCAAACACTTATACCATTTATTTTAAAGCGTGAGCACTCGTCCGTGTTTACCATTCCCCAGAAGTCACATCCGAAACAACTTTCCTATCTGACATTCGTCCTATGTCGTGATATTTTCGGCAGCCGTCCCCTGCCAGATGATCGTTCATTACCTTTTAATGACCGTTCCTCATCAGTTTATCTGATGGTCGTCCCCATCGTTGATCCTCTTATCCGACATTCTTCCTATGTCGTGATATTTTCGGCAGCCGTCCCCTGCTAGGTGATTGTCCTTCACCTTTGGATGACCATCCCTCATCCTTTCCCCAGTGGAATCCCCGTTGTTGGAAATTTTTATCCGACATTCTTCCTATGTCGCGATATCTTTTTAGCAGTCGTCCCCAGCTAGGTGATCTTTCTTCACCTTATGATGACCGTCCCACATCATTTATCCGATGGTCGTCCCCATCGTTGATCTTTGTTATCCGACATTCATCCTGTGTCGAGATAATCCCCAGAGAGCCGTACCCTACTAGGTGATCATCCTTCACCTCTTGATGATCGTCCTTCATCATGCTTATCCGATGGCCATCCCCATTGTTGATCTTTTTTATCCAACATTTATCCTATGTCGTGATATTTTCAGCAGTCGTCCCCTGCTAGGTGATCGTCCTTCATCTTTTTGATGACCGCCCCTCATCATCATTTCATTTATTCTTTTACCCGATGGTCGTCCCCATTGCATGTTCAATTACCCTTTAGCCTGATGGCTGTCCCCGTCAGTGCTTCCCTCTTTTCTTTAATCCCCAGAGAGTTTTATTTATTTACCCAATGGTCGTCCCCGTCGCGGTCTCTTTATTTCCTAGCTTGATGGTCGTCCCCGTCATTGCTTACATATCGTTCTTCATCCCCAGCAGTCGTCCTCTGCTCGATGGTCGTCCTTCATCGCTTTCATTTGATACTCATACTATACTACCTATTACAATTTATATCCCTTTTTCTTCTTCTCCCCAGTGAGTGGAAATTTCGGAGTGTCTATGGTATTCAACCATGAGTTATCTTGTTTGTCTGTTAAGCCAGGCGCTTACACCCTGCATAGCTAACTCATACTTGAATAGGGGTAGCTGTAAACACCCCAAATTTTCCCTCACTTTTTCTCACACTATGTCTTGTGATCTTTTCATATATTGCATAAGCATATCATCTCACTGCATAGTTCATTTCATCTACATCTAGGATTTGTGATCTGAGCAATCCAAGAAGTGATCTGAGCCATCTCAATGGTCTTAAAGCATGCCAAGAGGGTCCATGAGTGTTACATGATCATAATATTCTCCCCAAAGTTCATAAAAGTCAAGGGATCGCAAAGCATGGCAAAGGCATAGAGGCAGACTGGAGATTTCCTGCACAGATGACCTAAAATTAGGGTTTGTGTTTCAGAGGACTTACACCCAATTTTTTTGGTCATTCTTGATTCTAATGGTCTTAATATGTTATAAGGATCATGTGTACCAAATTTGATGAAGAAATTCATTATGGAAGTCATCTGATCAACAGGTAACTTGTTGAGCAAGAAAAGTCAGAATTAGGGCATCTGAGGCCCCCAACAATGGAACCAAAGGATCACCTTCATCAATTTGAAGTTCTATGATCTTTATTTGATCTTAGAAGTGGTTATAAGTTCACAAGATTGAATAATTTCAAGCCATTTGCAAACTTGCTATTTTTGGACATGACTTGTAATGGAAACTTTCCATTTTGGGAAAGATTTTCAACCTCCTCTTTCTTGATCAAAAATGCTTCAAATGAAAAATCCTTAAACATGAAAGTTGTAGATTTAATCTTCCCATTTTCAAAGAGTACATGAACTCCTCTTGATTCATCCTAGAACTCAAGATATGATCTTTCAAAGTTGGAAAAAATCCTATAATTTTCAAGTTCATGCCAAAGAGGGATTTTTGCAAAATCAAGTTTCAAGCCTTCAAATGACCTCTATTGCACTCAAATGTATCATAACATGTCAAGACAACTTCCAAGGATCCGAATTGGCCTTTGTACCAAGCATTTCCATGACTTATTTCTCAAGAAACTTCAAAGTTGCCAAAATGCATAAACCATGAAAACACTTGATCTAGGCCATCCAGCTGCATAAACTTCATCCAATGGCCTTCCATGAATCAAGCTGAGGCCAGACACCCCTTCAAACAACCCCTGACCCATGCCATGCCTCCTAGTACACAACATTGACTTTTTTGCAACTTTACCCATACCAATCAAGCTGTGCCACCACCCACTTTCTGATCACTCCTATTGGTTTATACAAACATCAAGCAACACAAAACACAACACACACAAGCCTGAAACAAGCCAAGCTCAGAAATCCCAAAATTTTCCATAACACTTCCTCTCTTCGAATCTCTCAACAGAGCCACTCAAACTCAAAACTTCCTTCACCATTCAATCACTCATGTCATAAGGATCACAAACCACCCTTCATTTTTCCCTAAATGCCTCTGAATCAAAGTCATGATTTTTGCCTTAGCAGAACTGAATCTCAAAAACCAAGCCATACAAACTTATTTCAAGCCTTTCAGAAGCACAAGGGCGACCATTGGAGTGGTTTTGCATCAAAGGAAGGGTCCTAAAGCTCAGAGTCAGAAAGCTTCATCTCAGGTAGTCACCTTCAAACTTTTTTCCAGAACTCTTGTTTTAAGTTCTAAAATGAATCTATGCACTCCCCTGATCATGGTGATATGATTATTTTTGAAAATGGTTGAGAAACCAGGATGTATTGATGTTCTGAAACTTTTTGATCTGAAAATGTTCTTGTTTGATTCATGAATTTGATGCATGATAAAGTGTTTTTGGGGTTGGATTCTTGCTTAGGGGTGTTAGATGATCCATTATGGAGGTTTTGGTAAGTTTTCATAGCGTTTTGAGTGAAGTTAGGTTTTGGTAAGTTTTGGTAGGGTTTGTTAATTAGGGTTAGCCAGGTTTGAATGTAGGCCCTTAAATCTTTGCTTCCCGCGCGTGTTGGACGGCCCAGATGCATCATTAACCCTAATCTTTTAATTAATTAGTTTTAATTAGGATTAATTAATTTAAAATCTCAGATTGAATCTCAGCCACCCATTTTACGCGCTAGTCAACCAGGATTCAAATCTGGACCTTTGGATTAACATACTTCCCATTTTAATTGATTTTTATTTCAATTTATTCCATATTCTTTCCACATTTATTTTAGAATAGCAAAAAACTTTCAAAAAATCTCAAACTTTGCATTTTCATTTCAAATATTTTTCTTAATCCAAAAACATTTTTTATTTTAATTTTTGCATTAAAAAAGTATTTTTAAAACTTTTAAATGTTTTATTTAATTAATTAATTGATTTTAATTAATTAAATATACATTTAGGTTTCTAAAAATCACCAAAAAATTCACAAAGCATCCTTAGACATTTAGAAAACATTTTCAAACTCACCATACAAATTTCTTTTTAGGTTTGATCATATTTTCACAATTATCTTTGAAAATTTTCACATTTTTTAACCCTAACTTGAAAAATTCATTTATACCTAACCATGATGAGTTTGAACTTGATTACTTTTGCATTGATTCAGATATTGCATATAGTTTCTAGGTTATTTATCTCATATTTTTGCATTGCAGTTTCAATTTGATTTGTATTTTCCCTTTAGAAGCACCCAAAAACCTAGTTAACTTAGAAATTTCATAACTTTGCCTAGGATTAGCTTCTGAACTTCTCCTTTGGTGAGTGACCTTGTGTATGTTTAGGGTTTGTTTTAGTTCAATTTCAAATTTTTATCATAATGAATGCTTCTGGTTTGGTCATAAAACCCTAATTTCTCATGTTCATTAGCATTCACCTTTGCATATCATCATCATATGAACTTGCCATGACATTTCAAGCATTTGTATGACATCTTAGACATCTTAAGACATTTTTGAACATTTCTTGATCATTTCTTCATTCATTTGCTATGCTTTTCATTCATTACATTTCATGAATATCCATGTGGTTTCATGCTTCTAAACATGCTTCCTTTGCATCTCATCCTTGTATGAACATTCATAAGCATCATGTATGACTTTACATCATCTCATAACACATTTGCATTGCATATCCACTTCTGGTTTTGGTCGTTGCATCTTATGTCATCTCATTTCCTTTTGCTTTATTTCTTATGCATCCATACTAACATTTCAGGGGCTTATGGTAAGTTGTTTGGGATATGGATTTGTCTTCACATCCCATCTATTCATTTGCATAATTTACTTGTCTTTGAAGTGAATCCAATTCACTTGTGCACTCTCCTTCTTACTTTCTCTCTTTTAGGTTACTTATCTTCTTCATGAAGTAAGTAACTTATTCTTTCTCTCCTTCTCTTTTCATATGCTTCTTCTTCCTTGGTGGCTTCCTGAAGATCTTCTCTTAGGCCTTACAAACCATAGGATATCCAAGCATGATAATTCTTAGGGTTGTATATAGTCCCCCATAGCCTTTTACCTTTGAGTCTCCTTGAGACTCTTTCTCCTCTTATAATCAGAGGCTAAACTCTTAAAGCTTTAGGACTTTGAGTTAGGGTTATGCCTGCATCCTTATCTTAGGATGGTGTGTATAACTTTAATCCTTAGTGTTAAGCCTTTAATTTGTTTACACCTCTTAATTAAAACACTTAATAATGATCAAGATATAAGCTTGTAACTTGGGCCTTATATTTGGGTTCTATCTCTTCCTTTTGGTTAAGAGGGACTAACCCTAGTGTTTAATGGACAAGTCCTCCTCAAGTTGTCTTACAAACATAAAACTCACTTCTTAATCTCACCCTTTAATTAAAATTCACTTTAATAAAGGATTTTTATATAATGAATTTAATCCCTAAACATGGATTAAGTTGAGGAGTCTTCCTCAGCTTAAGTGTTCTCATCTATCATCCTTCTCTTAGGATGGTGTAATGAGTTCACTAATCCCTGATTAGAGATTAAACTCATTACTTAACACTAAACAAAAACCCAAAAACACTTAATGATTACCAAAGTAGGTTAATGATCTTAATCCTATATCATCATGGTAATTAAGTTGAGATCTTCATCTCATACTTGAGTAGGCTCATTATCCCTAATCAGGGAGGATATAATGAGTTTACAACCCTTGATTTAGGCTTAAGCTCATTATCCTATGCAAAACATCAAAAACAATAAAAAACTGAAAACACAAAAACAAACAATAATTATCTCCTCCGAGATTCTTTTCTCACCACATTCATTCTACAAACGAGAACTCGCTTCTTCCATCTAATGCAAGACAGTTAGCACTCGAGCCAGACGAGTCATACACTTGAGCAATGACAAGCAAGCAGTTCACAGTCAAATCATTTTTCAGTCTCTTTGAGTCGAACTACGATGTTCTGACTTCCTCATTGCATGAGAGGATACGTAGGCATAACTTAACAGTTATCGAACAAAAGTCTCTTTGTCTCCCCTCTCTCCTCTTCCCCCTTTTCTTTCCTTAGCCTTTGTTTTGAGGTCTCACCTTTCTTTTTTCACTGACACTCTGTACATCCTTTTCCCCTAGCTTTTTATGCACAATCAGCACATACACCACCCCTTTAAGCACAATTAAGTAAGTATGGATCTTGTCGAGTACGACAGATGATCTGGGTGCTAATACCATCCCAGGTCGTAACCAAGCCCCTTTCTCAGTTTCTTTGGTTCGCAGTCGTCTTATCCATACCCTTCCAGGTTTATGCAGTATTACCTTTCCTTCGGGATAAAAATGCCTAGTTGGCGACTCTATTTAACCTCAACCTCCAACATCGCCGACAGTTCGCGTCTGCACCGGGGACGTAAAGTCTTTTCGGGAGCGACATATCCCAATTGAATACAGCATCAATCTTCGAAGGATCCACAAAAATTCCACCACTAGAAATCACATGGCCAAGGAAACTCACTTCCTTCAACCAAAACTCACACATCAACAACTTAGCGTAAAACTTCTTCTCTCTTAACACTTGTAATACAATCCTCAAATGTCTTTCATGTTCTTCTTCTAACTTTGAATAAATCAGAATATCATCAATAAAAACCACAACAAACTTATCCAAATACTCATGAAAAGTATGGTTCATATATTCCATGAATACACCAGGTGCATTGGATACACCAAAAGGCGTCACAGTATATTCATAATGACCATACCTCGTCCGGAAAGCTGTCTTATGAATATCATCTACTTTAACTCGAATCTGATGATAACCCGAACTCAAATCAATCTTGCTAAAAACCCAAGCTCCCCCAACTGTTCCATCAAATCATCGATCCTTGGAAGTGGATATTTATTATTGATAGTCACCTTATTCAATTGTCGATAATTGACACACAACCTCATGCTACCATCCTTTTTCTTAACCAACAACACAAGAGCACCCCACGGAGAAACACTTGGATGAACAAATTGCTTCTCAAGAAGTTCTTTAAGTTGTTTCTCCAACTCACTCAACTCTGAAGCTGACATCCGATAAGGAGCCATCGACACTGGACTAGTACCCGGTACTAAATCCACAACAAACTCTACTTCACACTCCGGAGGTAAATCACTAATGTCATACGGAAACACATCAAGAAATTCTTGGACAACAGGTAACTCAACACCGACTTGTTCACGGTCCACATGTAACGCCGAAATCAAAGCAAACATCTGGGCTTCGTCTGTTAAAAGCTCATCCACTTGCTTCGTAGATAGAAACATCATCTCCCCACAATCTACAAACTCTGGAAACTCCACCGTCTTTGCATAACAATTGATATGCACAAAGTTAAATTCCAACCAATTCATTCCAAGCATAACATCCATATGGCGTAAAGGTAAACACACTAAACCCATCAAGAAATTCTTACCATAAACGGTCAAAGGAAACTTCAAAGACACACGATTAGTCGTAACTGAACCATCAGCAGGCATTTCAATCAACATATTACCATTCATAATAGTCAAGGGCAAATTCAACCTGGTCACGCACTCAATCAAAATAAACGAATGAGTAGCTCTAATATCAATTATAGCAACCAAATCAACATCATTAATAAAACAAGTACCTCTAATAAAGTTGTCTTTCTTCTGAGAATCTGAGCCACTCAAGGCGAACACTCTACCAGTAGTCTGAGCAGCAGTAGCAACCTTCTTCGGTTTCTGACACTGAGTACTGATATGTCGCTATTCACCACAATTGAAACAAGTTGGTTCAACATTCGTACATTCATTCTTTATATGACCCTTCTTGCCATATCTATAGCCTCTTATCACAGTAGTGTGCACACATCAGATTTGTGACCTGCTTCGCCACACTTGTAGCACTTGATAGGAGTAGAACCCGCTCCCCCACTTGGCTTCTTCCCATCATTACCCTTCGGCTTCCCATTGTCAGTTGGAGTCGCATAAGGTTTCCCTCGAAACTGACCCTTTTCTTTCTTCTTACTCACCTTCTTATAGTGAGCAGATCGAGCTCGACTATCTTCATCATACATCGTACTCTTATCCACAAGCTCAACATACCTGCAGATCTGCTGACACCCAATCGCTTGCTTGATTTCTGGTCTCAGCCCATTTTCAAACTTCAAACACTTGGACAACTCAGCATCATCACGGTTGTAGTGAGGACAAAACTTCACTAACCTCTCGAACTTGGCAGCATACTCTACCACCGTCATGTTCCCCTGCTTCAGTTCCAAGAACTCGGCCTCTTTCTTACCACGAGAGTCTTCAGGAAAGTACTTACTCAAAAATTCTCTCCTGAACACATTCCAAGTTATGGAAGCCCCGACTCCCTCTAATCTCTGATGGGTATTATCCCACCAATCCTTAGCCTCTTATTCCAGTATACGGATGCCAAGCTGTACCTTCTAAGCATTAGAGCACTCCATAGTCCTGAAAATCTTCTCAACGCTTTCAACCACTTATGCGCATTCTCTGGTTCATGGGAACCCTCAAACATAGGCGGATTATTCCTCTGAAAAAACCCCAAAGCATGAAACTCATCACAAACATTGTTCTGCACCGTAGCCTGAGCAAGTGCAGCTACCGCATCCGTAAGATCATGATTTGAAGCCATTCTAAAATTCACCAACAACGTCGGAAAACAACTCAACCTCAAAACACTCAAACGCAAAAACCAACACGACTGACAACGACACGACACGACCAACAAACCGACCTACTCTGATACCACTAATGTAACACCATTTCTACCCCAATCACAATTAACATACATTTTAATCATTTATCAGAGTAAAATCTCAAGAAAAGATGTCACATACATCAAATAACTCAAGCCTCATAAAACATCACATTGAGTCCTGTCCCATAACACGAGTTAATAAAATCATGAAAAACACTTTAAATTTCTTTTCAACAGTATGCAGCGGAAAACAATACGTCATATTTCATCTTTACTAACATAAACCTCATAAATTATCACAAATATCATTTAATCAAAGGTACTCAAGAAATAACATCTTAAATTTCAGTAAAACATAAACACTCAAGCGAAATCCATCCCTATGTTACTGGACACAAAGCAGGACTCCACTACTAACTAACTCAACAATTTTCTACCTCTGAGTTAAGCACGCACCGAGCTTACCTTGATTATCTACAGGATGGCATAATAGACCATCACCAGAAGGCAGGCAGGGTGAGTAAATTCACATTCAATAAAATAATACAGAAATGAGAATTTGAAAAAAAAACATAACAACAATATCAATCTATCATCACTAGCTCAATTATACATAACATCATTATCATCATATCACAATAACATTCATAATAACTCATTTATACACAACATCAAGTACATTTCATCATCACACAAAATCAATGCAACTCATGCTATGTCATTTAGAATGATATGCAACCTCTTAATAATGCATGTGGTACCGAAACATCCTCATGGATGGACACTGGGCCATCAACCCTCCACTAAAGGAGAACATCATAACATCATATCACTCCAATACACATAATGGGATTGAAGCTACCAAAGAACCAAAGTCCCCTCATAATTCAATGCCATGAATGCAAAACACAATATACATACATCATCCACAAAACATCATAACATTGCATCCGCATTCACCATTAATCATAATTCTCATACTCACTCATGTCATCATACTTCTACATCATGTAATCATACATAATAACTCAAAGGGAATCAATTTAATTCATCATACATCATTTAATTATTAATTCTACTCATACTTCATAACTCCTAAAAATCAAGAAAATCCTCATACATCATATAATCGCTAATCCTACTCATTTTAGTCCTTAAAACATATCATATGACCACTCTACAACATCATAATAGCCTATATCAATAACCACCTCAAGAAACACATCAATTCGGAACCAAAAGATCATTTTTCAAAACTTTCCAGGGATCACTAAGCGAGACATCTTGCTCGCTCAGCACACAGCTCTCGGGTTGTGCTCGCTAAGCAAGCTTCGTGAATTCTGCAGATTTTCTACGATTTCCAGATTCTTACCTTTGTGATAAAACCCCTCAAAATACAGAATTTGAAAGAAATACATGAGAAAAACATCATCAAACATCAACATTCCTCACAATAACATCAAACACATCATCTAACAACAATATACTCATCAAATCATCATAAAATCATCCATCAAAGCCAAAATGATAAATCAAACCGTATACCCTAAAACTACACCTCAAAACCCCCCAATCCCATTCCCACATTATAATACCGAACATAAAAATACTCCCCATACCTTAAGTTCCGTAAGCTTTTCGATAATCTCCTCGAAAATCCTTCCAACCTTCAAGTTCGAGCTTCTCCTCTTCTTCAAAGCTCTTCTCCAAAAGTGCGGTCGTTTTAATGATCATTCACAAAACCACTTTTCTCTTTTTGTCACTCTTGCCCCTAGGACCTCTTTAGTCTTTCCCCACAACACCTTCACTTATCCTCAACCAAAATACCACATTACCCCTATCCTCCTATTCCTCTTATTTTATTTTATTTTATCCACAATAATACACCAAACTCACTATACTTAATATTCTAATATTAATAAAATGTTAAGCTACCCTTAAAACTTCAGAAAACACCAATTAACATCATAAACATCAAAATTCACAAGAAATCACATCAATTAAATGAAAATTGACTTTGGGGTGTTACATAACACCCTTTCTACCCACAACAAAATTAATCATGTAAACAACAAGTATTTGTCCAGTCCCATAACACGGGTTGCAACTTAAATTCATAAATAAAATAAAACCTCAATTCGTGGCAGCAGATCAGTATTCAACATCTTAATCATCAAGATAAAAAGGATTCACTTATAAATCAAACATCATCCCCAAGTGTTAAAACAACCGAAACGACAAATATAAACTAAGCATTCCCTAATGTTACACGACAGTGCAGGACACCGCCTAGACTATATAACGACAAGAGACACACTCCGAGCGACTTCCGATCCCCGAGCTATTCTTAAGAATCTGCAGAATGGCATAATAGACCATCACAAAAGGCAGGAAGGGTGAGTAATCCAAATTCAATAAAAATAATACAAGACATGAATCATAAGAACAAATAATCATACAACAGCTACAACAAACTCATCCATATATAAAATCAACAAATACAAATTAACAAACAACAAATGCGGTCATGCTATGCCACATAGAATGAAATGCAACATTATAAATGCATGTGGTACTGGTTTCAACATGTGATGGACACTGGCCATCTACTTTCCATGAAGGAGCACAATATAATCAACAACACCTCAATCCACACAATAGGATTGAAGCCTAAATTCAACATAGGGAATGCCATGAATGCAAGATACACAAAATAACATCATCATCATCATCATCTTTCATCAATACGTGTATCAGCTTTCATCATTTATCATCAACATAGTTTATTCATACTATCATTTTATCATGTCATCATTACTACTATTTATTCATCATTTATCTCATATCATCACTATTACTATTAAGTCTAGTATACTTAAACATGCGATCATTTTTCCAGCGACAACATAGCAATATAGCACGACAAACCAAACATCAAAAATCACCCAACAGAAGAAACATTTTTTTCCAAAAAATATAAGGCTCGCTAAGTGAGAAGACATGCTCGCTAAGCGGTGAGCCCACTGACTCTACTTGCTAAGCGAGGAACGCGATTCGCTGAGTAAAACCCTGTGATTTCTGCAGAATCCAGACACACCCAGACCTCATTAGACCTCATAAAACATCAGTAAAACAGCAGAAAATATCCAATTACCACATTATCATCATAAATTCATCATTATTAACAACATACAACAATTAATTAACACTAATATACCAACAATTATCCCAAAATTTAGGTTTTCATCCCAAAACCCCTCTTTCTCATAAAACGTTCCTATATTATGATCATTGAATAAGAATTCTCCCCATATCTTAATTATTGTAGTTTTTCTTTCACTCTTGAGCAAAACCCTTTTAGTCTCCTTGTTCTTCAGAGTAACCTTCACCTTTTTCAAAACACGATTGTGAGAACTCTTTGATCGTATCCTCTATTATCATAAACTACTCAAAAGACAACCTTGCCCCTTATACCTCCAAACTCTTTTTATTTTATTTTCTTAATAATAATATTAAATAATTCTCTAATATTATTATATCATTATCTTAAATAAAATAATTATTTATTTTCCACAAAACGCCACTTATTTCCTCTTATTCATAAATAATTACTTAATTAATTAAATTATGAAATTGGGATGTTACAACTGTCACATCCAAGCGAACCTTGAAGCTTCATCTTCACGCTTACACCGTCAAATCCGTTTTGGAAGACAAATGCATGTGTAGAGTTAACTGAATGTAAGACTGGAGAATATCACGAAGAAGGGGTGGGTACAAATTAAATTTTGAGCCATATACCTGGTCGCGACTTTTTGAGTCTAACGATTACTAATTGTAAGTGCACAGTCTATCGCGTAGTAATAAAAGATATTGATCCCACAAAGACTCGATAATCAACCTAGCACTATCAGGTTTTACTATGTTTAGCTAAGGCGACCTAGCACTATCAGGTTTTACTATTAAGTTAAATTAATAATAAGGATATCGGTACGTAATTGATTTTCCTTCGCGAATTCAATAGAGCATCGACTTATTAAGGTTTGTTAAGTTATCTCTTTGTAGAAACTATCGGTTTAAAAGTCGTTAACTCACACTCTCGTGGTCTTGCCTATTACTATACTCCTAAGTTCAATAGAGCGCTCTCGCTGTGTCAATTCAAGTTAGAAATACTTTTTGGAAGCCTAAAGGTTCTAATTGGGTTTAAAGTGCTTCCGTTGTATTTAAAACAATGCCCAATTTCAGCTATCTGATTACGATCTCACACTCCTGTGGTCTTAATCCTAATCTTTTATACTTTCTTATTCTCGTAACGAAATTTGTTTATATTAAGAAATCGAAACCGAAAAGTAATTTAATTTAAGATATTAGCCTAGTTCTATTGAATTCATTCCGGTTAGACAATTACATACCGATTAATGGTTTAGCCAGACATATTAAATAAAAACGAAGAAAGGTAGAAGAAGATGAATTGCATAATAATAATAAATGGCTTAGTAATTAAACAATAAAGCATTAAAAATAGAACCTGGTTGCAATGTTCTTGATCAACCAAACTTGAAGAAACTTAAAAGCTAAAATAATTATGTAGTGGCTATAAAGAATTAAAATAGTGATAGCTTCCTAATGATGGAAACTATCACTTAGGTTTGGTAATGGAAAAATAAAAGCGATGCTGGAAAATAAATCTGAACTTCGAACAACAATGCGGCATAAATTTGAGGTATGCACGAAGCTCCCTCTGCACTTTGCAGTAGCTTCTATTTATAGCCTCCAAGATTTGGTTTGTTGAGAACTTGACAAAATGGATTTAGCTTGGGCTTTGACCGATGAACTTGGACTGAGGTTGATTAGGATAGAGATAATCTCTCTGTTGAATAAGAAGAAAACGCATAACGTCTCTTTCTATTTTGACTTTTGATACGTAAATAGGTTTCTGGAAATTTAGTTGCGACGATTAACTTAAACATGGGACAAGCAACTTAGGTTGGTGACGGTCGTCTTAGACTTGGGACGGTCATCTTGGATTTGTGACGATCGTCACTCATCCATGACGGTCGTTCCACAGTAAAAAATGCAGAACTTCATTTTATCCTTCTGTTTTCTTCTGTTTGCTTCATTTATTTCCTATAAGTCTCATTTTCATAATTTTCTTCCAAAAGTCAAGTTTAACTGAATATCTGTAAAACAAACACAAAACTCGCGTAAAATCGTTCGAAATGTATAAATTAACAAGTTAAATGACCGGAAACTATACTAAATAATTGATACAAATTCGAGTTATCAAACTCCCCTAGACTTGAATCTTTGCTTCTCCTCAAGCAAACAATCAAATATGTTTTGAAAAATATCCTTTATATGCAGACATGAAACACATTTCCTATTCATACATGGTTGTGCGGCTTTATGCTAAAAAAAATAATAGTAACTCAAACACTAAAGATACACTAGTGACACTAAAACAAACAATGTTCATAAAACCCTATGGAGACCAGTCCAAATCATGCTATAATAGCTCAACCTAATGCTCTTGTCTCTGTTTCACTCGGTTTCATTCTGATGCAATCACATTAAGCCATTTACCTTTCACGCGCATAGTGGAGTAACCTGTTAGTGAGTTCGATCCTTTTTTCATACGGGGTCTGGTACACAAGTGCGATAACCCTTTAACATACTGAGTGCAAGTTGTGGGGGATCGAATAGTAATCCGTCCTACCAAGCTCAGAACCAGATTCCTCTGAACCAACTAACATCAATCTTTTGCTTTGCCTTTTTTCTCTTTTTTTTGCATTCTTGCAGCTTGATTGTTTTACCAATGGCTTGCATAATCTTAATATTTTTCTTTATCTTCTTTTTGGTATATTTTGCGATCAATCACTTATTTGCATCGACTCTCCATGTAGCTTATACTTCAGTTGGTGCTGAATGCTAATATAAACTACTCGAGGCTAATTTAGAACTAAAATTTTAGATTTCGGTATAAATGGTATCAAAACCGAATTCACATATCTAAGGGTCTAAGGTGTCAAGACTGTATCAATTTTGTTAAGTCTTTTCTCAGTTTTCTAACAAAGCCTATCAACCTATATACTCGTAGAGTATGTTAAATGAAAGCATTCTAAAGGAATAAAATTTTTGGTATGGCTAAAAATACTGGAGAGAACTTAAAAACTAAATACTTCGATTAATTTAATAATGTTTCATACAATGAAAAGGGAAATCTAATACCCTTCTCCCACACTATCTCGGACATTGTCCTCAATGTTGTGAGATATAGGTACATTACTACACAAAATAAAACAACAAAAACTAAGAACTAGACTACTGCTGTTGTGGTGGCCTTTGTCCTCTTCCTCTGGCTCTGCCTCTCACGGCTCTCTATCCATATATCGTTATATGATTCGATATACCCACAGGATGGATACAGTCATGTAGCGCCTGAACCTGAGTTGTTAAGCCACCTAATGCTTATGTATTAGCAGCGGTTCTTTCTCCTTATGTTGTATGTGAAAGTTCCATCCTTCCCATACTTTTTGTCATCTCCAGGTAGTGCCTCTAATTTACCTCGTTGCTCTGAACGATCTCCATCATAATGTCATCCATAGACGCGGGTTGTTGATTCCTATGCTGACGTCTAGTGGAGGTACTGGTGCCGGCGAAATCAGTGGCTTGCGTTTGAGCATCTTCCTCATCGTCCATAGCCTGCTGCATCTCATCAATTCCTGCATCTGGTTGCTCTTTTGGTGCCGCCGTGCCTGGTGAAGGGGCGTCAAGATCATAATGCCAGTTGGCTCTGGCCTTCACATCTATGCGAGAGTGGCATGGTATGATGATGCTACAGATAACCTGGTTTTTCACAACCAAGTTCTACCTGTTATCCCTCCTTTGCCTGATGAGGTGGTTGTTCTTGCAGTACTCCATATCGAGGTACAGTGATGGAGTTGCTAGCAGTTGACTTAGACACTCACCTAGACCGAGCTTAATGGCGATGTCGGTGATCATCCCGCTAAAAAAAGGGCTTTCCCTCTTTTGCAGGTACTCTCGATGTTATGAAGGATGAAAGCCACATGGTTCACAGGGATGTTGAAGAAGGCGCATCTGATTAAGAACAACTCTCTCTGGTTCACTTTGTGGATGTTGTACCTTCTAAAAACTATGTTGGACAGGACCATCTAGAAGTATCGGATGGAGGGATTAAGGATATGAGTGGCGTATAACTCATCCCACATCGAGTTTCGCTCTCCTGATAACTCTTCCCAAAGCTAGAAAGCTTCGGCTTTCCAGTTTGCATCTCTTGGAAGGGTTAGGTGCACACATCGCTTTGCAGGAATCTGAACCATTCACTGAATTGTTCCTGGGTAACAAAATACTCCATTCCTAAAAGGTGGAAAGTAGCATTCCCTACCAGGTATTTTGTCGCATCGTTGGGAGTGTTGTACTCGTAGGAACTCAAGAATTAAAGGGTGAGCATAACGTATATGGGACTGTTGCTCTTGCACAACACCGTGAGATCGGTTTTTGCAAGCATGTAGTTGAAACTATCGTGGAGCCCCAGTTGGTTCAGGAAATCCTCGTCAATGTAACGATTAATTTCTATCATTCTATCACGATATTCGACGAAACATGCAAAGTGGAGTTCTCCGGCAGCACCTTCTCGTGGAGGAATGTTGATGGGTGTTTGGGCTGCCATGGTTTTGAAAATGTTTGAAAATGAGCGAGATGAAGTGAAAATTAGAAAGGGTTGATTTTATGTGAACAAAATGGACGTGGTACGAAATGCAACTACTACTGCAAATATATGGAAACAAATATAAAAGTGGGTGCTAGAAAATTGCTAAACATTGCTACGGAAAAGGAGTAGTTGAGAAGTTGTGAGAAAGTGGAGTGAAGAAGTGGCTATTTATAGGGTGAAGAAGGAATCATAATGTTGGAAGAGTGGGTGAGTGGGGTTGCAACGGTCTCATGACCGTTGCAGACGACCGTTACAAGGTTCAGGAATTCGTGAAGTTCGACTGGGAGTGGTGAAGCTCGTCAAATGTGTGAGACAGTCATCTCAGCTTGGTGACAGTCGTCACCCTTGAAAAATCAAAAACTCCAAAATGGGCTTCTCTGATTCTTTACATAATACACTAAATTTATTTTTCTCATGCAACTTAGTTGGTATAGCAGGTAGAAAATATTATTTTATAGCAGGTAGCAAATAACAGTGCAATATAATTGGTACTAAAAATAGCAATGCATTAAAATTGTATCAGACCAATATATTTTGACAGTAAGCATTAATGCATTATAACTAACAGAAGGATATGACCATTCAATTTAAACAAAGTACTCATAACACACTGATCAATTATAGCCGAGGCATAGACAAAACAAGGACAAAACCAAAATTCTTTATTAAAACTTAGGAAATTGCAATAGTCATAAATTGAAATAAGCTGAAAAAATTTAAAATAACTAGAAATCAAATTGGACTAAAATAAAAATGCTGAATTGAAACAAAATGCAAGAAAAATTGCGATGAGTGTTGATATTGAAAATTAGCCACGATTGTTGCGGATGGACTATAATGCTTCTCTCAAATGGTCGAATTGATCTACGGCTATATCTATCAATGTGATGATGTCTATACGCAAGTCACAGATGTCATATGGCATGATTTGCATTTCAGTTCAGAGAATTTCTAAGGTAAGCTCAGGATTGGCTGGAGCAGGTGCATGTGTCTCAGCAGGTATAGGTTTCACTTCTTCTTTAATTATATCCTCAGGGCAGTCTGAATCATAGTAATTTTAAGGAGTCTTATGATCTATCTCAACTTCAGACCAAGCATCTCTAGGTTCATAAATTGGCTCATCTAGATCATATAGCCAGTTGCGTTTATTATGCACACTTGTATGCTCATGGTCAGGTAAAGTCAATTGTGGCATAACCACACCATTGATCAGAAGTTTAAAACGTTCAGGTCCTCGGTCATACAACATAGCTCTCTCAAAACAGAAAGTGATGTTCATAGGCCTAAATTCTCCAAGTGGGTTAATCTAAGAAAGGTGGGTCATAAATCCCATTGCATCATCAATCTTGGTAACTAGGCCACCTATCATGATTGGGTGGTGGTCATTTTGAATAATCCTACAGAAATTTGCAAACATGAGATTCACTCCATTAACCCTCCTGGATGTAAAAGCACAAAACAAGATGAATAATTCATCTCTCGAGACATTGATATCCCTTTCAGTCTTTCCGAATAATGTGTAGGCTAGGATCATATGGAAATATCTAATAGCTGGGTTGTGGATCTCAGTGGACAACATAGGGGTTAGATCATGATCAGGTTGTCCTGAGATGCTACTCAAAAAAAGGTCTAGCTCATCCCATGCAAGCAAGTTTTCATGTGGTTCCAAGAAAATAATAGGGTCATCTGGGAAACCTAAAAGGTTAGACATATCATGGATGTTAAACTCACAAGGGTATCCAAAGAGTCTAAATGTTATCTTTCCTATTTTAAATTCTTTTCCACAGTTGGGATTGTAAAACAGCGAACTTAGAAATTCTAAGGTTAGCTCATAATAGGTCTTATGTTTCCTAAGTGCAAACTCTTTCGAACCTAGCTGGTTAAGCAAATAGTCAATGCTAGCACCTATGCCTAAAGCTATCATGGTAGGTCCATGGGCAAATTTGGTCAAGGCCACAAGTCTTCTGGCTAAAGCTTCATAATGGTGCCTCTGGGTGCCATCTCTAAAGTCCACAATCAGATTGGTAGTCATTGTTAGAGTTAGCGAGAATGAAAATAGAGAAGGAGTAAAAAACATTGAAAATCCTGAAATCACACAATAAAACAAAAACAAACACAACAACTAGTGAATTAAATGCATTTTGGAAGTTAGAATTTTTGAAAAACAAAAACGAAATTAAAAATCGAAAAATTATGGGTTGCCTCCCATAAAGCGCTTCGTTTAATGTCGGGGATCAACACAACTTAAAGGAGATTAATCTAAGGCTTCCGATGGAACTTCTACCAGTTTCAAACCTGTCGAAAATTCTTTGTCTTCTCTGCAGTAATAATGTTTAAGGCGTTGCCCATTTACTATAAATGGTGCATTAGACTTACCCTTAATTTCAATAGTGCCACTAATTAAAACTTTTGTTATTTCTAAGGGACCGAACCATCTGGATCGTAATATTCTAGGAAACAACCTAAGTCTAGAGTTGAATAAAAGAACGATGTCTCCCACACTGAATTCTTTTCTAGAAATTCGCTTGTCATGCCATTTTTTCGTTCTTTCCTTATATATACAGGCATTCTACTAAGCGTCTAGTATTAGTTCTTCCAATTCATGTAAGTCTAAAATACGTTTCTCACCAGCATAAGTATAGTTAAAGTTATGATTTTTAATTGCCCAATAGGCTTTATGATATAATTCTACTGGAAAATGGCATGACTTTCCATAGTCTAGTTCGAAAGGTGTGGTTCCGATGAGTGTCTTAAAAGATGTTTTTTAGGTCCATAAAGCTTCAGGTAACTTGGTAGACCAATCTTTCCTCGATGTAGCGGCAGTTTTCTCTAAAATTTGTTTTATTTCTCTGCTCGAGACCTCTACTTGTCCACTAGTTTGCGGATGATAAGGTGCTTCTACTCGGTGTCTTACTCCATATTTTAATAAGAGCTCATCAAATGTTTTAGATATTAAATGGGAACCTCCGTCACTTATGACGAGTCTTGGTACACCAAATTTTGGGAAGATAATATTTTTGAAAAGCTTCATGACTATTCGTGTGTGATCACACTAAAATTCACCGTATTTCTGACTCCGATTTCGCATGCATTCTTAGATTTTATTGTTATTTTGTTATGTTATTACTTTGTTTTCCTTTGTTTTCAGGTTTTTTATGTAATCGGGGCTTGAATCGAGAAAAGGAGTGGAAACGGACGAAAACCTAGAAATTCAGCGTTTTACACTTACGGCACCCACCGTGGCGGGCGCCATGGGGTCAGCCATGACGTGACCACGTCTCAAGACCACTCCACAACTGCCAAGACCCACGATCCCCACTCTTCCATTCCCTATCAGTACCATGGCAAGCGCCATAGGCCTGTGGCGAGCGCCACAAGGCAAAAGCAGTTCCCTCCACTTTTTAGTGGAGGGGGCATCCTGGTCTTTTCCCGCATTTAGTTTTCCTATAAATAGGACTTTAGTTTTTCATTTTTCTTCATCCAAACTTAGATTTCTCTAGGCATATATCAGTTTTAAAGCAGTTACCATTCCACATTGGGGTGTTTCTGCAATCGAGTGATCGAGTCTGTAATCTGTCTGTGTGATCGAGTTTTGGAGCACTCTGGAGGAAGTTAATCCTGCCGCCATTTTAATTCCAGTTCGTATTTTACTTTTCTGCATTGCTTTACTTTTATTTATTTCTCGCACGGCTTTACTTTCTTTATTATCCGCACTCGCACTTTATTTTATTTATTTCCTGCACTCGCTTTACTTTTGTTTATTTTCTGCACTCGCACTAAATTACTTTATTTCCCGCACTCGCACTAAATTACTTTATTTCCCGCACTCTCACTAAATTCATTTACTTTCCGCACTCGCACTAAATTAATTTTATGAAAAATTATAAAAAGAACCTTTACTTTATCATGTCTAACTAATTCCATAAAGGTTAGGATGTAAGGATCGTAATTAAACCAGTAATCCGTATAATTGTTCGTGGAAACACTTAAGGGCTATTTTATCTTTCAATTCAAGTAATTGTTTTTAACTATTTCAAAAACAGCCAAAAGCACTTTGTGTAGTTCCTTAGGAGTTTTTAGATGAAAAAGAAAAGAGATTTTAAAACGATTTTCGGACGCGTTATGAAGTTTAGAGTCTGGTTCGTGAGAACCTCTTTTTGCTAAGAAATCCAGGTTAAAATACTTTTCAACTTAGTTAAGATACTATATTTCTTAAAAATAGGTTTATTACTCTAACATAGTATGCACCTTTTTATCCGTGACAATAGGAGGGGTTGATTAGAGAGTACAACTCGGTTCTGAATACGCGAAAGCGACAGTTCCTGTTAAATTAGTTATTTTCAAAGGAGAAAACATTGCCCATAAGTAGTTCCATTAACAAGTACTGGATTATCCATTGATTACGTGAATTACATTCGAGCCTGTCTTTTATTTATTGTTTAAAATTATTATTTTATTTACCATTGAACCCTTCTTAAAACCCCTATATTTAGTTGCCTTAGATACACACCATAACAACAGGTACGATAGATTGACACTTGGTCTCTGTGGATTCGACAATCTTTTATATTACTCTGACGTGTTCGTACACTTGCGAAAAACACGCACCAAGTTTTTGGCGCCGTTGCCGGGGACCAATTTCGTCAAATTTCATTACCCTGTAGTTATACCGTTTAGACTAAGGTTGTTACCCACCGGTCAATGCGAAAGACTCGCAGTGCCGGAAGTTTAGTAGACCCTCTAGCTGAACCTGAACGTTACGCTCGCGCACATTTGTTTTTCCATAGGAATAGGAAAGCTATGGCCGAAGATCAAAACCGAAGACCTCTTAAGGACTTCGCCCAACCATCAAACGAGGAACCTAGTTCCAGTATAGTAAACCCCGCTATCCCAGCCAATAATTTTGAACTTAAACCATCCCTGCTGCAATTAGTGCAACAGAGACAATTCGCAGGTCTCGCTACTGATAACCCGAACCAACATTTAAAAAACTTTCTTCAGTTAGCAGACACCTTTAAAACCAATGGAGCTTCTCCTGAGGCGATACGCTTAAGATTATTTCCCTTTTCCCTCAGAGATAAAGCTCTATCATGGTTAGATTCCCTTCCACCCAATTCAATAACAACTTGGGATGACCTTAGGAAAGTTTTCCTTGCTAGATATTTTACCCAAAGTAAGACCGCTCTTCTTCGAAACCTTATAACCAGATTTACCCAACACCAAGGAGAGTCGTTGTTCGAAGCCTGGGAGAGATATAAAGAACTATTAAGAGCATGCCCACATCATGGCTTAGAGAATTGGCAAATAATTCAAACCTTCTATAATGGACTTCATTATAACACTAAGATGACCATCGACGCTGCTGTTGGTGGCGCACTGATGAACAAACCTTACCCTGAAGCTAGTGCCTTTATCGAGGATATGGCCCAAAACCATCAATCATGGGGAGTAGAACGAGCGACAGTGGAAAAGAAGGAAGCTCGAGGAGGAATACATGATGCAAGCTAAAAGGGACGCATTGGCCCTTAGAGTCGAACATATGTGTACAACTCCAAATACTGTAGCCGCAGTTTCGCCGAATTGTGAGAGATGTGGGACGCAAGGACACCAATCTGCCGAATGTAATCTGTTGAATGAGACCAACACTGAGCAAGTGAACTACACCCAAGGGAACCCATTTTCAAACACATATAACCCTGGATGGAGGAATCACCCAAACTTCTCCTACAAAAATAATAACCCTATTCAAAATACCGCACCTCCGAGACAACAAGGTTACCAAGCCCCAAGAACAAATCAACCTATGCAACCTGTACCACCAAGTCCGAGCCTTGAGGAAATTGTAAAAAAAATTATCACCGCTCAAACACAACAAAACAAAGAGTTCATGAACCAAAACGTCCATGTTAACGAACTAATTACCCAGTTAGGAACCAAGGTTGATCAAATTATTACTCATAATAAGATGCTTGAAACCCAGATCTCTCAGGTAGCTTTAAACCAAGCCCCACAGACTACACCTGGAGGACAGTTCCCTGGACAACCTCAACAAAACCCGAAAGGGCAAGCAAATGCCATTACTCTAAGAAGTGGAACCGCTTATAAGGAGCCTTTAAACCCTAGATTAAGTGAGCCCGAACCTTCTGAGAGGAATGAAGAGAAGGAACCAGAGGAATCTGAAACCCCGGAAAGTCAAGAAAAAGGAGAAGAACCTAAAAATAAAACCTATGTACCACCACCGCCATACAAACCACCAATACCTTACCCTCAAAGATTAAAGAAAACCCAAATCGATAATCAATATCAAAAATTCGTCAAGGTTATAGAAAAAATTCACGTAGAAATCCCCTTTACAGAAGCCATCACCCAAATACCTTCTTACGCTAAGTTTCTCAAAGACATACTTACAAATAAACGTAGACTTGAAGATCCGAAACCCGTGGAATGTAATTCTATTTCCGAAAATAGGTTAGCAAAGAAAGATAAAGATCCCGGAAATTTTTCCATTCCTTGTATTTTGGGGAATCATGTCATCGAAAAAGCTTTTCTAGACTTAGGAGCTAGTGTGAGCTTAATGCCTTTAGCAGTTTGTGAGAGATTAAACTTAGGAGAATTATAACCTACTAAGATGTCACTTCAATTAGCCGATAGATCCGTTAAATACCCTATAGGCATACTTGAAGACGTCCCTATTAGGATAGGTCAGCTGTTTATACCTACTGATTTTGTTGTCATGGACATTAAAGAAGATGACGACATACCAATCCTCCTAGGTAGACCGTTCTTATCGACTGTTGGAGCCGTAATAGATGTTAAAAAAGGGAAACTAACTTTTGAGGTAGGTGACTAGAAGATAGAATTTATACTTTCAAAATTTCTTATGGCACCTGTGATAGGAGATGCTTGTTATGCCTTAGATATCATCGAAGAATGCATTAGGGAATTAGAACAAGAAGAAGAAACTGAATCTATAAAATTTCCATCAACCCTTATTTTGGAAGATGACAATTATAAAAGACCCTACATTGATGATAACCTTCACGAATGTTTATCTCTTACACCGGATCATATGCCTTGCCCTATGAAACCAACCGTAAAACTTAAGGAATTGCCTAAAAACCTGAGATATGAATTTCTCGATGAGGAAATGAACCGTCCAGTTATAGTCAGTGCTACCTTAAACCAAGAAGAAACCAACCAATTGTTATATGTTTTACGTAGGTACCCCTCAGCCTTAGGATATAAGATCTCTGATCTAAAAGGAATAAGCCCATCCGTACGCATGCATCAGATTTTGCTTGAAGAAGATTCAAAACCTTCTAGAGAACACCAACGAAGAATAAATCCTATAATGAGTACTGTAGTTAAGACTGAAGTTCTTAAGTTACTAGAGGCATGTATAATATATCAGATCTTGGACAGTAAATGGGTGAGTCCTGTGCATGTAGTACCTAAAAAGGGAGGCATCACAGTCGTGCAAAACGAGAAGGGCGAACCTGTAGCAAAAAGAACCGATGGAGGTTGGCGTATGTGCATAGATTATAGAAAATTAAAAAAGCAACTAGGAAGGACCATTTCCCATTACCATTCATAGACCAAATGTTGGAGTGCCTAGCCAGACACTCTTACTTTTGTTACCTAGATGGATATTCAGGATTCTTCCAAATACCTATTCACCCCGAAGATCAAGAAAAAACTACCTTTACATGCCCAGTTGGAACTTTTGCCTATAGAAGAATTCCTTTTGGACTCTGTAATGCTCCTGCCACTTTCCAACGCTGCATGATGTCTATCTTTGCAGACTATTTAGATGGAATCATGGAAGTATTTATGGACGATTTCTCAGTTTGTGGATCTAATTTCAAAAATTGTCTTATTGTAAACACCCCAATTTTGCCCTCACCCATTCACACCATGTCTTGTGATCTCTTCATATGCATAATTCACTCATACCATTCTCATATTGCATTTTTACTTCACTGCATTGCTTCTAAGTCATCTGCATCTAGGGTTTGTGATCTGGGCCATCCCTGAGCTATTTGAGCCACTCCAAGGGTCTTCAATAACTCCAAAGGGGTCCATGTATGTTCAAGCATCATATTGTATCCTCACAAAGTCAAGAAAGTCAAAGAATCACAAGAACTGAGAGAGGCATGGAAGCAGAGCCAGGTTTGACTGCACAGATGACCTAGAATTAGGGTTTTGGTTTCAAAGGCCATAACTCCAAATTTTTTTGGTCATTCTTGTTTCTATTGGTCTCTATATGTCATAGGGATCATGCATATCAATTTTCATGAAGAAATTCCATGAGGAAGGCATCTGATCAAGGGTTGACTTCTTGAGCAAGTCAGTGCAAAATCAGGGCATCTGAGGCCCCCAATGACCCAACCAAAGGGTGTTCTTCATCATTTTGAATGTGTATGATCTTTATTTTATCATAGAAGATGTTGGAAGTTCACAAAATTGAAGAATTTCAAGCCATTTGCAAAGTTGCCTTTTTGGGAAAATGACTTATAATGGAAACTTGCCATTTTGGGAAACTTTTTCAAACCTTTCTTTTTGGTTCAAAAATGCTTCAAATGAGAAAACTTTGGTCATAAAAGTTGTAGAATGGATCATTCCCTTTTCAAAAAGTACAAGAACTCATTCTAATTCATTTTGGATCAAAAGTTATGGCTTGTCAAAGTTGGGCAAAATCACATAATTTCAAGTTTGGTACCAAAGAGGCAAAGTTGCAAAACCACTTGCCAAGGCAAAATGAGACCTCAAAGTGACTTCTAATCTTTGTACAAACATAAACCAATGCCTAAAATTCAGAATGCACCAAGAGTTTGTCCATTTTCATGACTTGTGCTTTAAGAAATCATCAAAAGGGGCAAAAAGTCACAAAGTTGCAAAACCTATCACAAACCCTAATCCACTTGCTGCATTGCCTCTAATCCATTTCCATGGTTCTCCCTGATTCAAGCTGTAGCCAAGCCATGCCTTGTACCTTCACTGCCATAGCCCATACCTCTCTTACACCTAGACTTGACAATTTGCAAAATGGCCCATACCAATCCCACAGTGCCACACCAACTATTCTGACCAATCAAGACTTTACAAACACACTTCAAGCAAGCCATTTCATAAGATCTTGGAAGCTGAAACCTCACACAAGCCAGCATTCACCAAAAACCTCCCATATGCATTTTCATTTGAAACACATCACACAAGCATCAAACATCAAAACAAACTCCATAGAACATCTCAGCATGTCTCACTGATCATCCCTGACCCTTCACCTTGCCCTAAAACCCCCTGAAATCAAAACACGATTCTCCCCCCTCACTGAACAGAACTTGATCAATCTCACAAACCAACCATTTTAAACTCCAACCAAGCCTTGCAAACTTCTTATGGGGATCATTGGAGGTGATTGGAAGCAAAGAGCTGGCCAGAAAGTTGCAAACTGAGAAAGCTCAAGCTCAGGTACCTCAAGAACTTTTTTTCCAGAAATGAAAATTTAAGTTCTTAGATTGTTCCTTATGCCTTGCTGATCATCCTGATGTTTTTATTTTTTGAAATGGTTAAGATTTGAGTGTTTACTGTTTGTCTGAAACTTTTGCCATTTTTAAGTTTTGATTCGAATCTTGTTTTGAAGGTCATAGAAATTTGTTTTAAGGGTAGGTTTGGATTCAGGGAGGTTAGAAGGTTTGATCTGGAGCTTTAGAGCTCTAGAAATAACCTAGGGAAGAAGTTGGCCATTTTCAGGTGAGGGGGTCACCGGAGAAGACGATCGGAGCTCTTCTCCGGTGACCTGAGAGTGATTAAATGCTAATTAGGGTTAGGGCACCAGGTTTGAATGTAAGCCATTGGATGTTGTTTCCCGCGCGCGTCTCAAGGGTCAGGATCATGTCATTAATTGTTAATTAGGATTAATTTAGTTAATTAATCAAATTTAGGAAGTTTGCATAATTTTCTATAATTCATTTTTTATTCATTTTTTCTGCATTTAATTTGTACATTTTATTTAAAATAGCAAAAATCATTTAAAAATTATGAAATTTTTTGTCAAAGATTTCATTAATTTTTAAAACCCAAAAATATTTTTATTTTTATTTTTTGCACTGAAAATTATTTTTAAATCATTTAAATGTTTATTTTTAATTAGTTAATGAAAATTAATTAATTAAAAATACATTTAGGTATTTAAAAATTACAAAAAAATTCAAATAGCATTTAAAAACATTTAGAAACATTTCCCAACTCTCAAACCAAATTTCGTTTTTGTTCTTGATGCCTTTTGATCATTTTCATTGGAATTAATTTCATTTTAAGGCATTATTTTGGTTCAAACTTTGAAAAATCCCTCCTGCCTAACCAATGAGAGTTGGATGATGATTCTTTTTGCATTGTACTCTTCATAGCATGTAGTTTATAAGATAAAATTGGTTTGATTTGATCTTGCATTTTCAATTTGTTTAGTAATTTTCTTGATGAGGTACCCCAAAACCCTAGCAATCTTAGGAAATTCATAACTTTCAATAGGTTAAGAGTTGGATCCTCTCCTTTGGGCAGTGAGTTTGTATAGATTTAGGGTATCTTTGATCCCATTTTCAAATTTTTATCATGTCATTTGCTTCTGGTTTTGAATTTTTGCTTTGCATGATGCATGTAACCCTAATTTGTGCTTTCCTTTGCATCCACCTTCCATTTGCTTGCATACCATGACTTGCCATGACATCTTGTGCATCAACATGATTCATAATACATATTAGAATCATGTTTGATCATTTCATATTTCATTTGCCATGTCATATGTCCTTTGCATTCCATAACTTTTCATGTACATTCATGGTTCAATGCATGCTTCATCTGCATCCATTGCCTTATATGATCATTCTCATGTCTTGCCTCATGTTTGTATCATCTCTTAGCATCATTAAAATCATGTGAATGCCTCTGACTTTGGTTTGCATCATGACATTGCATCTCATTTGCATTGCATTTCATTTCTTTCACTAACCTTTCAGGTGGTAAGTTACTTTGAGAAGTGAATTTGCCTTCACTTATTACATTCTCTTTTCATCTCTTTCATACTTCCTTTGCTGAATTTTGTATGTGTATTAGAGTGAGCTTGCTCATTCATGCTTATCTCTTACTTTCTTTTCTTCAAGCAACTTGTCTTCTTAAGTGAAGCAAGTTATTTTTCTTCTCTTTGTTTCTTGCTCCTTTCATCTGCTCCTCTCCTTGGTGGTTCTTTGAAGATCTTTCTCTCTTAATCCACACAAACCCTAGGATCTCCAAGTATGATAACATTTAGGGTTTTTATTAGTCCCCCATTTAGTTTTACCTTTGTGTCATCTTTGAGTCTTCTCTCCTCATCCCATAATCAATGACTAAACCCTAAAGGTTTTAAGGCTTTGTGATTAAGCTTATGCCTGCATCCTTCTATTAGGATGAAGTGTATAACTTTAATCCTAAGTGTTAAACCCTTAATGTGTTTAAATCCTTTAATCAAATCACTTAATAATCACTAAGACATCAAGCTTGTAACTTGGGCCTTGCATTAGGGTTCTAATTCTTCCTTAACTGGTTAAGAAGGACTAACCCTAGTGTTAATGGACAAGTCCCCCTCAAGTTGTCTTACAAATCATAAAATCCATTTCTTCATCTCACCAATAACTAAAATCCACTTTAATAAAGGCTTTGTTTTGTCATGAAGTTAATCCCTAATCATGGATTAAGTTGAGGAGTTTTTCTCAGCTTAAATGTTCTCATCTATTATCCTTCTATTAGGATGGTGTAATGAGTCCATTAAATCCTCGATTATGGCTTAAACTCATTACTTAACAACTAAACAAAAACTCCAAAAAACATCTAAATAAATGCAAGTAGGTTAATGACCTTAATCCTACATCATGGTGATTAAGTGTGAGATGCTGACTTCACACTTAAGGTATTCTCATTACCCCTAATCAGAGGGAGGATGTGATGAGTTTGCTAACCCATTGGTTTAGACTTAAGCTCATTAACTTATGACAAACTTTCAAAAGCAATAAAAGACTGAAAATACCAAAAACAAACAATAATCGTCTCCTTCGGGATTCTTTTCTCACCTCATTCACTCACAAACGAGAACTTGCTTCTTCCGTCTAATGCAAGACAGTTTGCACCTGAGCCAGACAGGTCATACACTTGAGCATAGACAAGAAAGCAGTTCACAAGTCAATTGATCTTCAGTCTCTTTGAGTCGAACTACGGTGTTCTGACTTCCTCATTGCACGAGAGGATACGTAGGCATAACTTAACAGTTATCGAACAAAAGTCTCTGTTTATTCCCCCTCCTTCCAGCAATTATTCTTTAAGCCTCATAATCATGAGCATACTCTTTCCTTGCACTGACACTTCTTTTACTCACTTCACTTTTCTTTGACACTGACACTTGTATTCTTTCCAGCCTTGATACACTCATTGCACTGACACTACCCCTTTAAAACACAAATCTTTTAAGCGTGGATCCCGTCGAGTACGGCGGATAATCTGGGTGCTAATACCTTCCCAGGTTGTAACCAACCCCCTTTCTCAGTCTCTCTGGTTCGCGATCGTCTTATCCATATCTTTCTAGGTCTATGTAGCATTACCTTCCCCCCGGGATAAAAATGCCTAGCTGGCGACTCTTGTCTTTCTGAGTTCACCCTTGTATGTTCTCTTCCCCTTTCGCCGACCGTTCGCGTTTGTACCCCTTCTGACTCGAGGTGTCATTTGGCGGGAGCGACAGCTTGGCGACTCTGCTGGGGACCCTTATACTGTAACCAGGGCTTCTGGTTCTTTTTGTGGGTTCCTCCTAGCGCTTGTTTGATTTGTGTTTACTGGGGTGTTATGTGCTAATTGTGTTTATATAGTTACTTTATTTACTGCTTTATGTACAATTATTTATTGCTTTCTTTACAGCTTTATATATCATACTGTCATACTGTCATCTGGCTGGATCTGGTTTTTTGTTTTGGTGGGTGGGGTTTCATTGAGAGTTTAAGGTCCTATACCTGGGACCTGAGTGACACCTAGGCTAGAGTGGCTCATATTCTTTCCCATTCCATTTCGGTCTGGTGCGGGAATATGAAACACGGTTCAGATGTGGGTTTCTTCTTGAGAACTCTGTGCTACAGATTTCCTATAGTACTAGGGCTATCTGGGAAGCCTGCTAAGTCTGGATGACCTTTATTATGACCTTCAGAAACTGAGGTGAATTAGAGGAGAATCTTTTATGGTTACTGTAAACACTGTACCTCTAGGTTAGAAGTGTTTACACTTCTCATAACTGATCCAAGTCTGAGGATCCTTGTTTTAGAACACCACCTGTGAGGGGGTTGGGTTGTTTACAGGTTTACAGGTACCCTTGGCCACATCATACCCTGTTACTTGTTTTGATTAAGAGTACTCCATTTTGGACAGTTCTTGTGATTTAACCATGGACATGTGACTCTTTATTTGAGTCCCCCACCTTGGTTTCTGAATTTCTGAACCTCCATCTGGACTTCTTGAACATACATGGACTGAATATCAAGACAGTAAATCAGATCCAGCTTGATCACAAACCCTTGCATATCATTTGCATACATCATCATTGCATCATTTGACATTTGTTTATTTGTTTTTCAGGGTATCCATATTATATCTGGCTTGGTTTTGACCCTTTCATCTGCATAGACCCCTGTTCATCAGTTATCTGCTTCAGCTATCTTCATCAGTTGTCTGCTTTAGTTATTTTCATCATCAGCAGCATCAGCCTATCAGTGGCTCATCTCCAGTACCAGTCCTGATCCTCATCAGCACTTGTCTTCATTTCTTCATCAGCAGTTATGGCACCCAGGAAGAGCAACATCTCATACCATTTCTTTGAGCCTGTGCTGACTGGCATCAGGCAGGTCCAGGCACTTATCACTCCAAACCACATCCCTTTATTCAGAGAGCATTATGCAGGCATCCTTGATATGGTTATGGACCTGGACCCTTCTCAGAGGAGTATGATCCACACCTGCCTACAGTTTTATGACCCTCCTTTGAGATGCTTTACTTTCTAGGACTTTCAGTTGGGACCTCTGCTGGAAGAGTTCTCATCATTGATTGGAGTACCTGTTAGAGTTGGTGTCCCCTTCAACCCAGAGATGACTTCTCCCAGCAATGGAGAAGTGGCAAAAGCATTGTACCTAGAGCCTATATTGATTGAGCAGAACATGACAACAAAGGCTGGGATCCCTGGTTTGCACCTAGACTTTCTGACTTCTCAGGCCATCCTGAAGGCCTCTTTGGGGGAATGGAGGGCAGTCTGTGCATTGTTAGCCCTCAGTATATATGGGGTTATACTATTTGCAGATGAGCCCAAGTTTATCAGCAAAAATGCCATTCATCTTTTCCTTCTGAGGAACCCAGTAACCACATTGCTGGGAGATTTCTATTATTCCATTCATCAGAGAAATGAGAAGCAGAGAGGGAAGTTGGTGAGATGATGTGCTCCTCTATTTCACACTTGGCTGCTTAAACATTTACCCAAGACTGATGCCTTCCTGAATCCCCACCAGCAGAAGAATTGGGCTAAGAGACTTATTGATTTGACTTCAGATGATATCAGATGGTGCACCCAGAGCACCAAAGGCAAAGACATAATCACCAGCTGTGGGCAATACCCAAATGTACCTCTGATAGGAGTAAAGGGTTGCATCAACTGCAACCCTTTGCTGTTTAAGAGACAATTGGGCTATGCTTTGGTCCACCCTCCTAGAGTGCAAGACTTGGCTGAAACCCTGTATTGTGAGATAAAACCTAATCTAGCTGTTGTCAGACAAGCATCCTGGGCCTGGGACAACATCCAGACCAAAGGGATGGCCATTCTTGGGAGATGCAATAATGTGGCTCCAGCTCAGTATTATGAATGGTCTCATGCTAGGGCTCAGATTTCTAGGATGCCCTTTACCATTGAGGATGCACCTGGACCATCCACAATACCACCTCCAGCCACTGTCAGCCTGGAAGAATTTGAGAAGCTGAAGGAAAGGAATGAGAATTTGTCTCAAGCTCTAAAGAAAACCCTCTGGGAGAGGAGTGATGGTCGTCTAGACATTGAGAGGTTGGAGAAGCTTAAGGTAGAACATCTGGCCAAGATTGAGAAAGCAGAAGACTACATCAAGAAATCAAAAGCTGGGGAGCAAATATTGAAGAATGCCTGTAAAGAGGCCCAGTTTCAGAAGGCTAGGACTGATCTCTATCTGCAAGAAAGTCAAGCTAGGTGGGTCAGAATCACTGAAGCTCGTACTCAAGAAGATAAGAGAACTCAGGACAGGATTGAGCAGTTGGAGGCCAATGAAAGGAAACAACAGGAAGCTTTGCTGGCAGCCCAGAAGGAGATTTCAGAATTGAAGCTTAGGGCTTGTTTGAAGAGGTCAAAGGACCAAGATAGGCACAAGAGGTTGACCACTGCTATTGCCACCAGAAACCTTCTTATCAGAAACATCACAGAGCATCCGGCTGGTCCTGTAACTGAGGCACTTTTGAAGGAGGTTAAGGAGGATGAGTTTGGATTAGATGTTTGACTTCTTTGCTTATTGTTATTTCCATTTGATGTACTTTTCTTTTATGTTGTATTTTGACCCTTCAAGGGCATGTGTTGTAAAAACAGATTATGTATGATTCACTATTTGTAATATATTTGTTAGTTTGTTTCATTGAGTTTCTCTTTCCTCGAGCAACACCAAAGCATCTTCCTCAGGGTCTGGAAAGGTCAAAACCAAGAGCCAAGCCGGATACCTTGGAAAGCAAATAAGCATATTGCATTGCATACTAACTTTTGTTTTGTTTTGTAGGTTTTGTTTTGTTTGTTTCTAACTCTGTTGTGACTCAGGAATTATTGCTCGCCACCGGGTGTTTCCTCTCAACCGTCCGCACCGGTATCCTACTCGCAACAACCTTCCTAGTATCCAAATGGATCAAGTACAGCAAGATCCGACAGAGGTCAGAACATAGATGGCTAATGAAAGACAGGAGATGAGAAACCAAATGACCCAATTCATGGAAGTAATGAATGGCTTGGCCCAAAGTCAAGAAAGGTTGAGGGCATTGGTAGAAAGACAAACCCCAGAAGAACCCCATCTGGGAACTGGAGGAACAAGTAACAATGAAAGGGGACAACCTCATGTTAATCCACCAGTATATGGGCCTCATCTACATCCGGAAGCTAACATCCCGGGTAATGTGCAAGGAAATACTACTGGAGGAAGAATCTTACAAGAAGACCCCCAAGAGGAGCAGTTTACTGTAATGGGAGCTGGGGATGAAGTCTATGATAGGAGGTTTGATGAAATTGCTGAGAAGTTGAGATCTTTGGAGTCTCAAAATTCCCTAGGTTTTGATGTCATGGATATGGGGTTAGTAGATGGGGTAAGGATTCCCCACAAGTTTAAACCCCCGTGCTTCGAGAAGTACAACGGAACTTCCTGTCCACGAACTCACTTGCAGTCCTTTCTGGGAAGACTTAAAGCATATACAATGGATGAGAAGCTGTGGATGTTTTATTTTGAAGATAGTTTGACTGGGGCTTCCCGGGAATGGTACTCACACTTGACCAGAGACACTATCAAAAGCTGGAAGGACCTAGCTAAAGCCTTCATCAGGCAGTACCAATACAATCTGGACATGGCTCCTAACAGAACCCTTCGGATGGGAATGTCTCAATCCTCCAGGGAAAGCTTTAGGGAATATGCCCAGAGGTGGAGACAGCTTGCTGCTGCTGTCCAGCCTCCCATGTCGGAAAGGGAAATGGCCGACGTGTTTATGAATACCCTGCAAGGAACATATATTGATAGGCTAGCTGCCTTCTCTTCCACCAGCTTCGCAGACGTAGTTATAGCCGGGGAAAGAATTGAAAGCCTTCTAAAGATGGGTAAGATTTCTGACAATGGTGCAAGTTCGTCCAGTAATCCCAGGAAGCCTTTTGTGGGACCTAGAAGAACAGGTGAGACAAATGCCATCCATGCCAACAGGGGCAGACCTCAGTATGTTCACAGATCAGTGGCAGCTGTCACAATTCCAGCTCCAATTCCTCAGCAACCAGCATATCAACCACAACAACAACCACATTATCAACAGCAAGTTCAGTATCCGCCACAAAGAGCCTACAACAACAACAACAACAACAGTCCACAACAAAGACCTTTTCAACAAAGACCATCACAGGCAAACAGGGTGATTGACCCTATCCCTATGCCTTATGCTGCCTTATTGCCACAACTCCTGAAACTCAACTTGGTTGAATTAAGGACATTGGCACCACCAGATCCCTCCAATCTTCCAAGGAACTATGATGTCAACGCCAGATGTGCTTTCCACTCCGATGCACCTGGCCACAATACGGAAAAATGCAGGGCTTTACAAATGAAGGTACAGGATTTGGTGGATTCTAAAGCCCTCAACTTTGCACCCCCTCCAAGTGTCACCAAGAATCCCATGCCCAATCATGGAGGGCCAAGAATTAATGCCATTGAGGAAGACAAGCCATCTTTCTTAATCACCAATGTTGGACAGATTCGGACACCTCTGGTCGAGATTAAAGCTCAGCTCCTAGAATGCCAGATGTTCCCCGGGTGTGAGCTCGGTTGTGGTTATTACAACATTTCGGTCAACGGGTGTGATAACTTGAGAAGCGGCATAGATGGTCTTATCAAAAGTGGTATACTTCAGATCACAACAACAGCGCCTACAAATCCAGCAATCCCTTTGACAACAATTCCTGATTCTCCTACAGCTGCAACAACAATCATTCCGACCATCACTTCAGCAAACCAGATGTCAACAACCATTTCTTCTACAACATCAGCACCCATTTATTCAGCAGGATCTTCTACAACGCCAGCAAAAATTAATAAAGATATCTCGGCAGTCACCATCTACTATGATCCGTCAAATGTTCCTCCAAACAACAACTTTCAACAACAAGTAGTGGCATCTCCTGCCAGATCACCAGTCACCATTTACTACGATCCGCACACCATTTTAGTACCCTCCTCTGCTGCAGTCAGTCCAGTTACTATCACGGTGCCTGGACCAATTCCATATGAAAGCAGTAATGCCATCCCTTGGCATTATGGCTCTGACCTCTACTGCAACGGGGAGAAAATCACTTTGGATTCTTCAACCTCTTCTCCACAAATTGATAATGTTGGGGGAGGCGGAGGCTTCACCAGAAGCGGACGCCTTTTTGCCTCACAAACACAAAGACCTAATGCCGAAGCAGAAGCTGCTGCCAAAGCAAAAGGAATGAGTGTGGTATTTGAAGAGTCGGCTGTCAAAGAAACTCAAAAGACATCTTTTGAGCAAGATGTAGACGAGTTTATGAGAATCATAAAGAGAAGTGATTACAAGGTGGTGGATCAGCTTCACCAAACTCCCTCAAAGATCTCCATATTATCCCTGTTGATGTGTTCTGAAGCTCACAGGAATGCATTACTAAAAGTCTTGCACGCAGCATACGTGCCAGAGGAGATCACTGTTAATCAGCTAGAAACTGTGGTGGCGAATGTCAACACCAGTCATGGACTGGGCTTTACCAATGTTGACTTAACAACTGAGGGACGTAACCACAACAAGGCTTTACACATCACTCTAGAATGTAAGGGTGTTGTTCTATCCCATGTACTGGTGGACACTGGGTCTTCACTCAACGTTCTACCGAAGAAAGCCTTGGTGAAGCTGGAGTATGATGGCTTGGCACTGCGTCCAAGTGATTTGGTGGTAAGAGCTTTTGATGGCTCTAAAAGATCAGTGCTTGGGGAGATTGATCTGCCTGTGATGATTGGCCCGCAGACTTTTAAGATTACCTTCTATGTGATGGACATTCAGCCGGCCTACAATTGTTTGTTGGGTAGACCCTGGATCCATGTCGTTGGCGCTGTTACGTCTACCCTTCACCAGAAGCTGAAATTCGAGTGGGAAGGCCAAATCATCACCATCTGTGGGGAAGAAGACATCTTTGTTAGCCATCTGGCTACATACAAGTACATAGAAATGGATGGAGAGATCCATGAAACCATGAGCCAGGGGTTTGAGGCCCTGAACATTAATGAAGCATCTGCTGTACTGGGAACCTCTATGACGTCTTATCAGCAAGCCAGGAAGGTTGTTGAAGAGGGTACTACCCAAGGCTAGGGCAAGCTGCTGCCCGTGGAGAAGAAGGAGGACAGATTTGGGTTGGGTTACAGACCAACTCAACAAGATCAATCAGAGGCTGCCAAGAAGCCCAGTTTTGTCAGCGGGGGGATGCTCACCCCGGATGCAGTGAACAACTTGGAAGACGAGGATGAAAGCGATCGCAACCTGGAGAGCTGGATACGTCCAAGGATCCCGGGGAGCCAAGTCCTTAACTGGTCTTCCCAGGAAATTATAAGGGTTACTCCTGCAGAGTAATTATTATTTCCTGTATTTTTAAGCATGCATCAAGTCTTGCATCTTGCCCAAGATGTCAAGACTCATTTTGTAATTGGGCCATCTTGTAGTTTTGTGCAAACAGATCAATCAATGAATATCGGACATCTTTTGCAAATGAGTCTTTTTCTTTTCCGCTCACTGTTTTCCATTTTTCTTTTTGTACAAAAATAAAATGGCAATGTTTTCCAAAATGATAACTTTATTTTACTTTTTCTAAACAAAGATTAAAATCGATCACTAAAACGAACAATCTAAACCCTTGCAGAGAGTGCCTTTCAGACTACACCGACAACAGCACATCTATGACTTCATATGACTTTGACAATCCAATCAATCAAGCTGATGAAGGGGTTGAAGAAGATTATGAGCTACCTGAAGAACTAGCCAGGTTGTTAAGGCAAGAGGAGAAGGTTATTACTCCTCACCAGGAGGAGATTGAAGCGGTTAATCTTGGTACAGAAGAAGATGTGAAAGAAGTTAAGATCGGGGCCTGCCTACAAGATCCAATAAAAGAACAACTGATTGACATGCTTCGTGAATATGTGGATGTGTTTGCTTGGTCTTATCAGGATATGCCAGGGTTGGACACCGATATTGTCATCCACAAGCTACCTTTAAAAGAAGACTGCCCACCGGTAAAACAGAAAGTACGTCGTACTCGCCCAGATATGGCAATGAAGATCAAAGAAGAGGTACAAAAGCAGTGGGACGCCGACTTCCTTGCTGTAACTAGCTATCCGCCGTGGGTTGCTAATATTGTACCTATGCCTAAGAAAGACGGCAAAGTGAGAATGTGTATGGACTACCGGGATCTGAATAGAGCCAGCCCGAAAGATGATTTCCCTTTACCTCACATTGATGTATTGGTTGATAATACGTCTCAGTTCTCGGTATTCTCCTTCATGGATGGATTTTCAGGATACAATCAGATCAAGATGTCACCCGAAGACATGGAGTAGACAACTTTCATCACACCCTGGGGCACGTTCTGTTATAAGGTGATGCCATTCGGACTAAAGAACGCTGGTGCAACTTATCAACGGGCTATGGTAACATTATTCCATGACATGATCCACAAATAAATTGAATGTTATGTGGATGACATGATTGCCAAGTCCCTCACAGAAGAAGACCACCTGGTAAATCTGTTGAAATTATTCAAGTGTCTGAGGAAATACCAATTGAAGTTAAACCCCAGCAAGTGCACATTCGGGGTGCGATCCGGTAAGTTGCTGGGATTCATTGTAAGTGAGAAAGGGATTGAAGTTGACCCTGACAAAGTTAAAGCCATTCAAGAAATGCCCGCACCAAAGACTGAAAAAGTAGTTCGGGGGTTCTTAGGCAGATTGAACTACATTTCAAGGTTCATATCTCATCTTACTGCAACCTGTGAACCTTTGTTCAAATTGTTAAGAAAAGAACAAACGGTCAGGTGGAACGAAGACTGCCAGAAGGCTTTTGACAAAATCAAGGAATACTTGTAGGAGCCTCCAATCCTTATGCCTCCAGTTGAAGGAAGACCTCTAATTATGTACTTGACAGTATTAGGAGAGTCAATGGGGTGTGTGTTGGGCCAGCATGACGAGTCTGGTCGAAAAGAGTATGCAATATACTACCTAAGAAAAAGTTTACCGACTGTGAACAACGTTATTCACTGCTCGAGAAAACTTGCTGTGCTTTAGCGTGGGCTGCTCGCCGACTAAGGCAGTATATGTTGACCCACACTACTTTATTGATATCAAAGATGGACCCAATTAAGTACATTTTTGAGAAGCCAGCACTTACCGGGCGGGTTGCAAGATGGCAAATGATCCTCACAGAATATGACATTCAGTACACATCTCAGAAAGCCATCAAAGGCAGTGTATTGTCTGATTATCTTGCTGAGCAACCCATTGATGATTACCAGCCTATGAGATTTGACTTCCCTGATGAAGACATCATGTTCATAAAAGCAAAAGATCATGAAGAGCCTGTTCACACTGAAGGGCCTGACCCAGAAGAAGAATGGACTATGATGTTTGATGGGGTTGTTAATATGAATGGTCGTGGTGTTGGTGCGGTACTCATTACACCTAAGGGAGTTCACATGCCTTTCTCGACAAAACTCACCCTTAACTGCACTAACAACGAAGATGAATACGAAGCCTGTATTATGGGTCTTGAGGAAGCTATTGACCTCAGGATCAAGACTTTGATTGTGTTCGGAGATTCAACTCTGGTAGTTAATCAGACCAATGGAAAATGGTACACACACCAGGATCATCTGATACCTTACAGGGATTATACAAGGAGGTTATTGACTTTCTTTACAACGGTCAAGCTTGAGTATATCCCTCGGGACGAGAATCAATTGGCAGATGCTCTTGCCACCATTTCATCCATAATCAAAGTTCAAGCTGCCAACTTTGTACCTCGGATTTCAATGTCCAGACTTGACAGACCAGCATACGTGTTCTCAGCAGAGGTTGTCAAAGATGATAAACCTTGGTTCCACGACATCAAATGTTTCTTAGAGGATCAAACATACCCACCTGGGGCATCTTCCAATGATAAGAAGACTTTAAGAAGGCTAGCTGGTAGTTTCTTCCTGAATACTGACGGTTCCCTGTACAAGAGAAACTTTGATATGGTACTTCTCAGATGCGTTGATAAGTCAGAAGCATGCTTGTTGATGCACGAGGTGCACGAAGGGTCCTTTGGTACCCACACAGGAGGGCATGCAATGGCTAAAAAGTTGTAAGATCAGGATATTACTGGATCACAATGGATGCCGACTGTTGTGCTTATGCCAGAAAATGTCATAAATGCCAGATTTATGCGGATAAGGTGCATGTGCCTCCCAATCCTCTGAATGTGATGTCTTTACCCTGGCCCTTTGCCATGTGGGGCATTGATATGATTGGCAAGATTGAACCGACTGCTTCAAATGGCCACAGATTCATCCTGGTTGCCATTGACTATTTCACCAAGTGGGTCGAAGCAGCTTCCTAAGCAAATGTTACAAGGCAAGTGGTAGCCCGATTTCTGAAAAGAGACATCATCTGTCGGTATGGAGTGCCCGAGCGAATCATTACTGATAATGGTTCCAACTTAAACAATAAAATGATGGCAGAGCTATGCCGGGACTTCAAGATCCAACACCACAATTCTTCCCCTTACAGGCCAAAGATGAATGGCGCTGTTGAGGCAGCTAATAAGAATATCAAGAAGATTGTGCAGAAGATGGTAGTCACTTATAAGGACTGGCATGAAATGCTACCATTTGCCTTGCATGGGTACCGTACGTCAATCAGAACATCCACTGGGGCAACGCCGTATCAGCTTGTTTATGGTATGGAGGCAGTCCTTCCTGTTGAAGTTGAATTACCCTCCTTACGGGTACTAATGGATGTTAAGCTGAATGAAGCAGAATGGGTCCGATCCCGATACGAACAACTGAATCTGATTGAAGAGAAGCGATTGGCTGCAATCTGTCATGGCCAGCTGTACCAGAAAAGAATGAAGAAAGCCTTCGATCAGAAAGTCAGGCTCCGAGAATACCAAGTAGGGGATCTTGTGTTGAAAAGACTCCTCCCTCCTCATACAGACCACAGGGGCAAGTGGACTCCGAATTACGAAGGGCCATTCGTTGTAAATAAAGTTTTCTCTGGTGGAGCACTGATGCTCAGCACTATGGACGGTGAAGACTTCCTGTCCCCTGTGAATTCAGATGCAGTTAAAAAATACTTCGCATAAAATGACCCGCTGGGCATAAAAACAGAATGTAAGTCCAGGCAAAAATAGGGCATCCCGGCGAGTCAAAAACAGAATAAAAGACTCGGGCAAAAATAAGGGAAAATAAATAAAAATGTACACCCGCTGAGTTGAAAAGCCGCATTGGACAACTCAGGCAAAAATGGGTATCCCGGTGGATTGAAAACCCGAAAGGGCGATCCACGCAAAATCAGGGAATAAGCGAACAACTGCATTCTGAATTCATCTGTATCACTTACAACTTGTTAAGCTTTGAAAGGTTCGAGCGTCGGTCAGAATCAGCCTTCTTCAGAAAGCAAGACGAGAAGAACGTCAAATGTCATACGAGTCATAGCAAAGGGAAGCTCCTTGAAGCGTCATCAACATTGCCAACATCTTTTGTTTCTCAATTTGTAACAATCTCCTCATTTTAGGGGATTTGTTTCTTTGACTGTATCTTGCCGATTCAGGGCATACGAATTAATAAAATCAGATTTTCAGTCATGTTTCCTTTCGTACATTTTATCTTCATTTGCAAAAAAATGTCCGATGTCTTTAGATTACTGATTGCACGAATACAGATGCTTCTTTTCTAAAAGTACGTGCTTGCAGGAAATATATTCACTCCCAGGAGTGCCTAAACTCCTAGGACGAAATCCAATAAGGAATATCTCGGGATGCTTGTACGTTTCTTTGTCTTTTCAGGATTGCAGGCATTCAAAGCACAGCATGGGGCATGACAGCTTCATCCCAGCAAGCTGGCGAATCATTATCTACTCAGCCTTTGCACCGGGGGTGCTTTCTCCCCAGCTGAGTTACCATTTGATTATTTCCTCCTCAGCTAAGTGCAAAAGCCAGGGAACCATCTCCCCACAGAGTATCAGCCTCTATCCAGAGGAGCAACGCCTGGAGATCTCACAACAGGGTGAAGAAAGCTTCTACAAACCCCCAACTGGGTCCCTCATCACCAAGATAGGTCTGTCAGTGACCTATTTTCCCCAAACAGAGTCATATATGTCAGATCCATCAATGATCTCATCCCCAGCTGGGATGTCCACTCCAAGCAGATCAGCCAGAGATCTTCACAGCAATGGGATCCGAATCCCGGATCGGTATCTTTGCATAATCATGGCATTCGCATCATATTCTCCCCGCAGAGCGTAGCATTTCGTCTAATACGGAGCATTACGGCAAAAATCAAACATATTGCATAATCATAAGCCATGTGAGCACTTGCAAAATTTGGCAATTCATCAACGATGTACAGAAAACTCCCCAGATTCCCCTGCAGAGAATCAAAGCACTTTACCTAAAGAAACTGATACCTCCTGACGCCCGTCCGTGTCATATCCCCAGTAGAAAGCCAAAGCGTCCTCTTTGCACTCACAGATACATATTTATACAAATTCCCTGACACCCGTCCGTGTCACCTTCCCCAACATAGCTACCTGAAACATTTTGTAAACCATACACTTGTTTATATTACACTTTTTGACACTCGTCCGTGTCATACTCTCCCCAGCAAGTTAAACACTCATCTGTGTCTCACTCATACCGATACTCGCCCATATCTTGTATATGCCACTTATACCACCTCAGATCCAACACTCGTCAGTGTTCTTTGTTAACCAGTTGGTACTCGTCTGTATCATCATCTTCGAACATGCGTCAGCGTCTGTTTCTACCTGATACTCGTCCGTATCATAGTCTTAAGGATGCTCGTCCGCATCTTTAATCCATACACGTGTCAAACACTTATGTCTTCTTGAATTTAGACACTCGTCTGTGTCTACTATTCCCCAGAAGAGTCCCCACAAAATCAATACTCGTCCGTGTTCTTTGTTAACCAGTTGGTACTCGTCCGCATCATCATCTTCGAACATGCGTTAGAATTTGTTTCTACCTGATACCGGTCCGTATCATAGTCTTAAGGATGCTCGTACGCATCTTTAGTCTATACACAGTACCCAAACACTTATACCTCTCATTTCTTGGATGTAGACACTCGTCCGTGTTTACTTTTCCCCCAGCGAAGTCCTCAGCAAAACTTCCTTTCTATCTGACATTCGTCCTATGTCATGATACCTTCTCGGTAGCCGTACCCCGCCAGGTGATCGTCCTTCACCTTTTTGATGATCGTCCTTCATCACCCCCAGTGGAGTTTCTATTCTTTAAAACCCCTTTTCTATCCGACATTCGTCCTATGTCGTATATTTTCAGCAGCCGTCCCCTGCTAGGTGATCATCCTTCACCTCCTGATGATGGTCCTTCATCATTTTATCTGATGGCCGTCCCCATCGTTGATCTTGTTATCTGACATCCGTCCTATGTCATGGTAATCAACAGAGCAGTCGTACCCTGCTAGGTGATCGTCCTCCACCTCTTGATGATCGTCCCTCATCATGCTTAGTCGATGGCCGTCCCCATTGTCGACCTTGTTACCCGACATTCGTCCTATGTCGAGGTACATTCGGCAGCCGTACCCTGCCCGGTGATCGTCCTTCACCCTAGATGACCGTCCCTCATCTTATCCCCAACAGAGCAGCCGTCCCCTGCTAGGTGATCGTCCTTCACCTTTGATGACCGTACCTCATCACTTCATTTCGCTTACCTATAATCCCCAGAGAGTCTTATAGCTTTACTTGATGGCCGTCCCCATCATAATCTCTTATGTCCCCAGCATGTCGGCCGTCCCCGTCATTGCTCTTTCCCCAGCAGTCGTCCTCTGCTCGACGGTCGTCCTCTGTCGCACGCACTTTATAATTATACTTAATTTTTCTTTTACAATCTATATCCCTTTTCTTCTTCATTCTGTGAGTGCAAATTTTGGACTGTCTTTGGTATTCAACCACAAGTTATCTTGTTTGCCTGTTAAGCCGTTGCTTACATTCTACACAGCTAACTCATGTTTGAATAGGGGCAGCTGTAAACACCCCAATTTTTACCTCACCCATTCACACCATGGCTTGTGATCTCTTCATATGCATAATTCACTCATACCATTCTCATATTGCATTTTTACTTCACTGCATTGCTTCTAAGTCATCTGCATCTAGGGTTTGTGATCTGGGCCATCCCTGAGCTATTTGAGCCACTCCAAGGGTCTTCAATCACTCCAAAGGGGTCCATGTATGTTCAAGCATCATATTGTATCCTCACAAAGTCAAGAAAGACAAATAATCACAAGAACTGAGAGAGGCATGGAAGCAGAGCCAGGTTTGACTGCACAGATGACCTAGAATTAGGGTTTTGGTTTCAAAGGCCATAACTCCAAATTTTTTTGGTCATTCTTGTTTATATTGGTCTCTATATGTCATAGGGATCATGCATATCAATTTTCATGAAGAAATTCCATGAGGAAGGCATCTGATCAAGGGTTGACTTCTTGAGCAAGTCAGTGCAAAATCAGGGCATCTGAGGCCCCCAATGACCCAACCAAAGGGTGTTCTTCATCATTTTGAATGTGTATGATCTTTATTTGATCATAGAAGATGTTGGAAGTTCACAAAATTGAAGAATTTCAAGCCATTTGCAAAGTTGCCTTTTTGGGAAAATGACTTATAATGGAAACTTGCCATTTTGGGAAACTTTTTCAAACCTTTCTTTTTGGTTCAAAAATGCTTCAAATGAGAAAACTTTGGTCATAAAAGTTGTAGAATGGATCATTCCCTTTTCAAAAAGTACAAGAACTCATTCTAATTCATTTTGGATCAAAAGTTATGGCTTGTCAAAGTTGGGCAAAATCACATAATTTCAAGTTTGGTACCAAAGAGGCAAAGTTGCAAAACCACTTGCCAAGGCAAAATGAGACCTCAAAGTGACTTCTAATCTTTGTACAAACATAAACCAATGCCTAAAATTCAGAATGCACCACGAGTTTGTCCATTTTCATGACTTGTGATTGAAGAAATCATCAAAAGGGGCAAAAAGTCACAAAGTTGCAAAACCTATCACAAACCCTAATCCACTTGCTGCATTGCCTCTAATCCATTTCCATGGTTCTCCCTGATTCAAGCGACAGCCAAGCCATGCCTTGTACCTTCACTGCCATATCCCATACCTCTCTTACACCTAGACTTGACAATTTTCAAAATGGCCCATACCAATCCCACAGTGCCACACCAACTATTCTGACCAATCAAGACTTTACAAACACACTTCAAGCAAGCCATTTCATAAGATCTTGGAAGCTGAAACCTCACACAAGCCAACATTCACCAAAAACCTCCCACATGCATTTTCATTCGAAACACATCACACAAGCATCAAACATCAAAACAAACTCCATAGAACATCTCAGCATGTCTCACTGATCATCCCTGACCCTTCACCTTGCCCTAAAACCCCCTGAAATCAAAACACGATTCTCCCCCCTCACTGAACAGAACTTGATCAATCTCACAAACCAACCATTTTAAACTCCAATCAAGCCTTGCAAACTTCTCAGGGGGATCATTGGAGGTGATTGGAAGCAAAGAGCTGGCCAGAAAGTTGCAAACTGAGAAAGCTCAAGCTCAGGTACCTCAAGAACTTTTTTTCCAGAAATGAAAATTTAAGTTCTTAGATTGTTCCTTATGCCTTGCTGATCATCCTAATGTTTTTATTTTTTGAAATGGTTAAGATTTGAGTGTTTACTGTTTGTCTGAAACTTTTGCCATTTTTAAGTTTTGATTCGAATCTTGTTTTGAAGGTCATAGAAATTTGTTTTGAGGGTAGGTTTGGATTCAGGGAGGTTAGAAGGTTTGATCTGGAGCTTTAGAGCTCCAGAAATAACCTAGGGAAGAAGTTGGCCATTTTCAGGTGAGGGGGTCACCGGAGAAGACGACCGGAGCTCTTCTCCGGTGACCTGAGAGTGATTAAATGCTAATTAGGGTTAGGGCACCAGGTTTGAATGTAAGCCACTGGATGTTGTTTCCCATGCGCATCTCAAGGGTCAGGATCATGTCATTAATTGTTAATTAGGATTAATTTAGTTAATTAATCAAATTTAGGAAGTTTGAACTTGGGCCGTAGGATTGCGCGCCAAGTCAAACCTTCCCAGCCCAGATTGCATCTGATCCTTTCATTTTGCATACTTTTCTATAATTCATTTTTTATTCATTTTTTCTGCATTTAATTTGTACATTTTATTTAAAATAGCAAAAATCATTTAAAATTTAAGAAATTTTTTGTCAAAGATTTCATTAATTTTTAAAACCCAAAAATATTTTTATTTTTATTTTTTGCACTGAAAATTATTTTTAAATCATTTAAATGTTTATTTTTAATTAGTTAATGAAAATTCATTAATTAAAAATACATTTAGGTATTTAAAAATCACAAAAAAATTCACATAGCATTTAGAAACATTTAGAAACATTGTCCAACTCTCAAACCAAATTTCTTTTTTGTTCTTGATGCCTTTTGATCATTTTCATTCGAATTAATTTCATTTTAAGGCATTATTTTGGTTCAAACTTTGAAAAATCCCTCCTGCCTAACCAATGAGAGTTGGATGATGATTCTTTTTGCATTGTACTCTTCATAGCATTTAGTTTATAAGATAAAATTGGTTTGATTTGATCTTGCATTTTCAATTTGTTTAGGATTTTTCTTGATGAGGTACCCCAAAACCCTAGCAATCTTAGGAAATTCATAACTTTCACTAGGTTAAGTGTTGGATCCTCTCCTTTGGGCTGTGAGTTTGTATAGGTTTAGGGTATCTTTGATCCCATTTTCAAATTTTTATCATGTCATTTGCTTCTGGTTTTGAATTTTTGCTTTGCATGATGCATGTAACCCTAATTTGTGCTTTCCTTTGCATCCACCTTCCATTTGCTTGCATACCATGACTTGCCATGACATCTTGTGCATCAACATGATTCATAATACATATTAGAATCATGTTTGATCATTGCATCTTTCATTTGCCATGTCATATGTCCTTTGCATTCCATAACTTTTCATGTACATTCATGGTTCAATGCATTCTTCATCTGCATCCATTGCCTTATATGATCATTCTCATGTCTTGCCTCATGTTTGTATCATCTCTTAGCATCATTAACATCATGTGAATGCCTCTGACTTTGGTTTGCATCATGACATTGCATCTCATTTGCATTACATTTCATTTCTTTCACTAACCTTTCAGGTGGTAAGTTACTTTGAGAAGTGAATTTGCCTTCACTTCTCACATTCTCTTTGCATCTCTTTCATACTTCCTTTGCTGCATTTTGTATGTGTATTAGAGTGAGCTTGCTCATTCATGCTCATCTCTTACTTTCTTTTCTTCAAGCAACTTGTCTTCTTAAGTGAAATAAGTTGTTTTGCTTCTCTTTGTTTCTTGCTCCTTTCATCTGCTCCTCTCCTTGGTGGTTCTTTGAAGATCTTTCTCTCTTAAGACACACAAACCCTAGGATCTCCAAGTATTATAACATTTAGGGTTTTGATTAGTCCCCCATTTAGTTTTACCTTTGTGTCATCTTTGAGTCTTCTCTCCTCATCCCATAATCAAGGACTAAACCCTAAAGGTTTTAAGGCTTTGTGATTAAGCTTATGCCTGCATCCTTCTATTAGGATGGAGTGTATAACTTTAATCCTAAGTGTTAAACCCTTAATGTGTTTAAATCCTTTAATCAAATCACTTAGTAATCACTAAGACATCAAGCTTGTAACTTGGGCCTTGAATTAGGGTTCTAATTCTTCCTTAACTGGTTAAGAAGGACTAACCCTAGTGTTAATGGACAAGTCCCCCTCAAGTTGTCTTACAAATCATAAAATCCATTTCTTCATCTCACCAATAACTAAAATCCACTTTAATAAATGCTTTGTTTTGTCATGAAGTTAATCCCTAATCATGGATTAAGTTGAGGAGTTTTTCTCAGCTTAAATGTTCTCATCTATTATCCTTCTATTAGGATGGTATAATGAGTCCATTAAATCCTTGATTATGGCTTAAACTCATTACTTAACAACTAAACAAAAACTCCAAAAAACATCTAAATAAATGCAAGTAGGTTAATGACCTTAATCCTACATCATGGTGATTAAGTGTGAGATGCTGACTTCACACTTAAGGTATTCTCATTACCCCTAATCAGAGGGAGGATGTGATGAGTTTGTTAACCCATAGGTTTAGACTTAAGCTCATTAACTTATGACAAACTTTCAAAAGCAATAAAAGACTGAAAATACCAAAAACAAACAATAATCGTCTCCTTCGGGATTCTTTTCTCACCTCATTCACTCACAAACGAGAACTTGCTTCTTCCGTCTAATGCAAGACAGTTTGCACCTGAGCCAGACAGGTCATACACTTGAGCATAGACAAGCAAGCAGTTCACAAGTCAATTTATCTTCAGTCTCTTTGAGTCGAACTATGGTGTTCTGACTTCCTCATTGCACGAGAGGATACGTAGGCATAACTTAACAGTTATCGAACAAAAGTCTCTGTTTTTCCCCCTCCTTCCAGCAATTATTCTTTAAGCCTCATAATCATGAGCATACTCTTTCCTTGCACTGACACTTCTTTTACTCACTTCACTTTTCTTTGACACTGACACTTGTATTCTTTCCAGCCTTGATACACTCATTGCACTGACACTACCCCTTTAAAACACAAATCTTTTAAGCGTGGATCCCGTCGAGTACGGCGGAAAATCTGGGTGCTAATACCTTCCCAGGTTGTAACCAACCCCCTTTCTCAGTCTCTCTGGTTCGCGATCGTCTTATCCATATCTTTCTAGGTCTATGCAGCATTACCTTCCCCCCGGGATAAAAATGCCTAGCTGGCGACTCTTGTCTTTCTGAGTTCACCCTTGTGTGTTCTCTTCCCCTTTCGCCGATCATTCGCGTTTGTACCCCTTCTGACCCGAGGTGTCATTTGGCGGGAGCGACACTTATCAACCTTGAGAAAATCCTGGAAAGATGTGTGGAGGTAAACCTTGTGCTAAATTGCGAAAAATGTCATTTCATGGTCACCGAAGGGATTGTTTTAGGACATATAGTTTCCGAAAAAGGTATAGAGGTAGATAAAGCCAAACTAGAAACAATTGAAGATGATAACCCAGACCCTCATGAGCATTCTCATAAATCCTTAGCTATAAGTAATGTACCTTGGTATGTAGACTTCGTTAATTATCTAGCCGCTGACATCATACCCCCTGATCTAGACTACCACCGGAAGAAGAAGTTCTACAGTGATGTGAGAAACTTCTATTGGGACGAACCGTTTCTTTTCAAGAGAGGTAAAGATGGCATTTTTCGCCGTTGTGTTCCCGAAGAAGAGGTAAATAATATAATTGAGCATTGTCACTCTGCACCCTATGGTGGACATGCGAGCACATCTAAGACCTACGCCAAGATTCTTCAAGCTGGCCTATTCTGGCCTACTATGTGGCGTGATATCCATGCTTTCATTGTCAAGTGTGACAGATGCCAACGCACAGGAAATATTTCAAGACGTAATGAAATGCCGTTACGAAATATCCAAGAAGTAGAACTCTCCGACGTATGGGGTATAGACTTTATGGGACCGTTCCCACCTTCTTTTGGAAATCAGTACATCTTAGTAGCTGTTGACTACGTGTCTAAATGGATTGAAGCTATCGCCGCACCCACAAACGACACCAGAGTAGTCATCAAATTATTCAAAAACTATATATTTCCCAGGTTTGGAACCCCCCGTTTAGTCATAAGTGATGGAGGATCACACTTCATATCGAGAATATTTGATAAACTTTTAAGCAAGTATGGAGTTAAGCATAGAGTAGCAACACCATACCACCCACAGACCAATGGACAAGTGGAAGTATCTAATAGGGAGATCAAACAAATTCTTGAGAAGACTGTCTCTATATCTAGAAAAGATTGGTCGCAGAAACTTCAAGAAGCATTATGGGCCTATAGAACCGCTTTCAAAACCCCTATAGGAACAACACCTTATCAACTGGTCTATGGAAAATCATGTCACTTACCTTTTGAGTTGGAGCATAAGGCCTATTGGGCCATCAAAACCTTGAATTTGGATTACTTGACTGCTGGTGAGAAACGTATCCTTGATATCCACAAATTAGAAGAGCTCAGACAATCCGCCTACGAAAATGCCATCATATACAAAGAAAGAACAAAAGCTTGGAATGACAAAAGAATCATAAGAAGAGACTTCAAAATAGGCGATCATGTTCTCTTGTTCGATTCTAGGTTACGACTTTTTCCAGGGAAGCTTCTTTGAGATGGACTGGCCCTTTCGAAGTATCTAAGATCCTAAGATCCGGTGCTATTGAAATCAAGAACCAAACATGTAAACCGTTCATCGTCAATGGACATAGGTTTAAGCCCTACGAAGGAGGTGACATCCCAACAACATACACATGTCATACTCTGAGTGATCCACCATATCCTTCCAATGATGTATAAAAATCGGTCGTCGAGCTAATGACGTTAAACAAGCGCTGCATGGGAGGCAACCCATGGTTTTCTTATTTATGTAATTTTTTATTTATTTTTACTTTATTTTAATTTGTTTATTTTATTATTATGTCAGGACTAACGATTGAATGTTTTATGTGCTTTCAGAACTTGTTTGCTAACCTTGTATAGAATGCAGAACCCCAATGACATGCACGTGGCCTTTAGAGACGATGCACAGAGAGAGCGTTACTATGTCCACATGAGACGCCCTATGGCTCCTACCAGGTACCCTGACCATGACTGCATGGATGCCTTGGGGATAGAGCCAAGCGTCAGATTCTTATGCCATCAACTCCAGTGGGACCAGTTTGACGACAGGAACAACACTTATAGGTTCTTGACTCTTGAGTTCCTCAGCTCGTTTCATCATGACCCATGGGCTGGACCCGATGGACTCGCTGTTTTCAGGTTGTTCGGGATTGACTACTCCTTCTCTCACAAAGAGTTTGGTGATTTACTAGGTTTTCAGACTACTCCTGATGCTATTCCAGAGACACCGATGGGGTATTTTATGAGCAGAGAAATGGAAAAGTTTTGGTCTAAAATATCAGGTGGAGGGAGCCAAGATCCTTCCACTCAGTTTTCTCAGGTAATCCACAACCCTGCGTTAAGGTACTTCCAGATGATTCTAGCGCATTCTTTCCTAGGTTTTGCAGATACAGAGACTCTGCTAAGTGAAGAGGAGATTTTCCTACTGTTTTGTGCGACTCAGTCTCGCTCATTTGCTTGTGGCAACTTTCTGTTGAAGGGCCTTGCTAGTGTTGTCAGAGCATCTGTAGGCATCATACATGTTGGTAGGATTGTTACACAGATAGCTACTGCATTGGGTTTGTCTCGCAAATTATTGCACCTCAGGACCTTCTGCTGCTACACCACCCTGGATGTTGACTTTTGTCTCGACAGAGGACTGATGAGGAAGGCTTCTTTTGAGCCCAACATGTTTAGATTACTGATCGACGGTCAAGCGATACATTACTTTACATTACCAGATTCGCTGATGACCAGTGTCCATGATCCTGCAAATTGGAGTTATGCTCTAGAGGGTTATGGAGAGACTGTCGAAGAGCCGAAATCACCTCCCACCGCTGAGTACACTCCTACACCTCTTACTCCCCGAATCACTGTTATGTCTAACAATATGTCTCTGCAGCCGCCTGATCTACAAACTCAGATTTATGAGCTCCGTAAGGAGACTACCCTGCTCAAGCAGGAAGTAGCGGACTTGGAATTAAAGATTCAGGTCTCTGATCTCACTCATGCCTCAGAGGCCGATGCTCTATATCAGGAGATTGAAGAGCTTCAGAGGGAGATAGCTGAGATTCGTGGATCATGCCAGGAGGAGAAGCCTACCACATGATTCATTCTACACTGACGATATTACCCTAGTATTTAATTTCTTTTTTTTCATGCTTTATTTTATTTATCGCATCTCCGGACATATCTTACATTATTGCATCTATTATATTTTCTTTTTTTCATGTACTTTGAATTCATCTTATATATACATATTATGCACTAATGTCGATTTTTCTCTTTTCTTTTTGATTTTTTTAATTATTTTATTTTTGTCGTGCAAAAAAAAATGCAAGCCTCATGCCTTGGAAAAGAGAAGAAAACGCTATCCAGACCCCCTGAAGACCGAAGGTGCAAAGAGGGCCCAAAGGAGGATTTAAAAAAATCCAAGGCCTAGGATTTAGCCTTGTGGCGGGCGCCACAGGCCCATGGCGGGCGCCATGGCGTTCTCCCCTATTTCGGGGCTGAACTCCCATTTTCACCATTTTCATACCTTCCTTCTCCAAAAACCCATTTTTGCAACTTTCAAAAACCTCCTTGAACCCCATTAAAGCTCCCCCATTTCCAAAATACCCATCATCCATAAAACCTATCCAAAATCCATTTTCATTTTCATCCACCACAAACCATAAAAATCAAAACTTTATCATTTCTCTCATAGACCATTTTCTACCATTTTTCACTTCCTAAGGAGCAATCAACAATGGAGTTCAATGGATTTCTTCTTCGTGATGGAAGACCGGGTGATAGGCAAAGGAAAATTATTCAGAGGCTTCAGAGTTGAGAAATTCTCTCGACTAGGTACGTCGATGATAACTGTCTGTATGCTTTGGGTATTTATCATAGTGTTTTTAATTTATTAGATTTTTTAGGCTTGCATAATATTTTCGTTAATTAGGAACCTACCTATGAGAGGCTGACAGTTGAGTTTTTAAGTTCATTGATATACACTGTCAGTCCTAACACTGCTAGCACAGTCGGTACTGTTAATTTTAGACTGTTTGGAATTGAATATGCATTCAGTACCAACGAGCTAGCATGCTTGTTAGGAATCCCTCATAGGGAAGGTGCGATTTGTGAGGCACCTTTGGATGCGGAATGGTCGGCCGAGGTATTTTCCTTCTGGCAAAGGCTTTCAAGTACTTCAATTAATTCTTCTGAAGGGATACTTGCGTCGACCATTCATAACCCGGCCATAAGAGTTTTCAGATATCTTTTGGCATGTACTATTTTTGGCCAGGAGAGTCCAAACAACGTAAATGCTAGAGAACTCCTATTTTTATAAGGATGCCTCACTAGTACCCATATCAATCCGGTCCTGTTTATGCTTGCACACATGGCTTTACTTACTAATAAAACAGGACCGATTGTTTTTGGAGGGCTTGTTACGTCTATTGCACGGGCTCTTGGCCTGAACGATGAGATAGCTACACTTGAACCACTACCTCCTCGCACAATTAATTTAAAATTTCTGAAAGACATGATATTGTGCCGAACGAGGAGAGAAGGTGGTTATGAGTTGATGGTTCATGGGGTAGCTATCCCATATGTTGCTTTACCATGCAGTAGACGTACTGATGTAAGTAATGAAAGGAACTGGACCTATGATCTGAATGCTCCACCTGTTTTGGGCCCACTTCCTCCTAATATTCCTGATGGGAAGGCACATGACACTGATGAAGAGTATGATCGGAGAGAGCAGTCTCCCATACCTCACATGTCCCCCCATCGTCCTTCACAGTCACACACCGCACCATCTTCCTCTAACCCTGTTGCAGGTGCTGCTCCTAGATTCTATGTCACCGAGGAGATGTGGCGTGATATGACAGCTAGAGAGGAAAGGCGAGACGGCCTTCTCTCTACTATTTCACAAAAACTGACGGACAACATGAGCTTCATGCAACAATCGCGATTGGTTTCGGATCGTGCTTATAGCAACGTTTGCCGTACCATGAACGATATCTCATTAGAGCAGAACCCTTAGAGAGAGTTCAACCTCCGACACTACTAGCTTGTAGAGGCTACTCAGGGTTCCATCTTAGGTAACCTTCGAGAGGTCTGGGGTGCTCAGGCTGCCTTATCGGCACGACTCGACCGGAGGGACCAGCATCGTAGTAGATCCCGTCGTTCCAGACCATCACAACAGGACGGCGAGGGCACCAGTGCTCCTCCTCAGTAGTCTTTTTCAGGTTACCCTCCTTATCTTATTTCGAAACATTGGGGACAATGTTCGATTTAAGTGTGGGAGGGGATTTTATTGCTTTCTGTCATTTCCCTTTTTAGTTAATTATTTCCTTTCAGTTATTTCCCTTTTCAGTAAGTTATTTAGTTTAATTTTCTTAGATAATGCATGAGTCTGACGAGTCACCAGTATAGTGTATTTTTAGTACATCCTCATTTTTTCCCATTTCCTTAGCCTTACCAGAATTTTTTTTAAAAAGAAAACAATGTTGTTTCACATGTTTTTTGGGCTTTGAGACAGGTTTAGATTAGGATGTGGTGACTTAGGTCAACTTTTTGAAACATCAGCACCATTTTAGCACCATAGACCTCTTGAATATAGGAATCACTCCTAAACCCCACCAATATGGCCTTTATTATCATTCAAAAAAATTGTCCTAAGTAGTTTATTATAGCAGTCAGCTCCGGCCTAAGCATGCTCTACGTAGGGGGTCGATGAACATAAGTGAATGATCCAGTGCTAATAAAAAAAGAAGAAAAGAAAAAGGCAAACTCTGGGATAGGTGACCCTCACAAAGTCATTTAAACCGAAAAAAGAGAAGAAAAAAAAATTTTCCACAAAAAGAAAAAAATTGCAAGTCACCTATTGTTAGTTGGTTCAGAGGTATCTGGCACTGAACTTGGTAGGGCGGATTACGATCCGATCCTCCGCAACTACAATTAGGTCAAATAAAACAGGTTTACACATGCTTATGTGCCAGAATCACTAACCGGTCACTCTACTATGAAGCATGTACGGATAACGGGCTTAATGTGATTGCGCCTGAATGAAAAGGACACGAAAAGATGAGAAGATAGGCCTAGGTAGTGTGGGATGACATGGAGTGGTTAATATAGGATTGAAGTTTGTGTTTGCGTTACTATGGTACCCTTGGTTCACTTAGTTAGTACCTGTCACTGCATCCTGACTTGAACTTAGAAGCCCTTTAGCCCAAAGACACGTGTTGACACCATATTTTCTTGAGCTTTAATGTTTGCTTGAGGACAAGCAAAGGTTTAAGTGTGGGAGAATTTGATCACACTAAAATTCACCATATTTCTGACTCCGATTTCGCATGCATTCTTAGCTTTTATTGTTATTTTGTTATGTTATTACTTTGTTTTACTTTGTTTTCAGGTTTTTTATGTAATCAGGGCTTGAATCGAGAAAAGGAGCGAAAAAGGAGTGGAAACGGACGAAAACCTAGAAATACAGCGTTTTACACTTACGGCACCCACCGTGGCGGGCGCCATGGGGTCAGCCATGACGTGGCCACGTCTCAAGACCACTCCACAACTGCCAAGACCCATGATCCCCACTCTTCCATTCCCTATCAGTACCATGGCGGGCGCCATAGGCCTGTGGCGGGCGCCACAAGGCAAAAGCAGTTCCCTCCACTTTTTAGTGGAGGGGGCATCCTGGTCTTTTCCCGCATTTAGTTTTCCTATAAATAGGACTTTAGTTTTTCGTTTTTCTTCATCCAAACTTAGATTTCTCTAGGCATATATCAGTTTTAAAGCAGTTACCATTCGACATCGGGGTGTTTATGCAATCGAGTGATCGAGTCTGTAATCTATCTGTGTGATCGAGTTTTGGAGCACTCTGGAGGAAGTTAATCCTACCGCCATTTTAATTCCAGTTTGTATTTTACTTTTCTGCATTGCTTTACTTTTATTTATTTCCCGCACTGCTTTACTTTCTTTATTATCCGCACTCGCACTTTATTTTATTTATTTCCTGCACTCGCTTTACTTTTGTTTATTTTCCGCATTCGCACTAAATTACTTTATTTCCCGCACTCGCACTAAATTACTTTATTTCCCGCACTCGCACTAAATTCATTTACTTTCCGCACTCGCACTAAATTACTTTTATGAAAAATTATAAAAAGAACCTTTACTTTATCATGTCTAACTAATTCCATAAAGGTTAGGATGTAAGGATCGTAATTAAACCAGTAATCCGTATAATTGTTCGTGGATACACTTAAGGGCTATTTTATCTTTCAATTCAAGTAATTGATTTTAACTATTTCAAAAACAGCCAAAAGCACTTTGTCTAGTTCCTTAGGAGTTTTTAGATGAAAAAGAAAATAGATATTAAAACGATTTTCGGACGCGTTATGAAGTTTAGAGTCTGGTTCGTGAGAACCTCTTTTTGCTAAGAAATCCAGGTTAAAATACTTTTCAACTTAGTTAAGATACTATATTTCTTAAAAATAGATTTACTACTCTAACGCAGTACGCACCTTTTTATCCGTGACAATAGGAGGGGTTGATTAAAGAGTACAACTCGGTTCTGAATACGCGAAAGCGACAGTTCCTGTTAAATTAGTTCTTTTCAAAGGAGAAAACATTGCCCATAAGTAGTTCCATTAACAAGTACTGGATTATCCATTGATTACGTGAATTACATTCGAGCCTGTCTTTTATTTATTGTTTAAAATTATTATTTTATTTACCATTGCACCCTTCTTAAAACCCCTATATTTAGTTGCCTTAGATACACACCATAACAACAGGTACGATAGATTGACACTTGGTCTCTGTGGATTCGACAATCTTTTATATTACTCTGACGTGTTCGTACACTTACGAAAAACACGCATCAGTATGTCATTTGTTGGAGAAGATATAACTTTGATCTATTTCGAAACATAATCAACAGTGACGAGTATAAATTTATTTCCAAAATAAGATGGGAATTGTCCCATAAAGTCAATTCCCCAACCATTGAAAACATCCACTTCAAGAATGCCTTTCCGGAGCATCTCATCGAGCCTCAAGATATTACCAGTGCGTTAGCATCAGTCACAATTTAGAATGGCGAGGTGAACATCTTTCCAAAGAGTGGGCCAAAATAGGCCTGATTGAAGGATCTTTGCACAAGTCTTTGAAGTGCTAGCATGTCCACTGTAAGGAGCGGAGTGACAATGGGAAATTATGTTTTCCATTTCTTCTTTTGGGACACATCGACGGTAAATACCATCGGATCCTCACTTGAAAAGAAATGGCATCCCAATAGTATTGTTTTAAATTAAGGAAGAATTTCTTCTTTTGTTGGTATGTGAGATCTGGTGGAAGTACCCCAACAGCTAAATAGTTGACTATGTTAGCGTACCATGGTAGAGTGGTTTTTGCACAAATTTCTTCCACTGTTTCTTCTTGGATTTGTTCATCTAATGTCAAGGAAGATATTTCACTCTCAAGTTAAGCTATAAGACGTTCATCAGGGAAATCATCATTAATAGGTATCGGGTCTGGTTTAATTCCTTTCATACATAATAAGTGGTCTGCTACTACGTTGTTAGTTCCTTTCTTATCCTTGATTTCCAAATCAAACTCTTATAGCAATAAAATCCATCTTAGTAATCTAGGCTTCATGTCTTTTTTACTTAGAAGGTATCTAATGGTTGTGTGATCGGTATATATGATTATCTTAGCTCCTACTAGGTAAGAACGGAATTTATCTAGCGTGAACACGACTGCTAAGAGTTCTTTTTCTATTGTGGCGTAATTCATCTGAGCAGGGTCTAAAGTTCTACTTGCATAGTATATTGCATGAAGTTTCTTATCTTTTCTTTGGCCTAAGATTGCGCCTACAGTGTAATCACTCGCATCATACATAATCTCAAATGGTAATGTCCAATCAAGTGGTTGCCTGATGGGTGCAGTGATGAGGGCTGTTTTGAGTGTTTCAAATTCTTTTAAACAGACTTCTTCATTGACAAACTCATCATGCTTCATTAGTAAACCAGTCAACGACTTAGCGATTTTGGAAAAGTCCTTAATGAATCGTCGGTAAAAACCGGTGTGTCCTAAATAACTTCTTATTTCTTTCACGGTTTTAGGCGGTTGAAGGTCTTTTATTATTTCTATCTTTGCTTTAACTACCTCAATGCCTCTGTTAGATATCACATGTCTGACCATAAAATGGCACTTTTCCCAATTCAATACAAGATTTACTTTTACGCATCTCTCGAATACCATTTCTAAGTTAGATAGACATCCTCCAAATCTTTGTCCACATACAGAGAAGTCATCCATAAACACTTCCATGATGTTGTAGCAGTAAAAACATGTGTGTAAGCTATTAGTTAACTTAACTCAAAGTAAACAAAGTCGCCACCGCTCTTTTATTTTATTCCAAGCGGCAAAGGAAAAAAGAGCGAATAAATCCTAATGAATCTAAAAGAAAAAAGCTAAAAGAAACAAGCAAAGAAACCGGGTAAGGGATAGGTTACAAAATGGGAAGTTTTTACGCACCCAAAATGTCCGTGGTACTCCACGGGAACCCTTTGAAAAATTTATTGCTTTTGATTTGAAAATGTTTGTAAAAGAGAGTGGAGGGATGAGAGAAGAATTATTTTTTAATATTTTTGTGTTTCGAGAGGTTTACCACCTCATGCCTACGTACCCACAAAGTGCAATGCGAGATCAAAACCCCGTAGTTCGTGGTACAAATAGTGAAAAGGGTTGGTTATGATTGATTTAATTAAGTGAAGAAAATTCGTCATTTTCAAGTGGATAGCCTAACAAATCTACCATGAGAATGAGGGCATGGACTCATACATCATTATGGGGAGGGCGCCAACTCGGATAAAATCAACGAGTATGCCACTAAATCCCCACGAATGACAAGAGACTCAATTACGTCAAACTACAACCATGGAGATTGAGAGACTTGCACCAGACTAAAGAATAATGACTCATAATCGGCACCTTTTTAAAGAAAACAAACAAAAGTGCACAAAGGCACAAAACAATTTGAGTGTGTTTGGTTCTTTTTTATTTTTTTGAATTAAAGTCAAAATGATTAAATTCATTGGTTTTTAAAAGAAAAAGTAAAATCCATTTCACAAAAATCAAGGTTTTATTATGAAAGTGATTTAAAGTTTGAAAACAAAGAAGGTTTTGAAAATAGAGAGAAGTTTTGAAAATTTAAGAAGTGGTAAGAGATGAAGGGACTATCCTAAGACTTGATAGTAAAAGCTAAAGTAAGAACAATCAAACCGTATGACGAACATTCTTCGAGACATAAACCACAATAGGACTTCGTCTTCATAAACAAGTGAACCAAATCAAGGCTAAGGTCTTCAATCCATAATAACTCAAGCAAAGGCATGATCCTAAAATCTAAGTCCAAAACTCCAAGTCCAATGCTATGGATAGTAGCCATAGTCCAAGATTAAAGTCACAAATGTTTTAGAGGTTTAATCCTTTATTAATATTTTTGTGTCCAAGTAGACTAAAGAAAAATCAACATAACAATATAGAAACAAGAATATAAACATGATAATATATGATAAAGCATAATAAAGCATAATAAAATAAAAGTAATTAAAGTGCAAGAATCTAAAATATTAGTATTAGTAATAGTATAATAATATTTACAAAATAGTGGTATGGTGAACTTAATCAACCACAACCAAATGAGTAACCAAAAAAGAAAGGCAATCGGATCTGCTTAGTATCTTACACTATAGCGATTAATCAAGGCAAATAGAATCGAAATCAATGAAGTTTGAAAGGAGATTGGGAGACCCAAAGAACCTACGCATCAAACATTCATAAGTCTCGATTCTTAATGCAAAATGATCAAACGCTTTGGGATTACGCGACCAACAAGAGGTCCGGTCCACGAAAGTGAAAGTATCCAATTGGATTTTTAATTCCGAATTCGGGATAAGTTTAGGTCTATGTTAAGAAATCGCCGAGTAATTTATGAAGTAACTATAAATGAGGTCGGACAACACCAATTAAGGTGAACGATTTCAGTGCTAATACATGTTAGAGAAATGATATAATAAATCATTCTACGAAAACATGCCACACTAAAAGAAAAGGTGGTAACGGTCTAATCTTAATTAAGATTTAACATTAATTTATCAAAGGCAACCTATCACGATTCTAAAGTATGGAGAATGATCCAAATAATCATACATCCTTAGATTTGAAATAATGAAGATTAAGCTCTTTGAAAATCAATAATCTTCGAATTAGAGATCTCATCGACCAAAAGAAAAAGAATAAGATGAAGAGAAATATGGATTTAAAAATTATAATCCATAAAAAAATACTAAAAATATTTTAAAAACTCTTTTCAAAAATTATTTTCCAAAATTCAGAAATGGATAAAAAAAATCAGAGAAGAAAACAATTTAATAAAACAAAATAAAGTGGAGTTAAAAAAAATTAAAAGGAAAAAAAATGAAGAAGTAAAAGGAGGTGAGGAGGAGTAATGTATGGTGGTAATAGTTATCGGACTTAAATTGAACTTAAGCCCAAACTAATACACCAATTTTATGAAATAAAAATAAATCAAAAAAAGAAAAAATGGTCTTCTTCTTCTTCCTCAGGAAAGCCTGTAAACACCCCAAATTTGCCCTCACTTTTTATCACACCATGGCTTGTGATCTCTCATTTTTGCATTTACATAAGCATTACATCTCATATTGCATATTTATTGTATCTGCATAGTTCCATTTCATCTGCATCTAGGGTTTGTGATCTGAGCCATCCCAAGTGTTTTGAAGCTTGCCAAGAGGGTCCATGTGTGTTCCATGATCATAATATGTTCCCCAAAGTTCATAAAAGTCAAAGGATCACAAAGAATGGCAAAGGTATGGAGGCAGAGCTAAGGTTTTCCTGCACAGATGACCAAAATTAGGGTTTTGGTTTCAGAGGCCTTAATCCCAACTTTTTTGGTCATTCTTGCTTCTAATGGTCTTAATATGTTATAAGGATAATGTGTACCAAGTTTGATGAGGAAAATCATTGTGGAAGTCATCTGATCATTGGGTAACTTCTTGAGCAAGTAAAGTCAAAATCAGGGCATCTGAGGCCCCCAATAAGGTAACCAAAGGGTCATCATCATCATTTTGAGTCCCTATGATCTTTATTTGATCTTAGAAGTGGTTGGAAGTTCACAAATATTTTCAACCTCCTCTTTCATGACCAAAAATGCTTCAAATGAAAAATTATTGGGCATGAAAGTTGTAGATTAGGTCTTCCCCTTTTCAAAAAGTACTAGAACATGTCTTGATTCATCCTAGAACTCAAGATATGGCCTTTCAAAGTTGGCAAAAATCATATAATTTTAAAGTTCATGCCAAAGAGGATTTTTTGCAAATTCAAGTTTCAAGCCATTTCATGACCTCTAGTTGATTGCTAGGCATCATACAAACATAGTGCAATGCACTTGAACCAAAATTGTGCCTTGGATTGCAAGATTCCTCAAGACATTTTCATGAAATTCACAAAGAGGGAAATTTGCAAAATGCTTTGAAACTCTTCATCCACTTGTGCCAGCTGCATAACTTTGATCCTATGGTTCTCCCCAAATCATGCTGAGGCCAAGACACCCCAAAAGCTAGCTCTGCCATGGCCCATGCTTGAGGTACAAAGTTGTTGACTTTTTTGCAACTTACACAGACCAATCAAACCATGCCTCTGACCAATCAAGACATTACATACAAACATTATGGAGCTCAAAAGTTAACACAAGCAAGCCTGAAACCTCCAAGAACTCAGTATTCACAAAAATCAAAAAAAACTTCTCTTCTTCGATTCTCAAAAACCAGCCATCAAACTTCAAAACAAACTTCACCAATCATCTTCAAATCACTCATAGAACACAAACCATCCACTAAAATGGCCTGAAAGCTCACAAAGCAAGGAAACGATTTCTGGTGCAGCAGAGTTAAATCATCAAAACCAGCCATTGCAAGCTTGTTCCAAGCATCAAAGCATCCTCGGGAAGCCCATTAGAGTTGATTTGTACCAAATAGATGTCCAGAAAGCCCAGAACAAGAAAGCTAAACCTCAGGTATACCTCAAGAACAATTTTTCCAGAACTTTTTTTTTAAGTTACAATATGAATATGTATGCTCCACTGGTCATTGGGATGTAATTTGTTTTGAAAATGGTTGAGAAATGGCCATGTATGCTTGTTCTGAAATTTTGCTCGAAAATTTTGTTTGCTTCGATTCTTGTTTTTGATGCAATATAAATGGATTTTATGCCTGGATTATTGTTTAATGTTGCTTACGGATCATTTCTGGAGATTTTGATGCAATAATTTGAGGTTTGGAGAGAGTTAGGTTTTTGTCTCACCGGAGAAGATGACCGGAACACTGTTCCGGTCACCTGAAAGTACTTAAGGTTTAATTAGGGTTTAGGCTCAATTTGAATGTGGACCTTAGGATCTTGCTTCCCGCGCGTGAATGGAGGGCCCAAATTGCCTCATTAAAGCCCTAATCTGTTTAATTAGGTTAATAAATTAGGATTAATTTAAATTATGCCAGATCAAATCCTGACCACTCAATCACGCGCCAGTCAACTCCCTCCATTTCCATTTGAATCTGGACCCTCAGATGCGTTTACTTTTCATTTAAATCATTTTATTTTCATTTTTTATTCATTTCTTTTGCATATTTTATTTAAAATAGTTTAAAACATCAAAAAAATATGATCTTTTGCATTTCTGATCCAAATATTTTTCTTAACCCAAAAAGGATTTTTATTTTATTTTTTGCATTAAAAAAGTATTTTTAAAATATTTAAATGTTATTTTTAATTAATTAATTAATGGATATTAATTAATTAAAAATGCATTTAGGTTTCTAAAAATCACCAAAAAAATCATGAACCATTCCAATACATTTATAAACATTTTCAAACTCATCATACAAATTTCTTTTTAGGTTTGATCATAATTTCACAATTTTCTTTGAATTAGGGTTCTTAAAAATCACATTTTCTAACCCTAACTTGAAAAATTCATTTCTGCCTAACCATGATGAGTTTGAACTTGATTCTTTTTGCATTGTTTAACATATTGCATGTAGTTTCTAGGTTATTTTTCTCATGAATTTATCTTGCATTTTCAATTTGATTTGCATTTTCCTTTAAGAATCACCCAAAACCCCTAGTAAACTTAGAAAGTCCATAACTTTCAATAGGATTAGCTTCTGACTTTCTCCTTTAGGGTGTAATCTTATATGGGATTAGTGTTTGATTGAGTTTAATTTCCATTTTTTATCATGATGTATGCTTCTGTTTTGGTCATTTGCATCTCATACATTCATAAAACCCTAATTTCTCATGTTTGCATTCATCTTTGCATATCACCATCATGTGAACTTGCCATGACATTTCAAGCATTTGTATGGAATCTTAGACATCTTAAGACATGCTTGAACATTTCTTGATCTTTTCTTCATTCATTTGCTATGTCTTGCATTCATTACATTTCATAAACATCCATGTGTTTTCAAGCTTCTAAACATGCTTTCATTGCATCTCATCTTTGTATGATCATTCATATGCATCTTGTATGACTTTGCATCATCTCATATGCCTTTTGAATTAAATTTTCACTTCTGACTTTGGTCTTCACATCTCATTTCATTTCATTTCCTTTTACTTTATACCTTATGCATTCATTCTAACATTTCAGGTACCTTTGGTAAGTTATCTCGGAGGTGGATTTGCCTTCACCTCCCTCCTATTCTTATCTCATTCATATGCATTCTTACATTTCTTTTAAGTGAATCTAATTCACTTATGTTCCATCCTTCTTACTTTCTTTCTTTCGAGTTACTTATCTTCTTAAGGAAGTAAGTAACTTGTTCTTCTTTCTCCTTCTCTTTTCATTTGCTTCTTCCATTGGTGGCCTTGAAGATATTTCCTTTTAAGCCTTACAAACCATAGGATATCCAAGCATGATAAATTTTAGGGTTGTGTATAGTCCCCCTAGTCTTTTACCTTTGAGTCTCCTTTAGTCTCTCTTCTCATCTCAATAATCAGAGACTAAACTCTTAAAGCTTTAGGACTTTGAATTAGGGTTATGTCTGCATCCTTCTCTTAGGATGGAGTGTATAACATTAATCCTAAGTGATAAACCTTTAATTTTTTTACACCTCTTAATCAAAACACTTAATAATGATCAAGACTTAAGCTTGTAACTTGGGCCTTATATTACGGTTACATCTCTTCCTTATGGTTAAGAGGGACTAACCCTAGTGTTTAATGGACAAGTCCCCCTCAAGTTGTCTTACAAACTTAAAATCTACTTCTTAATCTCATCCCTTAATTAAAATCCATTTAATAAAGGTTTGTTATATAATGAATTTAGTCCCTAACCATGGATTAAGTTGAGGTCTCTTCCTCAGCTTAAGTGTTCTCATCTATTATCCTTCTATTAGGATGGTGTAATGAGTTCACTAATCTGTGATTAGAGATTAAACTCATTATTTAACACTAAACAAACACCAAAAACAATAACAAGACTGAAAACACAAAAGCAAACAATAATCGTCTCCTTCGTGATTCTTTTTTCATCACACTCATTCTACAAAAAAACTTGCTTCTTCCGTCTAATGCAAGACAGTTAGCACTCGAGCCAGACGAGTCATACACTTGAGCATAGACAAGAAAGCAGTTCATAGTCAATTTAATTTTAGTCTCTTTGAGTCCAACTACAGTGTTCTGACTTCCTCATTGCACTCGAGGATACATAGGCATAACTTAACGGTTATCGAACAAAAGTCTCTTTGTCATCCCCCTCTTTCAGCATCCTTTTCTAAGCCTCATTTCCTGAGCAATTCACCTTTTGCACTGACACATGTACATTCATCCTTGACTTTTGCACACAGATAACACATGCACTTACCCCCTTTAACACAATCTTGTAAGCGTGGATCCCGTCGAGTAAGACGGATAATCTGGGTGCTAATACCTTCCCAGGTTGTAATCAACCCCCTTTCTCAGTTTCTCTGGTTCGGAACCGTCTTATCCATCTCTTTCTAGGTTTATGCAGCATTACCTTTCCTTCGGGATAAAAATGCCTAGCTGGCGACTCTATTCAATCCATTCATTTTCTCTTTCACCGACCGTTCGCGCTTGTACCGGGATGTTAATCTTTGGGAGCGACAAAGCCATGAGTTACAGTAACAAAACACCACCACCTTCAATTTTGAACTACTAAAAAATCAGAGCGACGAAGCTCAAACCATATACCATTGCTGTAACACCCCATTTTCTACCCACGAATTATAACAACAAAATCAGAGTCGTAAAATTTTCTACAAACGGGATATTACATATTCAACTTTAACAATTTTCCAAATGTTAAGGAAATTATAACAAATACGTAACACTTTTTCTTAATTCGACAAAACAATGTCATTCACTCCAATAGTTCAACTTCATAAAATCTTACGCAGCGGATTCATAAAATAATTCTTAGCATCTTTAAGCAACATAATAACGACTTAACATAAGGAGTAAACAACCATAAATCCTTCAGACAATTAAAATTCAGCAATAATTAAATGATCAACAAAGCAGACACGCGACAATCCACCCCGAGTGCTACGTATCAGAGCGACTGACCACCGACTCGACCAACGGTAACCGGCTACTTCTCAGGATTACCTACACGTTGTCACATAAGGACAACATTCAACATAAGGGGTGAGTTACAATTATTATAATTAGTATATGAAAAACAATACAGCGAATAAAGATAGTAACAAACACCACTTCACAAATTAAATCTAATATCAACACAATAAATCAACAAGTATGCAACTTTAATGAGACTCGACTGGTTATGCATGTGGTACCATTCGGAGTAAAACTCCCGACTTAAAATTTGCCAATTTAACGAGGCATCAAGGCATAAGCCTTCAACTTTCAACTTTTTGCCAATCCAGGCCAACGTGGTGTGAGCAACGGCTCCGACAAAAATGCATATGAATGTATATGACATATAGGATTTCACACGCATGCAACATAGCCACATGAACGATACATATCAACTTAATACGACATAAGCAACTCAGAAATCAACTTTGGCATAAAAGCCTCTGATATAGTTACTTAAGAACTATCCCATAATTCGGAACAAAATGCAACTCAGCTGTACTCGAAACAATATTTAGCAACATAATTTCCAGCAAAACACTCATTAAAATCAACTATTAAATTACTCGACTTAACTCGACGACTTTCGTTAAATTCTGGGTATCTACATTTTCCGCCTAATTCGGCTAAACCGACTAATTCAATACTATTTTCTACTTTCTGCAATTAATATGACTTTGTTACGACACTGGAATTTTCCTAAATCTCGTTAAACTCATCCGAATTAGAAATTCGCTTACTGCTACTGTTACTGTCAATTTTATGAACCTGCATTCTTCTATTTAAAACCATAACACAGTGTCATTTTTAGAACAAGTCCCTTACTGTTTGTATTATAGTAATTAAAATGCCCAGCTTAATTACTATTTTTATTACTAATTAAATTCACTAATTCGTGAATTATAATTTATCTAAATCTTAGACTTAAAATTACTAATATTAACTGGTTGAATTAGTTTACTAGTATTTAATTAAGTGTATGAATAATTATAGAACACTATTAAAATCCAACTAGTTATTTTCATTTCCAAAAGTTAATATGTGGCAATATGCTATTGCATTCCCCCCCTTGTGTGTGATGGCCTGCGCCATCTTCTCCTTGTGGAGGAGTGGCCTGCGCCACTATGGGGTCCCCACCATCCCCAACGTGCGCCGTGAAAGATTCCCTAGGTGTGGCATGCGCCACACCCCTCAAATGGGCTCTGTGGCCTGCGCCACACCATTACTTTTTTTTATTATTATTATTTTTTTAATTTTCACTCTCTTCCTCGTTGTTCATAACTTGAAATTTATTTATTTATAGTATCGAACTTCAACCAAATAACAGCAACATCACTCACTTATAAATCCATTCAAAAATTAGAATTCGAACAACTATTCACAAAATCAACAATTTTCTATCGAAATCATATGAATTTCTACACGGCATCAAGAACATCAATTAAATATTTCGACTTAACTACCCGATTCCCGGATTGGAATTCATACCCGATTATATTAATCGAACCCACCCTTACCTTAGATTGGATTGAAGGTTGCTCTTACGGTCGGATTCCGGAATTTGTTTCTGATTCTCTCACGTTGCAGCAGTTCCACTTTCCTCTTTCCTTTCCTTCTTTTTCTAACTTCCCCCTTCTGTTTCTTATTCTTTCTTATAACTTATTTTATTTTTATTTTAATAAACTAATAACTATTATAATTACTAATGGGCCTAGCATAACACCCCTTTATTTTACTAATTCAAACATGTTTTCAAGCCCACTAATTAAATAACACAACAACTATTATAATTAATTATAATAATATTTTTCGACTTTCGACTAAATTTCCGACTTATCGATTAATTTACTACAACATTAAATATTCCTACTAACCAAAATAATTACCTAAATATTAAAATAATAAATAATTATTTGGGCGTTACAATTGCGATCGTGAGACGAAGAGGATTTCAAATATGTAATTATAATTAACAGAAGATGCAAGAGTAGAGAGAAATAAAGCTCCGAATAACCAACGAAAATTTCCAACTACCTTCAAAAATTAAAGCAAGACTCTTCTTCAACTTCTAATCTCTTCCTCTTGTTGTTTTATGAAGAATTCCACTTTTAAAAACGATTTTTGATGAAGATTTAAAGAATTGATTGAAGCTTTGGTTATGGAGTTTTTTTTGGAGTTTTTTTTAATTGGGAGGTGTTTTTGTAGGGGTCCAGGAGGCTCTCAAAGCTTGAGAATTGAATGAATAATGAGCTATTTATAGAATTTTGGAGTGAAATTTGAATCCAATTTTTTCATCCCGTTTTGATCATTTTTCCGCGTTTTGAAAGCTTCATTTAGCATGTTGCTTGCGTCTACAACTGCATGTGTTTTGGTGCATGAGGGTGCGTGATGTGTGCTGTTAGTTTTACCTGCATTTTGTGGCCAATAATTATGCGTTTTGATACTGGATAATGCACTGAGGCTTGTGTGAAAAAGATGGAAAAGTTGACTTGGAAACGTGGCTTGGTATGGATGGCTGATGGAAGAAGTCACGTGGTGGATTTGGAGTTGATGAAGTGATATAATAACCTGATGATATTTATTCCATGCGCTGAAGCTATAACAACTCATAATTTTTTTTCTTTATTTTTATTAATTGGTAAGAAATATAGGAAGACATGGACCTTAAAATAAACGGGCTTATGGTATTTTTGTGTGTGTGTATATTTTGTGGTAAAAGAAAATATAAAATTGAATAATAATAATAATAATAATAGAAAAAAATGATGGAATTATATAAAATGGATACTATTTTTTTTTACGTGATAATTGAAATATTGGAATTGTAAAAAAATGGATAAAAGTGTGGATAAAAAAATATAGAATTATGAATTTGTTTAAAATGGATATGGATTTAAATTGAAAATTGATTGAATATGAATAATTTGGATATTGGATGAGAATTAAAAAAAATGGAGAAAGAAAATGATAATAGAATTTCTAGAGATATGGATAATGAAAAATAGAAGTAATTGGATATTGGAAAATAGGTGAAAATGAGAATGGTCTTAAATGATGAAATTGAAAAATTGAAATATGGAGAATGATTAGATATAGATGGATAGAAAATAATTGGATAATGAGAATATGGACATAGTAAAAAATGGTGACTAAAAATGTATGAATCGGATAATGAACGAAATGATGATTTTTATTTTATTTTAAGCCCAGAACCAAAATTTGAATTTTCCACACACATGATGAATGAAACCAACCCCAAGCCACTGAATAATTCGCAACCACAACAACAACCATAAACTTTTAATTTTCTGAATCTTTCCAAATATATCTGAATCAATATCTGGAAAATAAATCCACAGATGAACCACTGATGAAATGATGACCACTCAATTAAGATAATCTGGACCAAACTTCTCGTGAATCACAACTCAATAAACCAGAAAATTTTCGCACACAACACAACTTAACATTGAATAGACGTTTCTTGAGAAATAACCACCGACACAAATAATTTGCAGTTGAAATAATCTCCTGATAGTTTGACCAAGATTAGGTCAAACTTCCATCTGAATCAGATCATAACTAAACAACCACATTTGAATTGAATATATTGTCGGCCTTTGAAAATCCTGCAACTCCTGAAAGCACAAAGAAAAAGAAGAAGAAGCAAATAACAACATATTTTTGGATTTTGGTTAGTGATAAATAAACATAAACAAATATAAAGCAAATAAAAAAAAGCAATGGTGATCCCCTGTGAGGCATAAACCTACACCCGAGAAGAACCAAGAAACTAGTGCGATCTTGTTTGTATGCGAAATGCAGATGAAATGCGGAGAAATCTTAGGGCAAAAATTAGGGTGTTACAGCTTACCCTATTTAAGTTTCTTCAATCTGGAGATATGAAGATTGACATCTTCGTCTCTACTAGATGAGAGAGACTTAAATATAGAAAAACCCAATTTTTGTCCTAAGAGACCATGATATGATATGAATATGATAGGAAAACCAAAGATCTCTGTGGGGAGAATACGGCCACCAGAGGAAAGCAAAAGCTTGTGGACATAGAAGAAAATCCCATTGGGAAAAAACAATAGACAACAAAAGAGTTTTCCAGGAATCCCATTGGGAAAAAACATTAGACAACAAACAATAGACAACAAAAGAAACCTTCTCATACTCAACAAAAGAGTTCAAATCCATAATAAATGGAAGGAAATATTACCCACTACCAGACAAGTGATAGCTTAATTCCAAAGTAATCGATCAAAAGGAGGAGAAATATTACCCACTATCAAACAAGTGATAGCTTAAAAAGGTAACTAACCGAAGATAATGAGACATATTACCTAACTATCAACCAAATTGATAGCTAAAAAAAGGTAATAAACTTAGAGGGAAAGATTACCAATTATCACACAATTGATAACCCAATAAGGTATCTAACCAAAGATAGCAAGACATATTACCTAACTATCAACCAAATTGATAGCTCAACAAAGGTAATAAGCTAAGAAGGAAATATTACCAATTATCACGCAAGTGATAACCCAACAAGGTAACTAACCAAAGATAACAAGACATATTACCTAACTATCAACCAAATTGATAGCTCAATAAAGGTAATAAGCTAAGAAGGAAAGATTACCAATTACCACACAAGGGATAACTCAACAAGGAATCTAACCAAAATATATTACCTAACTATCAACCAAGTGATAGCTCAAAAAAGGTAATGAGCCCAGAAGGAAAGACTACCAATTATCACGCAAGTGGTAACTCAACAAGGCAACTAACCAAAATATAATACCTAACTATCAACCTAATTGATAGCTCAGCAAAGGTAATAAGCTAAGAAGGAAAGATTACCAATTATCATGCAAGTGATAACCCAACAAGGTAACTAGAAAAAATTCAATCCAAGAACAAGTTGGAGAGAAACGATCAAACAAGACTCATCCCGAGGAGGAAATATCTCAACTAGGGTAAACTCCATCCAGATAATGAACTGGAAAGGAAACTGAATCAAAATCATCCACGAGAAACAAACTCAGTGGGGAACTAGAAAGGATAAACACTTTCTTCTTAATGGTCTACACTCTAAACTTGAGAGGAGACAACACACACACACATTGTTGGAAAAATTCACACCAAAGAGCGGGGAACAATGATAAATCAAAAATGCAAAAATGCAAACATATGATGTTATGCATAAAGAGAATGCATGAATATGCTGACAAAACAAACATAAAGATGAGAAACATGTGACATAAACACCACAACAACCGGATACTCGGTTAATCCCAAAGCAAAAATGCTGGGAACCATGCTAGAGATTCAACTTGAAATCATGCAGGGGAACATCAAAATCCATAAAAGGAATAAAATACTACTACAAGGCTCAACTCATAATGAGTAAATATCTACTATGGATTCAATCCAAAAAGCAATCTTCAATAATCCATTAAGGATAACATCATTATTTCCATTCTTAGAGAATAACATATCGGAGATACAACAACACAAAATCCTCCACTCTTTGGGCAAATAGGGAAATGTCCCTATTAAACTCTAATGGGGACAAATGTCTTCACAATTCTTTTCAGGGAAACAAGATAAAAATCTACCAATGATGCAAATAAAGCATAGCCTACTGGAGTATCAAACATCAAGCATCAACTATGCATAGGGATACCACCCTGCTGAGGAAAGGTAATAATCTTTCGGGGATGGGGAAAATCTTCCACAATCCTTGCTAGGGACATAAGTATTCTTGTTAAGAATCAAACTCATCAGAAATAACCATCATATCATTCCTTCTCTGCTTGGAGAAAGGGTACAATATTCATTGAGGATCAAATAGGAACCTACTAGAAACTATCACACGCAGACCTACTGGGGATCTGTGGGAAAGATCTATGGAGATCATTCATCACTGAAAATTTTGGAATTGCTGACCCACATGGGGATACCAGAAGTTAACATCATAGACAAAGTATAGTTACGAGGGATTTTAAATCAATATCCACCATCAGGTGAAATAAAACCTCTAAAATGACTACTATATCAATACTTCTGATAGGGGATATAACCAAATCAAGTGAGGAACAAAGACTCGGCTGAGGATTCCCAATGCTTCTCAAGTCAAAGATATTTTGTTGAGGATGAAATCAAAACTCAATTGGGGATACTCATGTGACATGAATATCGCCTCTAACAACTCTTCTGGGGAAGCAATTGGAACTCAATTAGGAACGCTCATACAACAAACAATACCCACCCCTACTTGCTATTGGGAAGCAAGACATCACTAATATCAAAATTCCAGGACTACTCAGGAATTTCGTTGAAACACAACCGGATCAAACCCTGCTTTGGGAGAGTCAAGTTACACACATCAAGACTTTCCCATTCTTGACATAGCTCATGTACCAAACCACTTGGTCTAAAAAGGATTTTACACCGAGAGGAAACTTTGTACCATAAAGACTTGAGATAACATGCCCTAGTATGTTCAAATTCTTAGAGGGATTCAACGAATCTCGACGTAACTGCCCCAAATTAACCGAATTTGGAAAATTTGACCAAAAACGTCTTCAACCTTTGCCCCAGGTGAAATCATTATCTTGGAAAAAAACTTGCTCATACTCAACAAAGTCTTCAAGAAACATGCCCATTGTAGCTGTAAAATCATGAGTGTAAGCTATTACTTAACTTAACTCAAAGTAAGCAGAGTCGCCACCGTGCTTTTATTTTATTCCAAGAGGAAAAGGAAAAAAGAGCGAATAAATCCTAATGAATCTAAAAGCAAAAAAAACTAAAGAAACACAACAGAGAAACAGGTAAGGGGATAGGTTATACAATGGGAAGGTTTTACGCACCCAAAATGTTCGTGGTACTCCACGGGAGCCCTTTGAAAAATTGACTGCTTTTGGTTTGAAAAGGTTTATTAAATGAGAGTGGAGGGATGAGAAAAGAATTATTTTTTAAATATTTTTGTGTTTGGAGAGGTTTACCACCTCATGCCTACGTACCCACAAAGTGTAATGCGAGATCAAAACCCCGTAGTTCGTGGTACAAATAGTGAAAATGGTTGGTTGTCATTGATTTTATTAAGTGAAGAGAATTTATCATCTTCAAGTGGATGGCCAAACAAAATACCATAAGAATGAAGGCATGGACTCATACATCATTATGGGGAGGGCGCCAACTCGGATAAAATCAACGAGTATGCCACTAAGCCCCCACGAATGACAAGAGACTCAATTACATCAAACTACAACCATGGAGATTGAAAGACTTGCACCCGACTAAAGAATAATGACTCATAATCGGCACTCTTTTAAAGAAAATAAACAAAAGTGCACAAAGGCACAAAACAACTTGAATGAGTTAGATTCTTTTATTTTTTGAATTAAGGTCAATATGGTTAGATTCATTGGTTTTAAAAGAAAATAAAAAGGGTAAAAGTCCACTTGACAAAGTCAAGGTTTTGTTTATTAAAGAGGTAGTGATTTAAAAAAAATGAATCCTTTGAAAAAGGGAGAAGATTTTGAAAATTAAAGAAAGGGGAGGAGATGAAAGGACTATCCTAAAAAGGAAAATAAGGAGATAAGGGAAGAAAGATCTAACCAAACTTGATGATACTTCACATTATGAGCATAAGAGTTTCATCCTTATAAGCTAGCAAATGGTCAAATAAAGGCAAGTTGCAACTTCATGAAGGTCAAGGAAAATGAAATGTATCCCAAGAATCTAAGTCCAAATCTTCATCCCAAAGCCAAGGATAGTAACCGATAGTCCACAAATTAAAGTCACAAGTTTTTTTAGAGGTTTAATCCTTTATGAATGTTTTTGTGTCCAAATGGACAAATGGAAAATCAACAACAAAATAAGAGAAAATAATAAACATGATAATGGATGAATAAAATATAATAAAGCAAAATAAAATAAAAACAATAAAAGTGCGAGAAATTAAATATTAGTAGCAAAAGCAATTAAGGTGCAAGAATCTAAAATATTAATAATAATAATAGTATAATAATATTTACATAAGAGTGGTATGGTGAACTTAATCAACCACAACCAAAAGAGTAACCAAAATCGAAAGGCAACCAAATCCGCTTAGCATCTTACACTATAGTGATTAATCAAGGAAAATTGAACTGAATTCAATGAATTTTGAAAGGCGATTGGGAGACCCAAAGCACCTACGCATCAAACATTCATAAGTCTCGATTCTTAATGCAATATGATTAACCACATTGAGATTATGCGACCAACAAGAGGTCCGGTCCACGAAAGTGAAAGTACCCAATTAGATTTTTATTCCGAATTAGGGACAAATTTAGGTCCATGTTAAGCAATCGCCGAGTAATTTATGAAGTAATTACCCTACAAATGAGGTCGGCCACCACGAATTAAGGTGCATAATGTTAGTGCTAATGCATGCGAGATAAACGATATGTAAATCGCCATCCGGATGCAATACCGCACAAAACTAAAGGTGAATACAAAATTGAGCCACACTTATGGTATTCTTCCATCCTTAAGTTCAATCACTCATCTTGGTGGATTCAAGCATGAAAATGTATCACTAACGCAAAGTACCTTAAATGAATTGAATAATCCACTTAAAGGTAGCTTTGAATTAATGAACATTAACTACTCTAATGTACACCCAAAGTTCATTGAAATTAAGGAGAAATCACTCCCAGAAGTGCTTCCAAGGGTAAAAATAAAAAGGAGGAAGAAGAAGAAGAAGAGGAACCAAAAAGGGGCTTAAAACAAGCCAAAAACACCATTCTGACTTGCGTTAACCGGTTAACCGAATGGGTTAACTGGTTAACGTAAGCAAAATCTGTGTAGTTTTAAAAATGGTTAACCGGTTAACCAATTTACGCTGTAAATGGTTAACCGGTTAACGCTGTACCAAAAGCAGAAAAATGCAGAAAATTCAGCATGATCCATTTTAAAACCTTTTTACAAACATTTGATGATCATGATCTGAATTTGCACGAATTTTAAAACCAAAATATAGTGGAATCCCTACAATCAAATATCAAATAAAGATCCAAAGGATCTAGAAACAAAGGCACCAAAGATCTATATCTTGAATGTTGATGGTGAATATGGGTTTATGGAACGAGATGAATTACCAAAAGCACTTCTTCAAATTGGACCAAATCAAGCTAGATCTACTAAAATTAATGAACAAGAGAGAAATGGATGAAGGTTTAGCTCAAGTTAGTCAAGAACTCAAAGTGAATTCTTGATAACTTCAAAAAGAGGAAAAGAGCTTTAGTGAGATTTTTTGTTTTGGGAGAATGTTTTGCAAGAGGTTTTTTGGCTCTCAAAAGCTTGGTGAATGAATGAAATTATGGTCCTATTTAAAGAATTTAGGTATTGGAATTTGGTGGAATGGAGCTTGCTTTGGTAATTAAAATTAGGCTTGGTAACTGCACATTTGGTGGGAAATGGAAAAAAGTGGTGATTAGTGAGGGTTTATGGTAGGAAATGATCAAAGTGATGTAGAGAAATCAGAAATCAGAAACCAATGGATCTAGAATATTCCAATTATATTAATGATCTAAGGGTGCTAAATTTGAATAAAATATTCAAATTTTGCACTGGTTAACCGGTTAACGTATATGGTTAACCGGTTAACCAAGCCAAAATTTGAATATTTTCTTCAAATGTGGTTGCTTGGTTGTTGTGGCCCGATTCTTTTTGTACGCCGAAGAAGGCATGGAGATAAACACATGAACCTTGGAAATCCTTGAATAAATCAATTAACTTGGGAAATCCTTGATCAGATAAATTTGAATTATTTGCGGATCAACTTCGACTTTTGTCTGTGAAATTTTACTCGAGCTGCATGACTGCTATTTTTGGCATTTTCAATGGTTCCTCTTCCTGAAAAAGGTTAGTGAAAGAAAACAAAATATTTTTGGATTTTGATTAATGGTTAGTAAACATAATCAAATAAAGTAATTAAAGACAACAGTGATCCCCTATGAGGCATAAACCTAACCCGAGAAGAACCGACCAACTAGTGAAATCTTGTTTGTATGCAAGATGCAGATGAAAATGCGAAGAAAACTTAGGGCAAAATTAGGGTGCTACACCCATGGATATGGTCATTCTTTAGATAAATTGCCAATCACTCATCAGAGTTTCAGGCCTCAAAAGATTAAACTCATCATTGATGCTCATATGTAATCTTTAGATGTCAAACAAATGTATGCAAGCAGAAAATGTTAATTCTGAGAATGATAATTCTAATGCAACACATATGTTTATCTTGAAGTTTTTATTGAAAATATGTCGCAAAACATTGTGAGCGAATCACTAGTTTGGATACGACATTGATTTTTGAATGCATATGCAATACCAACAAAGATCTTTTAGGCACAACTCATCGGAGTTAGGAACGCTATCTCATTGAAGTATACTTTCAAAACAAACCCTGCTTCAATTGGGTGTTTTGAGGGTTATAACTTGGTCTGGTTCACGGTTTTAAGAAAAAAAAGATTTTTAGGCTAAAATGTTTGTTGGTGCCCACCCAATCTCCATGATGTCCTTCAGTCCTATATTCAGCTAATTTAACACAAAGTTTCATATCTCAAAAGGATTAAACTAATGGTTTAAGAACCCATGAGGTTTCTAGTTTAAGATCCAATGAGAATTTTCAGGGAATAACAGTCAACCTGTCGGCTTTTGACTTGGTAGTCACATAGATTTGTTCTCTTGATGAGGATTTTTCCTTGTGATCCTTTTCTTTTCGCTTTTCGCGATTCTCATTCTTTTATTCTCCCTAACTTTTTCCTGGACAATTTTTTTAATTTTTGATGTCCAGCGGGATGCCCCGATTTTTTGCCTAAGTCATTTATTTTCAACTTCTTTTCTTTTTCCGACTTAGCGGGCTTATCTTTTCTTTTTCTTTCTATCCTATTTTTTAATAAATCATGTGACATTGGTTTACTTCACCTTGTTTAAAAAGGTTGTGTTTGTCTCCTTCCTTCATGGATGAGGATAACCATTGTGGTTTTCCTTTAGACGCCCATTCCTTTTGAAATTTGGGCACTTTGGTCAAATTAACTGAAAAGTACCCAACCCCGAGGTTAAATGTGAGGGTTTTTTTGATTTAGAAAAAAACTCCTACTTCAAGGCTCAAAGGGGTTAACAAGGGATTATCTTACTTATATCTCTGGTGTTTGGGAATTCGAAACAATACCTTACATCATCAGCATGGGTCTTATTCAAAATCACACAACCAAAAATTATTCGTTTTTACTTCATCATCCTCCCTCCATGAGTTTTGACAAGAAGTTGGTATTGCAATGTAGAAAACAAATTAAATGAGCGAAAGCGAATGGATCACTTCAAGATAAACATACTCATAACATTATGATTAATATTCAAAACAAACAAGTTCTTACATGCAAACAAAGCATTAACAATCATGAAAGATTACAAATAAGATTGCAACAAATGAACTAAAGATCTGAGGAGGCTGTCTCAGTCTGAGATCTTGGCTTGCACATTAAGTCCATTTTCCTCAAAAGGAAGAAAACCATTTTGCACTAGCTTTTGCACTTCTAATTTCAAAGGAATATAATGTTCAATGTCATGACCGGGTGCCCTTGATGGAAAACACAACAAAGATTAGGCTTATACCACCATGGAAGTTTCTTTGGAATAGCTGGTGGATCCCTAGTTTGAACCAAATCTTTATCTACCAAAGTGGGATATAATTCCTCATATGACATTGGAATTGGATCAAAGTGCTCTTTCTTTTGAACAGGGTTCTTTTTAGCAACAGGAATTACCGACGCCACTTGATGACGTTGATTGTTTCTCTTACGATTTTCTTGGGCTACAACACTGGCTTCGCCCTCTTTCTTTTTATAGAATCCATCAGAACTTCCTTTTTTGGTTAATCGTCCTTCACGAACACCTTCCTCTAATCTCATTCCCGTGTTCACCATCTCAGCAAAGTAAGTGGGTGCACTAGCAATCATCTTCTCATAGTAGAACGAACTCAATGTCTTCAAAAATATCTTGGTCATCTCTTTTTCTTCTAACGGAGGAATGACTTGAGCATCAATCTCGCACCACCTTTGCGCGTAATCCTTAAAGGTTTCTTTGTCCTTTTGAGACATAACACGAAGTTGGTCTCTATCTAGCTCCATATCGATATTATACTTGTATTGCTTCACAAAAGCCTCCCTTAAGTCAGCGAGTGTACGAATTTGAGTGCTATCAAGCCCCATGTACCACTTCAAGGCAGCACCTGTCAAACTAGATTGGAAAAAGTGAATCAACAACTGGTAATTATCTGCCTGGGTTGACATTTTTCTAGCATACATGACAAGGTGACTTTTAGGAAAATAATTTCCTTTGTATTTCTCAAAATTAGGAACCGTATATTTGTAAGGAATTTTGACATTAGGAACCAAGCATAATTCATGAGCATCCTTCCCGAATAATTCCTTACTTCTTAGAGCTTTCACTTCCTTCTGCATTTCAGTAAACTGACCTTGAAAGTCATCAAGCCTTTCATTTATGCAACCATCTTCATTAGGCTTAGTGTTGAAAATGAACCCTTCCATTTGGGAATCAGTGTGACCCACAGTTGTAAACACCCCAAATTTGCCCTCACTTTTTCTCACACCATGGCTTGTGATCTTTCATATTGCATTGCATAAGCATATCATCTCACATTGCATATTCAACTTCATTGCATAGTTGCACAATTAGGGTTTGTGATCAGATGAATCCAAGAAGTCATATGACCTATCTCAAAGATCTTGAAGCATTCCAAGATGGTCCATGAGTGTTCTATGATCATCTTATGCTCCCCAGGGTTCTTAAAAGTCAAAAGATCACAAAGCATTGCAAGGGTGTTCAAGCAGACTGAGCAGTTTCTACACAGGTGACCTAAAATTAGGGTTTTGGGTTTGAGGCCCTTAATCTCAAATTTTTTGGTCATTCTTAATTCCATTGTTCTTTATATGTTATAAGGATCATGTGTACCAAATTTGATGAAGAAATTCATTGTGGAAGTCATATGATCAACTAGTAACTTGTTGTGCAAGAAAAGTCAAAATCAGGGCATCTGAGGCCCCCACCAATGGTACCTAAGGGTCATCTTCATCATTTTGAGGTTCTATGATCTTTATTTGATCTTAGAAGTGGTTAGAATTTCACAATATTGAATAATTTCAAGCCATTTGCAAACTTTCCATTTTTGGACATGACTTGTAATGAAAACTTTCCATTTTGGGAAAGATTATCAACCTCCTCTTTCTTGATCAAAAAGGCTTCAAATGAAAAATCTTTAAACATGAAAGTTGTAGATTGGATCTTCCCATTCTCAAGTTATGATGTTTCAAAGTTGCGAAAATCTTATAATTTTCAAGTATGTGCCAAAGAGGGATTTTTGCAAAACCAAGTTCCAAGACTTCTAATGACCTCTAATCCATCTCTAAGCATCATAACATGATAATTCAACTTGCCTTGAGCAAATTTGTGCCTTGGATCACAAGTTTTCATGCCTAATCTTCATAAAATTTTCAAAGAGGGAAAATTGCAAAAGTCATGTTATCTCATAATCCAAGTGTTGCAGATCACTCAATTCAATCTAAAGGACCTCCACAAACTCAACTAATCCAAGACAAGCCAAAGAACCAGCTCTGTCGCAACCCATACTCATGGTACACCAACTTTGACTTTTTTTGCAAAACCTCTCATACCAATCATGTTGTGCCACACCAACTCTCTGAACCAATCACAATGACTTATGTGAACATCAAGGACCTCAAAGCACAAAACACACAAGCCTGAAACATCCATAAGCTCAGAATCACAAAAATCTCAAAAATCTTCATCTCTTCGAAACTCAACACACAACCAACAAAACTCAAAACTCTTTGCACCATTCATCTCAAAATCACTCAAAGATCATTTCCCACCCATTGCCATGACCTGAAAGCCACTCAAAACAAAACACGATTCCTGCACTATCAGAACTGAAACACACAAACCAAGCCATTTAAACCCCATTCAAGCTTCTCAATAGCATCAGGGTGATCATTGGAGGTGATTTGCACAAAGGAATAAGTCAGAAAGCTCAAGTTTGGAAAGCTTCATCTCAGGTAGTCATCTCAAATCATTTTTCCAGAACTCCTATTTTAAGTTCCAATGTGAAAGAGCATGCTCCACTGATCATTATGTGCTTTGTATTTTTGAAAATGGTTGGAAAATGAGTGTGTATGAAGCTTCTGAAATTTTTCCCGTAAAACTTGTTTGATTCGATTCTCTTTGTATGTGCAAAATAAATGAATTTTGTGGCTTGATTCTTGTTTAGTCTTGTTAGAGGATGGATTCTAGAGATTTTGGGGGCTTGGGGTAGCTTGTAGAGAGAGATAGGGTGATGGTGTAGCCGGAGAAGACGACCGGAGCTCTTCTCCGGTCGCCTGAGAATGATTTTCCATAATCCTAATTAATTAGCCAGGTTTGAATTTGGACCCTTAGATCATGTTTTACCCGCGTGCATGAATGGCCAAGATTGATCATTAAAACCCTAATCCACTTAATTAGTTTAATTTATAATTAATTAAGTCAGAAGCAATATCACCCTTAGGATCACGCGCCAATTGGAAATTTAAACCCTAGCCAACAGATTCACATACCACAAGTCACGTGGACTTCATCCCTCAGCCCTTGATCTGTCCAACGTTCAATCTGATCCGTCCCTTGTAATTACTTTTATTTTTCTTTTAATTATTTCATATTTATTTTCATACAATTATTAAAAATAGTAAAAATGTTTATAAAAATCTCATTTTCTGCATTTTCATTTCAAATATTTTTCAAAACTCAAAAACATTTTTATTTTTAATTTTTGCATTAAAAATGTATTTTTAAATCATTTAAATTTTTTATTTAATTAATTAATTGATTTTAATTAATTAAAAATACATTTAGGTATCTAAAAATCACCAAAAAAATTCATGATGCATTCTCATACATTTAGAACAATTTACAAACCCATCACATAAATTATTTTTAGGTTTGATCACATTTTCACAATTTACTTTGCATTTGGTTCTTTTTTCATTGATTCATACTTTGCATCTAGTATCTAGGTTATTTAACTCATAATTTTGCATGACATTTTCAAATTGTTTGGCATTTTTCATTAAGAACCACCCAAAAACCCTAGCTAACTTAGAAAACTCATAACTTCCTTTAGGTTTAGCTTCTGACCTCCATCTTTGGGGAGTGATCTTGAGTGTGTTTAGGGTTTGTTTGATTTCATTTTCAAATTTTTATCAAGATGTATGCTTCTATTTTGGTCATGTGCATCTCATACATTCATAAAACCCTAATTTTCTATGTCCATTTGCATCCATCTTTGCATATCATCATCATATGAACTTGTCATGCCATTTCATGCTCTTGTATGTCATATTATACATCTTAGAACATGTTTGAACATTGATTGATCATTTCTTGATTCATTTGCTATGCTTTGCATTCATTGCTTTTCATGTGTATCCATGTGTTTCTAACCTTCTAACATGTTTGTTTTGCATCTCATCCCTTGTATGAACATTCATATGCATCATACATGTCTTTGCATCATATCATGACACATTTACATTGCATGATTGCTTCTGGTCTTGGTCATTGCATCATTACTTGTTGCATTTCATTTCATTTCTTTCCTTTTGCATTCATACTAACTTTTCAGGGGCTTCAGGTAAGTTGTTTGGGATGTGGATTTGCCTCCACATCCTACCTCTTCCTATCTCTTCATTTGCATATCTTATTTGTCTTTGAAGTGAACTTGCTTCACTTGTTCTCTATTGCTCCTATCTCTTTCTTTTAGGTTACTTATCTTCTTCAGAAAGTAAGTAACCTATTCCCTTTCTTCTTCTCTTTTCATCTGCTTCTCTTCCTTGGTGGCCTTCTGAAGACTTCTCTTTAAGCCTCACAAACCATAGGAACATCAAAGCATGATAATTTTTAGGTTTGTACATAGTCTCCCCTAGTCTTTTACCTTTGAGTCTCCTTGAGTCTCTCTTCTCATCTCATAATCAGAGGCTAAACACTTAAAGCTTTAGGACTTTGAATTAGGGTTATGCTTGTATCCTTATCTTAGGATGGAGTGTATAACTTTAATCCTTAGTGTTAAACCTTTAATTTGTTTACACCCTCTAATCAAAACACCTAATAATGATTAAGACTTAAGCTTGTAACTTGGGCCTTATATTAGGGTTACATTTATTCCTCTTGGTTAAGAGGGACTAACCCTAGTGTTTAATGGACAAGTCCCCCTCAAGCTAGTCTTACAAACACAAAACTCACTTCTTAATCCCCCCTTTAATTAAACTTTACTTTAATAAAGGCTTGTTACATAATGAATTTATTCACTAACCATGGATTAAATTGAGGATTCTTCCTCAGCTTAAGTGTTCTCATCTATCATCCTTATCTTAGGATGGTGTAATGAGTTCACTAATCTTTGATTAGAGATTAAACTCATTACTTAACACTAAACAAAAACCTAAAAACACTTAATAATCACAAGTAGGTTAATGATATTAGTCCTATATCATTATTATCCCTAATCAAGGAGGATATAATGAGTTTACAACCCTTGATTTAGGCTTAAGCATATGATCCTTTGCAAAACACCAAAAACAATAAAAAACTGAAAACACAAAAAACAAACAATAAACGTCTCCTCCGGGATTCTTTTCTCACCACACTCACTAAAAATAGAAACTTCCAAATTTAGTAACCTTTTGCATACTCCCGACTTTTGACATTTAAGCTCAACTGAAATACCCCTTGACGTAATATGAACTCAAAAAGTGATAATCCTGATTAAAAAGCTCTGAAATTGTCATGTTAACTTTTCTAACTACGCAGTTGACTTTCTTGCTTCACCTTCAAGCAATTGAACCAAATCTTGACTTCCTCAGTGAATTTTTGCCTCCAACTTCATGTATAAGCTGTGCAGACTAAATAAGAGCCTTTGGCCTCAAGAAATAGTCTAAATTCAAAAGATAGGAGTGTCTGGCCCAAAACCCTAATCAGGATTTCCTTATACAGGAGAAAATGTTGCATCTTAAACTTCTGATGAAATAACTGACTTCCCTGAGGAATTTTCCCACCAAATTTCAGCCTTAGGATCTTCTTGTCATATGAGAGACTTTGCCCGAATGAAATGGCCAAAGTCACAAAGTTTCCCTGCTTGAAACTCTAACCCTAGTTTGGGAACATTTTGTAGGAGCTTTGCCTTAGCCTGGATTCCCCGATGATCCTCCAACCTTCTGAGCTTTTGCAATTGGACTTGATCTTGTAAATGGAGTGTAGATGATAAAGAGAAAAAGTATCGTTTTTATTGATATGTTTCAATGCCGTTTTATCGCACATTTGCTGTTTTAACACCCGATTCCTCGAGTTTTCTTTGTCATTTTACAGGTATATCAATTACAGAGCTAAATCGTAAGCCACAAGTGAAATGAGCAAAAACAACCATGAAAAGAAGAAGAAACGAGGAATTCTGCATAAATCTGCATTTTTTGTAACCGTCACGACCGTCACCTAGGAGTCACGACCGTGACACGCTAAAAGGAGCAGTCACGGTCGTCACCAGTCCCTCACGACCGTGACGCGCGTAATACAAGGAAGACGAGCGTGACACCCTTTTCACGAACGTGACAAGGGGAATTTAGGTTAACTTGCTGAGAATTGGTCATGTACATGTGTGTTACGTGAAGTCAATTTTCCTATTCTCCCGCAGACCAAGTAATGCAACTTTTCCCTAGATTTTCTCAGCATCTACGAAGCCCAAGGCATTATTCCAACTGCCAAGCCCAATTATTGTTTCCTATAAATAGCTTAGTTTCAAAGAACAATTTACAGAGTTTTATTTTAATTTTTCTTGCGGAAGCTCTGCCGTATTTCCATTGCACCCTGTTTCATTTATTTTTCTAGCATTTTGTTTTGTTCTTGCTTTAATTTTTATATCCAAACCAAACCATATAACAATTTCCAACATTAGGAAATTGTTATAATTTAATTTCTTTCAAAGCCTTCAGCAATTCTTTTAGTAATTTTATTTCCGATTCCGGTTCGTACTCCGAGCTTGCCAGATTGTGGAAGAAGGAGTCTAACATTATATTTTTTATTCAGGTTTTTATTTAATTTGCATTTATATTAATGTTAAAAATTTATTTTTCTATTATGCATATTTTATTTTGTATTCCTCTGTTTCTGCCTCTGTCTGGTACAACAATCATGAGTAGCTAAGCACTTTAGGGCGGTATGTAATTAAAATCAACCAAATCGGTAAAATCAATTCTAGGCTTAAAATAATTAAGAACTTAAAATTCTGGCTGTAACTTTTTATAATAAAATCAATCTTTTTGTTACGAGAGTAAGGAAAGTGTAATAGGTTAGGTCAAGACCACGAGAGTGTGAGATTTTAACCAGATAGCTAAAGTTAGGCATTTAATTTAAACACAGCGAGAGCGCTTTAAATGAATTAGACTTATTAAGTTTCCAAAAATTATTTCTAAACACTTATGGGCTAGCGAGAGCAGGCATAGGGCTTTAGGGGTAAGATCTGAGATAAGACCACAAGAGTGTGAGTTAAAGATATTTAAACTGGTAACCTCTACAGAATAGATTAAGTGAACCATCTTTATAAGCCTAGGTTAGATTGACCCGCCTAAGTTAACATAATTACATACCGACCGCCTTATTATTATTTTATTAAACTTAAATTTAATTCCCGCCTTTAATCCTTAAAAACAACCAAAAATCGTGACAACCATTCACCTTAGCTAAACTAGTAAATCCTCTAGCACTAAGTAATCATAAAGTCCCCGTGGGATCGATAATCTTAAATATTACTTCGATAGGTTGTGCGCTTGCAGTTAAGATACCGCTAGACACATATTAGAGTACGACTTTAGCCCATCAAGTTTTTGGCGCCGTTGCCGGGGACCTTAATTTAGTTACTAGTGCACTTTAGAGTAGCATTGTCTAGACTAAGGTAACAACTATTTATCTTCTAAATTCCCGAGTGTATGCCAAGTACTCGCTCTCAAGGCGAAGACTTGCAACCTCTAATCCCAGAATCGGAATGCTTCTTACACGTAAGAAGACGGATATTCGATTACGAACAAAATTACAACATTCCAGATCTTCAAATAGATCCACCTAAACCAGTCGGAACATCAAAGGACGCAGAGATGGCTGAAGAACAGAATCATCCAACAAAATATTACGCTAGTCCTTCGCAAGCTGAACCGCATTCCAGCATTGTCGCACCGGCTATCAACCGAAACGATTTCGAACTGAAACCTTCGCTGATATCAGCCGTGCAACAAAATCAATTCGCCGGAAATCCTACCGAGGATCCGAACCTTCATCTTTCGATATTTGTGCAATACACAGATACCGTAAAAGCCAATGGAGTTACCCAAGAAGCTATTAGACTACGTCTTTTTCCTTTTTCACTTCGAGACAGAGCGAGAGCCTGACTTCAATCTCTACCTTCGAATTCAGTAACTACGTGGGAGGAACTAAAGAGAGTTTTCTTAACCAGATATTTCCCACCTAGCAAGACAGTTATGCTAAGAGCTCAGATCAACGGATTTAAGCAAAAGGAAAACGAATCACTTTTCGAAGCTTGGGAACGCTATAAAGATATGCTGAGACTTTGTCCACATCACGGATTATTAGAATGGATGGTCATCCATACCTTCTACAATGGACTCTTGTACAATACAAGAATGACAATTGACGCTGCCGCAGGCGGTGCACTAATGGACAAAGAATATAACGATGCTTATGCACTTATCGAAAGTATGGCTCAAAACCATTACCAATGGGGAAGCGAGAGAGTCGCAACTGAGAAACCAACAAAAGGAGGTATGTACGAAGTGAGTAGTATGGACCAAGTCAATGCAAAGTTTTACCAACTAAACCAAAAGATCGACAACTTGGCCATAACACCAACAACCACCGTGGCTGCAGTAACACCTAACTGTGAGTTATGTGGAGTTCCTGGACATGATGTTCCTGATTGTCAACTATTAGCAGGAATTCCCACAGATCAAGTGAATTATGCTCAAGGAAACCCGTACTCAAACACATACAACCCAGGTTGGAAGAATCATCCGAACTTCTCCTATAAAAACAACAATGCTTTATACGCACCAGGTCAAGCACCAGCTACACCACCAGGATATCAAAAGACTGCTCCTAATGTCCCTAGAAAATCGAACCTTGAGTTGATGATGGAGAACTTCATAGCTAACCAATCTCAAACAAACAAGGACTTCTTAAACCAGAACATACACACTAGTGAGCAGATTAAGCAATTAGTGAGCAAGGTAGATGCGTTGGCTACACATAACAAAATGCTTGAAACTCAGATTTCACAAGTAGCTCAACAACAAGCACCTACCGCTGCACCAGCTGGAGTATTTCCTGGACAACCTCAACCTAATCCGAAAGGACAGGACAATGCTGTGATATTAAGAAGTGGCAAGGAACTTGACGGACCTATCGATCCAAGACTTGACAATCCAGCCATGTACCAAAAACCGGATAAACCGACTGAAATGGTGAATGAACCAGAAGAAAAGGAAGATAATCAAGAGGCAGTGGAGAAAGAAAAGCCTTATGTGCCTCCACCACCCTATAAACCACCAATTCCGTACCCTCAGAGATTAACCAATTCCAAGACGATGGGCCAGTTTAAGAAATTTGTTGAGCTTCTGAAACAGTTGAATATTACTATTCCATTTACAGAAGCTATCACTCAAATGCCCTCGTACGCTAAGTTTTTAAAAGAAATCTTATTCAATAAGAAAAAGATAGAGGATAACGGAACCGTTACACTTACTGCTGAGTGTAGCGCCATAATTCAGAATAATATTCCTCCTAAGCTAAAAGATCCAGGAAGTTTCTCTATACCCTGTGTAATAGGAAAATTCGACATTGACAAAGCTCTATGTGATTTAGGAGCCAGTATCAGTGTTATGCCCTTAACGATTTGCAAAAGGCTAGACATGGGAGACCTAAGACCAACTAAAATGTTTGTTCAACTAGCCGATCGCTCTATTAAATATCCTGTAGGAATACTAGAAACGTCCCAGTACGTATAGGACAATTCTATATTCCTACTGATTTCATAATCATGGACATCTCTGAAGACTCCACTACACCTATCATACTAGGAAGACCATTCTTAGCCACCGTAAGAGAAATGGAAATGAAAGAAACCACCTATTCTTAAATTATGAAAATTCAAATCCCTCCGATTTTTGAAGATGATAATTGGCGTGAACCATATTAGGATGATAGTCTAAGCGAAAGTTTAGCACTTACACCGGATCCCATGCCAAGTAAGAATAAACCTACATTAGGGTTAAAAACTTTACCTAAGAACCTAAGATACAAATTCTTAGACACTGAATGTACAAGACCAGTTATAATCAATTCCAGTTTAGGAACAATCGAAACAAAGAAACTTTTAGATGTCTTAAAGAAATATCCAACTGCATTAGGATATAACATATCTGATCTCAAAGGAATATGCCCTTCAATTTGTATGCATCGTATTCTGCTAGAAGAAGATTGAAAAACCTCCAGAGAATCTCAAAGAAGAATTAACCCAATCCTTAGCACTGTAGTAAAGGAATAAGTTAAGAAACTACTAGATGCCGGAATAATATACCCAATCTCTGATAGTAAATGGGTTAGTCCAGTACATGTAGTACCAAAGAAAGGAGGTATCACTGTTGTGAAAAACGCTAGAGGCGAATCGATATCACAAAGAGTAGTCCCAGGACATAGAGTGTGCATCGATTACCGTAAACTAAACAAAGCCACTCGAAAAGATCATTTCCCACTACCTTTTATAGATCAAATGTTAGAATGATTAGCCAAGCATTCATATTCCTGTTATCTTGATGGTTACTCAGGATTTTTCCAAATCCCTATCCACCCAGATGATCAAGAGAAGACCACATTCACATGCCCTTATGGAACGTTCGCTTATAGACGAATGCCCTTTGGATTATGCAACGCTCCTGCAACCTTTCAAAGATGTATGATGTCAATCTTTGCAGATTTCATAGACAACATCATGGAAGTGTTCATGGACGACTTCTCTGTATGCGGGCAAAGTTTTGAAGGATATCTATCAAATTTAGAAATGGTGTTAGAAAGATGTGTAAAAGTAAACCTCGTGCTTAACTGGGAGAAATGTCATTTTATGGTCAGAGAAGGAATCGTACTAGGACACGTTATATCTGACAAGGGAATTGAAGTTGATAAAGCTAAGATAGAAGTCATAAAAGATCTTCAACGCCCTAAAACCGTTCGAGAAATACGAAGCTTTATAGGACACGCCGGTTTCTACCGACGATTCATCAAAGATTTCTCGAAAATCACTAAACCTCTTACCGGTTTATTAATGAAAGACGCTGAGTTCATATTCAATGAAGATTGTCTAAAAGCATTCGAAACTCTAAAAACAGCCCTCATCACCGCACCAATCATGCAACCCCCTGACTGGAGATTACCTTTCGAAATCATGTGCGATGCGAGTAACTATGTTGTAGGCGCAGTTCTAGGCCAGAGGAAGGACAAGAAACTTCATGCGATTTACTATGCCAGTAGAACCTTAGATTCTGCTCAGATGAACTACGCCACTACTGAAAAAGAATTATTAGCAGTTGTCTTTGCGCTTGACAAATTCCGTTCTTACCTAGTGGGAGCGAAAATAATCGTTTACTAAAACCACACTGCTATCAGATATCTATTAGCTAAGAAAGATGCTAAAACAAGACTCTTGAGATGGATTTTACTCTTACAAGAGTTTGATCTCGAAATAAAAGATAAGAAAGGTACTGAAAATGTCATAGCGGACCATTTATCTAGAATAGAAGGTATTAAACCCGAACAAGTGCCGATTAACGATGATTTTCCGTATGAACAGCTGATAGCACAAATAGGAAGCGACCCAGTTCAGTTAGACATAGATGAACCAGAACCCGTGGAAACAATCCAAACAACTATAGGACTGTCATGGTACGCTGACATTGTTAACTACCTAGCTGCAGGAGCTCTTCCACCTGACTTAACCTATCAGCAGAGAAAGAAATTCTTTCACAATCTCAAACATTACTATTGGGATGAACCATTATTGTTCAAAAGAGGACCCGACGGAATCTTTCGTCGATGTATTCCCGAAGAATAAATAGAAGATGTCATTGCTCATTGCCATTCATCTCCTTATGGTGGACATGCAAGCACTTCCAAGACTTGTGCAAAAATCTTACAAGCCGGCCTATTCTGGCCTAATTTATGGAAAGATGTCCACATCGCTGTTATAAATTGCGATTGGTGTCAACGCATCGGTAATATTTCAAGAAGAGATGAAATGCCTCAAAAAGCAATATTAGAAGTAGAAGTCTTTGACGTCTGGGGAATAGATTTCATGGGACCATTCTCATCATCTTTCGGTAATAATTACATACTCGTAGCTGTTGATTACGTTTCAAAATGGATTGAGGCTATAGCTTCTCCTACAAATGACACACGAGTAGTAATAAAGCTTTTCAAAAATATAATCTTTCCCAGATTTGGTGTGCCTAGACTCGTCATAAGTGACGGTGGCTCGCACTTCATTTCAAAAATCTTTGACAAATTACTATCTAAGTATGGAGTCAGACACCGTGTGGTAACACCATATCATCCACAAACAAGTGGACAAGTCGAAGTCTCAAACAGAGAAATTAAACAAATCTTAGAAAAGACTGTCGCCATATCTTGGAAAGATTGGTCATCTAAACTTAATGAAGATTTATGGGCTTATAGGACAGCTTACAAGACACCCATAGGAACTACACCTTTCAAATTAGTTTATGGAAAGTCTTGTCATCTCCCGGTAGAACTAGAACACAAAGCATATTGGGCGATCAAAACTCTCAATATAAACTATAATGCTGCAGGAGAAAAGCGAATCCTCGATATTAACGAATTAGAAGAGTTAAGGTTAGATGCTTATGAGAATGCTAATATATATAAAGAAAGAACTAAGCGATGGCACGATAAACGCCTATCTAGGAAAGAATTTAGTGTGGGAGACGTTGTACTCCTCTTTAATTCAAGACTTAGACTCTTTCCTGGAAAACTAAAATCTAGATGGTCAGGACCCTTTGAAATAACTAGAGTGTTCCCGAGCGGAGCAATAGAAATTAAGGGTAGGAATAGTGAACCGTTCACAGTAAACGGACAACGTTTAAAACATTACCATAAAGTTGAAAATAGAGATTATGCAAATAGTCTAAGGCTTTTAGAGTTGTCCACCAATTTCCCTGATTAATCTACACCTAAGCATTATGTCAGGCTTTTGACGATAAAAACAGTGCTTAGTGGGAGGCAACCCATTTAACCATTTAATCATTTAATCATTTTGTCATTTATCATTTTATTATTCGTTTATTTGTTTTTTCATTTTATTGTTTTATAGTTTTATTTCATTATTATTATTATTGCTTTTATTTATACATTTATTTTCTTATTTTCCTTATTTTAATTTTTAAATCACTTTTACAGATTTTCTAAAGTCTTTTCCACTTTCCTTCTCCCCCTGATTTGTTTCCTCCGTATTTACACTAACTATGGCTAACCAACCGAGAAACATTATGGAAACCAAATTTAGAGGTAGGAACCAAAGAATGAAATTTGAAGAGTTATCACAGAGACCAATGGATTTGACTCTGTACCCGGATGATCTGACTATGGAAACCTTAGGTATACATGATAGCATCCTATACTTGTTTAACCGACTTGGATGGGATAATGCACTGATTAAACAAAAGTTTGTGACTTACCGCGAGCTCACCCTTGAGTTCCTAAGCTCCTTAATTTACTTACCCGAGCGCGGTTTTGGATTCAGGAAAGGATTTATCAGTTTCCGCCTATTCGGAATAGAATATGACTTTAACCATAGAGAACTAGCTGACTTATTAGGATTCCCTAGTGGACCCTTTGCTTTTACTACCACACAGGTAGAATTGATGGACATTGAGCTGGATTTCTTTTGGGGAACCTTAACCGGAAATTACCATCCTGAACCAAATAACATGAACAATGATGAGATACATAACCCTACTATCCGCTATTTCCATAAGATCCTTGCCCACACCTTCTTTGGAAAAGAAGAAAACCTTACTGGAGTATCTAAAGATGAGATATTCATTATGTCATGTCTGACTAATGGACAGCCAGTTAATGGTGTACCTTTCATGATGCAAACCTTCACCCGAATCCAAGAAGAACCTGATCTACCCATATTAGTAGGAGGTCTTGTCACCATGATTGCTGATGCCTTAGGACTTAGATACCAATTACACAGGTGTAACCGCTTAGGTACCATCCGTCCTATGAATATTAACTTTTGCTTTAACCGCCATATCATAAGAAATTTAGGACAACCACCTTTCGAGTACCTAATCAGGAATGAAGTAGTAACCCTGTTCACACTACCAAACCATGCTAGAGTCAGTGTTCACAATAGAGATAATTGGCTTTATGAGCTTACCCCTCATGACTATCCATCCACTCCTGAAACACCTCAATCTTACAAGATAAGGGATGATATAATGACCGATGTAGAAAGTGACCCTAAGACACCTCCTGGTTACCATGACATTGCACACACTGATGAAGTGATTGAAACCCCTGATGTGAATCAAGTAGAATATGCTGACAACTTAAAGAAAATCATGAATACTCTTGGAGTTTACCAAGCCGATATAAATACTGTTAAGGATGAGATTAAAAGCATGCGATTGGACGTTATAGGTTTAACTGACATAACGTGTGAGCAATTCTACCACCTGAACTCTGCAATTGAAGATTTGAAGAAGCACTTTTGAAAATGCTGTAGTGATCTAACTTATTTTACTTATTGTTTTTGTTTCTAGTTAGTTTAACATTTCGCAAACATTTTCGTACCTTATATTTATTAATGTAATTTCCCTTCAATTATATCGAAAGCAAAGCACTTCTAGTTTTACCATTTTTTTCCAATTTAATCAATTGCTATGCTTTCAATTCATTACTGTTATATTTAAATTGATTAATATTTTTATTTCTCGTGTGATGCAATTTGCTCTAATTTATGTTGATATAATTTATATATATATATTGTTTGTGTTATAATCAATTGAGAGGTGATAATAAAAAGAAAAATTGTATTGAACGTGTGAGATAATGCACTCTGTGAAGAAAATATTATAAGAGTTTTTAATCCCTCACGGTCGTCATCACCCTCTCACGATCGTGACAAGCTAATTAGCGCGTCACGACCGTCACTCACCCATCACGACCGTGACGACCCTGTTATACGAATTCTCAGAAATCAGAACTGTTCTTCTTCGCAGAAACCTCTTTTTCAACTTCCACAAAATATAGAAACCCCCCATTATCTTCTCACTATCCCGTAACCTCCCATTACCCTAAATAAATTCTATTAACCTCTCCATTTACTCCAAACCTCTCACATTCACTTTTTGCACTATAATCAGAACCAATTTCTTCACATTTTTCACTTTTCTCACAAAACTCAAAAACCTCTCATCTCCCATTCCCGTACTTGCATGCAATGGAAGAAATTCAGTTTAGAGATGGTGAGCATGGAGAAAATCAGAGACAAAAGTTCATCAGGTTTCAGAACCGTGGCGTTCAACCCACTCGGTATGTCGACACTGACTGCTTGAGGGAGTTGGGACTGCTCAACGGTGTGAAGCTCCTGCTTAGGCATGTTGGCCTGTGGCACTTGTGCAGTCAACCACAGCCGACATTCGAACTCCTCACATTGGAATTTCTGAGTTCGTTTCAATATATCACTCCTCCCGGTTCATCAAGTCAACTCACCGGCATTGCTAAGTTCAGAATGCTCGGTCGGGAGTTCAAAATTACACAAACAAGGATCGCCGAACTGCTAGGTTTCGATCACGGCGACGATGCTCATCTCCGCGTGCCGGACAACTTCAGTGAAACCGCTTTCACCTTATGGCACGACATCACCAACACCCGTGCTACTGCCTTTCAGAGCCTGAATGCTACGCATATCCATAACCCGGCGATCCGATACTTTCATCGCATCATCTGCAACACCATTTTTGCAAGAGAGAGCAATCACAAGCTTAACTCCAAGGAGCTCTTGTTCTTGCACTGCGCCTTAAATGACGAGCGCATCAATGCTGCCCCATTCATGTGTTCCCATATCCAGTCCGTAGCGCAAAGAGGCGCAACCCCTTTTTACATAGGCGGGATTGTCACCACCCTCGCCATTCAGCTGGAGCCTGGTGACTTGATTATCAATTTTCCTCGCAGAGCCGCAGAGTTGCTAACTAAGAACTATTGCAGGTCCGCCCACTTGATTTCTCAGAGAGAGGATGGCAGGTTCAGCCCTGTTATCCAAGGCACTGTTTATCACCACATCATCTTGCCGTGCCGTGCCGTGACCGCATCGATCCGTCCAACCGAGCCAACTGGCTATTTGCTTTACCAGATGTTGTCGGCCATGTCCCCATTATTGATGAGCAGGCCGATCCACCAGTGGACGAGATGCAAGACACCATGGATGCAGCTGAGCCTGTACAGGACATTCCCGAGTCCTTCACCCGACAGCCACCTGCGTAAGAATTCACACTTGAAGATGTCCTCTGTGCGATTCATCAGCAAAACCAGATGAATGTCGCACTGGAGCGAAGGCAAAAAGAGCAACATGATGCATTACTTCTAGCTGTTGCCACCAACCAGAGGACGACTGATGAGAAGCTTGGGGAGATCTTTAGCGAGCTAGAGTCTTTGCGTATTGATATCACTGCTCTCACCGGTACCGGTTCTGATCCTGAAGCGACTCCGACCAGACGCTCCTGCACCAGAAGCCGAGGCCATGGTCATCAGCAGCCTTAGATTTAGTTTTTGTTTATGTTTTTCCATTTCCGTTGTTTGTATTGTATTTTCCCCGCTATTATATCACAACATTGAGGACAATGTCTGATATAGTGTGGGAGAGATACCTTTCCTTTTTCCGCATTTTCCATTCCGCACTTTCCATTCCGTTGTATTTCCTTTTCGTATTTTAATGAAACAAAGTAATATTTGTGCTATTTCTTTAGTTTCGAATTTTCCCCGTTTATTTAGCCATACCGAAATTTTTTTTAATTTTATCTTCGCACTACCTGACTTACCTACGAAATCATTGTTAGGAAGTTGAGAACGATTCAACAAGATCAATACAGTCTTGACACCTTAGACTTCCTACTTAAGCATTCCGTTCCGATAATTGTTACGACTACACCTTAAGTTTCAGTTCAAAAGTAACCCCTAGTAGTTTATACTAGCAGTCAGCACCGTCTGAACACCAACCACGTGGGGAGCCGATGAATATAAGTGTTTGATGCCTAATCTATAATGATCCTTCATATCTTGATGCCAATGAAAAGAAATTGCACCAAAGTACACGGTCGCATATAAGAAAAGAGAAGTATGAAAAGGAGTCCATTGCAGGTTGGTTCAGAGGTACCTGGTTCTAAACTTGGTAGGGCGTGCTACGGCTCGATCCCCCACAACCTCCAAATCGGATAATGTATGTAGGGTTACCACATTCGTGTACCAGACCCCGTGCTTATAAAGGATCAAAGTCACTAACCGGCTACTCCACTACGTGCGTGCTAAGGCAAAAGGCTTAATGTGATTGCGCTAGAATGAAACCGGGTGAAATAAGATCGAAAGACTCTAGGTGGAACCGTAACACAATTACCGAATGTTTCGTTTAACGGGAAGTCGACGACTTAGCTTGTTGCTTGTGTCATTAGAGTATCGTTAGTGTTTTATTCTAGTACCGGTTTATCTGGCAAAACGATTCCTCGTATGATTTGTTATGTGTGTGCGTCGATGAAAACCTGTCCGATCATTTTTCAACCGACTATTTGCTTAAGGACAAGCAAAAAGTTTGGGGAAGTTTGATAACGAGAAAAAGTATCGTTTTTATTGCTATGTTTCAATGCCGTTTTATCGCACATTTGCCGTTTTAACACCCGATTCCTCGTGTTTTCTTTGTCATTTTGCAGGTATATCAATTACAGAGCTAAATCGTAAGCCACAAGTGAAATGAGCAAAAACAACCATGAAAAGAAGAAGAAGAGAGGAATTCTGCATAAATCTGCATTTTTTGTAACCGTCACAACCGTCACCTAGGAGTCACGACCGTGACACGCTAAAAGGAGCAGTCACGGTCGTCACCAGTCCCTCACGACCGTGACGCGTGTAATACAAGGGAGACGAGCGTGACACCCTTGTCACGACGTGACAAGGGGAATTTAGGTTAACTTGCTGAGAATTGGTCATGTACGTGTGTGTTATGTGAAGTCAATTTTCCTATTCTCCCGCAGACCAAGTAATGCAACTTTTCCCTGGATTTTCTCAGCATCTACGAAGCCCAAGGCATTATTCCAACTGCCAAGCCCAATTATTGTTTCCTATAAATAGCTTAGTTTCAAAGAACAATTTACAGAGTTTTATTTTAATTTTTCTTGCGGAAGCTCTGCCGTATTTCCATTGCACCCTGTTTCATTTATTTTTCCAGCATTTTGTTTTGTTCTTGCTTTAATTTTTATATCCAAACCAAACCATATAACAATTTCCAACATTAGGAAATTGTTATAATTTAATTTCTTTCAAAGCCTTCAGCAATTCTTTTAGTAATTTTATTTCCGATTCCGGTTCGTACTCCGAGCTTGCCAGATTGTGGAAGAAGGAGTCTAACATTATATTTCTTATTCAGGTTTTTATTTAATTTGCATTTATATTAATGTTAAAAATTTATTTTTCTATTATGCATATTTTATTTTGTATTCCTCTGTTTCTGCCTCTGTCTGGTACAACAATCATGAGTAGCTAAGCACATTAGGGCAGTATGTAATTAAAATCAACCAAATCGGTAAAATCAATTCTAGGCTTAAAATAATTAAGAACTTAAAATTCTGGCTGTAACTTTTTATAATAAAATCAATCTTTTTGTTACGAGAGTAAGGAAAGTGTAATAGGTTAGGTCAAGACCACGAGAGTGTGAGATTTTAACCAGATAGCTAAAGTTAGGCATTTAATTTAAACACAGCGAGAGCGCTTTAAATGAATTAGACTTATTAAGTTTCCAAAAATTATTTCTAAGCACTTATGGGCTAGCGAGAGCAGGCATAGGGCTTTAGGGGTAAGATCTGAGATAAGACCACGAGAGTGTGAGTTAAAGATATTTAAACTGGTAACCTCTACAGAATAGATTAAGTGAACCATCTTTATAAGCCTAGGTTAGATTGACCCGCCTAAGTTAACATAATTACATACCGACCGCCTTATTATTATTTTATTAAACTTAAATTTAATTCCCGCCTTTAATCCTTAAAAACAACCAAAAATCATGACAACCATTCACCTTAGCTAAACTAGTAAATCCTCTAGCACTAAGTAATCATAAAGTCCCTGTGGGATCGATAATCTTAAATATTACTTCGATAGGCTGTGCGCTTGCAGTTAAGATACTGCTAGACACATATTAGAGTATGTCTTTAGCCCATCAGTAGACCCCTTATAGGACTTGTACAAAACCATTGGGACCCTTGTCATGGCTTGTGATGCCTCAAGAACCTCCACAGATGATCATATGCCTAATGCTAGGACATGAAGAATGTTATGCCTCATCCTTCCATGCTAGGATGCTAAAAATATGGTATGCTCATGGTGAATATGATATGATATGATGCTTAAAATGAAGAGGGCAAATTTGGGGTGTTACACTTTTGTACTTCCTCCTTAATCTTCATGGCCATATCTGGGCGAGTACGGCGTAGCTTCTGTTAGACTGGAGGACAATCTTCTTTCAATGGTAGCCTGTGCATGACAATATCTGTATCTAGATCTGGCATGTCTTGATAGGACCAAGAAAAGACATCGACGTATTCCCGAAGCATGCTGATAAGCTGTTCTTTTACTGGAGCTTGCAGACTGGCCCCAATCTTCACTTCTTTCAAATCTTCCTCGGTACCAAGATTAACAGTTTCAATTTCCTCCTGATGAGGAGTAATCACTTTCTCTTCTTGCCTCAACAACCTGGCTAACTCTCCAGGCAACTCATAGTCTTCATCAACCCCTTCGTCTTCTTGATTAATTGGATTTTCGAAGTCATACAAGGTCATAGCAGTGCTGTTGTCGGTGAAATCTGGAGGATTATCTCTGCAAGGGTTGAGATTTGTTCTTTTTAGTGATCAATTTTAATCTTGTTCAAAAAATGGAGTTATTTATTTTGAAAACATTGCCATTTTATTGTTTTGTGCGAATAATAACAAAAATGAAAAGACAATGAGCGAAAAAGAAAATTGTTTGTAAAAGATGTCCATTGTTCATTGATATTCCATTTGCACAAAATACAAATATGGCCCTATTACAAAATGAGTCCTGACACCTTGGGCAAGATGCAAGACTTGATGCATGCTTAAGCAGGAAATAATAATATTATGCAGGAGTAACCCTTATAATTTCCTGGGAAGACCAGTTAAGGACTTGTTGGCCCGGGATCCTTGGACGAATCTAACTTTCCAGGTTGAGGTTGCTTTCAGCCTCATCTTCCACGTTATTGACAGCATCTGGGGTCAACATTCCCCCACTTAAGAACTTGGGCTCCTTAGCAGCCTTTGCTTGATCTTGTCAGAAATGTTTGTAACCCAAACCGAATTTGTCCTCCTTCTTCTCCACAGGTTGCAGCTTGCCCCAGCCTTCGACGTTTCCATATTCAACAACCTTCCGAGCTTGTTGGTAGGATACAATTTAAGTACCCATCCTATCTTCTTGGGATGCAGCAAATACTTCAGTTGTCGCCTCATTGACGTCCAGTGCTTCGAAACCTTGGCTCATGGTCTCGTGGATTTCACCATCCATCTCAATGTATTTGTAGGTGGCTAGATGGCTAATTAAAATGTCCTCTTCACCACAGATTGTGATAATTTTCCCTTCCCACTCGTATTTTAATTTATGGTGAAGGGTCGATGTAACTGCACTAGCGGCGTGAATCCATGGTCGACCCAACAAACAGCTATAGGTTGGCTGAATGTCCATCACGTAGAAAGTAGTTTGAAAGACCTTCGGGACAATTATCACAGGCAACTCCACTTCTCCAAGAACAGATCTCTTGGAACCATCAAATGCTCTGACCACCAGATTGCTTGGCCGGAGAGCTATACCATCATATTCAAGCTTAACAAGGGCTTTCTTTGGAAAGACATTGAGTGAGGACCCAGTGTCAACTAGAACATGTGAAAGCACAACCCCTTTACACACCAGAGTGATGTGCAAAGCTTTATTGTGATGGAGTCCTTCTGTAGTCAAATCAGCATTGGTGAAGCCTAGTCCATGACTAGTATTAACATTGGAAACCACTGTCTCTAGCTGATTTACCGTGATCTCCTCAGGCACGTAGGCTGCGTGCAGGACTTTAAGTAATGCATCCCGATGAGCTTCGGAACACAATAGCAATGATAAAATGGAGATCTTGGAAGGAGTCTGGTGGAGCTGATCCACACCTTGTAATCACTTCTGTTAATTATCCTCATAAATTCATCCACATCTTGATCAAAGGATGTTTTATGGGCTTCTTTCAAAACTGGTTCCTCAGGCACCACATTTTTGCCTTTAGCCTTGGCAGCAGCCTATGCCTCAGTGTTAACTCTTGGAATTTGTGACGCGAAAATACGTCTGCTTCGAGTGAAGCCTCCGCCTCCCCCGACATTATCGACCTGTGGTGTGTGAGCTGAAGAGTAAAGAGAGACTCTCTCCCCGTTGCAATAAAGGTCTAAACCATAGTGCCATGGCACAACATTATCTTTTTCATACGGAATGGGTCCAGGTACCGTGATGGTGACTGGACTAACTACAGCGGAAGTAGGAACTGTGATTGTCCGTGGATCGTAATATATGATGACATGACTTTTGATTGATGGTGGTGGTGAAAGACTGAAGCTGGGTTATTGTTGAGATTGTTAGTGAAAATTGTTGGAATCAGGGACCATTGTTGGGTCGTAGTATATGGTGACTGTGGAGATGTCATTATTAATGGTTGTTGTCGTTGTAGAAGCGGATGCGGTTGAACTAACATTTGTTGAAGTGGTGGAAGAGATGATTGTTGACTTTGTAGATGAGTCTGTCGGAACAATTGTTTTTGAAGTTGTAGAAGGGTTGCTTGTTGTTGTTGTAGGAAGAATTGTTGATGTCGTAAAAACCGTTGATGTTATCTGCAGGATACCTTCTCGGATAAGGCCATTGATGCCACTTTTTAAGCTCGCACAACCATTGACGGAAACTTTGCAAGATTCACAGCAGGCCTCACAACCTGGGAACACCTGACATCTTAAAAGTTGAGCTTTAACCTCGGCCAGAGGTGTTTGAATGCTTGCAGTATCTTCAATTAGGTTCACTGGTTGATCATCCTCAATTGCAATTATTTTGAGCCCCCCATGGCTGGGCATAGGATTCTTTGTGACGTTAGGAGGAGGAGCAAAATTTAAAGCCTTTGAATCAACTAGATTCTGGACCTTCATGTTCAAAGCTCTGCACTTTTCTGTGGTATGGCCAGGTGCATTAGAATGGAAGACACGTCTGGCATTGATGTCGTAATTCCATGGAAGGTTATGAGGATCTGGTGGAGCCAGAGTCCTTAATTCAACAAGGTTAAGCTTCAGGAGTTGTGGTAGCAAAGTGGTATAAGGCATCAGTATATGATCGATTACCCTATTGACTTGAGATGGCCTTTGCTGGAAAGGACGCTGTTGTTGGTTATTGTTGTTGTTGTTATAGGACCTTTGTTGAGGAAAATTTTGTTGTTGAGGGAAATGTTGTGGTTGTGGAGTGTATTATTGTTGAGGTGGAGGAGTGGGAATTGTGACAGCGGAAATTGATCTTGGCATATACTGGGGCCTTCCTCGCCCATGTGTACTGAATTAGTTTCACCTGACCTTTGAGGCCCTGCAAATGGTTTCCTTGTGCTGCTTGAACTGGCGCCATTATCATAAATTTTACCCATCTTTAACAAACTCTCAATTCTTTCTCCTGCTATGACTACGTCAGCAGAGCTGGTGGAAGAGAAAGTTGTCAGCCTATTAATGTATGTCCCCTGGAGGGTGTTCATAAACATATCTGCCATTTCTCTTTCTGACATTGGAGGTTGAACGACAGCAACTAATTGCCTCCATCTCTGAGTATACTCTCTGAAGCTTTCCCTAGAGGATTGTGACATACCCATTAGAAAAGTTCTGTTAGGAGCCATGTCTAGATTGTATTGATATTGGCGAATGAAAGCCTCGGCCAAATCTTTCCAATTTCTGATTGTTGCCCTAGTCAGATGAGAGTACCACTCACGGGATGCCCCGGTCAAGCTATCCTCAAAATAAAACATCCATAGCTTTTCATCCATAGTGTAAGCCTTCAATCTTCCCAGAAAGGATTGAAGATGGGTGCGAGGGCAAGAGGTTCCATTATATCTTTCAAGGCAGGGAGGTTTGAATTTGTGAGGAATTCTAACTCCCTCTACTAGCCCCATATCCATAACATCAAAACCTAAGGAGTTTTGAGACTCCAGAGATCTCAACTTTTCTGCTATCTCCTACCCTAACTACCGTGAATTGTTCCTCCCGAGGGTCCTTTTGCAAGGCACGCCCTCCAGTATTACCCTGGGTATTCCTGATAGCATTAATGTCATGGTTGAGATGAGGCTTAAACTCTGGGGGGTCAGTACGAGGTTGTACATGATCATTGTTGCTGGTACCCCCTGTACCTGGGTGATTTTCTTCAGGAGTTTGCCGCTCGACCAACTCTCTTAATCTTTCTTGGCTTTGGGCCAACCCAGTCATTATTTCCATGAACTGGTTAATCTGAGCCCTCATTTCAGTTCTTTCATTAGCCATTTGGGTTCTCACATCAGTCAGATCTTGTTGAACCTGGTACATTTGTAAGCTCGGAAGGTTGTTTCTTGTAGGATACCGGTGAACTCTGTTGATAGGGAAGACTCTCCTACGAGCAATGTTTCCTGAAACCACTGCAAAGTGATTAAACAACAACAAAAATACCTACAAAACAAAGAAAGAGGTTAGTATGCAATGCAGTATGTCTATTTGTCTTCCAAGGGTATCCGGTTTGGTTCTTTGGTTTTGACCTTCCAGACCTCGAGGAATGATGACGTTGAAGAGAAATGGAGCCCAAAGGATAACACACAAACCATATATTACAAATTCAAAGATACATAGTTTATGATTACAACAAGTTCCCATGATGGTTAAAAATACAACAAAATCAACAAAAGTACAAACAAAATGAAGTACAAATACAAAGAAATCAGACATCCAGCCTATAGTCATCCTCTTTGACTTCCTTTAGGAGAGCATCAGTCACTGGTCCAACGGGATGCTCTGTGATGGTCCTGATAAGAAGGTTCCTGGTGGTAATAGCATTTGTCAACTTCTCATACTTGTCTTGGTCATTTGATCTCTTCAACCCCGCCCGAAGTTTCAACACAGAGATTTCCTTCTGTGCTGCTAACAGGGCTTCCTGACTCTTCCTCTCATTAGCTTCTAACTGCTCTATCCTAGCCTATGTCTTCTGATCTTCCTGTGAAAGAGCATCAGTAATTATGATCCATCTAGCCTGACTCTCTTCCAAGTAGTGCTCAGCTCTGGCCTTCTGAATCTTGGCTTCCTTGCAAGCATTCTTCAATACCAACTCCCCTGCTCGGGCTCTTCTGATGTAATCATCTGTCTTCTCAATCTTGGTCATATGCTCAATCCGAAGCTTCTCTAACCTATCATTGTCCAGACGACTATCATTCCTCTCCCAGAGGGTCTTCTTTAGAGCTTCAGACAACTGGGTATTCCTTTCTTTCAACTTCTCAAACTCTTCTAAGCTAACTGTAGCTATAGGCTCTACTACTGATGGTCCAGGCACATCCTCTAGGGTGAAAGGCATGCGGGTGATCTGTCCTCTGATACATGACCAATCAATGTACTGAGCTGAAGCTATGTTGTTGCACTTGCCAAGAATGGCAGTCCCTTTTGTCTGAATGTTATCCCAAGCCCAGGCTGCTTGTCGGGCAAAGGCATGGTTATGCTGAATGTCACAGTAAAAGGTTTCTGATAAGTCCTGCTCTCTTGGTGGATGTACTAAGGCATACCCTAATTGCCTTTTTAATAGCAAAGGATTGTAGTTGATGCAACCCTTCACTCCAATCAGAGGTACATTGGGATATTGCCCACAGCCGATGATTATGTCTCTGCCCTTGGTGCTCTGAGTGCACCACCTGATGTCTTCTGAAGTAAGGGCAATCATTCTCTTAGCCCAGTTTCTTGGCTGATGAGGACTCAAGAAAGCTTCTGACTTTGGCAAGTGTCTCAATAACCAACAGTAGAAGAGAGGTGCACAACATCTGACTAATCTCCCCATCTGCTTCTCATTCCTTTGATGCATTGAGTAGTAGAAATCCCCTATCAAGGTAGGAACTCGATTCTTCAGCAAGAAGAGATGGATAGCATTGAACAAATTGCAACTGAAATGATGTTTATCCACTTGCACCTTTTGAATCTTTGCTCGATTAACCTTGAATCATTTTAAATCCATCTGAATCAATCTAAGGGAAAATAAATCCACCGATGAACCAGTGATGAATTATCAACACTCAATCAAGCCAAAATGCATCAAACTTCAACACGAACCATTGTTCGATAAACCAAATAACTTCCGCACACCATACAGCTTAACACTGAATACGCACTGCCTGAGAAATAACCTCTGACACAAATAATTCGCAGTTGAAGCAGTCTCTTGATAGTTTGACCAGGATTAGGTTGAACGTCCGTCTGAATCGAATCACGAACTGAACAACCACACTTAAATTAAAAGCACTGTCAGCTTATGCTATGTTATAGATGTTATGCTTCATTTTTCTATGTAAATACAGTGCAAAGTATGTGAGATGATATGCTAAATTTTATGAAAAGAGAGGGAAAATTTGGGGTGTTACATATTGATCTTATTATTTTTGTTTTAGTATAATTTCCATATCTTGCACCATAGTTTGTATTGTTTTTAGTATTGGTCAAGAATGTGAATTATGCTATTAGGCACTTTTGATAGTGTCAGTACCAAAAATAACACTTGTATGATATTATTCTAGATATATGTTATATAGGCGTTACATGGACGGAATCGAAAGCATTTACCACACTTGGGTGATAAAGCAAACAAGACACACCGTGAGTGATCTTGAAAAGAGACTATTATACATGGATGATAACTCGAAAGTTAGAAATAATAAAAAAAAGATCAATCAAGAGTTCATCAAAATCCTCAACAAAAACAAGATGATTTGACCAAAGTCTCCACCATAAATATCAAAAGGGAGAGGTGATTGTTATCTCAAAATCCTTTGGCTTATGAATAATCTTCATCCGTGCAATCCCAAATCTCTTGGAACTTGAATGCATAATTTGAATTAATTGAATGTAGGACTGGAGATCATTAATAATATTGGTTGGATACAAATCAACTTTGAGCCTGTATCCTTTGTTTCAACAACCGTGAATCAGACCACGTTACAACCTTCAAAAAGTCCTAATTGAATTCAGGTTTCTTTTGAAAAGCATACTACGACAAGGTTGCGTAAAATGACTCCCAAGTTTTTTGTCAATCATTTGTTTTTTACCTTTGCTTTTTCTTTCATTTTTTGTCTAAACTGTCGTGTTTTGACAAGTTTTTCATTTGCTTTACATCAATAATTTCATTCCAAAAAATGATTCTTGATTTCAAATTTTGCATGAACATTACATTAAAATTACCATGTTTATACACACAATTTTTATTTGCAGATGAACTTTCCTCATCAAGAAATTTTCAAACAGTTGAGAAACTTGGTCAGTGATCTTATCAGGGGAAAGTTCCTTCCAAATCCCGTGGTTCAAGATTTTGTTGCTCATTGCAAGTTATTCTCAGATTCGGTTAACTAGAATATTTCTCTTTAATATTAATATTGGGTTTAGCCTTCTCTCTACATTCATTTCAAGAATTGAAGCCATGATTAATTTTTCCCCGACAGTAGTCAGAACTGAAGCTATGATCAGTTTATCCTCATTATTCAATCAATTTGGGGAAACATTCTTCAAGAATCCCCAAGCAACTTTTCATGTTTTTTCTCGAAGATTATCAACTTGATATAATTTACCGGTGTGACAGAGATATATTCAACAACAACATCTCTAATCCCCGAGCAAAATGACAGTGATCTCCGTGTTGAGGAATCAATCTTTTAATCATTTTTTTCACTCCCCAAATGAACATAAACTTGTTTTTTTCCACTCCCCAAAAGAGTATAAACTTGTTGATTTTCACTCCTAGAAAGAGTCTAAATTTGTTGTCAACATTTTTTTCTATGCATTTTCCAGGGTGTTTTAGTCCCTATTTTTGTATACATTTGCATACAAGGGTGCTTTAGTCCCCATTTTCCTAAACATTTACATACAAGAGTGTTTTAGTCCTCATTTTCATTGCAAGGGTGTTTTACTCCCCATCTTTGTATACATTTGCACACAAGAGTGTTTTAGTCCTCATATGCATTTTCGGAGGTCCTCTTATTTTCAACATCTTACCTTGTGATCAAATTCCAACTTACTTGGCGCCTACCAACGTACTTGTCTGTCCCTTCTTACCCGATATTATTCAGAATATTCTTGTTTGCTCTGATGTTTTCCCAGTACCCTTTTTGAACCTCTATCTGATGTTGTTCCAGATATGTTAAACCTTTATCCAATGTTATCTCGGATGTTCTTCCTTTGTTATGATGTTTTCCCAAAACTTTCATATGTCTATCTGATGTTATTCCAGATATAATTAATCTTTTGTTCTGATGTTTTCCCATAAACCTTTTTGAACCTCGATCTGATGTTATTCCAGATATGTGAACCTTTATATGATGTTTTTTTAGATATATGGTACCCTTGTTCTGATGTTTTCCCGGAACCTTTTTGTGACTATTTGATGTTTTCTAGATATGTCAAATTTTGTTCTAATGTTTATCCATAACCTTTTCTTTGCCTATCTGATGTTTTTCTAGATATGTTTGTCGTTCTGACGTTCTTCCAGAACTTAATCCCATACACTCAATGATTTTCTGGTTATTTTGGGTGTATATTCATATTATACCTTTTATCCTATGCCATTCTCGTATATCCCCAGTGAATTCATCAATGTCATTCTTGAATGCTTCTGATGTACTTTCTAGGAATCTTCTCACTTCATTCAATGCCACTCTTGGATGTTGTGATTATCTTTGTCCAATGCCATTCTTGGACGTCTTTTCCTCAGCTGAGCCCTGTTGCAGTCTCCAGCGTGTTGTGTGTTTTTTCCCACCGGAGTTTTATTATCCTTTCTTCCCTAGCATTTATTATGTTTCTTGTGTCGTGTCATTCCCCGCATTTTTCTATGCTTTCATTTCATTTCACATCATATTTTATTATGGCCTCTTAGGGCCAAAAATTGGGTTTCTATATTTAAGTCTCTTCCATCTTGTCGAACGAATATGTCAATCTTCATATCTCTGGATTAAAGAAACTTAAATAGGGGCAGCTGTAGCACCCCAATTTTTTACCCTAAAATTTTCCATATTTTTTTATGTGTCATTGCATACAAACAAGATCACGCATTGGTTCTTTTATCTTTCTCAATTGCATGTTTAAGCCTCACAGGGGATCACCATTGCTTTTATGTGTCTTTTATTTGCTTATGTTTACTAACCTTTAATCAAAATCCAAAAATATTTTGTTTTCCATCCTTTACTAACTTTTCAGGAAGAAAGCAGAAATATTAAAACAGTTCCTCAGCTTGAATGAATTCATCTGAACAAAGTCAAAGTTGATATGCAAGCAATTCTAATTCATTTGATCAAGGATTTCCCAAGTTTGATTGATTATTATTCAAGGAATTCCAAGGTTCATGTGTTTATTTCCATGTCTTCTTTGATGAGCAAAATAATCGAGCCGAACCCACAACAGTACAAGAAAAAGCAATTATTTTTCAAAATTTGTACTGTGTAACTGATTAACACCCAGGTGATAACCGGTTACACACGCAAAGATTGTAAACGTTTGGCAGCAAATTCAAATTTTGTGATTTGGCACAAATATCATTTTTTGATCCCATGTGGAATATTCTAGACCATCTCCATTTAATTCCCCTATATAATCAAAATTAATTCCCACCATGTACCTTCATTAATCACCACTCTTTTACTAATTTCTCTCCAAATTTAATTTCCAAACCTTATTTTGATCTCCCAAACCTAGATCCAATCCACCATATTTCCATACCAAAATTCTATAAATAGAGCCCTAATTTCATTCATTTCACAAGATTTTGAGAGCCAAAAAAACCTCTTGCAAATTATATCCCCAACCACCAAAATTCACTAAAGCTCGATTTTTTCTTTTGAAAGTTATCAAGAACTCACATTGAAATCTTGATTAACTTTGAGCTAAACCTCCATCCATTTCATTTTTCCTCATCAATTTCAGTAGATCAAGCTTGTTTGTGGAGTAATTTGGAGTTATTCTAATCCTTGAAGTGGTAATTCATCTCACACCATTGTTGCACCTTCATCTTCATCATCCACAATGTAGATCTTTGGTGATTCTTGTGCTTGATCCTTTTGGATCTCATTTTATATTTTAATTTCTTGTTTTTACTATGGTTTTACTCTAAAATTCGTGCAAATTCAGATATATGATCACAAGGTGTTTGCAAAATGTTTTGAAAGAGGATCATGTTGAATTTTGCATATTTTTCAACTTCTGCGCACAGTGTTACCGATTAGCACCAAGGCTGTAACCTGTTACACAATGCAATGTTTGAATAGTTGATCTTTGTGCTAAGTTCATAATTCTCAAATTTGTTGTTGTAAAGGTTTTAATTCTATCAATCTTCTGATAAGTTTTATTAATCAATGACTTGAGTACATAGGTCAACCATATAGTGCAAAATGCGAGACGGAACTCGGTTGTCACTTTTAGCTTTTTGCATTGTTACCTTTGTGGATGATTAAGTTCACCGCATTATTATGTATATTATTATGTTGCTTTTATTTCCCTCTCGCTCCCTATCCTTTTTATTTTACTTCTTTCTCCCTTCTCTTTTATTTTTATTATGCTTTATTTCATCCATTATCATGTTCATATTTATGTCATTACTTCTTGTGCTTTTCTTCTTGTCCATTTGGACACCAAAAACATTAATAAAGGCCTAAACACTTTAAAAGACTTGTTCTTAATAGTGGATTATGGTTACTATCCCTTGCTTTGGAGGACTTCTACATCTTGCACCTATGGACTAAGTACTAGGATATTATCCCCTTGCTTAGTTATGGAGGGGTTATGCTAACCTTTATCTGGCTCATCATTTGCTTAAGAGGATGGAATTCTAAGTTAGTTATGCTTTGAATAATCTCCAAATGGTTAGATCTTTCCTCCCTTAGCTATTTCCTGACTTTCATAATTCAAACCTTGACTTTAGTCAAGTGACTTTTACCTTTTCTTCCATTTCTTAATAATTCTAATGAATTAAGCATATTGACCATTTTCAAAAGACCATAAAAAATACAAAAACTCATTCACTCTTTTTATGCTTTGTTCACTTTTTCTTTTAACTTTTTTCATATGTTTAAACAAGATTTATCCTTTCTAGCAGAGTTATTTGCTAAGGGATGATGACTTGTATTTACATTCTTAAAATCAATCAAAACCAACCAATAACATTGTTATTCTTACCACGAACTACGGGGTTTTAATCTTACATGGCACTTTGTAGGTACGTAGGCATGAGACAAAAGTCTCGTTAAACACAAGAATATTAAAATAAATTCTTTCTCTCATCCACTCACTCTCATTTAATAAAACCTTTTCAAACCAAAAAGCGTGAATATTTCAAAGGGCTCCCGTGGAGTACCACAAACGTGTTTGGTGCTAATACCTTCTCATTTCGTAACCTACCCCTTGCCCATTCTTTATTTGTTTCTTTTAGCTTTTGCTTCTATATTCATTTTTTAGGATTTATTCACTCTTTTCTCCTTTTCCTTTTTGAAATAAAATAAAAGTGAGGTGGTGACTCTGTTTTCATTGAGTTAAGTTAATCAATAGCTTATACTCACGATTTTTACCACTACAAGTTCAAAGAAATTGCGCTTCAAGAAGCTAAGAGAGAAAAAGCTCTGAAAGCAAGGAAAGATGCTACCAACCTTTCTAGACCTCTAATGGAAGCTCTAGATAACGTTCAAAAGCGACAATCGTTGATTGAAGCAACTCTGGAATTACACAGCTCATCTATTTTAGAACTCATGGATGACGTGAGAGAACTTCTTAGAAGGATTCCTCCTTCTAACAACCCTTAGGCACTACTAGGCTAAACCCTTAAGATGATATCTTTAATAAGTCTATGTTTTGTCCTATTTTATTATGATTCAATTCATTTTGAAATTCATGATTTAATTTTCATATCTTAATGTGCATGTTTCATAATCATTATCATATTGGTATGCTTTAAAATGCTAAATGCTCTAACTTTTTGATGATGTCAAAAAGGGGGAGAAATGAAAAATATAATTTTGATATAACCTAAAGGAATGCAAACTCAAACAATAATCAAAATGATATAAAATTTGTTTATCTCTAACATTTGATGTTTTATGTTTAACCGAGGAACTTGAAAAAGTTCACTAGGCATTCTTAGAATAGGTTAATTGTAAGAACTCGGTTAAGTTCTTAGGAACCGATTGTTCATATAATCGGAGTTGTACACTTTATGAACATATGTTCAGAATCAGATAGACCCAGTACTATTCAGAAGTTGAGAACTTTCTGAAATTTAAAGTTATCATAATTTTGGTATCATAATGTTTAGAAGTTGTAAACTATCTGAGAATATGATATTCAGAACATAAGAATCTGAACCAGAAGTATTCCTGAAAGAGGTCAGGATAAAGTCTACAATCAAAGACACTTTTCAGAACAACGTGCTAATCATAAGTTTTAAGACTGTCTAAAGATCTGGATATGAAGATCCAAGAAATATAGGTTTTGTCAAGACAAACTTTGATACTCTAGAAGTATAGTGTTTTGTTCTTAAAGAACCATATGAAGTCCTGATAGACCAAGCAGTGATTTGTAATTGGTATTAGTCTCAAAATCAATATTTGATAAGCTTTGATCAATCATAGAGTTCTGATAGTGGCAAGGTTCTGAGATGAAGGCTTGTGTTAAGATAGTGAATTAATACTTCTCTATTCTATGTTCTCACAACTCAAAATTTGTATTTTGTGAGTCTTGGGATCAAGGGGAAACTCTAAACAAGCATTAATAAAATTTTGGGGATAACACATTCAGGGGGAGTTGTTATTCGGAAACTCTGAATATGTTCTGATTGGTGATTACCCTGTTACGTTTGGTGATTACCCTGTATAAAATGTTCTATCAAAATATATGGTTTTGTCATCATCAAAAAGGGGGAGATTGTAAGAACAAGAGTTGTCTCTACATTCCATCTCTATGTTTTGATGATAACAAGGAAGTATTTGTGAAATAACTATTTTATGTTCTAATGTTTGTGATTGTACAGATCATGAATATTGAACATTTTAGATCAAACATACATTATGAAGATGCATGCAAATGATAATATGCGAAGTTACTATGTGTAACACTAGTCGCAAGCATGCTGAAGAAGCAAGTGTGCTTCTGTATCTGATCACAATAAGAAAGATCCAAGGATGTATGTTGTTGCTGTAATTCTCTTTTGAATTCTATTATGAGAGTGCTTCTGATCAGGAAGTGAGTGAAGCTTCTGATAGGTTAATCTTCTAAAGAACTAAGTTCTGAAGACTCTAGTGATTTAAAGTTCTGAAGACTGGATGTTTGAAGACTAAGTGTAGAAATACTTTGAAGCCTTAAGTGTTCTGGAGATTAAGGTTCAGAAAAACCAAGTGCTAAAGACTCTGAAGACAATTTTCTATGTGAACAAGGTTCTGGAGATTCTAAAGACTTGAAGTTTTGAAGACCATGGATTTCAAGACAAGTGTTGAAGTTCTAAAGAAAAATGTTTTGTGTGAACAAGTTCCAAAAACTGGAGACTTAGGTTCTTTGAATACCCAAGTATCACCGTCTCTAACTCATGCTTCATTCAATCATCTGCAATCAGAAGTCTTTGAAGTTCAAAAGACAATGTTACCGTTATCAAGGATAGTACAAAATACGAAAATGCTTTATTCCACTACCTCTCCACTAACCATGTATCATGGGAAAAGGACAGACGTGGTCGTACTATTTCCATCCTTGAGTAACGACATTCCTTAGTAGCCATTTGTGCTGTAACGGTTCTATTATGCTTGGTTATATAAGGAAAGCATCGCATGCTATGTGATGTTGTTGGTTGGGTGGTTGTTATTGAATGCCACAACCAAAGAGCTGTAAACGTTGTTGTTGGAAACAAGCATTGGTTTATGTGTTAGTGTTAATTGGTATAACCAGAAAGGTTCAAACACATATACAACCAAGTTATCAAGAAGGTATTTGAACCATGTTGTTAATGTTTTCATTCAATCATATATGGTTGATGATTAACAAGATAACAATGAAACAAACCATTAAGAGTTTGATTGAATATGTAGCTCACAAGCTGATAACTCTTTGACAACAATCTGCTTATGCAGAGAGATCTCTAATTCACAATGTGCTTAACTTCATATGTTGTAGAAGACTTGCAAAGTCGCAGAAGACAAGAAGATGATTATGGAAGCTCCAATTATAAATCTACAACATGAATATTGTGTATCTGAAGTAATCATTAGATTGACGAAGAACAAGAGCTATTGTCCAGAATGTTCTTAAGTGAATCAAGATGAAGAAGTCATTCTGGTGTTGAAACGGAGATCAACAAAATTGGAAAAGCTTTTAAAGAAGAAGACTTCAATAATTCAAGGGCTCAGGGTTGTTGTCTACGAAGAAACAACTTGAAGAAGACCACACATTTTTGCTACAATACAATGTATTATCTTAGTATGTATTAGGATCTTCTGATGTACTTAATATGATTTTACACATGCTAATGAAAGAAGCAAAAAATTATAAACATTTACCCACTTCGCTAAAGGACCAAGTGAAAGTTAGAACTTAGTAGTTAGTGTATTCTCATAACTAGGTGTTTTGGTGAATTGCTTTGGATTAAGATTCTAGTGCTGCTTAGAACTATGTGTTCTAAAGCCCTAATTCACAATGGTTGTTGTTCAGTTAGTCATGGTTGTAGGCCACACAAGGAAGTCACAACATTTGTTGTGCAGTTAGTCACGAAAGGATCCACACAAGGAAGTCATGACATGTTACTGTGCAGTTAGTCACGACAGGTTGTCGCGTAAGGAAGTCATGATAGGTTGTTGTGTAGTTAGTCATGATTGTAGGTCGCACATGGAAGTCACAACTTCGGTTGTACAGTTAGTCACAACAGTATCCGCGCGATTGTGATCATATGTTGGCTATAGTGGATTAAGTCCTTGTTTAAGGGGAAATCACCTTGGCGGGTGGACTGGAATAACTTGAGAAGTTCTCAAGTGAACCAGGATATATTGTGTGTTCTTTACTCTTGCTTTATGGTTTACTTCATGTTTATGCTTCCGCAACACAATCACATCATAACTTAACGCAATCCAACCATTTACAAAAAGTAGTCAAGAGTGAAAACCTAACCTCAATTCAATCCCCTCTTTCTTGTGTTTTTCTCACATCTTCAATCTCAAATTCCCCCTACATGAATTTTGAGAATTCCTTGACCATATTTATGTTAGTGTGGATCCAAAAATAATATCATCTACATAAATTTGAACTAAAATAAAGTGTTTTCCTTGATGCTTAATAAAGAGAGTAGTATCAACCTTCCCTCTTGAAAATCCTTGATCAAGTAAAAATGTGCTAAGACACTCATTCCAAGCCCTGGGGGCTTGTTTGAGACTGTACAAGGCACATTTTAGCTTGTAAACATAGTTAGGATTTTCATGACTCTCAAAACCAGGAGGTTGGCATACATAAACCTCTTCACTAATGTATACATTAATAAAAGCACTTTTGACATCCATTTGATATAATTTAAAATTTTGTGAACAAGCAAAGGCAATTAGAAGGCGTATAGCCTTGAGTTGAGCGAACGGAGCATAAGTCTCCTCATAGTCAATGCCCTCCACTTGGTTATACCCTTGAGTAACAAGATGAGCCTTATTGCGTGTTATAATTTCATTTTCGTCCATCTTGTTCCTAAACACCCATTTAGTGTCGATTACTCGATGACCTCGTAGGGGAGGGACAAGGTCCCAAACCTCATTTCTCTTGAACTAATTAAGTTCCTCTTGCATTTCTAAGAATAAATGTTCATCGAGTAATGTATTTTTGGAGTTTTTAGGCACAATTTGAGAGACAAAAGCAAAATGATAACAAAATTTACTTATCCTTGAACATGTAATGACTCCCTTTAATATATCTCCAAGAATTTTATCGATGGAATGATCCTTGGAAGTCTTCCATTCCAATGGGAGATCATATTTATTATTTGAATGATCCTCCTCCTTTTATTTAGATCCTTGATCCGGATCCTCCTTATCTTTTTTCAGGATGGTTTCATCACTCTTTAATTCTTGATCTTTAAGAATATCCTCCAAAGGAGCACCTGAACCATCAACAAAAATACCTTCTCTGACATTTTTCGGATAAGACTCATCAAAGGAAACATGCACATATTCTTCAATGATGTGTAATCTTTTATTGTATACTCTATAAGCTTTACTTGATTGAGAGTATCCAAGAAAGATACCTTCATCATATTTTGAGTCAAATTTACCATGATTTTCCTTAACCATTGTTCAACACGTAGAATTTACAACCAAAAACATGGAGATGTGAAACATTTGGCTTCCTACCCTTTAAAAGTTCGTAGGATGTTTTATTTAAAGTAGGACGGATAACCACCCTACTCAAAACATAACACGTCGTACTTATGGCATCCGCCCAAAAGTATTTAGGAAGACTATTGTCATTGATCATAGTTAATCCAAGCTCCTCTAAAATACATTTCTTGCGTTCCACAACACCATTTTGTTGTGGAGTCCTAGGAGCAGAAAAATTATGATCAATTCCATGTTTGTCACAAAACTCCTCAAGAGGTGGTTTTCAAATTCACCCCCGTGATCGCTTCGAATTGTAACAATGCTAGTGTTTAATTTGTTTTGAGACAACTTGGCAAACTTTTCAAAAGCTGAAAACGTGTCACTTTTACTATCCAAGAAAATAGTCCAACAAAATCTTGAGTAGTTATCTACTAATACAAATCCATAATAATTTCCACTTATACTTTTAATTCTAGATGGCCCAAATAAATCCATATGGATAAGTTCAAGGGGTCTCGATATAGAAATAACAATTTTTAGTAAAAGAGATACTTGTTTGCTTTCCCATTTGGCATGCACCACATAAGTGATCTTTTGAGAATTTGATTTTGGGTAGACAAAATACTAAATATTTCAACACTATTTTATTTAGCAAGTCAAAGTTAACATGCGCCAAAATCCTATGCCAAAGCTAAAAGTCATCACTCTTGGAAACAAGACATTTAATGTCATTCAAGGACACTTCATTCAAATAAAGCATGTATACAATATTGACCCTCAAGCCTTTAAACACATCACTCATTTATCATATGTTCAATTATGCAACAATATTTTGAAAAATAAACTTTGTGTCCTTTTTCACACAATTGGCTAATGCTAATTAGATTGTGTTTAAGGTCTTCAACTAATAGGACATCTGAGATAGTAGTAGATGAGAGATTACCTACACTACCTTTTCCAAGTATAGCTCCCTTGTTGTTATTACCATAGGTAACAAATCCTTTATTCTTAGCCACAAAGTCAAAGAATAAGGAGATGTCACCCGTCATATCTCTTGAGCACCTACTTTTGAGAAACTATCTTCTCTCTGTAGCCTCAAAACATTCTACCTACAAATTTTAAAAAAGGGAAAGAGGTACCCAATTTTCATTGGGTCCTTTTGTGTAAGTGTAACCTTGGTTGCATTTGGGAAACCATTGGAAAATGCCTTTAGGGGCCAAAAATCTCCTAAAACGACATTTGGCAATAATGTGTCCCCTCTTGAAACAATAAGACATGTCAAGTTTGGTGATACATTTGCTTACATGATCTCTCACCATATAAGTGTATTTTTTATATGGATTATTCATGTTTCTTCTAAAATTGGATTGATCAATAGAAAACGTCATTTTAGGTTGCAAAGCCATTGTCTAATTTGGGTTGACGAGTTTTAACCTCTTTTTGCCAAATACAACAAGTTTCACAATTGTGAAAATTAAACCATTCTCGCTTGTCTTCTTTAATAGGCTCCACCATAGAACGCTTAAGAGCGTCTAATTTCTTTTTGGAATTGGAAATTTTTTCCTCCAAATGTGTACAAATATGTTTATATGAGGCTAGGCGTTTAAAAGATTTTTTAGCTTTTTGGTGGAGAACTTTGAAAGTATTAAGTAAGTCAGGATAGGACAATTTATCAAAATTATCATATTTAGCATGTCTTACTTTCTTTTTTCCCCTTTGATGAGCCATGAGACAAAGGTTGACTTTCTCTTCCTCATCACTTGAGTTACCTTTGCTTGAAGATTCATTATCACTCTCCAAAGCAATATAAACTCTCCTAGCCTTTCTAGTCTTCTTGTGATGCTTGTCTTTACCTTTGTTCATCTTAAACAAGGGACAAGTTGGTTTATAATGACCGGCCTTTTTGCAATTATAGCATGACCCTTTTGACTTGGTATTCTTTCTTTGAGTGTTTTGATTGCCTTCTATAGTTGACAAGATATTTATCCGAATGTTGAATTTCATTCTTCCTAAGGTATTTATTGTACCTTCTCACAAACAACCCAATATCTTCATTCATTTCTTTATCCTTATCAGTAGACTCACTCTCACACTCATTGTGGGTGGGTGATTTGGAACTAGAAGCCTTTAAAGAAATATACTTATTTTTGGCATCCTTAGGTTTTTCTTTCTTTTCTTTCTTTTCGCTCTTTTCATGTTTCTCGAGATTCAAGAGCTCTTGCTCATGCTCTTTAAGCTTGTCAAACAATGTTGTCAAGTCCAATGTTGTTAAATCATTAGCTTCCTTGATCACGGTGACTTTAGGTTGCCATTCCCTAGTAAGACATCTCAAAATTTTGTTAGTAGAAACATCATTGTGAGTAGTATTGATTCTAGCTAGTTTGACATCTTTAGTTCCCTCATGGGCAATTATAATGCGTCCCACATAGCTTTAGTAGTAGTACAATGTGAAACTCTATAATATTCATCACTCCCCAAAGAGGATATGATAATATTTCTAGCTTTCCAATCATAGCTATAATTTTTCTCATCTTTTTCATTCCATTGTGCTTCCGGTTTAGGTACCTGAACATTCTCCGCGTTCGCCACGGTTATTTCCATGGGATCGTCTGGGATAACCTTCCATACCTTTCTATCAAAAAATTGATAACCTTCCATGCCTTTCTATCAACAAATTGATATCAACAAACATGAGCTCTATTGTATGCCCCTTTTCGATCGTTATCATTTTCCTAAAAAGTTATATGTGAAGCACTAGATGAACCAATGATCGTGATACCACTTATTATACGATGGCGCAGATCTAGAATGGGGTTGAATAAATCTCCTATTTAAAAGTTGGCAAATTAAAATTGTTTGACTAGGTCATGAAAGCTCCCCGAAAAAATATCATCTAAAAACAACATGTTATTGGAAGATCGAATATACGTGAAAACCAAATGGAATGCTAAAGGTGACCTAATCAATTTGATACTAATTAATCGCTTACAACTAGGGATGGAAATAAACTAGGTTAGGCTTTATAAGGCCTGAGCACGGTCTACGGTAAACTTAAAAGGCATGAGCCTGGCCTATGGACTATTATAGGCTCACTTTTTTTGGCCTGGCCTGGCCTTTTTAAAAGCCTGGTTTGGCCTGAAAATCTATTTACAAGCCTTTTTCTCATTAAGGTTTTCAATTATTCCATATTACTTAAGAATCTTTATAGGCTGACCTATATATGCATATATAAGCCGACATATTTAGCCTTTGCTCTAATATATATGCATATATAAGTCAGCATATGTATCCTTTTTTCTAATATATAAGCATGTATAAGATAACATATTTAACATATTTTTAATATATATGAAAATATAGGCCGACCTATAAGGCTTTATAGGTTTTTTAATAGAATAACTTTGGTCTGGCCTGGCCTTAAGTAAGCTAGGCTATAGGCCCCTGTAGGCCGGCCTGGCCTATTCCCACCCCTACTTATAACACACAAATACTTAGTACTACTACTTCCAATATTGTTAAGGAAATAGAAAACAAGTAATAGGCAAAATAAATTATGTGATATTAATTTTATCAAACACTTGGTGTGCACATAACACCAAGTCTTAATTTCACTAGATTTGTAGAGAAGAATTTTCCTTGGTTGGAATTAGAGTAATTGCAACAATTTATAAAACACCTTAAATGCACAACAACTCAGTGAAGTGAAATTATCAATGTCACACAATAACAATCAGTGCAGAATTTTAAAAGGTATAAGGAAAGAAAGAACACACCTAATTTATTTAGACAGTTCTCCTTTCATCCTCGTTAAGCGTACCTCTGCCCCCAATTTCAAAACTAGAATTGGGATATTTATTAGCTATTGGAATGTTTATATAAAGAATAAATAGTAACCATAATCCAATCCTAATTATTGATGTAGATGTTATCTTTTTCTTCCCCTTGTTTTGAGTTGAATCAAGTCCTTCAAACGATTTGAGCAAACCTTCGATTGCAGCTACCTTATTCAAGAATCCCAAATTCTTCAAAGTTCTAGCTCGACTGATTTCCATCAAGATACGTTCTAACCCACACCTTTATCCATAATCCTCCGGTTAACGTGACTTTTTCGAATAAACCAGCAGATCTTCAAACCCCTTCACTCGGCTGAATTGATGAACCAAATATGTGTGCAAAACCCCCAAATCCATAAGATCTTAGAGGAGAAAACCCTAAGGTTTTATTCAATAAAAACCCACACTTCTCTCAACCCAAACTGAATACAAATCCTATGTTTGAATGTTATCACCACAAACCAATGCACTATGATCAACAAGAATGATTATGTGTAATTGTTGATGAATACAAAGATGAATGAAGATGAAGAGAGAACAATGTGTATATCTTTCACTATTCATGTTCAACATGTAAAAATGAGACTCCAACTATTTATATGACCCTTAGTAAACAAAGTAACATTGTCGTAGCCTAAAGTTTGACCCAAAATTTTCTTATATAGCCTAAAAAGTCAAAGAGGGGCTCTTGACTTTTTTTTAGACATATTTCTTTATTTTTAAAAGAGTAGAGATATTTTATTAAAACTTTAGAATTAATATTTTTTATTTTTTATTTAATTGGGGTATTTTTATAAGTTGTTGTAGTTAGGAGGATATAAATTATTTTTATTAAAAAAAATATTTTTGGAATATTGTAAATATTTAAAATATGGGTTTTTGGGAAAAAGGGTGTTTTTAAAGAAAGGGGTTCTATTTGTTGGTCTTAAAAGTTTAAAATATATAATCTCTTATTAATATTTAATTAAAAAAATTTATTTATCTAAAATTAGTTTTAATTTTTATTATATAAATATTTATTTTAAAAAAAAGGAAGACACATTTTCAGTTATGCAAAATATAAATAATTAATTCTCTTATATATATATTCAGTTATGCAAAATATATATAGTTAACTCTCTTATATATATATATATATATATATATATATATATATATATATATATATATATATATATATTAAGATTTTTAATTAAGGATCTTTCTAGTAGGGTTTATATGTATATCATTTTTTAATTCATATTATTACTAATATTAATTTTTTTATTACTGAATTTACCATCTATATTAGTTTTTCTAACCCAAATATTAAGATTTATAAATAAGACCTTAGTCTCTCCTATTTTCCCCCCACTATCCACATAAGAAAACCCTAAAAAGTTGTTGTTCTTCACATTGAAGAACAACAGATAAACCCTAAAAGGCATCCACCAAGGATTTCAAAGAAAAAAGAAAGGGATAACGTAAAGAAAAGAAGGGAGTGGCAGCATCTTAAGTTGGTCATGGCAATCCAAGTTGGTAAACCTAAAACTCCAATATTTGTACATATAATTTGCTTGTGTTTGCTTGATTTGACTGTGTTTGAAGGATTTGTCTTTGTGTGTATATACGTATTTTGATTTCAACTTTTAAAAATAATTCATAGATTGGGTGTTTTGTGTATAATTGAATTTTTAGTCAAATAATTAGGATTTTTTTTATTACATTCTCTTTATAAAATTTTATTAACTTTTTAAAAATTCAAATCATCATTTTTTAATCAAACATTTGCAACTTTATTGTTGTAAATAGTTTTTTTTTATAAAATTTATTAATAAATAGATAGTTAAAAAATATATATCTTATGAAAACCCTCAATGTCAAACTTCACGTTTGACCTTAACATAAACTATAAACAACTTACTATATAAGTCAAACACTGGAATTGAGTTCGTCAGTTGCCACTCATCACCTTCGAAACCCCTCCGATCGTGCAAACCACCATTGGAGTCTCTGAAGAAAAACCTGTTGCGAAAACGATCCCTTTTCGGTCGTAAGCCTCCCTCAACCGCGACCGCACCCTTCGACGTCGCCCGGATAACCTAGCCAACCACCGCGTGGCACACTCTCCGAGATAGCACAACTGGCCACCACAAGTCGTCCTCCCCTCAAGCGACTTTCATCGTCTAATACAAGTCGCCAGAAATACGACCCCAAGCCTCAAAAACTGTGATTCCAATCGCACCCTAACCACGAACTTTTCCTCGTTTGCCGTCAAACCCGCGAATGGCGCTACCACCATGGAGAGAAACCTCAAGGACTTGTGGCAATGGTGAGAAAAGAGTTTGAGAAACCCCTTTTCATTTTCACTGTTTTTTCTGGAGAAAAAAGAGATAATAAAGAAAGAGGAAAGAGATGTGGGAGAAGGGTAACGTGTGGAAAGGGATGAGGATAAACTTTGGTTTGTTTTTAATTAATTATTTTGTTCTTTTAATAAAATAAAGAAATTAAATAATAAATTTATAAAAAAAAAGGAAAAGAACAACTATGGGGTGCCGCCCCTCCTAGTCATTAGGATTTTTTTCTGAATTTTTTATTTTGGATAAATTTAGGGTTTTGTATGATGGGCCTTGCGCCCTAATACTATTTGCACCCTATTTTTGGAGCCCAATTACTCATTCAAGTACAATTTACACCATCTTGGGGTTTAAATTAATTTATTAAATCAATTAAACTAAATCCTTGGTTTTATTATTTAATTAAGGATCTAATTATAATTTTAATTATGGTTTAGATTAATTTTAACGATAAAAAATATAGAATAACTATTCTTTTATTTTGGGTTCTATTTGAGGGATATTTAGGAGTTTCAAAATATGGGGGTGCTTCTTAATAAAAATCAAGATTTTTGTAAAATAATCAAAATGGGGTTAAAATAAGGGTTTTAATAATTTAGTATGGGGTAATTAAAAATATTAGGATTAGGTTTTAAGGGTAGAGGAATTGAACTACGACGCTCTGATCCATGAAGTCGAAGGTACGTAGGCATAGGGTTTGTACAAACCTTAGCGAGTGAAATTAGGATTTAATTTTGGTTTTTTTTTTCTGATTTATTTTAAACAAAAAAAAACCATAGGAATCTAGAAAGGATCCTATTGATTACAATAGAAGTGAGGGATGCCTAACACCTTCCTCTCATTTAACCGACTTCCGACTCTTAAATTTTAAGTTTGTCGCGACAGTTGGCGACTCTGCTGGGGATACTTAGAAAGTCAATCTTATTTTTAGGATTTTTAGGGTTTTTTGTTTGTTGGTTTTTTATTTATTTCTGGATTTATTTTTGTTCTTTATTCTATGTTTTGTTTATATATATTTATTTGGATATTATATTTTGGGATATTATATTATTTTTATTATGTTTATCATTGTCATATTATTATCATCAATGCATGGAGGCCGCACTCGGAATAGATCCTCTAATGGGTATCTCCCTGTTAAGGTTAGCCCTTGACGGAGGATGATGACTTGGCAATTGATCAATGAGTCCTGGAACCTAGAAACCCTACCTTTTGATAACCTTTTGTATTCACCCCCAAAGGGGTCGTTACCAGGTTCTTGCCTAAGTTGGACTTATCCTGAAGGATTACCATGAGAAGGCTTGCTCCTTCTCATAGTAATATAAGGTTATAGTCCTAAACTCTATGGCTTATCAAAACTTTATATTCTACATGTGATAAGATTGGGTAGTAAGCATCTAGAACCAACTTAATCTAGGGAATCCACCCAACCTAGGTCATGCTTGCAGGTAACCCCACCAAACATCTATAAAATATTATACAAAAAAAACTCATTATCATCATCATCATGTTCATCATTCATGAAACTTTTGCATGTTTTACAAAAGGGATCTTAAACATTTTGTAGGAAAAATGCAAAGTCAAGGGAATATGGGAACCAACAAGAAGAAAACCATTACAATTAGGGTAATGACTTCTAATATTGAAGGGTTAAAGGCATATGCTTCAAGGGTACTTTAAGAAAGAAGTAAATCAATCATTCATAAGTGTAACACGGTGGGAGAACTGACTTGATCATTTTTGTTTACAAAAACTATGTTGCAGATAGCAAGAGTCTCCACCGACTTTTATTTTATCCAATAAAGAAAGGCATAAAAGAACAAGAAAGACCTTTGAAAAAGATTTGAGTTCGGGGGGTAAGTTATACAAAGGGAAGGTGTTGGCACCCTTTGTATCCATGGTTATCCATGGGCTCTTAATTTCTTAGCTCACTTTTTTTTGTTTGAAATATAGTGTAGTGTGTGATTAGAAAATATTTTTATAAAGACTTTAACTTTGTAATAATTCTCGGATGAATGTATACAAAGTGTTTAGTTGGAAAGTATTTGAAAATGTGGGGTGTAAAGAGTATTTTTTGAAAATTTGTGAGCAAGCACTTAAGAACTACTTACCTTAAATTGTAAGGTCTTTCTTGTTATTTTGTTTCTTTAGGGACATAACTATCCTTACTATTAGTTAGTAAGTAGTCTTGTCCTTGGTTTTGAAGGGACAGACGTAGGGTCATCGTATGGTCATAGAAGGCAACAGATAAGGGTATCTTAGCAATTCGAAGGGACTATCATCATTTTTCCTTAGGGTCATCGAGGGACGAGATCGTTTATTCGAAGGCAACTTGAAGGGACAACGAGGGACTATGATCTTTATATCGTAGGGACTTGATGATTTTTTATTCGTAGGCAACCTAGCTAAGATACCCCTATATTTGAGGGACTTGACCATTTTGTAAGGCAATAAAAGGAGAAACCTTAGGGGTGTATGTGTGAGAAGTGTACTGATTGTATTTATTTTAGTCTTAGAAATTAGGGTTATCTAAGTCTGTTTATTTTTTATTCACATGCATTCTTTTCAACCCCTACATTTACTAACCACTCAGTTTAATATTTTAAGGAATTTAAAAACGGAAAGTAAAACCCTATACTATTACATCATGGGGAGGGGGATACATGTTTGAAATTAAGGGTGTGCAGAAAATAAAAGTGCAGAAATTAAAAGTCCTACACTATTACATCCCATAAGCAGTTACATTATAGGAAAAGTGCGAGAAAATAAATTTACATGAGTCGTATATCCTATACAATTTTTCTAAGATATTTAAATAGCAAAATGAAATAAATAAAAAATTTATGAAGAATGTTTTCCTTAGTTCTAAAACCCTAATTAATTAAAAGGAATTAAAATTTTGATTAAGTGTTAATTAATTGAATTATTTTGTAAAGAAAACAAAATTTTTATGATTTTATTAATTTAAGCTATTAATTTAATTAATTAAGAAAAAAAAAGTTTGGTATGAAAAATAATAAATGTTTATTTTTTAAATTAATGATTGGTTAAAAGAAAATTTTAATTAATATTTAAAAGAAAAAGATTAATTAATCCTAATTAGTTAATTAAGAGAAAATAAGAAGAAAAGAAAAAGAAAATAAGAAAAAGTCACAAAAAGAAAGGGGGGAGCCTGTGAATCGAACTCAGGTCTCTATGCTTTCACACACGCGCGTCTCACTACTGGGCTAACATGCTTGCAACTTAAATAATTAGAGAAAAATATATATATATTATAAATCGAAATTCAAAATAACAGAGACGCGCCAAATGTCGTCTTCTTCCTCTGTCTGTCTGCAACTTATACCTATGGTTTTTGTCCGTAGCAACAACCTTTAGTGACGGTTTTTTCGTCACTAAATCACATGCGTTTTTGAAAACACCAAAACAAGCAAAATAAATTAGTTTTAAAGGTGTAAATCAATTAAATGTTGTATTATGAGTTCAATGATCCCAGCAATTTCACTTAAAATCGTCTCTACACAAAGTTCCCAAAATCGAAGCTTCAAACCCTAGTAATGGCGTATTGTCGAACCTGCACTAAAAATCAAATCAACCACTCCATAAAGAATCTACACATCAATATAAACAACAATATGTAATCAATTTTGAGTTAAGATGCACATATAATTGAAATCGGAAATCCAGAAAACAAGCTAAAAGTTGGATTCGGTTTGTGCAAAATCATGATGTTTTGATGATGGTGATGATTGATATGCACTCTAGAGATCCTCAGGAAGTTATTGAGACCTTTAAAACCTCTTGAAAGTGGTTGAAAGGGGCAAACCGAATTTGACTTTTTTCTTGAATTTTTGGAGTTTGGTAAGGGTTCTTTGGCTCAAAATTTCCTCCTCTTTGTTTATGGCCTTGTTGTATACTTATAGAAGATTCAAATTAGGTTAAATTTTGGGCTTTTGGTGTTGGATTTGAGATTGCTTGGAAGTGAAGAAAGAAGGTTTCTATTTTAGTTAAAATTTGGTATTAATACCTTCTCTTTTGGTTTGCACGAAATTGGGATCCAAATTATGATCATAAACATCCAAATCTCATCCCAAAATAGTCCTAAAATCAAATATTTGATTTTCTAATATTTATTTTAATTTAAATTGATTTTAAATAAATTAAATCCAATATAATATAAAATAAATATAAAAAATCAGATATCATGACTTATGGGTCGTGGATTATCTTATGATTGAGTTTGGGTTAGAAAAATATGGGCGTATTTGGAAGAAACTTGAGTTTTGGTCATTATTTGCTTCATACACCTCCTCAAAATTTCCCAACTTTAACAATGTGTAACTCTATCAATTTTTATCCCATGTATGTGTTCTTGGAATTTTTATAAAGCTTAGAGTGTCTTCTAACTACTCCTTTTAGTCCCATGTCCATTTTATCTTCCATGTTCAAGTTATGAGCTTTTGAAAAAGTTGACGTTTTGTTGACTTTTTAAAGGACCTGTAATGTCTTGGCCCATATCTCTCAAATGAAGCATTTTTTGCCTTAGCTTGTGAGACACAAAGTTGTAGGGAATTGAATTTCCTTAAAAATGAGGTTTGGATGGGAAATTTTTTATGAAGCATGTGAAAGTTATGGCTGGTCAAAGTACAATTGATTTTTCCTACAAAAACCCTAATTTAGTAACTTCTGATTCTTGATGATTATGAGGTTTCCTTGATGAATAATGATAAAACCTTGATCAAATAATGAATTTCATCTCATAATATTGATGTTGACCAAAAATATTGAAGTTTGACTGTATGTTGACCATAGTTGACTTTTTGACCAAGTTAAGTGATTTTTGATCATCTGAGCATCTGACTGACCAAACACTTAGGGTAAGCCTTGAAACTTGACATGAGGATCCTTTGAAGTATATGGGACACAATGAAGTCCTCTTGAGGCTTTAGAAGTTCAATTTACCTTGGGAAACTCAAAACCCTAATTTAAGATCCATTGCTTAGGAGGAGGCTTTGTTTGATGAAACCTGGAATTCCTTTGAGCAATTGAGAATCTTGTGACTATTAGGAGACCTCATGAGAAATATTGTCTTGAAGATGTGAGGGAAATTTTTGGGATACAACAGCTGCCCCTGTTTAATTTTCTGAAACCTTTAGATTGGCATGCATGCCATTCGTGACCTGAAGGTGGAATAAGATTCAACACTTAAAGCCCAAAAATTTGCACTCGCCGGTGCGGAGTAACACTATTGGTTAATTGTATTGCTTGAATAGGCTTAAAGATGCCATTCAGAGTAATTGGAGATGGGCTTATAGATGCCATCTAAAGTATCTATTGATAGGAGTATCAGAATGTGTCTATGTTTGACTTTATCTGAATGTTGTTACTGAACTAAGTGTCAGAACTTAATATTCGTCTCGATCGTCTCTAAATTATCTCTGCAAAAACATCCCGAACTAAGTATCAAAACTAGATCTTTATTTCGATCGTCTCTGTACTGTCTCTGGAAAAATATCCTGACCTAAGTATCATAACTAGATCTTCGTCTCGATCGTCTCTGAACTGTCTCTTGGGGGGAAAGATACCCTGAAATAAGTATCGGAAACTAGATCTTCGTCTCGATCATCTCTGAACTATCTCAGGCAAATATCAGAACTAAGTATAAGAACTAGATCTTCGTTTAGATCATATATGTACTATCTCTGGAAAGAAAAACATCCTGAACTAAGTATCAGAACTAGATCTTCGTTTGGATCGTCTCAGAACTGTCTCTAGGAGTTGATAATGTTTGTCTGACTGCGAACTATCCTGAAAAGGAAAAGTTAGTTTTAAGCAAGATCATTTAATGTATGTAATGCATAGCATAAATAGCATGATTTTCTTAATGAGAATGTTGTATGCATTATGGATGTGTATGCCATGATATGATGTAAATGAGGTATGAATGAGTTATGTAGTCGAAACGCGTTAGTAGCTTCATGTAACAACTACTAGTTGGGGAAAATAAATCCCAATTTGTTTTTGAGGAGTATGAAAACACCGTTCTTGTCTTGTTTCAAAGTGTTGTACTTAGGACTTTTCAATTTCTGTTCATCGTACTTTTTATTGGAAGATTAAATTCCTAAATACCCTACTAGGGATAAAAGAGACGGACATTCCCCTGAGAGACTTATCCGACCAAGTGTCAATTCTTCGGAGGATATCAGGCCAAAGAGAAATCTGCCTAGGAATATGTAGAACTGGAAGTACAAAAGGCTACTTGGAATACTTCGCTGAAATTAATTCGTAAAGATTACTTTGTGGGGATGAACCTACGAAGATCTATTGGATATGAACTTTGCTGGAGATTCCTACCTCCGAGAGTCCTTAGTAAATGCTATTATTTTAATTTTATATTATTTTATATGTATTTTTGGCAAACATCAATCATATTCAAAAGCATATATACATTCAAACATAATCAATTGACGTTTACGCTTAAGCAAAATGGAAAAAGTAAAGCTGAGTTTGAAAATAGAATTGTATTAATCTTGAGAGTGGCCTATAAACAGGCAAGTCTGAACAAAGAGACGGAAATCCTAGTAAGAGGAATTTGTCATAAAAAGAGTACATAAAATAAGGAAAAACAACTATGTGTAAATGATCCCATTAAGTTTCAACTCTGTTATTGCCATTATCTTCAAGTATCTCATCTTTTGCTGTCGAAAGAGAAATGACTGGACTGATCTGTAGCATTTGAACTTGACCTTTTGCATTTGAACTGATCTGGTATACTTGGCCTTTTGCAATGTGGGGCATTGATATGATTGGTGAGATCAAGCCTACCTCTTCTAATGGATATCGTTTCATTCTTGTTGCTATTGATACCATTCTCGTTGCTATTGATGCTTGACTTTCTTGTGTATAAAGTTACAAAAGAAAACCCAATTCCAACCCCCTTCCTTGTGTTTTGCGTACCTTCAATTGGCATCAGAGCGCTAGGTTCTGAGAAAAACACTTAACCGTGTCAGTAAAAGATCCAGAAGTTAAAACACATGGCAGAAGCTGGCAATAACAACAATGACTACCAAAATGACAAGATCAACGCTAAACCTCCAGTGTTCAATGGTGACAATTTTGACTACTGGAAGGATGTTCTGGAAAGTTTCTTTCTAGCTCAAGATGGAGATCTTTGGGACATGGTGACAGATGGATACATTCATCCTGTTGGAGCAAATGGTCAGAAGATTGAAAGAAAAAATATGACAGCTCAGCAGAAGAAGGAATTCAGAAATCATCACAAAGCTAGAACCATACTTCTAAGTGCTATCTCATATACAGAATATGAGAAGATCACAAACAGGGACTCAGCTAAACACATGTTTGATTCTCTGAGGATGACACATGAAGGCAACACTCAAGTCAAGGAGACTAAAGCTCTAGCCCTCATCCAGAAGTATGAAGCTTTCAAGATGGAAGAAGAAGATCAACCTTGCACACACTCTGTTTCAACATCTGAAAACTAGTGTGAAGGAAACTAGAGATGGGGAGAAAACCAAGAGGGATTGGATTCCTCTAGGACGTGTTATTTCTGACATTCTCTGTCAAAATAAGTTGGTAGACTTTCTGGCAGAATTAAAGCAGACTCAATTTCTTGAAACAGATGTTGGTAAACCTCTGAATGCAAAGAATTTGAAGAAGATGAAGTTTATAACTTCTATCCAACAAGAACTTGTTCTTTATTCTAGAGAAGTTATCACCACCAGGAAGATTCCCCTGGAGAACTTCCCCCTCTTCTCTTCTGACACACCTCCAGAGGTTGTGGTCAATTACTTGGATATATGCAAGCAACATGGTGTGGACCCTATGTTCAAGCCAACAGAACTCACTCAGGAAACTCCAGATGCTGCCTCTGCAAGAACCAAGAAGAGAAAGGCTGGAGAAGGATCATCTTAGAAGACTCCCAAATCAACCAAAAGATTAGGTAAAACTTCTGCCTCTAACTCTGAATTCATTTCTATAGTAGAAGCAGTCACAGTAGAAGTGTCTGAAAAACCTTCTGGCCCAGTACCTTCTGTTGATATTCCTTCTGCAACTATCCCATCTTCTGAACCACCTCAATCCTCTAATCCTATTCCAACTGAAATACCTGCATCTGCTGCTGTCTCATCCATCCTATCATCTCTTTATCCACCAGAAGCTGAACACAATCAACCACAAAAAATTTCTGATTTTGATATTCCAATTGATACAACACCACTGTCTGATATTGACCGCTCTCCTATAACTGAAACACAAACTTCCCTGCAACATGTCCTCTCTGATATTGACAATTTTCAACCCCCAGAATCTATCCAAATTCCATCCTCTGAAAATGTATCTAATCTTTCCCCCATAAGAGAAAGTTCACTGTCTTCATATGAGTCTACACCACCCAACTCACCAACTTTTATAAACATCCTTGACACACCACCAGAAGAAGTTGAACATGATAATCCACTTAGAACCTCTGTTAATATCGAAGCCTTACACAAATTGTCCTTTGTCTCTAACAAAACAGTTATACCTGCACCTAAACCAAATCCCTCTAGAACAGACATTTCTGCTTTGTTACTTGCTTTTGAAACAGTCATGAAATTGAAGTTAGAGGATTTGAAGTCTGCGTGCTCAGAGCTTACAGATCCAGCTGCTTCTGACTTTCTGTGGGCTACCTTCAGAAAATGGTTTAATGCTGAGACAAAGCGACTCAAGGACATCTGCTATGATATTGCTCACCAGAACTTCTGTGAGTATCTCCAAGCAGTTGTTTCTAACTTTGAACAGTATAAACCTCTTCTGCTGGACAATAAGCCCTGGACAGAGTCAGAAAATCTGGAAGAACACTCTGGACTTCAAATGGTTCTGGTACCTTCTGAAGAAGATCAGAATGATGAACCTGCTCAATCACCAGCAAATATAGAAGTTCCTGAGAATCAAGCTGCCCCAGATGTTGAAGATCCCCTGCCAACAAATTTTGTTCTGCAAACCTTGGAAGAGCTGAAGAAGGAAAATGAGATGGTGAAGCAACGCCTAGATAAGCAAGTGGAATCATCATCTGAGATCAAGTCTCTGCTGGAGGCCTTAGTTACTAAGATGCACTCCTGATTGTTTTTCGCTTATCTTCTGCTTAACTTTTTCTGTTTTATCTTCTTCTTCTTCATGACTTTTTAAAGTTCTACTGGTTTTTGTTATTACTGGATTTTGTTTTATATTTAATGGTAACGTATTTTGCTTCTATACACTTGCATCTTTTTCTGCATCTATTCTTTTTGATTATGACAAAAAGGGGGAGAAACGTAGAAGATCCTGATCCATAGCAGTTTACCATGATTTGCGTCTTACATATAAAATTCTAATAAAACTATTTGAGTTATGATTCTAAAATAGAAACAGGTCAAGTAATCAACTCAGGGGGAGCTAAGGCTAATGAAACATCTGAAGGATAAAACCTCTGAAGATATCTTTAAAAGAAATATTTGATTTTATTCAATCAAAGGGAGTTCCTCTAATCTTATTAAACTCTATTCTCATCATCTAAATAAATGTTTTGTCATCATCAAAAAGGGGGAGATTGTTAGAACAATTATGGTTCTAAACCTCTAAGTGTTTTGATGATAACAAAGATTATTATGCTAGAATAGAAGTTCTAATGAATACCTTTATTCTTGTGTAGAAGAGAAATTCAATTAAAGGAGACGTGCATTACTAGAAGATATATTGAGCCATTTATAGAAGATATTAATGAAGAATCCATCATTCAATGACATGATTAATTGGTTGCGCATCAAATATTTATTATCTCTGATTTCCGTCTAGAAGATGATGATATTCATAATGAAGACATTAATTAAAGAATATTTTAATTAATGATTAAGACAAGTATCTCTTGCTTTGGAAAGAATTTATGGTATTAACTAATATCCTAAATTAGCTCAAGATGTCTCCAACAACTACATTTATTCAAGAACTATATAAAGGATTCAATTTGAAGAATTGAAGCAATACACTCACGCAAAAAGACTGTATCATTTTGTGCTAAATATTGTAACTTTCACTTAGTGATCCTAGCTTGATAAGAAGCTATTTAGTTACTACATTATTATCATTGTAATAGTTGTGTAATATTCCTTGAGTGATTAGTTCAGTCAGAAGACTCAAGAGGACATTGATTATAGGTCAATGTGTGTATTCATTTGTTGAATAATGGATTAAGACCTCAGTAGAGGAAAAATCACCTTGGCGGGTGGACTGGACGTAGTTTGAGTTCAAACGAACCAAGATAAATTAACTTGTCATTAGAAGTTGTTTTTAAGTTGCAAAAGAAAATCCAATTCCAACCCCCCTTCCTTGTGTTTTGCGCACCTTCAAACACGTGTTCTCTGTAAGGAATGAGATTTGGATGCTTTGTGTCCCATTCTCCTTTAATCTGACTAACTACTAAGGTTGAATCTCCATATACATTCAAGAGTTGGATCTTCATCTCAATGGAAGCCTTAATACCCATGATACACGTTCATATTCAGCCATGTTGTTGGTACAATCAAAACAAAGTCTTGCAGTAAACGGCATATAACAACCCTCAGGAGAGATAATCACAACATCAATACCATTACCAAGCGCATTAGAAGCTCCATCAAAAACCATAGTCCATCAGGATCCCTGTTCAGGTCCTTCATACGGTCTATGTTCTTTATGATTAGTAACAAGCATAATATCTTCATCCGGAAACTCAAAATTCATAGACTGATAATCATCCACCGCTTGATGAGCCAAACGATCAGCTACCATGTAACGCCTAAATAATTATTTATTATTTTAATATTTAAGTATTTATTGTGGTTAATCGGAATATTTAATGTTGTAGCTAATTTAATCAATAAGTCGGAAATTTAGTCGAAAGTCGTAGAAAATATTATAAGAAATAATAATATAGTTGTTGTGTTATTTGAGTAAGTGGGCTTATTATTGTGTGCTAATTAGTAAAATGGGAGGTGTTAAATTAGGCCCATTAGAAATTAGGATATTTAGTTAATTTATTAAAGAGAAAATAAAATAAGTGATAGACACAGTAGTGGGGAGAAGTTAGCAGAAGAGGAATTTGAGAACTGTTGTACGAGCGTGAGGGAAGGAGAAGAAAATTTCCGGAATCCGACTGTAGAGCAACCTTCAATCCAATCTAAGGTAAGGGTGGGTTCGATCTTTATAATCGGGTATGAACTACAATACGTTAATTTGGGGTTGATTTTGTAGTTAGGTTGTGAAATCTGTATATTATGAATTAGAAAGTTTGATTACAAAATTAGTTGTTTTGATTGTCGAATTTGTGGATTGAAGAGTTGATTAGTTTATGTTGATGGTTGTTACTGTTACTGGATTGTATTAAAATGCTAGAAAAAAAAAACAATTTTCGTTGGTTTTGGAGATGACAAACAGGACCAATAGTGTAAACTGAGAGGTGGCGCGGGCCACACCCATTACCTAAAGGGTGGCGCAGGCCACCTAGATGCTAAGTGCTTCATGGCGCAGGCCATGAGAAATACATGTTGGTGTGGTGGAACACATGGCGCAGGCCATGCTTCCTCTCACATTGTATGGTGTAGGCCATACTTAGTTGGGTGGGGACCACACATTTTATGTGTGTTATGAGGGCAATGGCGCAGGCCATATACAAGGCCTTGGTGGCCATAAAGTATGGCGCCTGCCATAATGTTGGTAAAGCAAGGGTGGCGCAGGCCACCCTGTTATGGGGGGGGGGGGGTTCATTTAATTAAATTCCATTTTTTTATATAATTAACTTTATCAATAATCCAAACCATTTATGATATAAAATCTAAATTATATGATTTCTAAATTATGAACTAGTAAGTTTAAGGAGAAACATAATGGTAATGAGGTTTAGCAATTTAATTACAGATAGCACGGTACGTAAGAAACATGTGCTAAAAATAGTACTGTGTTATGTGATTTAGTAGGAGGTTGCAGGTTTAGGAATTTGATAGAGAAATAGTAGTAGCAGCATACTTTCTGTGACAGATAGTTTGTAACAGAATATAGAAAATTCAAGTTTGGTAAAATGTTGCTACAGGTACAACTGAGTTGATAAGTTATTCCGATCACGGTTAGTCTTAAAGTTGCTATGTTGTAGGCTTGATAAGCCAAAGTTGAATATAAGTTGATTATGTTGTAAATGTTGTCATGTTGTTATTGTTGTTATGTTGTTTGAGTTTTAAAGTCGTGTATGTCATTTATGTCATTTGCATTTGTCGGAGCCGTTGCTCACACCACGTTGGCCTGGATTGGCGATTTAAGTTGAAAGTTGAAGGCTTATGCCTTGATGCCTCGGTAACCTGGCAATTGATTAAGTTGGGAGTTTTACTCCGAATGGTACCACATGCATAACTAGTAGAGTCTCATTAAAGTTGCATACTTATTGGTTCATTATGTTGATATTTGATTTAATTTGTGAAGTGGTGTTTGTTACTATCCTTAATCGATGTATTGTTTTTCATACACTAATTATAATAATTGTAACTCACCCCTTCTGTTGAATGTTGTCATTATGTGACAACGTGCAGGTAATCCTGAGAAGTAGCCGGTTACCTTTGGTCGAGTCGGTGGTCAGTCGCTCTGATACGTAGCACTCGGGGGGGATTGTCGCATGTTTGTTTGTGATCTTTTAATTATTACTGAGTTTCAATTATTTGAAGGATTTATGGTTGCTTATTTCTATTTTAAGTTGTTATTGTGTTGCTTAAAGATGCTAAGAATTATTTTATGAATCCGCTGCGTAAGATTTTATGAAGTTGAATTATTTGAGTGAATGACATTATCTTGTCGAACAATAGAAAAAGTGTTACGTATTGTTATGATTTCCTTAAAGTAGGAATTGTTCAAAGTTGATTATGTAATATCCCATTGTAGAAAATTTTACGACTCTGATTTTGTTGTTATAATTCGCGGGTAGAAAATGGGGTGTTACATTAGTGGTATCAGAGCAGGTCGGTCTGTCCGGCCAGTTGTCGTGTCGTTACTGCCTAGCAATTGTGTATTGTTACTAATCTAATTTTTAGTTGTGTTGTAGTGATAAGTTGAAATGGCTGGGAGAAATGACGCTGCGATGGCTGCCGCAATGCAAGCGATGGCACAAGCTGTGCAGAACTTGCCAAATGCTGGTGGTGATGCTGGATCACGTAGTTTGGCGACTTTCCAAAGAGAGAATCCGCCGGTGTTTAAAGGGAAGCATGATCCAGATGCAGCTTTAGGATGGTTGAAATAAATCGAGAGAATCTTCCGTGTTATGGATTGCACTCCAGCTCAGAAGGTTCGGTATGGTACTCACATGCTAGCAGTCGAAGCTGATGACTGGTGGCTAGAGACTCATGAGAGGTTGACAGTGGCAGGTGAAGTTATTACTTGGGATGTATTCCGTAGGGAATTCATGAGAAAGTATTATCCGGAAGATGTCTGTGGTAAGAAAGAAATTGAGTTCCTTGAGCTGAAGCAGGGAAACATGTCTGTCACGGATTATGCTGCAAAATTTATGGAGTTGTCCAAATTTTATCCTCATTACACTGGTGCTGGTGCTGAATTTTCAAAGTGCATCAAGTTTGAAAACAGACTGCGCTCTGAAATTAAGAAGGCTGTTGGGTATCAGAAGAAACGCATTTTTACTGAATTGGTTAATAGCTGCAGGATATTTGAAGAGGACAATAATGCTCATTACAAGGTTGTCAGTGATCACAGAGGCAAGCAACATCAAAACCGTGGTAAGCCGTATGATGCTCCAGCTGGAAAAGGGAAACAAAGAGCTGCTCCGGCTCAGAGAGCTAGTGGGGGAGGTGCTCCTGCTGGTATAGTCTGCTTCAAATGTGGTCAGGCTGGTCATAAGAGTAATGTATGCACTGCTGAAGTAAAAAGGTGTTTTCGCTGTGGTAAGACTGGGCATGTAATAGCTGATTGCAAGCACAAGGAAATGATTTGTTTTAATTGTGGTGAAGAAGGGCATATTGGAAGTCAGTGTCAGAAGCCAAAGAAATCTCAAACTGGAAAGGTGTTCTCATTGACCGGAACTCAAACCTCCAGTGAGGACAGACTTATCCGAGGTACATGTTTCATAAATGGTACTCCTTTAATTACTATTATTGATACCGGTGCTACACACTATTTTATTTCTGCTAACTGTGCTCGAAGACTGGGTTTAAAATTGTCCGCGTTAGATGGTGATTTGATTGTTGAGACCCCAGCTAAGGGATCAATCACTACTTCTTTCGTATGTTTAAAGTGTCCTTTATCGATCTTCGATAAAGATTTCTATGTTGATTTAGTATGTTTTCCATTGGATGGAATGGATGTAATTCTTGGTATGAACTGGTTAGAATATAATCATGTTCATATAAATTGTTATCATAAGTCGGTGAGGTTTTCCACTCCTAAAGAGGAAGGAGTTGGCTTATTACCTTTCAGAGAATTGCGAAAATTATTGAAAGAGGAAGCTCAGATGTTTTCCTTGATGGCGACGTTGTCGGTTGAGAGTAAAGCTAAGATTGATGAACTGTTAATAGTGAAAGAACTCCCTGAAGTTTTTCCTAAGGAGATTCCTAGTGTGCCGCCAGAGAGGGAAGTTGAATTTACGATTAATCTGGTACCTGGTACTAGGCCTGTTTCGATGGCACCGTATAGAATGTCGGCATTTGAATTGTATGAATTAAAGAAGCAATTGGAAGATTTACTTGAGAAAAAGTTTATAAGACCAAGTGTGTCGCCGTGGGGAGCTCCAGTGTTGCTAGTAAAGAAGAAAGATGGTAGTATGAGGCTTTGTATTGATTATAGACAATTGAATAAGGTAACGATCAAGAATAAGTATCCACTACCGAGAATAGATGATTTGATGGATCAATTAGTGGGTGCTTGTGTGTTCAGTAAAATTGATTTGAGATCGGGCTATCATCAGATCAAAGTGAAAGATGAGGACATCCAGAAGACAGCGTTCAGAACTCGGTATGGACATTATGAGTATTCTGTGATGCCTTTCGGTGTGACTAATGCGCCGGGAGTATTTATGGAATATATGAATCGTATTTTTCATACTTATCTGGACCATTTTGTGGTAGTATTTATTGATGATATCTTGATTTACTCTAAGTCAGAAGAAGAGCATAAAGAACATTTGAGATTAGTGTTGGATGTTTTGAAAGATAAGAAATTGTATGCGAAGCTGTCCAAGTGTGAGTTTTGGTTAAGAGAAGTCAGTTTTCTCGGCCATGTAATTTCAGGTAAAGGTATTGCAGTGGATCCTTCTAAGGTAGAAGCTGTATTGCAATGGGAGACTCCTAAGTCGGCTACCGAGATTAGAAGCTTTTTGGGATTAGCGGGATATTATAGAAGGTTTATTGAAGGATTTTCTAAGTTGGCACTTCCGTTAACTAAATTAACTTGTAAAGGTAAAGCTTTCGTGTGGGATGTTCAGTGCGAAGAGAGTTTTAAAGAATTAAAAAGGAGATTGACGTCGGCGCCGGTTTTGACTTTGCCAAACCCGGAGGAACCGTTTGTAATTTACTGTGATGCTTCATTGATGGGTTTAGGAGGTGTGCTTATGAAAAATAATAAAGTAATTGCTTATGCATCGCGACAGTTAAGAATTCATGAAAAGAACTATCCTACGCATGATCTTGAACTTGCTGTTGTGGTATTTATGCTAAAAATCTGGAGGCATTACCTCTATGGTTCCAGATTCGAAGTTTTCAGTGATCATAAAAGTTTAAAGTATCTATTTGATAAGAAAGAGCTGAATATGAGACAACGTAGATGGTTAGAATTGCTTAAGGATTATGATTTCGGTTTGAATTATCATCCAGGTAAAACAAATGTTGTGGCCGATGCTTTAAGTAGAAAGACCTTGCATGTGTCAGCAATGATGATTAAGGAGTTGGAATTAATTGAGAAATTTCGTGATATGAGTTTGGTTTGCGAAGTGACTCCGCAGAGTGTAATGCTAGGAATGCTAATGATTAATAATGATTTTATGGATAGTATCCGAGAGGCACAGAAATTGGATGTGAAATTAGTAGATATCGTTAATCGTTATGGTCAATCAGAGAAGAGTGACTTTAAGATTGATGCGAGAGGTGTGTTGAAATTAGGTGAAAGAATTTGTATTCCTGATGACGCGGTTATGAAAAGAAGCATTCTAGAAGAGGGTCATAGAAGCAGTTTGAGTATTCATCCAGGAGCTACTAAAATGTATCAGGATTTAAAGAAAATATTTTGGTGGCCCGAAATGAAAGAAGATGTGGCTCGTTTTGTGTATGCATGCTTAACTTGTCAGAAGTCGAAGATTGAGCATTAGACGCCTGTTGGTTTGATGCAACTGTTGGAAGTTCCAGAATGGAAATGGGATAGCATTTCTATGGACTTTGTAACGGGGCTTCCTGTTACTTTGAGAGGGTATGATTCGATTTGGGTGATTGTTGATAGGCTCACAAAGTCGGCTCACTTTATACCTATTAACATCACTTACCCAATTGCGAAGTTGGCAGAGATTTACATCCGAGTAATTGTAAAGTTGCATGGTGTTCCTCTGTGTATTGTGTCAAACAGAGATCTGAGGTTTACGTCGGAATTTTGGAGAAGTCTGCAAGATTCGTTGGGCTCTAAGTTGAGATTGAGTTCGGCATATCATCCTCAAACTGATGGCCAAACTGAGAGAACTATTCAGTCCTTGGAGGATTTGCTGAGGGCTTGTGTGCTTGAGCAAGGAGGTTCGTGGGACAATTATCTTCCATTGATTGAGTTCACATACAATAATAGTTACCATTCTAGTATCGGAATGGCGCCTTTTGAAGCATTGTATGGTCGTAGGTGTAGGACTCCGCTGTGTTGGCATGAATCTGGTGAGGGTGTGGTACTTGGACCTGAGTTAGTTCGAGAAACTACCGAGAAAGTGAAGTTTATCCGAGAGAAGATGAAAGCTTCTCAGAGTAGGCAGAAGAGTTATCATGACAAGCGGAAGAAGGATTTAGAATTTCAAGCTGGTGACCATGTGTTTTTGCGAGTCACGCCTGTGACCGGTGTTGGGAGAGCTTTGAAGTCTAAAAAGCTCACTCCTCATTTCATTGGTCCGTATCAAATCTTAGAACGAGTTGGAAAAGTTGCTTATCGGATGGCATTACCACCAAATCTTTCGAATTTGCATGATGTATTCCATGTGTCGCAGCTTCGGAAGTATGTCTCAGATTCGTCCCATGTGGTTAGTATGGATGATGTGCAGGTGCGGGATAATTTAACAGTGGAGACAAAGCCTGTACGAGTTGAAGACCGTGAAACAAAGACTCTTCGAGGAAAAGAGATTGTGTTGGTTAAAGTCATTTGGTTGGGAGCTGCGGGCGAAAGCATGACATGGGAATTGGAGAGCAAGATGCGAGACTCCTATCCTGAGCTGTTTGAAGCAGGTAAATTTCCGAGGACGGAAATATTCTAAGTGGGGGAGAGTTGTAACGCCTAAATAATTATTTATTATTTTAATATTTAAGTATTTATTGTGGTTAATCGGAATATTTAATGTTGTAGCTAATTTAATCGATAAGTCGGAAATTTAGTCGAAAGTCGTAGAAAATATTATAAGAAATAATAATATATTTGTTGTGTTATTTGAGTAAGTGGGCCTATTATTGTGTGCTAATTAGTAAAATGGGAGGTGTTAAATTAGGCCCATTAGAAATTAGGATATTTAGTTAATTTATTAAAGAGAAAATAAAATAAGTGATAGAAACAGTAGTGGGGAGAAGTTAGCAGAAGAGGAATTTGAGAACTGTTGTACGAGTGTGAGGGAAGGAGAAGAAAATTTCCGGAATGCGACTGTAGAGCAACCTTCAATCCAATCTAAGGTAAGGGTGGGTTCGATCTTTATAATCGGGTATGAACTACAATACGTTAATTTGGGGTTGATTTGGTAGTTAGGTTGTGAAATCTGTATATTATGAATTAGAAAGTTTGATTACAAAATTAGTTGTTTTGATTGTCGAATTTGTGGATTGAAGAGTTGATTAGTTTATGTTGCTGGTTGTTACTGTTACAGGATTGTATTAAAATGCTGGAAAAAAAACAATTTTCGTTGCATTTGGAGATGACAAATAGGACCAATAGTGTAAACTGAGAGGTGGCGCGGGCCACACCCATTACCTAAAGGGTGGCGCAGGCCACCTAGATGCTAAGTGCTTCATGGCGCAGGCCATGAGAAATACATGTTGGATGGGTGGAACACATGGCGCAGGCCATGCTTCCTCTCACGTTGTATGGCGTAGGCCATACTTAGTTGGGTGGGGACCACACATTTTATGTGTGTGATGAGGGCAATGGCGCAGGCCATATACAAGGCCTTGGTGGCCATAAAGTATGGCGCCTGCCATAATGTTGGTAAAGCAAGGGTGGCGCAGGCCACCCTGTTATGGGGGGGGGGGTTTCATTTAATTAAATTCCATTTTTTTTATATAATTAACTTTATCAATAATCCAAACCTTTTATGATTTAAAATCTAAATTATATGATTTCTAAATTATGAACTAGTAAGCTTAAGGAGAAATATAATGGTAATGAGGTTTAGCAATTTAATTACAGATAGCACGGTCAGTAAGAAACATGTGCTAAAAATAGTATTGTGTTATGTGATTTAGTAGGGGTTGCAGGTTTAGGAATTTGATAGAGAAATAGTAGTAGCAGCATACTTTCTGTGACAGATAGTTTGTAACAGAATATAGAAAATTCAAGTTTTGTAAAATGTTGCTACAGGTACAACTGAGTTGATAAGTTATTCCGATCACGGTTAGTCTTAAAGTTGCTATGTTGTAGGCTTGATAAGCCAAAGTTGAATATAAGTTGATTATGTTGTAAATGTTGTCGTGTTGCTATTGTTGTTATGTTGTTTGAGTTTTAAAGTCGTGTATGTCATTTATGTCATTTGCATTTGTCGGAGCCGTTGCTCACACCACGTTGGCCTGGATTGGCGATTTAAGTTGAAAGTTGAAGGCTTATGCCTTGATGCCTCGGTAACCTGGCAATTGATTAAGTTGGGAGTTTTACTCCGAATGGTACCACATGCATAACTAGTAGAGTCTCATTAAAGTTGCATACTTATTGGTTCATTATGTTGATATTTGATTTAATTTGTGAAGTGGTGTTTGTTACTATCCTTAATCGATGTATTGTTTTTCATACACTAATTATAATAATTGTAACTCACCCCTTCTGTTGAATGTTGTCATTATGTGACAACGTGCAAGTAATCCTGAGAAGTAGCCGGTTACCTTTGGTCGAGTCGGTGGTCATTCGCTCTGATACGTAGCACTCGGGGGGGATTGTCGCATGTCTGTTTGTGATCTTTTAATTATTACTGAGTTTCAATTATTTGAAGGATTTATGGTTGGTTATTTCTATTTTAAGTTGTTATTGTGTTGCTTAAAGATGCTAAGAATTATTTTATGAATCCGCTGCGTAAGATTTTATGAAGTTGAATTATTTGAGTGAATGACATTATCTTGTCGAACAAAAGAAAAAGTGTTACGTATTGTTATGATTTCCTTAAAGTAGGAATTGTTCAAAGTTGATTATGTAATATCCCATTGTAGAAAATTTTACGACTCTGATTTTGTTGTTATAATTCGTGGGTAGAAAATGGGGTGTTACATACCACACTTCCTTTAATTGCCTTCTAAGTAGCGTATTGAATGTCATATTCTGTCAAAATCATTTTCCATCTTGCTATTCGTCCGGAGAAAGTAGGTTTCTCAAATATGTAATTGATAGGATCCATCTTTGAAATAAATAAAGTGGTATGAGTCAACATATACTGTCTTAGTCGGCGAGCAACTCATGCCAAAGTGCAACAAGTTTTCTCGAGCAGTGAGTATCTTGTTTCACAGTCGGTAAACTTTTTGCTAAGGTAGTATACTGCCTGCTCTTTTCGACCAGACTCGTCATGTTTCCCCAACACACACCCCATTGAATTGTCTAACATTTTAGTACATAATCAAGGGTCTTCCCGCAACTGGTGGCATCAGTATTGGAGGCTCTTGGAGATATTTCTTGACCTCATCAAAAGTTAACTGGCATTTTTCGTTCCATTCCATTACTTGATCTTTCTTCAGCAATTTGTAGATTGGCTCACAAGTAGCGGTTATTGGAAAATAAATCTTGCAATGTAGTTCAGACGTCCTAAGAAACCTCTGACTTCCTTCTCATTACGGGGAGTGGGCATATCTTGTATAACTTTTACCTTTGCAGGGTCAACTTCAATACCTTTACCACTTACAACGAAACCCAAAAGTTTACCAGATCTAACTCTGAAGGTACATTTGTTTGGATTCAATCTTAGCCTGTATTTCTTCAACCTCTCAAATAGCTTGTGCAGATGATCAAGATGTTCTTCTTCAGTCTGGGATCTGGCTATCATGTCATCAACATATACTTCTATCTCATTATAAATCATATCATGGAACAAAGCTACCATAGCATGCTGATATGTTGCCCCAACGTTCTTCAAACCAAATGGCATTACTTTGTAACAAAAGGTGCCCCACTGTGTGACAAACATAGTCTTCTCCGTATCATCAGGTGCCATCTTAATCTGATTATAACCAGAGAAACCATCCATAAAAGAGAATACCTTATGCTGAGCAGTGTTGTCTACCAGAACATCAATATGTGGAAGAGGAAAATCATCTTTGGGGCTGGCCTTGTTAAAATCCATGTAGTCCACGCACATGCGTACTTTACCATCTTTCTTAGGTACCAGTAAAACATTTGCAACCCATTGAGGATAAGAAGTGACAGCTAGGAACCCTGCTTCAAATTGTTTCATCACTTCAGCTTTGATATTTTCTAACATTTCAGGACGCATACGACGAACTTTCTGCTTTATTGGGCGACAACCTTCCTTCATTGGTAGACGTTGAACCACAATATCAATATCAAGCCCTGGCATATCTTCATAAGACCAAGCAAAGATTTCCACATAATCATGTAGCATCTGAATTAACCTATTCTTAACAATGTCTTCCAATTCAGAACCTATCTTGATCTCTTTCTTATCTTTTTCAGTAGCCAGATACACAAATTCGATTGGTTCTTCATGCGGCTATATAGCTTTCTCTTCTTGTTGTAGAAATCTAGCAAGCTTTACAGGCACTTCACAATCTTCCTCATTTCCATCCTTGGCTTGGTAGATCGGATTCTCAAAGTTATAATTGGAAATAGTAGAATTGTTATCAATGGGATCCAGAGTGGATAAGGATCTGCATTTTAGTGATGTGGGTGTGTGTAAAAACACATAGCTTTTTTGAAAAATAAAAGAAAGATAAAAGAAAGATAAAGAGCGCAATATTTACGAAAGCAAAAACGTCCATTGATTTTATTGAATGAAAATATGCAAATGAAATGACATCCCTAACAAGCATACCATTGTGCCTCGGGAAAGGCACGAGGCTTAAAATTTTTAATTGTTTGAATTACAAAACCAAAACAAGAAAAGCAAAAATAACATTTACTCCTGACTAAAGGAGATAGGAATAACATCTTCAGCCTTCCAATTGTTGGGACCACTGCCAATGTTAGGAAAGATCCAACTATCTATGTTGCAGTCTTCATCAGGGTCATCCACAACATTAACTTGATCCTTCTGAACTCCCTTGTTGGTGATACGAATATCACGAGCACAATGAACAGCCTTCTGAGCCTCTGCAATAAAACCCAAAACAAACTTGTCAGACTTGTAAGGAATGTCAGGAAGCTGACCCCAAATAGTACAACCACCTTCTTCAACCATAACTTTAGCATCTTTCAGGGAGGCCATTGCATGAGTTTCTCTAGAAACAGCAGGAACTGGCTTAACAGTAGGAATAGTCCGAGGAACCACTTCAAATGTCTGACAAGGAGTCTCAACAAATTCATCGTCCATTTCAACATACTTGAAAGTACTCACATGACTGACCATGTACTTTTCTTTACCATAGACAGCGACAATCTTGCTCTTTATTGGATATTTTAGCTTCTGGTGTAAGGTAGAGGTTACATCACCTGCCCCATATATCCAAGGGCGCCCAAGCAAACATGAATAGGCAGGACGAATATCCATCACATAGAAAGTAGAATCAAAGACTTGAGAACCTACTTTGATTGGAACATAAACTTCTTTGTGCACCATTTTTCTTGAACCATCAAAGGCTCTCACCACCACGTTACTAGGTCTTAGCACAACATCTTCATAATTGAGCTTGTCAAGAACAACCTTTGGTAACACATTCAACGAGGAACCATTATCCACCAACCATGAGACAGAGTAATGCCCATACACTCAATAGAGACATGCAGAGCTTTGTTGTGTTTTCTTCTAGCAGGGGTTAAATCAGCATCAGAAAAGCCTAAGCTATTTCCAGTTATCAAGTTAGCAACAAAATTTTCAAATTGTTCCACAGAGATTTCGTGAGGTACATGCGCTAATTTCAGGAACTTCACTAAAGCTTAAGCATGGGCTTCAGAGCATAATAATAGGGATAACATAGAGATATTGGAGGGAGTATGCCCCAACTATTCAACTATATTGTAATCACTCTTGCGGATGATCTTTAGAACCTCTTCCATCTTCTTAGAGGGATCTTCAGTAGGCAGTGTTTCAACCTAAACAGGCTCAATCATTGTTCCTTTGCCTCGATCTTCAACACTTGGCCCAGAGTTGGTGATACGAACTAGAGCATCAACAATCTTTAAAGTGTCTTATGGAGAGAAAATTCTTCCACTTCGAGTAAATTTACTAGTCCCAACAATATTATCAATACCAGGATTAGTATCTTCAGCAGGTATATCAGTTAAAGGTTCTTGTTCGACACCATGGATATAAACATCAACACTATAATTCCAAGGGATAGCCTTGTCAGAAGAATATGGAATTAGACTGGGAGTAGTAATAATCAGGGGAGCCACTTTTGGCTCAACAATAATCTTCACAAGACCCTTAGAAGTGATCCTCACAGGAGTTTTAGTAACCACAGACACGTCTTCAAGTTTCAGATCTTGGGACAAACCTTCACATAAACTCTCTATAGAGGGGCTATTCTCAAACAGTATAGTACGGTTGTCCATCAAACGCTGAATACCTTCTTTCAACTTCCAACAACCATTGGATTGAGAGGCACATTAATAACAACCTTCATTGCATCCAGGAAATAAACCGGCTTGCAATAACTTCTTCTTAACAATTGATAGTGGAGTAGTCAAATCAGCCACAGTGGAAACATAAGAATCATCATCAACAAGATTAACAGTCTTTTCATGTTTGGGCATGGAGCGATAATCACATTAGGAGTCTCAGGAGGATCGAACTCAATTTCTCCAGCATCAATCATATCCTAGATTTTATTCTTCAATGCCCAACAATTATTAGTATTATGTCCGTGGAAATTGGAGTGATATGCACACCTTGCAATGGGATTATAGCAAGGAGAGGTAGTATTTGGATTCTGAGGAGGGTCCCTTAAGGTAAGCAGTTCTCCTTTCAACATGTGTTGCAATGCTTGAGCCAACGACACATTGATCTTTGTGAATTGTCTCCTAGGTTTACCTTGCTTAGGTTGATTATTCTGTTGTTGATTCTGTTGTGCAGGTGCAGGATTTGAGATCAAAACTACTCCCATATATTGGTTACGGTTGTTCTTATTACGACCCTGTTGGTCATACACAACATTGAATTCTTTCTTCCTAGATGATGAACTTCCAATTAGATGACTGTAGAAAGGACCAATCAGCGTACTCATGAACATATCAACCAATTCCCTATCAGTCAAAGGCGGTTGAACTCTGCTCGCAAGATCTCTCCACTTCTGAGCGTACTTCTTGAAACTTTCTTTAGAGCCCATGGACATGCTTTCGAGTTACATGCGAGTCGGTGCTAAATCAGAGTTATATTGATATTTCTTGTAGAAGGCCTCATCAAGATCATTCTAGGTATGAATATTGGTACTCTCAAGGTGGTAGTACCATTCTAGTTGAGCTCCAGATAAACTTTCTCAGAAGAAATATATCCATAACGTTCTATAAGCATTGTGTGGCTGGATCCTTCGGACATAGGACCCCAGATGCAGCTTTGGACATGAAACACCATCATATACCACAAAAGTAGGAACTTTGAACCCAAGAGGGATGACAACTCCAGAAATCAAACTCGAGTCTTCAAAATCCAAACCATGTGTCTTCTGCAATTCCATGGAATTCACACGGTCTTCCAGTAACTTATATTTCTCATCACCAGTTGAATCATAGTAATAATTCTCCTCATGATCAGAATTCCCCACAGTACCATGTTGACTATCTTCTTCTTTCGCAAAATCTTCATCTCCAGGATTTTCAATCTCATCATCTGTCTTAATAGGACCTTCGAACCTCCTACCCACGTTGATGAAGCCAACTGGTTTTCTAGTCTTCTTCTTCCTCTTGGCCAGGAGTGCCTTCATTTCTTCTTGTCCCTTGGACAAGTTCAGGATCATCTCTTGTAATTGGGCGTTCTGAGCTTGAAGATCTTTGACAGACTGTTCGAGAGCCATTTCTGCTGAAATAAATAAAGAGAAGATAAGAAACCTGTTGTGGAAACCTGTTATGCAATGATATGGTATGTAGATGCATATGCAATGTTTTCAAGGACCACATAGGATTTAAATTTGTTAAAGAAAAACAAAAACAAAAATTTTATTAGTAGGTTTTAAAATATAATTGCCCTTTGGGCTTACAATGAAGGAAAACAAGAAAATGGTACAAAGAAAAATAAACATATTAGTAGGTTTTAAAATATAATGGCCCCTTTGGCCATTTTTGCAGCCATTTCAAGAGAGGCCTTCTCCTAAAATAGGAGGGCAATGAAAATTCTACTTTGAGCCAATTAAAGAGGACATCTCAAGCTTCAAATCCATATGTGGAACTCATCCATAGCATTAAACTTGAGAGAGAAATGATCATGCAAAGATTGAACAAATAAAGGCAAAAATAAAGTCATGGGCGAGGCAGCCTGCCAGCTTGCGCGCGTGACTTGCCAGACATTTCACCAAACACGTGGTGTGCAACATGTCAAGCCAATTTTCTCCATCATAAAGGCTTAAAATGAATTTTCTTTGAACTTCAAAGTTGTTTATTGGCATGTTCTCTACAACTTTGATGTTCAAAGATTTTTCATTTAGGCAATGGATTGAGAGTTGTGGAGGGTCAAAGTGATGAGGTTGACACTGCAAGGTTTACCAGCCATGGGCACAAGGCTTGCCACAAACTTCAGGCCAATTATGCAGCTTTGGTAAATGGACTTCAATGACATTTTTGAAGTATCTTGAGGTCATGTATCATTGTGGTATCAACATCAAAGATGTTCTACACATCATCCTCTTCAATTTGAGTCCAAGAACCATGTGCATTGGTTTCTTGAGCATCAAGCAAACTCCCAAGGAATTTCCTTACATCCAACTGTTTGCTTATGCAGCAAGGCATTACAAACTTCACCTCAGATCAGCTTCATTGGCATCACTCATTGTGATCAATACACACTGCATTGGAGGACTGATTCAGTGGCTGCATCACCACACCAACTGCCATGTATTTCCATGAAGCCCTAAAGCCAATAAGTTGGAGAAGGCTGCAACATTGATCAGACTACATATGCTTGGCATTCTTTGTTTCACTCGATTCAATTTATGTGCATTGCAGAGTTCAAATTATCACATATGTGCAGGATCACCATTATTGCCATACACCAACATCATTCAAGCATAGATCAAGCATGACTTCATTGCTTTAATTTGCATCATGGTGCATCAACATGGACTCATGTACACTAGATCCCTTTCACAAATGCACATGGCCTCAAAAGAATCATTGGGCAAGATTGAGTGCAAGCACCACTACAATAAATGTTACGCGATGCATGTGAATTAAGAATGGGGATCAGGCTGCAACTTTGGATCAAAGTAGTGGAATTTCATTAATCCTCGGCATACCATAGATACTATGGACATAGCAGCATTGGATTGAGCTTGAACTAGAAGCTTCTAGAGTTCCATCTGGCATAACCAACTTAACAAACTCTATTCATTTAACTCACCTCACTCATTTAACCAGGGCTAGTTAACCCTGGTTCTAACTACTAACCAGAGGTCCAATACACTATAAAATCATGTGTTCCACTAGAGTGCAGAGCTAGCTTCACATTTTGCTCGAGTTACACCAAAATCTTCCAAACTTTGCTCTGCATTCTCTCTGCAAAATCACTGCAACATTAGTTGATTAAGCTTCAGCTTCCATTGATGTTACTCAAGCTTCATTTATTCATCATCATCGTCATGAGCATCATTTTCATGGAAGCATTGAAGTGAATGATCCACATTACACCAAGGAACCTTTATGCATTTTGCTTCAATCTTCTTTGATCCTCATTTCCAGTATTACACTTATGCTCAAATCATCATTATCACCAAGGTCTTGCTTCATTTCCATGGAGTTCATAGCTTGAAACCTCAAGATCTCATCTCTACAATTTCACTGAACCAGAGTTAATTCATCAAGATTTCACACAAACTGAGTGTTTATTTCACTCTGCAAGCATTCAGGACCAATCATAGTGCATTATTGGAACCTACTCTCTGGTATTCTTCAACAAGTCAAAGTTCTGCAATTCAGGTTCTACCTCAAAATCTATGGCTTGATTTCATGAGTTTCTTGTATGTTTTATGGTGCTTGAAGCTTGATAGAAGCGTTGCAACCTCTGTTTAGTTGATAGGCCTCTTACAAGCTTAGATTCAATTTTTCAAATGGAAATGTTTGGCTTCGATTTGCATAATTTAGGAACCCTAAGTGAAAACTAAGGCTAAATGCATGATTAGTGTGAGGAGACGAATCTATCCATTGTCTCATTTTTCATTTTGGCAGAGATTTTGGCCAAGCCCTAACCAGAGGTCACCGGAGAAGGTGACTGAAACTCTTCTTCGGTGATGGAATAGTAACCTTATGTTTATGGTGAGAACATAACGCGTCCGTCCGATTGCATTGATCCAAGGCTCCAGATTTTGCCAACACATTAAAAAACATGTGCCATTCATGTGTCAACTTTGTGAACAAAATTCTTCAGCTTCTTTTCACTTCCTGCACCACTCAGGCCCATCAGAATTCATTTCTTTTATTTTTATTTCAATTTTATATCATTTTTCATTTTGGTTTTATAAAAATGCCATTTGGTCACCAAAAATCCTAAATAAATTCACATGTGTTATTGAACATTTTTCCTAATTTTCTACATTTTTAATTCCATTTTTGCTTTATTTTTTAGGCAGAATTAATTTCTCAATTAATTGTTTCTCAATTTTCTCTATTTTTGACCAATCCTTTTGTCTATTTTTGTTCTCTAAAACCATAATTGATAAAAATTTCATTCCTTTTTCCCTATCCAGAGGACTCATTAAACTTCCCAAAATAATTTTTTTTCAATTTTTAGGTTATTGCTTGGTATTCTTTTGAGTCATTTCTTTTGCATTGATCCCTATGAACCCTAATTCAATTCTAACATTTACTTGACTAGGAAAAAATATGACTTTTTGTGAGATTTTTTAGACATAAATCATCTTCTGGATTGTGATCTTAGATATTAAAATTCATAATTTTTGTAGGTCATTTGATATTTTTCTAAGTGTCTTGCATCATAAGTCATATTTTTGGCCATTCCTTCTACTTCCTCTCATCAATTTGAGTAAGGCATTCATGCCATCCCTTTGAGGTCTTAATTTTGAGTCCTGTAAGTCATGTTATGTGTCCTTAAATTTTGTTTACTCCTTTTAGGTCTTTAACTTTTTATTTTGAGGGTTACTTGAACCATAAGTCACGTATATTCCCATTTGACAGAATTTCACTTCTTCTTTCATCTTAACCTCTCAAAATTCATTTTATGATCATATTAGCCTTGTAATGTCTTTGATTTGTATCTCATAAGTGTCTTGTGATCATCTCCATGTGGTTGTTTCAAGCTTTGAGTCTTTGTATCCATTTTGGTGCCATTTGTCATCTTAAGGTCTTAAAACCCTAATTTTTGGTCCGTAACCATATTAAACTTCTCACCACTTCTTTTGTGATCATTTTGTAAATTTAATTTCTACTTTAACTTTTCATCAAACCCTTGGTTTTTGTATGATAAGTTCAAACTTCTTTGGTCACATTTGGTTTTTTTTCTAAGTCATTTGCCTTACCTTAAAAACCATGTTTCCATGTTCATTCTTTCATCTTTCAATCCTATGTTGGAATCTCTATGACTTGAATCTCTTCCTTACCATTTGATTTAATGTCATTAGACACTTCCATTTAGTGTTAGTTTCTAGACTTTACATTCACCATTGACCTTAGGCTTTTTATGATTAAATACTTAAATTTCCCTTATAACTACTCCTTAGCTCTCATTAGGAATTAGTGATACTTTAGGGTATAGTTTGAGTTTGGTTTACTTCATAGCTTTAGATCCTTTTGATTTGACTTAGCTCCTGCCTTTAGAAGCTAGATAGAATGTAATATACCTTAGAGCTTGATCTTTAGGCTTATAAGTTCATTAGTACCTTTATTAGCTAGTGTGAGTTCTTCCTTGAATTTTACCATGCTATATTTGTTCAAAATGCTTCATCATGCTAACATTTGTTTTGTAGGGGGAAGATTGAGGTAAGTAGTACTTCATTCTCATATCTTATGCATTTTAATTGTGTGCCTTAGTGTTGCTCCCGGGATTTTCATCCTGGTACAAACGCGAAAGTGGCGCAGAAAAGGTAGAATCGCCAGCCAAACATTTTTATCCCGAAGGAACGGGAAAGGTAATGTTGCACAAACCTAAGGAAGAAGGAAAGGACAAGGTCCTGCGAACCAAAGATCTGAGTTCGGGAGTCGGTTACGACCTGGGAAGGTATTAGCACCCCAAATCGTCCGCCGTACCCGACGGGATCCACGCTTGTTTGTTTGTTTCAAAGGGTGAGAAAATAAAGTGTTGCTGAACAAATAAACTGCTAATTGGAATGGGAATGGAAATGAGAAAGGAATAAGAAAAGAGAATCGAAAGAAAGAAGGAAATGTAGGGAAAATAAAGAATGTGCTCGAACGGGCCCTACCCCGCTGCCTACGTACCTCATCGGGATAATGAGGATCAGAGTCGACGTAGTTCGCCTAACTAAGGCGGGAACTATTTGTTTGTGTTTTTTGTGGCCTGAACTGCGTATGTCTATGCTCAGGTGTTGCAGGCTCGTCTGGTACGAGTGTGTTTACCGTCTTGCATGTGAGACAAGTTGTCACAAGTTTGGGTTATGAGTGAATGATATGAGAAGAGAAGTTCCCACAGGAAAGTCGCTTATTGTTTGTTTTTGTCTTTTATGAGTTTTGTATGAATTTGGCACAAGGAAGTGAATTCAACTCTTTTCCATAGAATGTGTACTTGCTAATACATTCCAAGATGGAATAATAGAACAAACACACCAAGCAAGGAGAATTTATCCAAGACTTGTTTCCTAGGATTAGGGTTTAAGTTCACTAGCTTGTTGAACTTTATTAAGTGTTTTTGTTGTTTTTGTGAAGAATGTCTTTTAAATTTTATTTGTGAAACAACCCCTTGATGAGACTTGTACATCATGCTAGACAAGTCTACACCACTCCAAGATGGAATGAATGCAAGTGCCCCATGGAATAAGGCTATACACAAGGGATCCTTTCATGCATTTATTAAGCCTTTTTGGGTTTTATTTGAAGATGAGGAAAGAAGACTCAAATGGAGAAAAGGAAAAACTAAGGGGGACTAAGACACAACCCTAGGTTATTTATTAAAATGGTGGTCCTAATGGTGAGTGAGGCTTTCCTAATCCTAAAGAGCAAAAGGAAAAGAAAGAAGAAAAAGGATGCAACTTACTTCCTAAGGAAGATAAATTGGTCCTAACAATGGGAAATCCTACCAATCACAAATATGGAAGGAAAAAGGATGAACTAAATGCATAAAGAAATGCATAAAAAATAAAAGGATAAGGTGTAAGGAAACATACCTTTCCCTCCATACAAAACAAAGATTAGTGTGCATTTTTATTTAAAATAATAAAGCAAACATACACTAATTAAATCCTAGTGACTCTAGGACTCAATATAAAATCTATTTTAATTCTAGAAGACTAAAAAATATGCTAAGACAAATAATACAGCACCTACTACAACCTCTAATACACAAACAACTATGAAAACAATGCACAACACAATGCCATTTTTTACAGCCAGCATGCAACATGAAAAGGTAGGTGTAAAAAGTCAAATACAACATGCAAACATAACACACAACATGTATTTTACAACACCTATATGCAAAGTCAACTATGAAATGTAAAATACAGATTTGATTATTTTCATTTTTTAATGCACAAACTCAATGAAACATGTACTAATTCATCATGAACATGCATTTCAACATAGGTCATCATACATAATTTAATGAACATGAAAATTTTGGGAGGATTATGCAAGAATGCATCACATGGTTGATTATGCAACAAGTATGCAAGATATGGCACATGAATATGACATATGAACATGATGATTATTGATTATGAACATGCAATATGATAGCTCAACAAGAATGCCAAACTCAATGCAAAATTCAGAATTGAATTGATGTGAATGATATGGTCAAGTATACAACCAAATGCAACCAACTGCACATACATTCATGATTATGTGAAATGCAACATATCTTGATACAATGAAATGCAAAATGACTTAATGCAATGAGAAAGACATAAAAACAGAATGCAACATGATTATTCACATGCTAAATGATGCATAAACATGGCAACAAAATGCAAGAAACCAAGCAATACACAAAGGAACACATAAATGCATAATACGCAACATGAACGGAAACGCGTCGAAATGACTCGAAATTGGGAAATGAGCTACTGGAAATGGACCCAAAAATTCCCTAAAATCAATACCTAAACATGTATGAACATTAGAGGCACTAGAAAGAAAGGCTAAGCTATCAAATAAGCCAAGATTCCAAAAATTAACAGCGTTAACCGGTTAACCAAATGGTTAACGGACCTAAAACTGCATTGTTTGTGGCTAAAACACAAGCGTTAATCAGTTAACCAAATGGTTATCCGGTTAACACTGAACCAGAATGTGAAAAAAGTTTAGAAATAAGTGCTTTTGGCCAAAACTCACTTCTAATGATCCCCAACATACCTAGGAACATGCTAACACTAATTTCCACTTAATTGGGGCTTATTTACACATGCTAAAACCTATGATTATCTACACCTTAACTTCTAATCTGTTAAAAATCACAAATCGCAAGTAACATATAACGAAAACGGAATCGACCACTAGCAAAGCGAAAAATCAATTAAAGAACGCTAAAAGTGGCAAGATGAAGAGAATAACTTAAAGGAGAAGTGATTTAGATCACCAACCTACGAAGCGGAGAAGTGCTTCGGTGGATGTTGCAAGAATCAGAGCTTGATCGAAGAGAAAACCAAGAAAACCGCGAATCCGCAAAATAAATGTGTTCTTGATGCTCGAACCTTCGTGCACTTCCGATAAGCCGAAATCCTCGCAAAAATCAGTAGCTTCTTCTTCCACAATCCACAAATCAATGGAGGTTGGAGGCTAAGCTTCAAGATCTTCAAGTTTCAATGTGAAACTCGAAGAGCTTTTTCAAAAAGCTTTGGTGAAAAGGGAAAATGGAGGAAAAGTGAGAGAGAAAAAGTGATTGTGAGAGAATGAAAAATTTGGAAACTTGTGTCCACCCTTTGGTTTGGATGAAAATGGATTAAATATGGTTTAGGTTTGGGGCCCAAAAATTAGGCTTGGGATCCAAAATTATAGTTTGGTAATGAGGTTAGGATTTAGCAATGGAGTTAGGGTTGGTAGTTAGTTAAGGTTAGGGTTGGAGAAGGAATATTCCAATATTCCTTGGAATATTCCTTGGAATATTCCTTGGAATATTCTTTGGAATATTCCTTGGAACACTCTAGAAGATGGTAGAACATGGTAGAAGTTTCCAAGGGAAATGGAGTGGAATTGAAATGGAAAAACAAGAGGGAAAGAATGAAAGGAAATGTGGAAGGAAAGTGGAAGGAAATGTGGAGGGAAAGGTGAAATTAACCACTTTTCAAATGATTTTTTTTCTTTGATTTTTTTATGATTCCACCATCATTTCTTGACCAAATTTGAACCATAGGATCATTGTAACCCTAATTTCATGATTTTGATCTTAAAAGTCAGGAGTCGGCCTTTTTTATCTAGCTCGATTGCCTTTTCCCCTATTCCCCGATTTTCAGTCATCTGGCCAATTGAACCTCTTCCAAAATGATTTTGTGGATGAAATTTGAACCCTGAGCACTTGGCATCATATATAATACAAAGGAATCCTCTTTGAATCATAACTTCATGCAAAAGCCCAGTAGAAGTGAAACCCTAATTTGGCCTTTTTCATCAGGAGATGTTGCACTGTTTGCCTCCTTTGATCAAACCAACTCTTTCCATGGCTTGTGACTTCAAATGAAGACTTGTAGGTGTTGTGAACCCTTTGCACACAGTTGAGAAACTTTGTGGCCCTTTGATTGCCTTGGTATAGCCTTCAGTCATTGATCACATACCCATGCCTCGGCTATGCTATACATAATGCCATGTTTTTGGTTATTTTATGAATATATGTATGCAAAATGCTATGCAAAATGTTGAGGAATGGAGAGGGAAAATTTGAGGTATTACAGCTACCCCTATTCAATCATCTGCAGGCCTGAACGAATAATTACGAGAGCTTTTAGACTATCAAGGTATAGAGTGATTGAATACTTGAATAAAACCTAGAAATTTGAACTCGGTGGATAGTAGAAATGCCATCTGCCTTTTTCTTTGTTCTCTGAATAGGTAGCGGAAGTAGAACCAGGTGGAATAGAATCAATGCCGAAAACTTGCACTGTGAATGCTGAGTGAAACAAGCCACAACGAGGGTGCTTGTTGGCGAAACAGGACTTTAACGAGACCGTTAGCGAAACAGAACTCGACAATGTGAGTGTTGGGCAGGACCAAGCCATAAAGAAAACACGCGACTGCTGGGAAGAACCAAGCCACGGAAGGTGCCTGTTGGCGAAACAGGGCTTAACAAGACCATTAGCGAAATGGAACTCAACAATATGACTGCTGGGCAGGACCAAGCCATAATGAAAACACGCGACTGTTGGGCAGGACCAAGCCACAAAGAAAACACGCGACTGCTGGGCAGGACAAAGCCACGGAAGGTTCCTGTTGGTGAAACAGGGCTTAACAAGACCATTAGCGGAATGGAACTCAATAATATGACTGCTGGGTAGGACCAAGCCATAAAGAAAACACGCGACTGTTGGGCAGGACTTAGCCACGGGAGGTGCCTGTTGGCGAAACAGGGCTTAACGAGACCATTAGCGGAATGGAACTCAATCAATATGACTGCTTGGAAGGACCAAGCCATAAAGAAAACAACATCGACTTGGAAGGACCAAGATGTCTGGAAAATGGTATAAGTATCTTCTGCGGGGAATATTCCAGGTTGAGAAGATGTTATAGGTTGTGTGTAACACCTCAAAACTGGCCTATGCTGGCATGCACATGTTTGGATTTATGGCGTAATGCTCCATGAGGATGGAAATGATACGCTTTGGAGGATGCAAATGCAATAATGATTATGCAAATGAAAATGCAAATGATCTCCCGGAAAGGAGAATGCAAGTATCTCAGACGGCTTGGCTGGGGAGGAACTGATGATCATTGTACTGAGCGTATCCATCCTGATGGGGAGGAGACAACTCTGCGGGGAAAGTTGTCAATGATACACCGGCTCTGAACAACCGCCACTGCCAAAAATAAATTGGACTTTGAGATTGGAGTGCCAAGACCCTGCTGGAGATGGACCCTTCTTGTACTTTGGTGGGGAAGTGGAGACCTCCTGACTTGGCTGGGAACCAGAGGTATGGCTCTGCTAAGGAAGCAAACAGCTAGGAGAGGAAAGACACTCCTTGCACTGCTGGCGATTGCCCATGTATTGAAGGGAAATCTCTGCTTGGGGAAGACACCAACCTTCTGCTGCCTTGCTGAGGGGGATTTCAAATTCCAACTTTACTGGGGATGACTAGAGACACCCTAGAAGACCACTGCTCTTGTTCAAGCGTAAAGAAGTGTTCTTCCTGGGAATCTGCTTTTAGCTCTGTTAGCGACACCTGTACCTGTACCTGCATAAACACAATCGATAGTGCCTGCAACATGGTGAGTTAGTTTGGGGCCTGTATGCCCCAGGCTCGTAGCATGAATCATTATCTGGGCATCTTGACACCCTTTCAGAGTTGTATTAAATGTTTATGTCCTCCTGCATGAGTTAGAAAGCATTCAAATGTTCACAACACAATATAAATCACAATTTGCTGGACGTTTTCGCAATCAAACAATGCTAGATGAAAAACCAAAACGAGAAGCAGATAGTCACAAGTTGACTGAAACTGAATTTTCATTGATTCGGAAAAATGGCCACGAATAGGCAATACAAAGGAAGCAGTTCCCTGGAAAGAGGAAATAGCCAAAAAGGAAAACAAACTATCCTATTGGCAATGTAAGAAGTGGATCTCATCAAGTTTCAACCCGGTTATGACTCGTATATCTTCAAGACGATCCGCTCGCTCTGCCCCTTGAGAAAGGTAAATGAATTGGTCTTCAACCCTTAGAATAACCTCAGCTGCAGATGAGTTACGAATTTCGCAGATCACAGTCATTCGTGTTAGTCCCTCTCTTGCATGGATCGCCCTTTCGGGTTTTCAATCCACCGGGATACCCTTTTTGCCTGAGCTGTCCGATGTGGCTTTTCAACTCAGTGGGTGTACATTTTTTTCAAGATTTCCCTAATTTTTGCCCGAGCCTTTTATTCTGTTTTTGGCTCGCCGGGATGCCCATTTTTTCCTGGATCTTTATTCTGTTTTTATCCAGCGGGTCCTTTTTACACGAAGTATTTTCTTACTGCGTCTGTGTTGACAGGGGATTGGATGTCTTCTCCGTCCATGGTTGTCAGCATCAAGGCTCCACCTGAGAAAACCTTTTTAACCACGAACGGTCCTTCATAGTTAGGTGTCCATTTTCTCCTATGATTGTTAAGAGGAGGAAGAATCCTTTTCAGCACCAAGTCACCTGGTGTGTACCTCTGTGGTCGTACCTTCTTGTTAAAAGCCTGCTTCATCCGCCGTTGATACAACTGTCCATGACATACAGCTGCTAGGCGCTTTTCTTCAATGAGGCTCAATTTATTAAATCTGGATCGGAGCCACTCAGCTTCGTCTAGCTTAATGTCCATCATTAACCTCAACGAGGGGATTTCCACTTCAATTGGAGGACTGCCTCCATACCATACACCAGTGAGAACGGGGTTGCCCCTATTGAAGTACGTACCGACGTTCTGTACCCATGCAACGCAAATGGTAGCATCTCATTCCAGTCTTTGTATGTTACAACCATCTTCTGCACGATCTTCTTGATTTTCTTGTTGGCCGCCTCGACGGCGCCATTCACCTTCGGGAGATATGGAGAAGAGTTGTGATGCTCTATTTTGAAATCCCGACACAAGTCAGAAATCATCTTGTTGTTAAGATTAGAACCATTATCAGTAATGATTCATTCAGGAATTCCGTACCGGCAAATGATGTCTCTTTTAATAAACCGGGCTACCACTTGTTTAGAGACATTGGCATAAGATGCCGCTTTGACCCACTTCGTGAAGTAGTGTATAGCAACCAGGATGAAGCGATGACCGTTAGAAGTTGTCGGCTCGATCTTTCCAATCATATCAATTCCCCATATGGCAAACGACCATGGTGAAGACATGACACTCAATGGATTCGGAGGCACATGGACCTTATCGGCATAAATCTGACACTTGTGACATTTACGGGAGTATTTACAGCAATCAGATTCCATGGTGATCCAATAATATCCCGATCTCAACAATTTATTGGCCATAGCATGTCCTCCAGCATGGGTAGAAAAGGAGCCTTCATGAACCTCTTGCATCAACAGGTCTGCTTCGTGTCTATCCATGCATCTGAGTAGAACCATGTCGAAGTTTCGCTTGTATAACACACCATCTTGATTCAAGAAGAAACCTCCTGCCAGTCTTCTGAGGGTCTTCTTGTCCTTACTGGATGCCCCATCCGGGTATTCTTGAGCCTTCAAGAAATGCTTGATATCATGATACCAAGGTTTGTTATCTTCACCACTATCAACTGCGAAGACATAAGCAGGTATTTCAAGACGGGAGACCATGATTTGAGGCACGAAATTCTCTTGACAAACTTTAATCATATACGACAAAGTTGCTAGAGCATCGGCGAACTGGTTTTCATCTCGAGGAATATAATTCAACTTGACTTTGGTGAAGAAAGTTAACAGCCTCCTGACATAATCTCTGTAAGGAACCAAGTGAGGTTGATGAACTAGCCATTTGCCATTGACTTGGTTCACCACCAAAGCAGAATCTCCGAAGATCTCGAGGTTCTTGACCCGCAAGTTGATTGCCTCTTCAACCCCCATGATGCAAGCTTCATACTCTGCCTCATTCTTAGTATATTTGAAAGTCAACCGAGCAGCTAAAGGTGTATGGACCCCTTCTGGCGAGATGATAACAGCGCCTACTCCACTTCCATTCAGGTTCACAGCTCCGTCGAACATCAACTTCCATTTGGATTCAGGGTCTGGCCCCTCCTCCGGAAGTGGTTCTTCACAGTCTTTCAACTTGAGGAACATGATGTCCTCATCCGGAAACTCGAATTTCATGGGTTGATAATCATCGATTGGCTGCTGAGCCAAGTATTCTGACAATACACTTCCTTTGATTGCCTTTTGCGAAGTGTAATGTATATCATATTCTGTTAATATCATCTGCCACCGGGCTACCCTTCCTGTCAGAGCCGGCTTCTCGAAAATGTATTTCACAGGATCCATCTTGGAAATTAAGAGAGTGGTGTGAGTCAGCATATATTGTCTTAGTCAGCAAGCATCCCATACCAAAGTGCATCAATTTTTCTTGAGTAGTGAGTAGTGTGTCTCACAATCGGTAAACTTTTTGCTAAGGTAATAAATGGCGTGCTCTTTTCGACCAGACTCGTCCTGCTGACCCAACACACATCCCATCAATTCTTCAAGCACGGTAAGATACATGATCAAAGGTCTCCCTGGTACCGGAGGCATGAGAATTGGAGGTTCTAGTAGGTATTCTTTGATTCGGTCAAAGGCTTGCTGGTAATCTTCATTCCATTTAATGGCCTGATTCTTCCTCAGAAGCTTAAAGATGGGCTCACACGTGGCTGTTAGGTGAGAGACATACTGTGCAATGTAGTTTAGTCTCCCTAAGAAACCACGCACTTGCTTTTCAGTCTTTGGCTCATGCATCTCTTTGATGGCTTTTACTTTGGCTGTATCAACCTCAATTCCCCTCTCACTAACAATGAATCCGAGTAGCTTGCCGGAACAGACCCCGAAAGTGCACTTATTCGGATTCAACCTCAATCTGAACTTCCAGAGTCTATCAAACAACTTTGCTAGATTAACCAAGTGCTCTTCTTCTGTTTGGGATTGCTATCATATCATCAACATAAACCTCAATTTCGTGATGAATTATGTCGTGAAATAGCGTCACCATCGTCCGTTGGTAAATAGCCCCCGCATTCTTCAAACTAAACGACATAACCTTGTAACAGAAAGTGCCCCAAGGCGTGATGAAGGTTGTTTTTTCCATATCATCAAGAGACATCTTAATCTGGTTATAACCGGAAAACCCGTCCATGAAAGAGAACACAGAAAACTGAGCAGTATTATCAACAAGCACATCTATGTGAGGCAGAGGGAAATCATCCTTGGGGCTGGCCCTGTTCAAATCCCTGTAGTCTACACACATCCTGACTTTACCGTCTTTCTTAGGGACCGGCACAATGTTGGCAACCCACAGAGGGTAACTGGTCACAGCCAAAAAATCAGCATCAAATTGCTTTTGTACTTCCTATTTTATCTTGATTGTCATATCAGGACGTGTGCGCCTCAACTTCTGCTTCACTAGAGGACGGTCTTCTCTGAGAGGCAATTTGTGTACCACAATGTCAGTGTCTAAATCAGGCATATCTTGGTAGGACCATGCAAAGACATCAACATACTCTCGAAGCATAGCAATTAGATGAGTCTTGATAGATTCCTCTAATGCTGCTCCGATCTTGACTTCTTTCTTATCTTCTTCGGTACCTAGGTTTATCACTTTGATGGCTTCTTCATACGGCTGAATCATTTTCTCCTCCTGTTTAAGCAGTCTGGCCAATTCTTCAGGTAGTTCGCAATCCTCTTCTCCCTCCTCATCGGCTTAATAAATTGGATTGTCAAAGTCATACTCAGCCATAACAGGGTCGTCATTGATAAGATCCGGTGACGAGCACCTGCATGAATGGTGATTCATGTAAGGCTTTAGCAACAACTTGAGAAAATGAGAAACATTGCCATTTTAAAACTTTTCTTTCTTTTTGAAAAACAAAAGCAAAAATGAAAGGCAAAGAACAACATGGATGAATGTGAAACGTCAGCTTTATTTATGCTTATGAATTGTGTTAGGAACAAAAGAACCCTTACAAAAAGCTACTATGCCCCGGGCAAAACATAGTGCTTGAGTACAGAAACAACATAAACAAAAATTATTACTCTTCGAAAGAGGTGACTGAGATAAGCCTTTATGATGTCCAATTGCTAAGTTGAGTCCCTGGAACAGCAGGCATGATCCACTCATCTAAGTCACAGTCACTATCAACTGCGTCATCCTTCACGGCACTGATGTTTCTATAATCCACCACTCCCGCACTCGTGAAAGTAATCGGGCCTTGACGATCTCTAGGACTCGGTTCAGCCGATGACTGCCCAGGATGGTAACCAATTCCGAACATATCTTTCTTTTCTGGCACTTCTACTGGACTGCCCTAGCCTTCTCGCACCCCTGACTCTACCAACTCAAGAGCTTGCTTATAAGAGGCCACAAAAACCCCCTTCTTTGGTTCTTCAGGAGAAGCTGCCACTGCAGACACTTGTTCAGTTTTTAGGGGCTCAAAAGCCTGACATGGAGTTTCAACTATTTCGCCATCCATCTCCACATACTTGAATGAAGCCAGATGACTAACAAAAATGTCTTCTTCCCACTGACAGTTACAATTTGACCCTCCCAGACAAACTTTAGCTTTGGATGAAGTGTGGACGATACTGCTCCTGCTGAATGTATCCAAGGTCTTCCGAGCAAACAACTGTATCCAGGCTGTATATCCATTATGTAAAATGTGGTATTGAAGATTTGTGGACCTACTTTAATTGGTAACTCCACCTCCCCGAACACCAATCTCCTCGACCCATCAAATGCTCTAACTACCAGGTCGCTAGGCTTTAGAACTAGTCCATCGTAATCCAACTTCATCAATGCTTTCTTGGGCAGAACATTCAACGACGATCCGGCATCTACCAACACGTGAGAAAGTATTGCACCCTTACATTCTAAAGAGATATGCAGTGCACGATTATGAGCACGCCCTTCATCTATTAGATCCATGTCTGTAAAGCCCAATTCGTGACTGGCATTTACACTAGATACCACCGCTTCCAACTGATTTACCGAAATATCTTGAGGCACATAAGCCTTGTTCAGAATATCCAAGAGAGCCTTCCTATGGGAGTCAGAACACATTAGCAAAGACAAGATGAAAATCTTCGACGGGGTCTGCTGCAGATGGTTCATAATCTTGTAGTCACTCTTTTTGATAATTCTCAGAAATTCTTCAGCTTCTCTATCAAAGGTGAGGTCTGGATCAGTTACTGGTGCGGGCTCGTTGACAACCACTGGCTGCTTCCCTTTTGCTTTAGCCTGGGCTTCTGCGGTGTCTCTAGGTGGTATCACACTATTTCTTAGTGTTTCCGGCGCAAATAACCTTCCACTTCTAGTAAATCCCCCTACTCTAACATTTTCTACTTGAGCTGGGGTCGTACTAGACGTGGCCAACTCTTGCTTCTGACCGTTACAGTATACTTCGCCACCATAATTCCAGGGAATGGCTTTATCACTTTGATACATTACTGGTCCTGCAGTGGTGATGGTTATCGGTGCCACTCTGGCCTGTGGAGGAACTTGAGAAGGATCATAGAAGATGGTTACTGTAGAGACTTCGCTTTCCTTTACAACCTTGTCAAACTCAACACTCCTTCATTAATCATGCTCTGGATCCCTGCTTTCAACTGCTCACAACCATTTGTAGCTTCTGCACATCCTGGACAATCAACTTCACACCCAGGAAAAATACCCTTTTGTGACAAGCAAACTTTAACAACACTCAACAGAATCTGCAGGTCATCGACGTCACACACCAAGTTTAAATTCTGCCCTTCATCAACTGCCCCAACCGTATCTCTGTGAGGAGGCATGGGGTTCTGAATTACATTAGGAGTAAGAGCAAAGTTGATTTCTTTGGAATCTACCAGGTCTTGGACTACATACTTTAAAGCTCTTCAGTTTTCTGTGGTATGTCCGGGGGCTCCAGAATGAAATTCACATCCAGTGTTTGTATCGTAACCCTCAAGGAGTTGCCCCAGCTTCGGGGGTTGCAAAGGTCTGAGCTGAACTAGCTGAAGTTGTAGGAGATTCTTCAAAAGTTGTGAATAGGACATCGGTGGAGTTTCGAAATGTCTTTCTCTTGTCTTCTGGGGGTAATATGGACGAGGAGCTCTTGGTTGATACCCTTGTTGGCGTTGTTGTTGTGGTTGTTGGACTTGCTGTTGAACAGGTTGATCTGAGATAGTGACAGGGGCCACTTGCTGATAAAAACCTTTGTTACTTCATCCCCTTTGCGCGTACACTGCCCCAGTCTCTCCTTCTCTCCTTTTCACAAAGGGCTTCTTGACACCAGAACTCGAGGCGCCCCCATTCTGAATCTTCCCTTGCTTGATCCAACTTTCTATTCTCTCGCCGGTCAAGATGATATCTGAAAATCCACTTGAGGAACATCCAGCTAGCCTCTCCATGAAATGCCCAGGGAGGGTATCCAGGAACAGGTCTACCATTTCTCTCTCCAACAAAGGCGATTGCACTCTAGCAGCCACTTCACGCCACCTTTGCGCGTAATCTTTGAAGCTCTCAGAGTTCTTCTGAGTCAGACTTTGAAGTTGAGTGTGACTGGGCGCCATGTCGATATTATACTGATAAAGCTTGAGGAATGCTTCTCCCAATTACTTCTAGCTTCTCACAGAGCTTCTCTCTAGCTTCATATACCATTCCAAGGATCCTCCAGAGAGACTATCCTGGAAGTAGTACATCCAGAGCTTTTCATCCCTAGTATGGGCAGCAATTTTCCGGTAGAATGCCTGCAAGTGAGTCTTAGGGCAGGAACTACCATTATACTTGTCAAAAGTAGGCGGCCTGAATTTGTAAGGAATAACCACCCTAGGGACTAGGCCCATGTCAGACACGTCTATCCCCAAAGTGTCTCTGCACTCGAGGGCTTTGACTTTCTCAGCAAGCATCAAGAAGTCTTGAAGATTTCCTTCTCTGCCGAACCCTATGTCGTTGTTAAAAGGAGAGAACTGATCCTCCTGCTTGTCTTGTACTGGAATGAAAGTTGTTGTGCCTTGTTCTGGAACTTGAGGTCCGCATGGGCCATTGTTGGTGTTAGGAGGATCCACTTGTACGTCAGGAGTGGTTACAGGGATATTAGTCTGAGGAGGGTTGAGCCCCTGAATTGCATTCCTTAACTCTTGTTGTCCCTGAGCCATCCCTTGCATCATGACCATAAACTATCCCATTCTGGTGCGAAACTCATTAAGCTCAGTTTGCCTAGCGTCCATGATTGTCCTTTGGTTGTTGCGAGTTGTGTAGTGATGCAAGATATTCTGTCGAAGATGACGGGTCTTGGCGGCCCTCGCAATCTTTGCTTGAAACACAGATAAGTTAAGCATCCCGTAGAAAACCTGTAAAATAAAGAAAAAATGCAAATGATGCGTATGCAATGCAATGTGTTTCTTTTATTCCCAAGGCTTTAATTACTCTCCCATTCTAGTGTTGAGAAAATATCCCTTGCAAGAAAATACTGTGTGACATTCAAACTTGAAGTGGTGGAATTTACTTTGTGTCCGTGCAACAGATATATCCAGAGACTTCAAGTAAATCAGAAGGCAATTAGAATAACAAAGATCCTTACGAGGTACCAATTCAATATGTCAAGAAAAAGTACATCAAGAGAGAGGGGATTCCCACAAAAAGCATGTGGGTAATCCAAGTCATATACACATACAACTAAAGCTTAGGAAAGTCTACATCCTGTAATCTCCAACTGAGGCGCTTAACATTTTGTAGCATCTGAGCTATATCTGGATGCGTAGGCTCCTGTACAAGCTTCTGAATTAGGATTCCCTAAGGTCAAAGGAGGCATGCAATTCCTCGATTTGTTGTAGGAACACCTTTTCACTTTCTGGGCTTGTAATAGGATCAACCTTGGCTCTCTTGACCTCAGCTTTTACTTTCAATTCTTTTATTTCTTTTTGAGCTTCCTTTACTGCTTGTTGGCTTTCTGCTAGACTTTAGAGACGAATCTTCTCTTGATGATAAGCCTTCTGAAGGAGCTCTCTCTGTCCATCCAAATAATCCTGCAGGCTCTTGATTTCCAGCTTATGCTTGACTTCCAACTCTTTCTGCTTCCTCAAATTATCCCCCACTTCTCTTGCCATAAGGTGACAGCTTCATTGGCTTTCTTCAAATCCTTCCTCTCCTTTCGGCGCTGGGCTATCTTGCGAGTTTCAACTAATCACCTTTTCTTGAAGTAAAGCTCTCTCTCTTGAAAATATTGCTGCTTGAGCCTGACCATCTCTTTAGCTTTGTGAGCTCTTTCCTCCAACTTTTGATTCAGCATCTTCAGTTTCTGGCATGAATTTGTAAGCTTCTTGATTCTCCAACCTGAGTTGTTGAACCAAGGCTTCCAACTTTTGATAATCTTGAAGAGGCACTGAAGTTGTGGGTGCTACCTCCTTAGGGTAGAGAGGTGCTTCTCTAGAAAATGGGAGCAACATGGCCTCCACACGATCCTCCAACCATCTGGAAAAAGGATCATAAGTGTTGGGATCCACTCTCCCAAAGTCGTTCTTCCCTTTTATCACTCTAACTTCCCAAGCTTGGGATAACAGCATGCTCTTCTTGAGATTTCCTTCTGCTGGAAAGTACAAAGATTCATCTGCCTCTTCAATCAAAGGCACATCTCTTAATGGATAACCAAACTGCTTCCTGGACAAGATAGGATTGTAACTGATCCCACCTTTCCTTTCTAACAGAGGCACACCTGGGAAGCTACCACAACTGACCAACAATTCTTTTCCCACAAGATCTATATTGCATCCCCATGCAATGTCAGTTGAGGTTAAGCCCATTAATCTTTTGGACCACTTCCAAGATTGTTTCAAATCCTGAAAAGGTCCTGATTTAGGGAGTTGCCTTACAAACCAATCAGCAAATAGGGGAGCACAACAATTTACATGTCCTTTCCTCTTTTCATTTCTATGGTAAACCCCGTAGTAAAAGTCACCTAGCAAAGTGGGTATTGGATTTCTTCTGGAAAATATAGTGATAGCTTCCATGTTGATTAAACCCCTCTCTCCTGGAAACAAACTAGTCCCATACACTATCAAAGCAAGTAAGGTGTTGAACTTAGCCCATTTGTTCTCAGAGGCCAGGTTATGAGCTTCCTTGATAAGAAAATCTAAGAAAAGTCCTTTACCCTTGGTGGCATCCACTTCTCTACTAACTTTGGATAAATCTAGAAGAAAAGACTCAGCTATATCTTTGGATGAAGGCATCTTCTCTAAGCCATAGTAAGGAGCACCATTTTTTATGGGGATTTTGAGGATGATGGATATCTCTTGTAATGCGGGAGCTAAGATGTAGTCAGGGAAAACAAAAACCCTCAATTGTGGATCATAGAACTGCAGTAGAGAGTGCAAGTTATCCCTCTTGTAAACACCCCAAATTTGCCCTCACTAAGTTCATATCATGGCTTGTGATCTTTCATATGTGCATAAGTTTAACCATACCCTTAATCAGAACATCCACTGGGGCAACACCGTATCAGCTTGTGTATGGTATGGAGGCAATCCTACCTATAGAAGTTGAATTACCCTCTTTACGGGTACTGATGGATGTCAAGCTGAGTGAAGCAGAATGGGTCCGATCTCGGTACAATCAACTAAATCTGATCGAAGAAAAGAGATTAGCCGCAATCTATCCTGGGCAGTTATATCAGAAGAGAATGAAGAAAGCCTTCGATCAGAAAGTCAGGCTTCGGGAATACCGAGTAGGGGATCTTGTGCTGAAAAGACTCCTTCCTCCTCATACAGACCACAGGGGCAAATGAACTCCAAATTACGATGGTCCATTCATAGTAAAGAAAGTTTTCTCAGGTGGAGCACTAATGCTCACTACTATGGATGGTGAGGATTTCTTATCCCCTGTGAATTCAGATGCAGTTAAAAAATACTTCGCATAAAATGACCCGCTGGACATAAAAACAGAATGTAAGTCCAGGCAAAAATAGGGCATCCCGACGAGTCAAAAACAGAATAAAAGACTCGGGCAAAAATAAGGGAAAAATCAAAAAAATATACACCGGCTGAGTTGAAAAGCCGCATTGGACAGCTCAGGCAAAAATGGGTATCCCGGTGGATTGAAAACCCGAAAGGGCGATCCACGCAAAAATAAGGGAACAAGCAAACAACTGCATTGTCAATTCGTCTGTATCATTCATGACACGGCAAGTTTCGAAAGGTCAAAGCATCGGTCAGAATCAGCCTTCTTCAGAAAGCAAGATGAGAAGAACGTGAATGCCATACGAGTCATAGCAAGAGGAAGCTCGCTGAAGCGTCTTCAACGTTGCAAGCACCTTCATTTTTCTCAATTTGTAACAATCTCCTCATTTCAGGGGATCTGTTTCTTTGACTGCATTTGCCAATTCAGGGCACACGAATTAATAAAATCAGACTTTCAGTCACATTTCGTCTTGTACATTTTATTTTCATTTGCAAAAATGTCTGATTTCCTTGATATAACGTTTGCATAAAAAAAGATGTGCCTTTCTAATCACATGCTTGCAGGAAATATATATATTTTACTTCCAGGAATGTCTAACTCCTATGACGGAATCCGGTAAGGGATACCTCGGGATACTGGCGCGTTTCTTTGTTATAACAAGATTGCAGGTATTCAGAGCGCAGCATGTGGCATGAAAGGTTTTCCCCAGCAAAGTTGCCAAATCATTATTTCCTCGGCACATCCTCCAAACAGCACCGAAAATGCTTTCTCCCCATCAGAGTTGCCAGGCATCACTTCTCCAGCACATTTTCTTCAGAGCAGCATCAGAAGGTTCTCATTTTCCCAACTGAGTTGTCAGATATCATCATCCTCAGCAGGATCCCCACAGAAATCTCTAGGAAGATCGTTCAATGGTCTTTCCTTCCCAAACAGAGTACTAGACATGGAACCATCCCCCACAGAGCTCCAGCCTCCTCCCAGAAGAGCAATGTCTAAATTTCCCACACAAAAAAGTGACGAAAGCTTCCACATCTCCACCTGGGCTCCTCATTACCAAGATAGGGCTATCAGTGACTTATTTTCCCAAGCAGAGCCATATGTTAGATCTACCAATGATCTCATCCCCAGCTAGGATGTCCTTCCAAGCAGATCAGCCATAGATCTTCACAGCAGTAGGATCTGAGTCCCGGATCGGTATCTCTTGCTTAATCATAACATTCACATCATTTTCCCCCCAGAGCGTAGCATTTCGTCTAATACGGAGCATTACGGCAAAAAAATCAAACATATTGCATGATCACAAGTCAGGTTTTGAATCAGTCACCTATAAATATCAACAATACTTCAACAGCAATATACAAAATACATCCCTTGTACATAAAAGCCAAAGCGTCCCTTTGAACTCTTAAAATACAGATACATGCTCCTTTTGGCACTCGTCCGTGTCATCTTTCCCCGGTAAAGTCGCCAGAACACTCTCTACAAACAGATACTTATACATAACATGTTTATCCCGACACTCGTCTGTGTCATCTCCATCTCCCCACAGAAAGCCAAAGCATCCCCTTTGCACTCCCCACAAGTACATGTCTATATACTCATTCGATACGCGTCCGTGCCATGTCATCCCCTTGCAGATATAAGCCACAAATATCCTTTTTGAATACAGAACTTTACATACTCTTTTTGACACCCGTCCGTGTCACTATTCCCCAGCACGGTTACCCAAACACTTATTATAATACACTCTTGTTGACACCCGTTCGTGTCATCCTACTCCCACAGGTTGCCAGAACACCTTTTACACTTATAAGTTCATAACTTATATGTTTCCTCTTATGACATTCGTCCGTGTATTACTCTCAAGTTGAACAATCGTTTGTGTCTCACCAATGCTAATCTTTATTCATACAGATACTCGTCCGTATCTTGTATATACCACTTATTTCCCCTCAGATTCAACACTCGTCCGTGTTCTTTGTTAACCAGTTCGTACTCGTCCGTACCATCATCTCTGAACATGCGTCAGCGTTTGTTTCTACCGATACTCGTCCATATCATAGTCTTAAGGATGCCCGTCCGCATCTTTAATCTATACACAGTGTCAAACGCTTATCCCATTCATTTCTTGGATGTAAACACTCGTCTGTGTTTACTGCTCCCCTGCGAAGTCCCCAACAAAACTTCTTTTCCATCTGACATTTGTCCTATGTCATGACAAACCCCGAGAACAGTCGTACCCTGCTAGGTGATCGTCCTTCACCTCTTGATGATCGTCCTTCATCATGCTTATCCGATGGCCGTCCCCATCGTCGACCTTTTCTATCCGACATTCTTCCTATGTCGTGGTAAAGAGTAGCCGTCCCCTGCTAGGTGATCGCCCTTCACCCTTTTGATGATCTTCCTTCATCATTGTATCTGATGGCCGTCCCCATCGTTAATCTTGTTATCAGACATTCGTCCTATGTCATGACAAACCCCGAGAGCAGTCGTACCCTGCTAGGTGATTGTCCTTCACCTCTTGATGACCGTCCTTCATCATGCTTATCCGATGGTCGTCCCCATCGTCGACCTTTTCTATCCAACATTCGTCCTATGTCGTGGTAAAGAGCAGCCGTCCCCTGCTAGGTGATCGTCCTTCACCATTGATGACCGACCCTCATCATTACTTCTTTTATTCTCTGAACCTGATGGTCGTCCCCATCATTGGCTTTATTTTTATCCCCAGAGAGTTTTGTTTCTTTACTTATGGTCGTCCCCATCATAATCTCTTTATTTCCCCAACATGTCGGTCGTCCCTGTCATCGTTTTATCCCCAGCAGTCGTCCTCTGCTCGATGGTCGTCCTACATCGCTCGCACTTTATAATCATACTATACTTTCTTTTCCAATCTATATCCATTTTCTTCTTCTCCCCAGTGAGTGCAAATTTTGGACTGTCTTTGGTATTCAACCACAAGTTATCTTGTTCGTCTGTTAAGCTCGTCGCTTACATCCTGCACAACTAACTCATGTTTGAATAGGGGCAGTTGTAAACACCCCAAATTTTCCCTCACTAAGTTCATACCATGGCTTGTTATCTTTCATATGTGCATAAGTTTAACCATACCATTTCATGTGGCATTTTTGCTTCATTGCATCAGTTCAAGTTCATCTGAGATCCATCTGAGCCACTCCAAAGGTCATCAATCATTTCAAGAGGGTCCATGTATGATCAATCATCATATTATGTCCAACAAAGATCAAGTAAGTCAAAGAATCACAAGAACTAGCAAAGCATGGAAGCTGAGCTAGGGTTTAACTGCACAAATGACCTGAAATTATGGTTTTGGATTCAGAGGCCATAAATCCAAATTTTTTGGTCATTCTTGTTTCTATTGGTCTCTATATGTTATAAGGATCATGCATACCAAGTTTGATGAAGAAATTCATTGTGGAAGTCATCTGATCACTGGATAACTTCCTGAGCAAGTCAGAGCAAAATCAAGGCAAAAATCACATAATTTCAAGTTTCATGCCAAAAAGGGATTTTTGCAAAATCAAGTTCTAAGCACTTTCATTACCTATAAATGACTTCTAAGCATCATTACAACAAGTTTCAACTTGCCAAAATCAGAATTGCACAAAATTCACAAAGTTTCATGCCTTGGATCACTAGCTTCCATAAGCCATTTTTCATGAAATTCTCAAAAGAGGGATTCTTGCAAGAATGATTTCTAAGGGTTGGTATGGTTTCTAAATGATCTCAAAGCATCATAGCAACATCATGTAACACTTCATGACCAAAATTCAGCATTGAATGAGACATTTCCATGACCAAATATCTCAAAGAGCAACAAGTTGTGAAAATGCAAAACATGTGCCATCTCACCATCCATTCACTTCTGATCACTCTAAATCATCCCATGGCCACCCTTGAAGACAGCTGAACTCAGAGCAACCCTAAAATAGCTTCTGTCATAGCCCATACTTGAAGTACACCAACTATTGACGTTTTGGCCAATTGCTCCATACCATTCCCATAGTGCATGTCAAGTCTTTTGACTCATTCCAATAGTTTAGGGATGGTATAAGGATCATAAAACAAGCATCACACAAGCTGAGAACACATATACCATCAGATTGCACAAAACATGCAAAAACCTTCCCTTCTTCGATTCTCTCAAACCATCCATCAAACTTCATAAATTCTTTCACCATTCATTCTTAAATCATTCACTGACCCAAAACCACCCATCAAAACAGCCAAGAACACACCATAAGCAAAATACGATTTCTGACTAGTTGGAGTGCAAGCTCATAAACCAGCCATCCTCAAAGCTTTCCAAGCATTGCAACCTCTTCAGGAAGGTCATTGGAGGCTTTTTGCACCAAGGAAGTGGCCAGAAAGCTCAAGGGTTGAAAGCTCCATCTCAGGTAGCCATTCGAATTAATTTTTCCAGAAGTTCTCTTTTATGTTGCAAAATGATTAAGCATGCTTCACTGATCACACTGAACTTGGAATTATTGAAAATGGTTGAGAAATGAGAATGTATTGCTTGTCTGAAATTTTTGCCATGTTTATGTTTTTCTTCGAATCATGAGATTGAGTGAAAAGAAATGAGGTTTGAGGGTGGATTTGGGTTCAGGGAAGTGGGAGGAGTGAATCTGGAGCTTTAGAGCTCCAGAAAGTGCCTAGGGAAGAAGATTGAAATTTTCAGGTGAAGGTCTGGCCGGAGAAGATGACCAGAGGTCTTCTCCGGCCACCTGAATGTCATTAAGTGATAATTAGGGTTAGGGTTTCTGTTTGAACATGGACCATTGGATCTCCCTTCCCGCACGTGTTTGTATGGTCCAGATTAGATCATTAGTTATTAATTAGGATTAAATAATTAATTAAATAGGTTTAAGTAAGTTTGAATCCCAGCCACAGGATCTGGCGTGCAGTCAACCAATCCAAACCCAGATTCAATCCTGGCCCTTCCCTTTGCATACTTCAGTTCATTTTAATTTTTATTTCATATTTTTCTATTTGTTTTGTATATTTTATTTAAAATTAATAGAAATTTCCAAAAATATTTTTATTTTTCATTTTGAATCCAAATAATTTTCTTAACCCAAAAATATTTTTATTTTTATTTTTTGCATTTTAAAATCATTTTTTAGACATTTAACTGTTTATTTTAATTAATTAATGAAAATTAATTAATTAAAATATCATTTAGGTTTCTGAAAAATCCCAAAAAATCCATGTTGCATCTTTAAACATTTAGAGACATTGGCATACCATCCACACAAATTTCTTTTTGGTTTTGAACCATTTTTGACAATTTTCTTGAATTTAGAAAACTTAGGAAACTCATATCTTTCATTAGGTTAAGAGTTAGGTCCTCTCCTTTGGGGTGTGATATCATATGGGGTTAGGGTTCTTTTGATTGCATTTTCAATTTTGTATCTTGTCATTTGCCTCTGTTTTTGAGTTTTGCATCTCATGTTGCATGAAAACCCTAATTTCTCATCTTCTATTGCATACATCTTGCATATGCTTGCATTCATGAACTTTCCATGACATTTTATGTATTCACATGACATATAAGACATCCTAGAACACATTAGACTCATGCTTGATCATTGCCACATCCATTTGCAATGTTTTTCTTTCATTACATTCCATGAGCATTCATGAACTTTCATGCTTCTTTCATGCTTCATTTGCATCCTCATTACTTGTATGATCATCCATAGCACTTGGCATACCTTTGCATCATCTCATAGAATCATTAACATCATGTTTATGCTTCTGGTTTTGGTTTGCATCCTTGCATTCCTTTCATTTTTCATTTCATTTCATTTCCTTATGTTAACTTTTCAGGTGGTAAGTGCTTTGAGAAGTGAATTTGCCTTCACTTCTCACATTTTTCTTCTCATCTCTCTTATGCATTCATTGCTGCATTTTTCTTTTGCTTTAGAGTGAGCTTGCTCATTCATGTTCCCTCCTCACTTTCCTTCTTCAAGCAAGTTATCTTCTTAAGTGAAGTAAGTTGACTTGCTTCTTTTGCTTCTCCTCCTTTCATCTGCTTCTTCCTTGGTGGCTCTTCTTGAAGATCTCTTGCAAGCTTCATAAACCCTAGGAACACCCAAGCATGATCACAATTAGGGTTTGATTAGTCCCCCTTTAGTTTCTACCTTTGCGTCTTCTTTTGTGTCACTTTTCTCATCTCATAATCAGGGACTAAACCTTAAAGGTTTTAAGGCTTTGTGATTAAGGTTATGCCTGCATCCTTCTCTTAGGATGGAGTATATAACTTTAATCCTAAGTGTTAAATCCTTAATGTGTTTAAATCTCTTAATCAATCCATCTTAATAATCACTAAGACAATAAGCTTGTAACTTGGGCCTTGCATTAGGGTTCTAATTCTTCCTTAATTGGTTAAGAAGGACTAACCCTAGTGTTAATGGACAAGTCCCCCTCAAGTTGTCTTACAAACCATAAAACTAACTTTTTAATCTTACCATTAACTAAAATCCACTCTAATAAAGGCTTTGTTTTGTCATGAGGTTAATCCCTAATCATGGATTAAGTTGAGGTATCTTCCTCAGCTTAAATGTTCTCATCTATTATCCTTCTATTAGGATGGTGTAATGGGTCCATTAAATCCTTGAGTATGGCTTAAACCCATTACTTAACACTAAACAAAAACTCCAAAAACATCTAAATAAATGCAAGTAGGTTAATGATCTTAATCCTACATCATGGTGATTAAGTGTGAGGTGCTTACTTCATACTTAAGGTATTCTCATTACCCCTAACCAGAGGGAGGATGTGATGAGTTTACTAACCCTTGGTTTAGGCTTAAGCTCATTTTCTTATGACAAACTCCATAAGTAATAACAAAACTGAAAACACAAAAAACAAACAATAATCGTCTCCTCCGGGATTCTTTTCTCATCTCATTCACTCATAAATGAGAACTTGTTTTTTCCGTCTAATGCAAGACAGTTTGCACCTGAGCCAGACAGGTCATACATTTGAGCATAGACAAGTAAACAGTTTACAAGTCAATTTATCTTTCAGTCTCTTTGAATCGAACTATGGTGTTCTGACTTCCTCATTGCACGAGAGGATACGTAGGCATAACTTAACTGTTATCGAACAAAAGTCTCTATCTCTTCCCCCCTCTTCCAGCACTATTCTTTAAGCCTCATTCCTGAGCATTTCATTTCACTTTCTTGCACCGACACTTGCACATTCTTTTTTCCAGCTTTTGCACACAGATAGCACTGACACTACCACTTTTAATACAAACTTTCAAGCGTGGATCCCGTCGAGTACGATGGACAATCTGGGTGCTAATACCTTCCCAGGTTGTAACCAACCCCCTTTCTCAGTTTCTCTGGTTCGCAACCGTCTTATCCATATTTTCTTAGGTTTATGCAGCATTACCTTTCCTTCGGGATAAAAATGCCTAGCTGGAGACTCTTTTCAGTTCATCTTCATGTTCTCTCCTTCGCCGACCGTTCGCGTCTGTATCCCTTTTGACCCGGTGTCATTCGGTGGGAGCAACAGCTTGGCGACTCTGCTGGGGACCCTTATACTACAATCAGGGCTTCTGGTTCTTTTTGTGGGTTCCTCCTTGCGCTTGTTTGATTTGTGTTTACAGGGGTGTTATGTGCCAATTGTGTTTATTTATTTGCTTTATTTATTGCTTTATGTACAGCTTTATTTATTTCTTTCTTTTACAGTCTTATGCATATTTCATACTGCCATTATCATTGTGCTGGATCTGGTTTTCCCTGGTGGGTGGGGTTTCACTGAGTGATTAAGGTCCTATACCTGGGACCTGAGTGACACCTAGGCTAGATTGGTTCATATTCTTTCCCATTCCATTTCGGTCTGGTGCGGGAATATGAAACACGATTCAGATGTGGGTTTCTTCTTGAGAACTTTGTGCTACAGATTTCCTGTAGTGTTAGGGCTATCTGGGAAGCCTGCTAAGTCTGGATGACCTTTATTATGACCTTCAGAATCTGGGGTGAATTAGAGAAGGATCCTTTATGGTTATTGTAAACATTGTACCTCTGGGTTAGAAGTGTTTACACTTCTCATAACTGATCCGAGTCTGAGGATCTTTGTTTTAGAATATCACATGTGAGGGAGTTGGGCTGTTTACAGGTTTGCAGGAACCTTTGGCCACATCATACCCTGTTACTGTTTTATTTAAGAATACTTTACTTTGGACAGTTCTTGTGATTAACCCTGGACATGTGACTCTTTATTTGAGTCCCCCACCCTGGTTACTGGATTTCTGAGCCTCCATCCGGACCTTTGAACATACATGGACCTTATACCAAGACAGATAATCAGATCCAGCTCTTGATCGCAAACCCTTGCATATCATTTGCATATATCATCATTGCATCATTTAACATTTGTTTATTTGTTTTTCAGGGTATCCATCATATCATATTTGGTTTGGTTTTGACCCCTTCTACTGCTTAGACCTCAGCTTCAGTTATCTTTTTCAGCATCTGCTTCAGTTATCTCCTTCAGAACCTCCATCAGCCTGTCAGAGGCTTACCTCCAGTTTTTTAGTCTTTGATCTTCATCAGTATTTGTCTTCAGCTTCTAAATCAGCACTCATGGATATTCCAAGGAAAAGCAACATATCCTATCACTTCTTTGAGCCCTCCTTGACTGGTATCAGGCAGGTCCAGTCACTTATCACACCTGACCACGTCCCACTATTTAGAGAGCACTATGGGGGTATTTTAGACATGGTCATGGATCTTGATTCTTCTCAGAGAAGCATGATCCACACGTGCTTGCAGTTTTATGACCATCCACTTAGATGCTTCACCTTTCCTGATTTCTAGATGGTACCACTGCTGGAAGAGTTTTCCTTGTTGATTGGAGTTCCTATCAGAGGAGGGATCCCCTTCAACCCAGAGATGACTGCTCCCAGAGGTGAAGAGATAGCAAGGGCATTACACTTGGAGCCTGCCCTTATTGAGCAAAACATGACAACAAAAGCTAGGATTCCTGGTTTACATCTGGACTTCTTAATTTCTCAGGCCATCCTGAAGGCTGCGGTGGGAGAATGGAGGGCAGTCTGTGCACTATTAGCCCTCAGCATATATGGGACTATATTATTTGCAGATGAGCCCAAATTTGTGAGTAAGAATGCCATCCACTTGTTTCTGTTGAGGAACCCAATGCCTACATTGCTAGGGGATTTTTACTACTCCATCCATCAAAGAAATGAAAAGCAAAGGGGTAAGCTAGTTAGATGTTGTGCTCCCTTGTTCTACTCTTGGCTACTCAGACACCTGCCTAAATCAGATGCTTTCTTGAACCCACACCAGCAGAAGAATTGGGCCAAAAGGTTCATTGCCTTAACATCAGAGGATATCAGATGGTGCACCCAGAGCACCAAAGTCAAGGATACATTACCAATTGCGGGAAATACCCTAATGTGCCTCTGATAGGAGTAAAAGGTTGCATCAATTACAACCCTTTATTGTTTAAGAGACAATTGGGATATGCCTTGGTTCACCCTCCCAAAGGACAGGATTTAGCTGAGACCCTATACTGTGAAGTGCAACCTAACTCAGATGTTGTCAGACAAGCGACCTGGGCTTGGGACAACATCCAGACCAAAGGGACAGCCATCCTGGGAAGGTGTAACAATATTGCTTCAGCCCAGTACTCTGACAGGTCCCGTACTAGAGCTCAGATTAACAGGATGCCTTTCACCTTGGAAGACACACCTGGACCATCTACGGTATAGCCTGCAGCAACTGTTAGCCTGGAGGAATTTGAAAAGCTGAAAGAGAGGAATAACCAGCTATCTGAGGCCCTGAAGAAGACTCTTTGGGAAAGGAATGATAGTCGTATGGACATTGAAAGATTGGAAAGACTCAAGACTGAGCATCTTACCAAGATTGAAAGGACAGATGACTACATAAGGAAAGCAAGAGCAGGGGAACTGGTTTTGAAGAATTCCTGCAAGGAGGCCAAGATTCAGAAAGCTAGGGCTGAGCATTACCTGGAGGAAAGCCAGGCTAGGTGGATTAGGATCACCGAAGCCCGTGCACAAGAAGACCAGAGGACTCAGGCCAAGATTGAGCAGTTGGAGGCCAATGAGAAGAAGCAGCAGGAAGCTTTGTTGGCAGCTCAGAATGAGATATCATAATTGAAGCTCCGGGCGGGGTCAAAGAGATCAAAGGATCAGGACAGGCATAAGAAGCTGACTAATGCCATTGCTACAAGGAACCTCCTCATCAGGACTATTACAGAGCGCCCAGCTGGTCCGGTGACTGAGGCACTCCTGAAGGAAGTCAAGGAAGATGAGGATTGGATCTCTGATTCCTCTTTGCTTGTATTTCTTTTCTTTTGATGTACTTTTTCTTTTGATTGTTGTATTTCTGACCCACCATGGGCATGTATTGTAAACAGACTATGTATTTTCATCATTTGTAATATATCGGTTTGTTCTATTTTGGTGGGCTTCTTTTCTCAACATCATCAAGCATCTCCTCGAGGTCTGGAAAGGTCAAAACCAAGAACCAAATTGGATACCTTGGAAAATAAATAAGCATATTGCATTGCATACTAACTCTTTCTTTGTTTTGTAGGTTTTTGTTTATTATTTGTTTCTCACTTTGTTGTGGTCTCAGGAAACATTGCTCGTCGTAGAGTGTTCCCTATCAACCGCACACACCGGTACCCAACGCGAAGCAACCTTCCAAGCATTCAGATGGATCAGGTACAGCAGGACCTGAATGAAGTAAGAAATCAAATGGAAAACGAAAGGGTTGAAATGAGAAACCAAATGTCCCAGTTTATGGCTGTGATGACTGGCTTGGCTCAGAGCCAGGAGAGGCTGAGAGAGCTGGTAGAAAGGCAGACACCTGAAGAGCCCCATCTTGGAACAGGGGGAACCGGCAATAATGAACGAGGACAGCCTCGTATCGACCCAGCAGAGTATGGGCCCCATTTGAATCCAGATGTTAATGGCACAAGGAATGTTCAAGGTAATACGATGGGGGGCAGAATCCTGCAAGAGGATCCCCAAGAAGAATAATTCACAGTTATTGGGGTTGGAAATGAGGTGTATGACAGATGGTTGGATGAGATTGCTGAAAAGCTGAGGTCTTTGGAATACCATAATTCTTTAGGTTTTGACGTGATGGATATGGGGCTGGTAGATGGGGTGAAGATTCCTCACAAATTAAAACCCCCTTGCTTTGAGAAATATAATGGTACCTCTTGCCCGCGTACTCATCTGCAATCCTTCTTAGGAAGACTCAAGGCTTATACCATGGACGAGAAGTTATGGATGTTCTATTTTGAGGACAGCATGACTAGAGATTCAAGAGAATGGTATTCACATCTGACAAGGGCTACTATAAGATGTTGGAAAGACTTGGCCGAAGCCTTCATTCGGCAATACCAGTACAACCTAGACATGGCCCCCAATAGAACTCTTCTAATGGGCATGTCTCAGTCTTCAAGGGAAAGCTTTCAAGATTATGCTCAGAGGTGGAGACAGCTTGTTGCTGCTGTCTAGCCACCCATGTCTGAACGGGAAATGGCCGACATGTTTATGAACACCTTGCAGGGAACTTATATTGACAAACTTGCTGCTTTCTCTTCCACCAGTTTTGCTGATGTAGTTATAGCAGGTGAGAGAATTGAGAGTCTTTTGAAGATGGGAAAATCTCTGACAACGGTGCTAGTTCCTCCAATAATACAAGAAAACCTTTTTCAGGACCCCGAAGGGCAGGCCCCAATATTCTCACATATCAATAGCAGCCGTTACCATCCCGGCTCCAGTTCCGCAACAACCACTTTATCCTCAACAACAACATCGCTATCAACAACAATCTCATTTTCCGCAACAAAGGACGTACAACAATAACAACAACAACCAACAGCAGCGCCCCATCAACAGAGGCCATCTCAAGCAAATAGGGTGATTGACCCCATCCCTATGCCTTATGCCGCTCTACTGCCACAACTCCTGAAGCTTAACCTGGTTGAGTTAAGGACGTTGGCTCCACCAGATCCTATCAACCTCCCGAAGAATTATGATGCTAATGCCAGGTGTGCTTTTCACTCCAACGCACCTGGTCACAATACCGAGAATGTAGAGCCTTACAAATGAAGGTTCAGGATTTGGTCGATTCCAAAGCTCTCAATTTCGCACCTCCTCCAAATGTTAACAGAAATCCTATGCCTAACCATGGTGGGGCCATGATTAATGCCATAGAAGAGGATCAACCATTTGCACTGATTGATAATGTTGCACAGATTCAAACACCGTTGGCAGAAGTCAAAGCTCAACTCTTAAGATGCCAAGTGTTCCTGGGTTGTGACGCCTGCTGCGAATCGTGCAAGACTGCTATTAATGGTTGTGAGAGGCTAAGGATTGGCATAAATGGTCTTATCAGAGATGGAATTTTGCAAATTACCATAATGGGTCCTCCTACAACATCAACAATTCTTTCTCCAACAACAACATATCCTCCTACAACTGCAACAACTATCATACCCACTGATTCATCCACAACTCCAACAATCACTCCATCCATTATTTCAACAGATCAGAGTTCAACAACGTTTACTTCTACAACATCAACACCCATCTTATCAACGGAAACGCCTACAACACCAGCAACACTAATGAAGATGTCTCAACGGTCACGATCTATTATGACCCGGCAAATGTTCATCCCAACAACAATTTCCAGCAACAAACTGCAACACCTCTTATCAGATCTCCAGTCACAATCTATTACGACCCGCATACCATCACAGTTCCTTCCACTGCAGCAATCAGTCTGGTCACCATTACGGTGCATGGACCTGTTCCTTATGAAAGCAGTAATTCCATACCTTGGCACTACGGCTCTGATCTCTATTTCGACGGAAAGAAGATCACTCTAGATTCATCAACCTCTTCACCACAAGTTGACAATGTTGGGGGAGGCGGAGGCTTCACCAGAAGCGGACGCCTTTTTGCCTCACAAACATCGAGACCCAATGCTGAAGCAGAAGTTGCTGCTAAGGCAAAAGGGAAGAATGTGGCACTTGAAGAGCCAACTGTAAAAGAAACTCCGAAGACGTCTTTCGAGCAAGAGGTAGACGAGTTCATGAGAATAATCAAAAAGAGTGATTACAAAGTGGTGGACCAGCTTCATCATACACCCTCCAAAATCTCTATATTATCATTGTTAATGTGTTCCGAAGCCCATAGGAATGCACTATTGAGAGTCTTGCACGCAGCCTACGTGCCGGAAGAGATTACGGTTAATCAGCTGGAAACAGTGGTTGCAAATGTAAACACCAGTCATGAACTGGGTTTCACAAATGCTGATTTAACGACAGAGGGACGCAATCATAACAAGGCTTTACATATCACCTTAGAATGCAAAGGTGTTGTTCTTTCTCACGTACTGGTAGACACTGGGTCTTCACTCAATGTCCTCCCAAAGAAATCCTGGGTGAAGTTGGAGTATGATGGTTTGGCATTACGTCCAAGTAACTTGGTGGTGAGAGCATTTGATGGCTCTAAGAGATCCGTGCTTGGAGAGATTGATTTACCTGTGTTGATTGGCCCACAGACCTTTAAAACTACCTTCTTTGTGATGGACATACAGCCGGCCTATAGCTGTTTGTTGGGTAGACCCTGGATTCACGCCGCTGGCGCCGTTACATCTACCCTTCACCAGAAGTTAAAATTTGAGTGGGAAGGCCAGATCATCACAATCTGCAGGGAGGAAGACATTTTTGTTAGCCAGCTGGCTACTTACAAGTATATAGAGATGGATGGGGAGATCCATGAGACTATGAGTCAGGGGTTTGAGGCCCTCAACATCAATGAAGAAAATGTTGTGTCTGGAACTTCCATCACTTCATATCAACAAGCCAGGAAGGTTGTTGAAGAGGGTACCGCTCAAGGCTCGGGCAAGCTGCTTCCAGTAGAAAAGAAAGAAGAAAGATTCGGGTTGGGTTACAGACCAACTCGACAAGATCAACCAGAGGCTGGAACGGAGCCCAAATTTGTCAACAGGGGAATGCTTACCCCGGATGCTGTGAACAGTCTGGAAGACGAGGAAGAAGACGAACGCAACCTGGAAAAATGGATACATCCAAGGATCCCGGGGAACCAAGTGTCAAACTGGTCTTCCCAGGAAATTATAAGAGTTACTCCTACAGAGTAATTATTATTTCTTGTCTTTAAGCATGCATCAAGTCCTGCATCTTTCCCAAGATGTCAGGACTCATTTTGTAATCGGGCTATCTTGTATTTTGTGCAAACGATCAATTAATGAATATCAGGACATCTTTTGCAAACAAGTCCCTTTTTTTTCGCTCACTGTTTTTCATTTTTCATTTTTGTACAAAAAAATAAAATGGCAATGTTTTCGAAATAATAACTTCATTTTCACTTTTTCTAAACAAGATAAAACTGATCACTAAAATGAACCGATCTAAACCCTTGCAAAGAGTGCCCTCCAGACTGCACCGACAACGACATTGCTATGACTTTGTATGACTTCGACAATCCGATTAATCAAGCCGATGAAGGGGTTGAAGAAGATTATGAGCTACCTAAAGAATTAGCCATGTTGTTAAGACAAGAAGAAAAGGTCATCACTCCTCATCAAGAGGAAGTGGAGACAGTTAATCTTGGTACAGAAGAAGACTTGAAAGAAGTGAAGATCGGGGCCCGTCTACAAGATTCAGTGAAGGAACAACTTATTGACATGCTTCGAGAGTATGTTGATGTTTTTGCTTGGTCTTATCAAGACATGCCACGTCTAGACACCGATATTGTTATGCACAAGCGGCCACTAAAAGAAGACTGTCCTCCGATAAAACAGAAGCTACGCCGTACCCGTCCGGATATGGACATGAAGATAAAAGAAGAGGTGCAAAAACAGTGGGACGCCGGTTTCCTTGCTGTAACTAGTAACCCGTCGTGGGTTGCTAACATTGTACCTGTGCCTAAAAAGGATGGAAAAGTATGAATGTGTGTGGATTACCGGGATCTGAACAGAGCTAGTTCGAAAGATGATTTCCCATTACCTCACATTGATTTATTGGTCGACAACACGGCTCAGTTCTCGGTATTCTCCTTCATGGATGGATTTTCAGGATATAATCAGATCAAGATGTCACCTGAAGACATGGAGAAGACAACTTTCATCACACCCTGGGGCACATTCTGTTATAAGGTAATGTCATTTGGACTGAAGAATGCTGGTGCCACTTATCAACGGGCTATGGTAACATTATTCCACGACATGATCCACAAAGAAATTGAATGTTATGTGGATGACATGATTGCCAAGTCCCTCATAGAAGAAGACCATCTGGTAAATCTGTTGAAGCTGTTTAAGCGTCTGAGGAAATACCAGTTGAAGTTAAACCCCAACAAATGCACATTTGGGGTACGGTCCGGTAAGCTGCTGGGATTTATTGTAAGTGAAAAGGGAATTAAAGTTGACCCTGACAAAGTCAAAGCCATTCAAGAGATGCCTGCACCAGAGACTGAAAAAGAAGTTTGGGGGTTTCTAGGTAAATTGAACTACATTTCAAGGTTCATATCTCATCTTACTGCGACCTGTGAACCCTTGTTCAAGTTATTAAGAAAAGAACAAACGGTCAGGTGGAATGAAGACTACCAGAAGGCTTTTGACAAAATCAAGGATTACTTATAAGAACATCTCATTCTTATGCCTCCAGTTGAAGGAAGACCTCTAATAATGTACCTGACAGTATTAGAAGAGTCAATGGGGTGTGTGCTGGGCCAGCATGACGAGTCTGGTCGAAAAGAGTATGCAATATACTACCTAGGCAAAAAGTTTACCGACTATGAACAACGTTATTCACTGCTCGAGAAAACTTGTTGTGCTTTAGCGTGGGATGCTCGCCGACTAAGACAGTATATGTTGACTCACACTACTTTGTTGATTTCAAAGATGGATCCATTCAACGACGACCTTGCTATGGCTCAGTATGACTTCAACAATCCTATTTACCTAGCTGGCGAGGAAGGTGAAGAAGATTGTGAATTGCCCGAAGAGCTAACTAAGTTGCTTAAACAAAAGAAGAAGATGATTCAGCCTCATGAAGAGGCTATTGAAGTGATAAATCTGGGGACTGAAGAAGACAAGAGAGAAATAAAGATTGGGGCTGCGTTAGAAGAATCTATCAAGAGTCGTCTAATTGCCATGCTTTGAGAATATGTTGATGTCTTCGCCTAGTCTTATCAAGACATGCTCGGATTGGACATTGATATTGTGGTGCACAAAATACCCCTTAGGGAGGAGTGCCCACCTGTAAAGAAAAAGTTGAGACGTACACGCCCTGACATGGCCATTAAAATTAAAGAGGAGGTACAAAAGCAGTTTGATGTTGGATTCTTGGACGTAACAAGTTATCCCCCATGGGTTGCAAATATTGTACCAGTCCCTAAAAAGGATGGTAAGGTTAGGATGTGCGTGGACTATAGGGATTTGAATCGGGCCAGCCCTAAAGATGATTTCCCTCTGCCTCACATTGACGTGCTAATTGATAACACCGCTCAGTTTTCCGTATTCTCTTTCATGGATGGCTTCTCGGGCTTTAATCAGATTAAAATGGCGCCAGAGTACATGGAAAAGACTACGTTTATTATGCCTTGGGCACCTTCTGTTATAAAATTATGCCGTTTGGTTTGAAGAATGCTGGAGCAACTTACCAACGGGCAATGTTGACACTTTTTCATGACATGATTCATCACGAGATTGAGGTCTATGTTGATGATATGATAGCAAAGTCACAAACAGAAGAAGAGCATCTAGTCAACTTAGCTAAATTGTTTGACAGACTCTGGAAATTCAGACTAAGGTTGAATCCGAACAAATACACCTTCGGGGTACGTTCTGGTAAGCTGTTGGGCTTCATCGTTAGTGAATGGGGAATCCAAGATATGCCTGAACCAAGAAGTGAAAAAGAAGTATGCGGTTTCTTAGGGAGATTGAACTACATTGCACAGTTCATCTCACACCTAACAGCCACGTGTGAACCTATTTTCAAGCTTCTAAGGAAGAATTAGGCTATCAAGTGGAATTATGATTTCCAATAGGCCTTCGACCGAATCAAAGAGTACTTGCTAGAACCTCCAATTCTCATGCTTCCAGTGCCAGGGAGACCTTAATCATGTACCTCACCGTACTCGAAGGATCAATGGGATGTGTGCTGGGTCAGCAGGACGAGTCTGGACGAAAAGAGCATGCCATTTATTACCTTAGCAAAACGTTTATTGATTGTGAGACACGCTACTCACTACTCGAGAAAACTTGTTGCACTTTGGCATGGGATACTCGCCGACTAAGACAGTACATGTTGACCCACACCACTCTCCTAATTTTTAAGATGGACCCTATAAATTATATATTCGAGAAGCCGACTCTAACAGGAAGGGTAGCCCGATGGCAGATGATTATGACAGAATATGATATCCAATACACTTCGCAAAAAGCAATCAAAGGGAGTGTATTATCATAGTACCTGGCCCAGCAGCCAATTGAGGATTATCAGCCCATGAGATTCGAGTTTCCGGATGAGGATATCATGTTCCTCAAATTGAAAGACCGTGAAGAACCACTCCCGAAGGAGGGGCCAGACCCCGAATCCAAATGGAAATTGATGTTTGACGGAGCTGTGAATGTAAACGGAAGCGAAGTAGGTGTTGTTATCATCTCATCAGAGGGGGTCCATATGCCTTTCGCAGCTCGACTGACATTCAAATGTACCAACAACGAAGCAGAGTATGAAGCTTGTATCATGGGGGTCGAGGAGGAAATCAACTTGTGAATCAAGAACCTCAAGATCTTCGGAGATTCTGTTGTGGTTGTGAACCAAGTCAATGGCTAGTGGTTAGTGCATCAACCTCACCTGGTTCCCTACAGGGATTATACCAGGAGGTTGCTAAATTTCATTACCAAGGTCAAGCTGAGCTATATCCCACGAGATGAAAATCATTTTTCCGATGCTTTGACAACTTTATCATCCATGATCAAAGTGTGTCAAGAGAATTACGTGCCTCGAATCATGGTCCCTCGTCTCGAAAGACCTGCATATGTCTTCGCAGTTGACAGTGGGGGAGATAATAAACCTTGGTATCATGATATCAAGAAATTCCTGAAGTCTCAAGAGTACCCTATTGGGGCATCCAGTAAAGACAAGAAGACTCTCAGAAGGCTAGCAGGTGGATTATTTTTGAATCAAGATGATGTGTTATACAATCGAAACTTCGACATGGTTCTGCTCAGATGCGTGGATAGACACGAAGCAGACTTGTTGATGCAAGAGGTTCATGAAGGATCCTTCGGTACCCATGCTGGAGTGTAACACCCCAAATTTGCCCTCTTCTTGTTTAGCATCGTTATCATATCATAATCATGACGAGCATACCATATCCTTATCATTTAGCATAGAAAAATGAGGCATAACACTCACATGTTCTAGCATAAGGCATATGATCGGTCATCTGGGAAAATCCGAACCTGCAAGTCAAAATCAAGAGCATGGTGATCTAGCAAGAATCTCACAGGATCATTTTGCACAAGCCTGGTATCATGTTCAGAGCCCTAGAAAGAGAAGATGGATCAAAATTTGCTTGAAACGGTTGGTGCAGGTCTATTTTTGAGGTTTCCCGCCAAAGGGAGGGAAATTCAAATTTTCCATGCGTTAACCGGTTAACGCATATGGTTAACCGGTTAACGGCTGCGAAATTTGAATTCCCAGCAGCAATTTCAACATGTGTGTTTTGGTTCCATTTTCCAATTTTCTGATTTTTATTCATTTGAATTAAATTTGAATTTGAGAGAAGGATCTAGAGCATTTATCCAAGCCTCATTCCAACCCTAAATCCAAATCACTTTCTAAGCTAATGCCAAGCCATATTTTTGGATCCCAAACCAAAATTTTGGGCCCCAAACCTAAATCATATTTATTCCATTTCCCTCCAAACCAAAGGGTCTCCCTCTCATTTTTTCACTCTCATTTCTGAATTTTCATTCCTCTCACTCACAATTCTCTCACTTTTCTCTCCCAATTTTCCAAATCACTCAAAGTTCCTCTTTGAAGATCACACAACCTTGCCTTGAGGTGTGTAGATCTTGGAACTAAACCTCCATTCATAGCTTCTTTGCATCTTTTTGCTGGTTTTATTGGAGATTCAGATCTGGTTTGAGATCTAGAAGTGCTTTTGGATCCAAAATTCTGCATCAAGGGCTTGTTCTTGCATTTATTTTGCATGGAGTGTGGAGCTTAGCATCGGATCTTTAAAGTTTTGCGCGAGATCTACCGTTTTCAGCTCAATCAACAATTACCAAAGCATACCTCAGCTTTGTAGGTTGGTTAATTTCAGATCTAGCTCTGTTTTTAGCTTATTTGCATGCTTGTGCTTTAGATCCACCATGTGCTTGTGTATTTGCTTGTGTTGTTTGATTTGATTGGTTGATTTGTATCCGGATCCGAATGTTATTGTTCATGAGCTTAATGATATGGATTAATGTGAATTGATCTAATTTTTCCATGTGTAATTGATTGCTGGTCTGGTGCAAGCTTATTTGAATAAGCTGTTTTGAGATGCTGTTTTCTGTAGGATTTGTTGCTGTTTTATCAGTGTTAACCGGTTAACGTATATGGTTAACCGGTTAACGCCCCTGTTTTGTGCGTATTTTGTGCAGGTTTGAGCTGGTTAACCGGTTAACGCATTTGGTTAACCGGTTAACACTGAAGCAGAATGACTTTTTAGTGTTGTTTTGAGCTTGTTTGATCCCTTTGCTTGTTCTAATTGCCATGGATCATTGCATGATCATTAAACATGAGATTTTAGGGTGATTTGCTTGCTGGTTGATGTATGCTTTCATGTTTTCGACGCGTAAGTCGTGTACTTGCAATGTTTGGCATGATGTTTGATTCTTGTTCACAAGAACCTTTGAGCATGACTAATTCCATGATTGTGTTGGTCACTTTGCTGGATTTTTTTTTGTGCATACTAACCTTGCAGGGGCTATGGTAAGTGAGAGATGTGGGAATTGAGTTCCACATCTCCAATTCTCATCTTCCTCTTATGTTTATGTTACTAACCCTTTGTTGTTGGGCTTAGGCCTTTCTCATCCCTTCTTCTATCTTCTTCTTTTTTCCTTCATTAAGATAGAAACCTCACTAACCTTTAGGACTTCCATGCATGTGAATACTTAGGATTATTTTAGTCCCCCTTTAGAATTTTTCCTTTAAGATCCTTTGGTGCTCTCTCTTCTCATCTTCAAACTTAATTCTAATTCATTTAATAAAGGTTGAGTACTTTCATGTGACATGAGACTTTGCTATGAGATGCTCACATGCGTTCCATTTCGGGGCGAGGTGTGAGTCATCACTCGTGGTGGATAGGTCTTAACATGAGTACCTCACAAAGAAAAGCTAAAAAACACTTCTTAATCAAAACCACAAAAACACTTAATAATGATAATAGGTTAGTGTGCTTGAGCCTTCACTTGTGGGACTAGCTTTGGGGATGTCCTCCATAGATAGGTGTGCCTCTTGCGCATTCCATTTCGGGATGATGTGAGATGTACACATCCCATTGAGTAAGACTTGGGTACACTTACCTATGCAAACTTTCACTCATAAAAGCTTCTAAAAAACACCAAACAAACGATAAACGTCTTTCCTTCGGGAATTCTTTTCTCATCTCCTTCGCTCCGTACGCGAACTTGCTCCTACTTGTCATTTTGCAAGACGGTTATGCACTCGTCGTCCGAGCCTGCAACACCTGAGCAATGGCATAGGCAGTTCAAGCCTTAATCCACAAGCAATTTCTTTTCTACCCCTAGTTAGGGGAACTACGGCGTCTCTGATCCTCATTATCCCGATGAGGTACGTAGGCAGCGGGGTAGGGCCCGTTCGAGCACAATCTTTATTTTCCCTACATTTTTCCTTTTCTTTTCTTATTCATTTCCTTTCTCATTTTTCTTTTCCAGTTCATTTTCTTTTCTTTTGCTGCAGTTTTCATACCCTCACCCTTTGAAACAGTATTCTTTTGCAAGCGTGGATCCCGTCGGGTACGGCGGACGATCTGGGTGCTAATACCTTCCCAGGTCGTAACCGACTCCCGAACTCAGTCTCTTTGGTTCGCAGGACCTGTGTCCTTCCTCTTTTTTTCTTCTGGTTTGTGCAGCATTACCATTCCCTCTATTCGGGATAAAAATGCATGGCTGGCGACTCTACCTTTTTCCGCGCCACTTTCGCGTTTGTACCAGGATGGAAATCCCGGGAGCGACAGCTGGCGACTCTGCTGGGGAAGACACCCAGAATCTCTGGTTCCCCTGTGAGTCTCTCCTAGCGCTTGTTTGTTTCTGTTTCATTGGGTGATGCTTGTTTGATGTGGCTTGTTGTATTGTATTGTTGTTGTTTACAGCTTTATTTACAGCTTTATTTACAGTTTTCAGTATTTATTTTCCGCATCATATATATCATACTGGATTGTCTGGACTGGTTTTCTGTTTGGTGGGATGGGTGATACTGTTCCTGAGAGATAAGCCAAGTACCCGGCTTGAGTGCACCCTAGGATTAGAGTGGACATATTGTACTCGCATGTGGCATGATGAGTGGCGATGTGTTTCACGCCCAGATTGCAATTGTCTTGGAAATATCTTGTGTGGGGATTTCCTCCACTTCGGGATAGGACCTTGATAGTTATGTGCATCTGGGGACCGATCATTGAGAACCTTTGTGGAAACAACCCTCTCCAGTGGTGACAGTGGCAGACCACATTTTGTGGCAAACCCATTCGCACCCGAGGGTCCACTGGGGACTCGCATAGGATGGCCTGGTTCTTTTATAGGAACTCAGTCAAAGCATCTGGTCGTATGACATTAGTACTGTATCCTACGGGCTGAATGTACTATTGTTTCTCGATTGCAGCGCTTGAAGCTGGGAACCTATAAGGGATGCTTGTTTTTCCCGGACTCAGCTGAGGCCTCCCTGCGTAGTACATAATGCCTAACCGATTCCCTGATTTGGTCATGAGCCATTTCTCGGAAATGGTGAAAGTATTATTGCTATTCGGCTTTGAGAGTCCGTGATGTCTGACCCGGAGCCTACCAGTGAGATTGGGAGGGGTTTACAGGTTTGCAGGAACCCCTGACTTCAACATACACTTCATCATCAGTGTGATACTATGTTTTGATCCGGTTATTATAATCCTGGAGTTCTTGACCCTTGGTTTTGAGTTCTTATCAGATGGTTATTATTCAGAGGGCATATATCATCAGTTGCTCGGTTTTCAACTCAGTGTTCCGTATCCAGTTGAGACTCCAGTTCTCGTATCAGACTTGAAGCAACTTTTGTGAAGATCATGGACCCTGGAGAGCAAAGCCAGTCTGCAAGTGTTGGGTTGACAAAAGATCAGTGGGACCAACTTCTGGAGGCTATGATGACTTTGGCAAGGCAGGATGACCGTAATTCCGCTCAAGCTCAGCCTGTACAGACCCCTGTTGGGAATCCAGATGTTCAAGAGCGTCAGGTCGCCCGAAGTGGACATTCTTCTTCTGTTGATGCTGCAGATTATCACAGTTTTGCTTTCACTATGCCAGATCCTCAAGAGGCAATCCCTGTGGTAAGACTCCCAGATCCACGAATTGTGGAGAGGGAGGAAAGATTCCGTGTGTTGGAGGAGGAGATCAAAGCCCTTCAAAGTCGTAATGTTGTTGATTTAAGTGCTGCAAGCATGTGTCTGGTGCATGGCCTGGAAATACCTCCAAAATTCAAAGTACCGAAGTTTGAAAAGTACAAAGGGGATAGTTGTCCAAGGCAGCATTTGGTGAGATTTTGCAGAAGGATGGCCTCACATGAGCATAATGAAAAATTGATGATTCATTGTTTCCAATACAGTCTGAGTGAGGCATCGTCGAATTGGTATATGCAGTTAGAGAGCAGTCGTATCCAGTCATGGTCAGACCTAGCCAATGCATTTGTGAAGCAGTACGACTACAATCTTGACAGGGCTCTTAGCCGCATGGATTTGCAAGTGTTATCTCAGAGAGATGGTGAATCTTTCAGAGAGTATGCCCAGAGGTGGAGAGAAGTAGCTGCTCGGGTGCAACCCCCGCTATCAGATAGAGAGTTGGTTGATCTTTTCATAGAGACTCTACAGGGGCCGTACTTGGAGAGGTTGAGTGGCAGTGGAACTTCGAGTTTCTCGGACTTGGTGATAGTTGGAGAACGTATTGAGAGTTTTATCAAGATGGGAAAGATCCAAGGCATTTCAGATGGCTCAGCTGAAGAGAATGAATCTTTTGTTAGTTCCCAAGATAAGGATGTGATTGATGCAATCTGGGAAGACCCTCAAACTCCATTGACTTATCCGCTTTACCCATGCATTTCAGCTGCTCAGAGTCGTCAATCTTCTGAATCCGTATGTCAGATATCAGTTAACAGTGAATCTCCTCAGTATCAACAGCGACCATGCCAACCGCAGCGTACTCCGCAAAGGCGTCGTTACTACACTAAGAGATCCAAGAGGTATTTCGATCCATTGCCAGTACCATACAGTCAGATACTCACATGCCTGATCGATAGTGGATTGATAGTGCCGAAGAAACCGGGTCCAATACCTTTTCCGTATCCACCAAGTTTTGATCCCAATGTTCAATGTGGATTCCATGGCAACGCACCAGGGCATTCAGCTGAAGAATGTAAGCCTCTCAGGGATAAGGTTCAGGATTTGATTGAGTCTGGTTTGATTTCAGTGACGCCTCAAGGCATTCAAGTTAACAAGTCTCCGTTCGGTCATGTGGGTTCGTCAGCTCATGTTATGGAGGAATTTATTGAAGATGTACGTGAAGGTGATTCTCAGTTTGATTCTGAAGAGCGGCTATGTACATCACTTTGATCCCTATTGAGGGGAACTACGTCGCTCTGATTCTTCATTGGTCTTTGGTCAATGGAGATACGTAGGCAGAAGATCATCAGGTCTTTCCGAGCAACCTTAGGTGTCAAACTTATGTGGCAATTTCAACTCAGTGTCACTATTTTCTTCAGACATCTCGTGTCAATGTTTGAATGTCGGAAGCTTCAGGTCAGAATAATTGGGAATGAAGTATGGTGCTGACATGTTGTCAGCGGATTGAAGACTGTAGATCTTATCAAGAAAAGCTGCTGACTACTGAAAGTATTCAAGATCAACAAGTCCAGACGGAGTCAAGTCTCCTCAACAATGGCATTGCTCAACTTCTTTACTGCATTTTCATGCGTCGCTTTTATATGTTTGTTTGAACATTTGTATGCTTGCATGAAACTTGTTTGTTTTGAATGATAATTAATGAAATGCACATGTTTTTCTTGAAGTAATTAATTCGTATTTTTACTTATAATTTTGCATGTGCATTGCAATACCAACTGTTGTTCTTAAACTCTGTGATGGAGGATGACGAAATGAAAACGCAAAAATCTCCAATTGAGTGTTCTTGAATAAGACCCTGTTGACGATGTACAGGCATTGTTTCAAATTCCCAAACACCGGAGATATAAGGGAGATAGACCCTCGTTAACCCCTTTGAGCCTTGAAGTAGGAGTTTCTTTTCGCATAAAAAAAAAAAAAAAAAAAAAAAAAAAAAAAAAAAAAACCTCACATTTAACCCGGGGCGGGGTAGGTGTCAGCTAGTTGGACCAAGCGTTCAGACCTTCATAAAGGAGTTCATCTGAGGATCCCTAACATTTCATTGTACCAAATCAAGAGGTCCAAAGACCGAAAACCACCATGGTTATTCTTCATCAACTGAAAAGTGAGACAGTCACAACCCTTACAAAACAGTCAAGGCAAACAGTGTCACACGATCTGTTCGAAAAAAAATAAGTAGCCCGCTAAGTCAGAACTTGAAAACAAGCGACTTAGGCAAAAATTAGGGCATCCCGCTGGACTCCAATTGCAAAAGATTCAAAAGAATCAGTCCAGGCAAAAGTTAGGCATAAGAAAAATAATGAAAAGAGGAAAGACGAAAAGGATTGCACAAGAAAGATCCTTAAGAAAGAACAAGTCGTGTGATACAGACACAAAAGACAATAAGGGTGACTGTTATCCCAACAACAACCTCAATGGTGCTTAAACTGTTAGAGTAATGGTTCCTCAACCAATACGAAAGCCTTAGGAAAGGTGAGCGTTTGCGAAAACTAGCTGAACATAGGAATGGAAGGACATCACGAAGATGGGTGGGCACATATAAAATTCGAGCCTATATCCTTTGTTTCTATAACCATGAGCCAGGCCATGATACAACCCTTAAAAGTCCTAATTGAAACAGGGTTAATTCGAGAGTGTGTCACCATGAGATAACGTTCCTGACTCCTACGAGTTGTGCTAAAAGACCCTCGTTGGTATTGCATATGCATGTTTATTTCATAAAATAATACTGTACTATCTTAACCCGTGATTCGTTCACAAACGACATTTTGTCAATAAAAGCTTCAAGATTAACATGTGTTGCATTAGAAATTTCATTCTCAGAATAAGACATTTTCTGCTTGTATACATTTGTTTGGCATCAAAGAAGTTCACATATGGAACCTCAGTATAGAAGCTTAATCTTGCCAAGTGGAGCAGATGGAAACTTCTGAAGGACATTCATGTCAAGGGGCATTTTTCCAAGAAACTTCGTTGAATAGGACCTTTTCCAACCAGTTGGGTTAAAGGTAGCCAATCTGGGGCAATAACGTCGATTAATCTCTTCAGATTCAGCCAAACTGGGGCAATCACTTCGAGATTTAAATCTCTCAATAAGCAGATAGTCTGGGTGTTTATTTCCAAAGCAACACTCGTACTGGGGCAGGTCACCCTAGAAGAACTAGAAGTTACTCTCTCTAGAAGACAGTCGATCAGATGCACCTACCCAAGGTTCATAATACTGGGGCAGAACACCTCATGATGATGCCAGATCTTGGGGCAAACTCTTTCATGAACCATATAGTTTGAAGTGGTTACTTCGGGATATTCAAGAGTTTGGAAACACTGAAGCATTTCAGATGCTATGTTTTCTGTAAAATCCTCTTGAGACAATATTACGGTATGCAAGACCGTTCCCAGAATGAACATCTGATGATTGATCCCAGTAGGGCGCGGGAAGCATGTTTTCCTAATCAGAGAATTTCTCCTCAGTCGTTATGGTTACTTCATCTGATCATCATATACGGTTAAAGTCCAGGTTTGGTTGGCATCTTTTCAACTATGACTAGTTGGTCTCTATATGTGTTCAGTCTCTCACTTCAGTTGAGTATGGCAATTTTCACTTTGATTTGCTTCGACCCTCGAGTCGATATCATCGCTTTTGTTTTCTCAACCCTCGAGTTGATGTTGTTTTGTTTCCCTCGACCCTCGAGTCGGTATTGTCATTCTGTTTTCTCAACCCTCGAGTTGATGTTGTTTTATTTTTCTCGACCCTCGAGTCGATATTGTCATCCTGTTTTCCTCAACCCTCGAGTTGACGTTGTTTCGTTTTCCTTGACCCTCGAGTCGATGTTGCTATTTTATTCCCTCAGCCCTCGAGTTGATGTTGCTTTGTTATCCTCGACCTTTGAGTCGATATTGTTGCTTTCGTTTCCTCGACTCTCGAGTCGATGTTGTTGTCGCTTTATTCCTCAACCCTCGAGTTGATGTTGTTGTGTTCTCCTCGACCCTTGAGTCGATATTTCCGTTTCTTGCGACCCTTGAGTCGATATCATAGTCTTCACTTCTTCAACCCTTGAGTTGATACCCAGTAAGTCTGTCATAAAAGGAAATTCAAAATCACAACATCAAATTTCAGACATACCTGAATTCATTTATTTTAGGGGCAAGTGTGCATATCTTTGTGCTGACGGAGTACGGTATTTCGCAGTGACACGAGGTTTTCAGGAATCCTTGCGAGACAAATTCTTCCATAGTATATGCAGTCTGGGGCAGTTATGTCAAGATTCGACGAATCTTTGAAGAGTTTGAAGACTTGGACATTTTGGATGTCAGGTCTTCTGTAAAATCCTCTTAGGTTGATCTTCAAGCAGTCAACTAGTCCAGAAAATGCAAGAGGTCACTAGATGATATTCCCCACAGAGTTAATATTGGATTTTCATCTCTGTCCGTGAAATATTTCCCAGCAAAGTTGCCGTACTTTTGGGTATTTGATGATACAGCCAGGTATTCATCACCTCAGTCAGAGTTGAGTGTCCAGACCTCTTGACTTTTTCTCCCCTGCAGAGTTGTATCTCTTGTTGCCGATCAGGCATTCGTTTATTGCTCGTCTGCAATCTTCAACACTCGTATGTGTTATCCCTAAGCAAGTTTCCCCAGCGAGGACATATCACTGCTTTATGGCTGCTCGACTGCATCTTTCAACACTCGTCTGTGTTAGCTCTGTGTTGCTGTTTGCTCGTCTGCAATTTTCGGCATTCGTCTGTGTTTTGAAGTGATTACCTTATTATTGCTCGTCTGCAATTTCCAACACTCGTCTGTGTCATGATGCCTCCGTTGTTGCTCGTCCGCAACTCCTCAACACTCGTCTGTGTTCTGAGATGATATTTGCTGTTGCTCGTCTGCAACCTTCCAACACTCGTCTGTGTTTGGTATTGGATCCTTCGCTGCACTCGTCTGTGCCTGGATATGTATTCTCTGTTGTTGCTCGTCTGCAACTGTCCAGCACTCGTCTGTGTGTGTTTGAAGCTCGTCTGCTTTTATCCCCCAGAAGTCGTTTGTGTTCTGAAGCTCGTCTGCTTTGCCTGGATACTCGTCTGTATCATCCTCAGCACTCGTCTGTGCTAGCTTGCACCTGAATGTGAAGATTTGCTGTTTACCCTGATATCTCTGTGACTACTTCAAATGCTCGTCTGTGTTTGAATTTCTGGTATTCGTCTATACCAGTGGCTGATACTCGTCTGTATCATCGCCTGAAGCACTCGTCTGTGTTTCTCAGATCATCGTCCGATACTCGTCTGTATCTTTGACTATTGGCACTCGTCTGTGTTCTCTTGACGATCATCCAATACTCGTCTGTATTGAAGAGGTTTAAAATCCTGACAGTGGGAATTAAATGTCGAAAGGGTTACCGGTCCTGGCGTAACAGGTAAATCCGAAGGAGGCTCGTCTGTCTCAAGCACCAATTATGGTTGCTGCACCTGGCGTAACAGGTTTGCTCAGAAGACTCGTCTGTCTTATACCATATATCCGCGGATAATATATGAGGAAGGTTCGTCTACCTTGATTGCATGTCTATCCCACAGACTTATATGCATTCCCGGAGCCTGCGTAAGGGTTGTCCGAAGAAGACTCGTCCGTCTTATTCCACTTATCTGCGTAAGGATTAGTGAAGGAGATTCGTCCATCTCAGGTTACTTTGAAGATCCTTAAGGGCTCGTCTGTACCTGGCGTCACAGGTCATGCGAAGACTCGTCTGTCAGCATGATAGTATTTCAGATATCAGTTTCAACTTGGAAGAAGCTCGTCTGTTTTTTTCTCTCCTTCTTATCCCCAGAGCGTCATCTGGTTGGGTTTATTTCCCAGTGTTGCATTCTTCGTCAGAGTGCAAATTTCAGGTCTTCTTGGTATTCAATCACAGTTTATCTCGAATGTCTGATAGCCGCTGCTCTCATCCTTTTCAGATTAACAGTTGATTGAATAGGGGCAGCTGTAACACCCCAAATTTGCCCTCTTCTTGTTTAGCATCGTTATCATATCATAATCATCACGAGCATACCATATCCTTATCATTTAGCATAGAAAAATGAGGCATAACACTCACATGTTCTAGCATAAGGCATATGATCGGTCATCTGGGAAAATCCGAACCTGCAAGTCAAAATCAAGAGCATGGTGATCTAGCAAGAATCTCACAGGATCATTTTGCACAAGCCTGGTATCATGTTCAGAGCCCTAGAAAGAGAAGATGGATCAAAATTTGCTTGAAACGGTTGGTGCAGGTCTATTTTTGAGGTTTCCCGCCAAAGGGAGGGAAATTCAAATTTTCCATGCGTTAACCGGTTAACGCATATGGTTAACCGGTTAACGGCTGCGAAATTTGAATTCCCAGCAGCAATTTCAACATGTGTGTTTTGGTTCCATTTTCCAATTTTCTGATTTTTATTCATTTGAATTAAATTTGAATTTGAGAGAAGGATCTAGAGCATTTATCCAAGCCTCATTCCAACCCTAAATCCAAATCACTTTCTAAGCTAATGCCAAGCCATATTTTTGGATCCCAAACCAAAATTTTGGGCCCCAAACCTAAATCATATTTATTCCATTTCCCTCCAAACCAAAGGGTCTCCCTCTCATTTTTTCACTCTCATTTCTGAATTTTCATTCCTCTCACTCACAATTCTCTCACTTTTCTCTCCCAATTTTCCAAATCACTCAAAGTTCCTCTTTGAAGATCACACAACCTTGCCTTGAGGTGTGTAGATCTTGGAACTAAACCTCCATTCATAGCTTCTTTGCATCTTTTTGCTGGTTTTATTGGAGATTCAGATCTGGTTTGAGATCTAGAAGTGCTTTTGGATCCAAAATTCTGCATCAAGGGCTTGTTCTTGCATTTATTTTGCATGGAGTGTGGAGCTTAGCATCGGATCTTTAAAGTTTTGCGCGAGATCTACCGTTTTCAGCTCAATCAACAATTACCAAAGCATACCTCAGCTTTGTAGGTTGGTTAATTTCAGATCTAGCTCTGTTTTTAGCTTATTTGCATGCTTGTGCTTTAGATCCACCATGTGCTTGTGTATTTGCTTGTGTTGTTTGATTTGATTGGTTGATTTGTATCCGGATCCGAATGTTATTGTTCATGAGCTTAATGATATGGATTAATGTGAATTGATCTAATTTTTCCATGTGTAATTGATTGCTGGTCTGGTGCAAGCTTATTTGAATAAGCTGTTTTGAGATGCTGTTTTCTGCAGGATTTGTTGCTGTTTTATCAGTGTTAACCGGTTAACGTATATGGTTAACCGGTTAACGCCCCTGTTTTGTGCGTATTTTGTGCAGGTTTGAGCTGGTTAACCGGTTAACGCATTTGGTTAACCGGTTAACACTGAAGCAGAATGACTTTTTAGTGTTGTTTTGAGCTTGTTTGATCCCTTTGCTTGTTCTAATTGCCATGGATCATTGCATGATCATTAAACATGAGATTTTAGGGTGATTTGCTTGCTGGTTGATGTATGCTTTCATGTTTTCGACGCGTAAGTCGTGTACTTGCAATGTTTGGCATGATGTTTGATTCTTGTTCACAAGAACCTTTGAGCATGACTAATTCCATGATTGTGTTGGTCACTTTGCTGGATTTTTTTTTGTGCATACTAACCTTGCAGGGGCTATGGTAAGTGAGAGATGTGGGAATTGAGTTCCACATCTCCAATTCTCATCTTCCTCTTATGTTTATGTTACTAACCCTTTGTTGTTGGGCTTAGGCCTTTCTCATCCCTTCTTCTATCTTCTTCTTTTTTCCTTCATTAAGATAGAAACCTCACTAACCTTTAGGACTTCCATGCATGTGAATACTTAGGATTATTTTAGTCCCCCTTTAGAATTTTTCCTTTAAGATCCTTTGGTGCTCTCTCTTCTCATCTTCAAACTTAATTCTAATTCATTTAATAAAGGTTGAGTACTTTCATGTGACATGAGACTTTGCTATGAGATGCTCACATGCGTTCCATTTCGGGGCGAGGTGTGAGTCATCACTCGTGGTGGATAGGTCTTAACATGAGTACCTCACAAAGAAAAGCTAAAAAACACTTCTTAATCAAAACCACAAAAACACTTAATAATGATAATAGGTTAGTGTGCTTGAGCCTTCACTTGTGGGACTAGCTTTGGGGATGTCCTCCATAGATAGGTGTGCCTCTTGCGCATTCCATTTCGGGATGATGTGAGATGTACACATCCCATTGAGTAAGACTTGGGTACACTTACCTATGCAAACTTTCACTCATAAAAGCTTCTAAAAAACACCAAACAAACGATAAACGTCTTTCCTTCGGGAATTCTTTTCTCATCTCCTTCGCTCCGTACGCGAACTTGCTCCTACTTGTCATTTTGCAAGACGGTTACGCACTCGTCGTCCGAGCCTGCAACACCTGAGCAATGGCATAGGCAGTTCAAGCCTTAATCCACAAGCAATTTCTTTTCTACCCCTAGTTAGGGGAACTACGGCGTCTCTGATCCTCATTATCCCGATGAGGTACGTAGGCAGCGGGGTAGGGCCCGTTCGAGCACAATCTTTATTTTCCCTACATTTTTCCTTTTCTTTTCTTATTCATTTCCTTTCTCATTTTTCTTTTCCAGTTCATTTTCTTTTCTTTTGCTGCAGTTTTCATACCCTCACCCTTTGAAACAGTATTCTTTTGCAAGCGTGGATCCCGTCGGGTACGGCGGACGATCTGGGTGCTAATACCTTCCCAGGTCGTAACCGACTCCCGAACTCAGTCTCTTTGGTTCGCAGGACCTGTGTCCTTCCTCTTTTTTTCTTCTGGTTTGTGCAGCATTACCATTCCCTCTATTCGGGATAAAAATGCATGGCTGGCGACTCTACCTTTTTCCGCGCCACTTTCGCGTTTGTACCAGGATGGAAATCCCGGGAGCGACATGGAGGGCAAGCTATGGTAAAGAACTTTTTAAGGTCGGGATATTATTGGATCACCATGGAATCCGATTGCTGTAAATATTCCCGCAAGTGCCACAAGTGCCAGATCTATGCTGATAAGGTCCATGTACCTCCAAATCCATTGAGCGTCATGTCTTTGCCTTGGCTGTTCTCCATGTGGGGCATTGATATGATTGGCAAGATTGAGAATATGGCTTCCAATGGCCACCACTTCATTCTGGTTGCTATAGACTACTTCACAAAGTGGGTCGAAGCGGCATCTTATGCCAATGTTACCAAACAAGTGGTAGTCTGGTTTATCAAAAGAGATATCATTTTCCGGTATGGATTCCCGAGAGGATCATTACTGATAATGGTTATAACCTCAATAACAAGATGATGGCTAACTTGTGTCGGGATTTCAAAATAGAGCATCATAACTCTTCGTCGTATCGCCCGGAGATGAATGGCGTCGTCGAGGCGACCAAACATAATATCAAGAAAATCATGCAGAAGATGGTTGTGACATATAAGGATTGGCATGAGATGCTATCGTTTGCGCTACATGGGTACCGAACGTATGTGTGTACCTCAACAGGGGCAACCCCGTTCTCATTGGTGTATGGTATGGAGGCAGTCCTACTAGTCGAAGTTAAGATCCCCTCGTTCAGAATAATGATGGACGTCAAGCTAGATGAAGCTGAATGGCTTCGATCCAGGTAAAATCAACTGAGCCCCATTGAAGAGAAACGCCTAACAACTATATGCCATGGAAAATTGTATCAACGATGAATGAAACATGCTTTTGACAAGAAAGTACGGCCTCAACGGTACATACTAGGAGAACTGGTGTTGAAAAGGATTCTTCCTCCTAACAACGATCACAGGGGCATGTGGATACCATATTATAAAGGTTCATTCATGGTTAAAAAGGTCTTCTCAGGCGGAGCCTTGATGCTAACAACCATGGACGGCGAAGACTTCCATTCTCCTGTCAACGCAGACGCAGTAAGAAAATACTTCGTGTAAAAAAGACATGCTGGATAAAAATAGAATAAGGATCCAGGCAAAAATGGACATCCCGGCGAGCCAAAAATAGAATAAAAGGTTTGGGCAAAAATTAGGGAAATATTGAAAAAATAATGTACACCCGCTGAGCTGAAAAGCCACATTGGACAACTCAGGCAAAAAGGGGTATCCTGGTGGATTGAAAACCCAAAAGGGCGATCCACGCAAAAGAGGGACTAACACGAACAACTGTGGTCTGCGAAATTTGTGATCCATTTGCAACTAAGGGCATTCCAAGGGTTGAAGACCGATTCAAGCACCTTTATCTAGGGCGAAGCAAGTGGAGAGTCATGAAGATATACAAGTCATAGCCAGGTTAGAACTTGATGAGATCCATTTTTCACATTGCCAATAGGATAGTTTGTTTTCCTTTTGAGCGATTTTCTCATTCCAGGGATCGCTTTCTAGTGTAATGCCTATTCAGGGCCATTCACCAAATCAATAAAATTCAATTTCAGTCAAACCTGTGACCATTTGTTTTGTTTTTAATCTAACACTGATTGATTGCAAAAACGTCCAACAAATTGTGTTTTGAAGTTGTATTATGAACACTTGAATGCTTTCTAACTTATGCAGGAAGACATAAACATTTAATGCAACTCTAAAAAGCGTTAAGTGACCGGAATGGTGACTTATACCATAAGCCCGGGGCATAAAGGCCAAACTAACTCTCCGTGTTGCAGGCACTATCAGTTGTGTTTATGCAACTGCAGGTACTGGTGTTACTCACAAAGCTAGATCAGACTTTCAGGAGAATTCTTCAACAAGCGTCTCTCCGATTGTGTTTCGTTATCCCCAATAGAGAGGGAGTAGAAATCTTCCCCAGCAATGGTGAAAGAAGATTGTTGGTCTCCCCAAACAGAGACTTCCCATCAATACAGGGGCAATCCCCAGCAGTACAAGGAATTTATTTCCTCCCCATCAGGTTGCTACCTCAGCAGAGTATCATACATTTGGTTCCCCAGCCAAGTCAGAAGGTTATCACTTCCCCAATGGAGTTCAACGAGTAGCGTACCTTACAAGAAGAGTCCATTTCCAATAGGATCCTGGCTCTCCAATCTCATATTCCAATTTATTTTTGTCAACAACGGTAGTTCAGAGCCGGTGTATCATTAACAACATTCCCCCCAGAGTTGTTTTCTCCTCACAAGGATTAACCAGATCAATGCAGTGATCATCATTTCTCCCCAGTCAAGCCACCTAGGATACTTGCAGTATCCTTATTAGGAGATCCTTTTGCATTTTCATTTAGTAATCATCATTACATTTGCATCCTCCAAAGCGTAGCATTTCCATTGTAATGGAGCATTACGCCATCAATCCAAACCTACGCATGTCAACATGGTCCAATTTTGGGAATATTGCATGAAAACCCATAATATCTTCTTAACCTGAAGTATCTCCCACAGAGCGTCTAGTTCAAGTTTTTCAGTGCCGAGCCCCAAGTTCGTCATTGTTGTGAACCCCAAGTTCACGTTTCCGTTGCCGAACCCCAAGTTCGCCAACATTTTGAACCCCAAGTTCAACCTTTACTTGCAAACCCCAAGTTTGTCAATTTTTTCAGTGTCGAGCCCCAAGTTCGTCATTGTTGTGAACCTCAAGTTCACGTTTCCGTTGCCGAACCCCAAGTTCGCCAATTCTTTTAACCCCAAGTTCAACCTTTACTTGCTAACCCCAAGTTTATCAAGATTTCCAATGCCGAGCCCCAAGTTCATCATTGTTGTGAACCCCAAGTTCACGTTTCTGTTGTCGAACCCCAAGTTCAGCAACGTTTTGAACCCCTGGTTCAACCTTTACTTGCAAACCCCAAGTTTGTCAAGTTTTTCAGTGTCGAGCCCCAAGTTCGTCATTGTTGTGAACCCCAAGTTCACGTTTCCGTTGTCGAACCCCAAGTTCTCCAACGTTTTGAACCCCTAGTTCGCCAACTTTATGTTCTTTACAAACCCCAAGTTTGTCAAGTTTTCCGATAACGAGCCCCAGTTTCATCATTGTTGTGAGCCCCAAGTTCACTTTTTCGTTTCCAACCCCAAGTTCGCCAAATTTTTTGTTGTTGTTACTTACAAACCCCAAGTTTGTCAGGTTTTCTTTCACTTTCCCTTTTTGCCGAACCCCAAGTTCGTCATTTTTGTGAACCCCAAGTTCACCCCCTGATGTTGTATCAACCATTTTCATTTTCCACAGAGTTCAAATTTTCAGGTATATCCGAGTATTCAATCACTCCATACTTTGAAAGTCTAAAAGCAGTCGTTATTATTCATTCAAGTTTGCAGATGATTGAATTGGGGCATCTGTTATACCCCAAAATGTTCCCTCTAATTTTCATGATAGTTATCATTCCCATTGCATACCCAAATTCATGTCATGACCTAAAACATGGCATCATATTCATCATAGCTGAGGTATAGGTTTGTGATCAGTGATTGAAGAAATTGAGGACCATCCAAAGGAAATCAAAGGTAAAGATAACTTCTCAACATTGTGAAAAGGGTTCATAACATCCCAAAAGTCTTCATTTGAGGCCACAAATCCTAGAAAGAAGTGAATTGATCAAAGGATGCAAGCAGTGCAACACCTCATAATGATAGGGGCCAAACTAGGGTTTCTAATTAACTGGGCTTCTCTGTGAAATTTTTATCCAAACTTGATTTCATTGTTTTCTACATGATGTCAAGTACCTAGGGTTAAAATTTCATCCATGGAACAATTTTGGAAGGGCTTCAATTGATCAGTTGATTGAAAATCAAGGAATTTGGGAAAAGTCAACCAGGCTGAGTAAAGAGTCAACTCCTGACTTTTTGAGATCAAAATCATGAAATTAGGGTTACAAGGATCCTATGGTTCAAATTTGATCAAGAAATGATGGATGAATCATGAAGAATCAAGAAAACCAAAACTTACCATTTTTAGAAAATTAGGGTTTCCAAAAATGGCAAGTTTTGGCCATTTTTGTAGCCACTTCAAGAGAGGCCTTCTCCCAAAATATGAGGGCAATGAAAATAATACTTTGAGCCAATTAAAGAGGACATATCAAGCTTAAAATCCATATGTGGAACTCATCCATAGCATTAAAATTGAGAGAGATATGATCATGCAAAGATTAAACAAAACAAGGCAAAAATCAAGTCATGGGCGAGGCAGACTGCGCGCGTGACTTGCTAGGTATTTCACCAAACACGTGGTGTGCAACATGTCAATCCAATTTTCTCCATCATAAAGGTTGTTTATTGGCATGCTCTCTACAAGTTTGATGTTCAAAGATTTTTCATTTAGGCAATGGATTGAGAGTTGTGGAGGGTCAAAGTGATGAGGTTGGCACTACAAGGTTTACCAGCCATGGGCACAAGGCTTGCCACAAACTTCAGGCTAATTATGCAGCTTTGGTAAATGGACTTTAATGACATTTTTGAAGCATCTTGAAGTCATGTATCATTGTGGAATCAACATCAAAGATGTTTTACACATCATCCTCTTCAATTTGAATCCAAGAACCATGTGCATTGGTTGCTTAAGCATCAAGAAAACTCCCATGGAATTTCCTTACATCCAATTGTTTGCTTATGCAACAAGGCATTACAAACTTTACCTCAGATCAACTTCATTGGAATCACTCATTGTGATCAATACACACTACATTGGAGGATTGATTCAGTGGCTGCATCACCACACCAACTGCCATGTATTTCCATGAAGCCCTAAAGCCAATAAGTTGAAGTAGGCTGCAACATTGATCAGACTGCATATGCTTGGCATTCTTTGTTTCACTATATTTAGTTTATGTGAATTGCAGAGTTCAAGTGATCACGTATGTGCAGGATCACCATCATTGCCATACACCAACATCATTCAAGCATAGATCAAGCATGACTGCATTGCTTTAATTTACATCATGGGGCATCAACATGGACTCATGTACAATAGATCCCTTTCACAAATGCACCTGGCCTCAAAAGAATCATTGGGCAAGATTGTTGCAATTGAGTGCAAGCACCACTACAATAAGTGATATGCGATGCATGTGAATTAAACATGGGGATGAGGCTGCATCTTTGGATCAAAGCAGTGGCATTTCATTAATTTTCAGCATACCATAGATACTATGGACATTGCAGCATTGGATTGAGCTTGAACTAGAAGCTTCTAGAGTTTCAGATGGCATAACCAACTTAACAAACTCCATTCATTTAACTAACCTCACTCAATTAACCAGGGCTAGTTAACCCTGGTTCTAACTGCTAACCAGAGGTCCAATACACTATAAAAGCATATGTTCCACTAGAGTGCAGAGCTAGCTTCACATTTTTCTCGAGTTACACCAAAATCCTCCAAACTTTTCTCTGCATTCTCTCTACAAAATCACTGCAACATTGGTTGATTAAGCTTTAGCTTCCATTGATGCTACTCAAGCTTCATCTGTTCATCATCATCATCATCATCATCATCATCACGAGCATCATTTTCATAGTAGCATTGAAGTAAATGATCCACATTACACCAAGGCACCTTTCTGCATTTTGATTCAATCTTCTTTGATCCTCATCTCCATTATTGCACTTATCCTCAAATCATCATTATCACCAAGGTCTTGCTTCATTTCCATGGAGATCAGAGCTTGAAACCTCAAGATCTCATCTCTGCAATTTCACTGCACCATAATTAATTCATCAAGATTTCACACAAACTAAGTGTTTATTTCACTCTGCAAGCATTCAGGACCAAGCATAGTGCATTATTGGAACCTACTCTTTGGTATTCTTCAACAAGTCAAAGTTCTGCAATTCAGGTTCTACCTCAAAATCTATGGCTTGATTTCATGAGTTTCTTGTATGTTTTATGGTGCTTGAAGCTTGATAGAAGCGTTGCAACCTCTGTATAGTTGATAGGCCTCTTACAGGCTTAGATTCAATTTTTCAGATGGAAATGTTTGGCTTCGATTTGCATAATTTAGGAACCCTAAGTGAAAACTAAGATTAGATGCATGATTAGTGTGAGGAGACGAATCTATCCATGGTCTCATTTTTCATTTTGGTAGAGATTTTGGACAAGCCCTACCTAGAGATCATCGAAGAAGGTGACCGGAACTCTTCTCTGGTGACGGAATAGTAACCCTAGGTTTATGGTGAGAACATAACGCGTCTGTCCGATTGCATTGATCCAAGGCTCCAAATTTTTCCAACACATTAAAAAACATGTGCTAGTCATGTGCCAACTTTGTGAACAAAATTCTTTAGCTTCTTTTGACACCCCCCTACGCACGCATTAAGCCCATTTCAGTTGTTTTTTTTTCCACTTCCTGCACCCCTTAGGCCCATCAGAATTCATTTCTTTTATTTTTATTTCAATTCTATATCATTTTTCATTTTGGTTTTATAAAAATGTCATTTGGTCACCAAAAATACTAAATAAATTCACATGTGTTATTGAACATTTTTCCTAATTTTCTACATTTTTAATTCCATTTTTGCTTTATTTTTTAGGCTGAATTAATTTCTCAATTAATTGTTTCTCAATTTTCTCTATTTTTGACCAATCCTTTTGTCTATTTTTGTTCTCTAAAACCATAATTGATAAAATGTTCATTCCTTTTTCCCTATCTAGAGGACTAATTAAACTTCCCAAAATATTTTTTGTTCAATTTTTAGGTTATTGTTTGGTCTTCTTTGGAGTCATTTATTTTGCATTGATCCTTATGAACCCTAATTCAATTCTAGCATTTATTTGACTAGGAAAAAATATGAGTTTTTAAGAGATTTTTAAGACATGAATCATCTTCTGGATTGTCATCTTAGATATTAAATTTCATAATTTTTCTAGGTCATTTGATATTTTTCTAAGTGTCTTGCATCATAAGTCATATTTTTGGCCATTCCTTATACTTCCTCTCATCAATTTGAGTAAGGCATTCATGCCATCCCTTTGAGGTCTTAACTTTGAGTATTGTAAGTCATGTTATGTGTCCTTAAATGTTGTGTACTCCTTTTAGTTCTTTACCTTTTTATTTTGAGGGTTACTTGAACCATAAGTCACATATATCCCCCATTTGACCTAATTTCACTTCTTTCATCTTAACCTCTCAAAATTCATTTTATGATCATGTTAGCCTTGTAATGTCTTTGATTTGTATCTCATAAGTGTCTTGTGATCATCTCCATGTGTTTATTTCAAGCTTTGAGTCTTTGTATCCCTTTTGGTACCATTTGTCATCTTAAGGTCTTAAAACCCTAATTTTTGGTCTTTAACAATAATAAACTTCTCACCACTTCTTTTGTGATCATTTTGTGAATTTAATTTCTACTTTAACTTTTCATCAAACCCCTGGTTTTTTTATGATAAGTTCAAACTTCTTTGGTCACATTTGGTTTTTTTTTCTAAGTCATTTGCCTTACCTTAAAAACCATGTTTCCATGTTCATTCTTTCATCTTTCAATCCTATGTTGGAATCTCTATGAATTGAATCTCTTCCTTCCCATTTGATTTTATGTCATTAAACACTTCCATTTAGTGTTAGGTTCTTTACTTTAAATTCACCATTGACCTTAGGCTTCTTACCATGATTAAATACTTAAATTTCCCTTATAACTACTCCTTAGTTCTCATTAGGGTTTAGTGATACTTTAGGGTATAGTTTGAGTTTGGTTTACTTCATAGCTTTAGATCCTTTTGATTTGACTTAGCTCCTTCCTTTAGAAGCTAGATAGCATGTAATATACCTTAGTACTTGATCTTTAGGCTTAGAAGTTCATTAGTACCTTAATTAGACAGTGTGAGTTCTTCCTTGAATTTTACCATGCTATATTTGTTCAAAATGCTTCTTCATGATAACATTTGTTTTGTAGGGGGGATATTGAGGTAAGTAGTACTTCATTCTCATCTCTTATGCATTTTAATTGTGTGCCTTAGCACCTTGTGCTTTGATCGTAGGCTTTCCCCTCTTGTTCTCTTAGAAACAACTTATCTTCCTTAGGAAGTAAGTTGAGTTTTAAGTATATTTTCTTATTAGGTTTAGAATACCTCGCTAACCATAAGATATCTTTTGAATGAATAACTTAGGGTTGTGTCTTAGTCCCCCTTAGTTTTGTCCTTTCTCCATTTGAGTCATTCTATCTCATCTCATAAAGAAAAAATCCAAAAGACACTTAATAAAGGATTGAAGTAGTCTCTTGTGTATAGTCGTATTCCATGGGGCACTCATATTCATTCCATCTTGGAATAGTATGGGCTTGTCTATCATGATGTACAAGTCTAATCATGAGGCTATTTTCACAAACAAATTCAAAATACTTCTCATAAAAGACAAAACAACAAACAATAAGCGACTTTCCCACGGGAACTCTCTTCTCATCTCATTCACTCTCAACACGAACTTACGACGACTTATCTCGCATGCAAGATGGTAAACGCACTCGTAACAGACGAGCATGAAACACCTGAGCATAGACATACGCAGTTCCAGCGCATAAAAAATAGAAATAAATAGTTCCCGCCTTAGTTAGGCGAACTACGTCGATTCTGATCCTCATTTTCCCGAAGAGGTACGTAGGCAATGGGGTAGGGCCCGTTCGAGCACATTCTTTATTTTCCCTACATTTCCCCATTTCTTTCCATTTTCTCTCCCAATTCCCTTTCTCATTTCACTTCCATTCCAGTTAACAGTTCTTTGTTTAGTAACTTTATTTCTCACCCTTTGAAACAAGCAAGCAAGCGTGGATCCCATCGGGTACGGCGGATGATCTGGGGTGTTAATACCTTCCCAGTTTGTAACCGACTCCCGAACCCAGATCTTTGGTTCGCAGGACCTTGTCCTTTCCTTCTTCCTCAGGTTTGTTCAGCATTACCTTTCTCGTTGCTTCGGGATAAAAATTCCTTGCTGGCGACTCTACCTTTTCCGCGCCACATTCACGTTTGTACTAGGATGAAAATCCCGGGAGCGACACAACAAATTTTTTATGATTTTATTAATTTAAGCTATTAATTTAATTAATTAAGAAAAAAAAGTTTGGTATGAAAAATAATAAATGTTGATTTTTTAAATTAATGATTGGTTAAAGGAAAATGTTAATTAATATTTAAAAGAAAAAGATTAATTAATCATAATTAGTTAATTAAGAGAAAATAAGAAGAAAAGAAAAAGAAATAAGAAAAAGTCACAAAAAGAAAGGGGGAGAGCCTGGGAATCGAACCCAGGTCTCAATGCTTCCACACATGCGCGTCTCACCATTGGGATAACATGCCTGCAACGTAAATAAACAGCAAACAACATATATATTATAAATAAAAATTAAAAAAAAAAAACAGAGACACGTCAAACATCGTCTTCTTCCTCTGTACGTCCTCAACTTATACCTACGTTTTTTGTCTGTAGCAATAACCTTTAGTGACGTTTTTCCGTCACTAAATCACCTGCGTTTTTGAAATCACCAAAATAAGCAAAATAAATGAGTTTTAAAGGTTTAAATCGATTAAATTTTGTCTTATGAGTCCAATGAACCCAGCAATTTCACTTAAAATCGTCTCTACACAGAGTTCCCAAAATCGAAGCTTCAAACCCTAGTAATGGCATATTGTCGAACCTGCACTAAAAATCAAATCAACCACTTCAGAAAGCATCTACACATCAATATAAACAACAATATATAATCAATTTTGAGTTAAGATGCACATAAAATTGAAATCGAAAATCAAGAAAACAAGCTAAAAGTTGAATTCGGTTTGTGCAAAATCATGATGTTTTGATGATGGTGATGATTGATATGCACTTTAAAGATCCTCAGGAAGTTATTAAGACCTTCAAAACCTCTTGAAAGTGGTTGAAAAGGGGAAACCGAATTTGACTTTGTTCTTGAATTTTTGAAGTTTGGTAAGGGTTCTTTGGCTCAAAATTTCGTCCTCTTGGTTTGTGGCCTTGTTGTATACTTATAGAAGATTCAAATTAGGTTAAATTTTGGGCTTTTTGTGTTGGATTTGAGATTTCTTGGAAGTGAAGAAAGAAGGTTTCTATTTTGGTCAAAATTTGGTATTAAGTCCCTCTCTTTTGGTTTGCACGAAATTGGGATCCAAATTATGATCATAAACATCCAAATCTCATCCCAAAATAGTCCTAAAATCAAATATTTGATTTTCTAATATTTATTTTAATTAAAATTGATTTTAAATAAATTAAATCCAATAATTATAAAATAAATATAAAAAATCAGATATTATGACTTATCAGTCGTGGATTATCTTATGATTGAGTTTGGGTAAGAAAAATATGGGCCCATTTGGAAGAAACTTGAGTTTTGGTCATTATTTGCTTCATACACCTCATCAAAATTGCCCAACTTCAACAATGCATAACTCTCTCAACTTTTATCCCATGTATGTGTTCTTGAACATTTTAGAAAGCTTAGAGTGTCCTCTAACTACTAATTTTGGTCCCTTGTCCATTTTATCTTCCATGTTCAAGTTATGAGCTTTTGAAAAAGTTGACTTTTTGTTGACTTTTTAAAGGACATGTAATGTCTTGGCTCATATCTCTCAAATGAAGCATTTTTGGCCTTGGCTTGTGAGACACAAAGTTGTAGGGAATTGAATTTAGTTCAAAATGAGCTTTGGATGGGAAATTTTTGATGAAGCATGTGAATGGTATGGCTGTTCAAAGTACAATTGACTTTTCCTACAAAAGCCTTAATTTAGTAACTCCTGATTCTTGATGATTCTGAGGTTTCCTTGATGAATCAAGATCAACCTTCATCAAATGATGAATTTCACCTCATAATCTTGATGTTGACCAAAATTTTTGAAGTTTGACTATATGTTGACCGCAATTGACTTTTTAACCAAGTTAATTGATTGTTTATCATCTGAGCATCTGACTGACCAAACTTGTAGGGTAAGCCTTGAAACTTGACATGAGGATCCTTTGAATTATATGGGACACCATGAAGTCCCCTTGAAGCTTTAGAAGTTCAATTTACCTTGGAAACTCAAAACCTTAATTTAAGATCCATTTCTTAGGAGGAGGCTTTGTCTGATGAAACTTGGATTTCCTTTTAGCAATTGAGAATCTTTTAACTATTAGGAGACCTCCTGAGACATATTGTTTTGAAGATGTGAGGGAAAATTTTGGGGTACAACAATAAGTACAGAAGATTCAAGATCTTACTACCACTCCATTCAAATTGAAACAACTTGAAAGGAAGATATGACTCCAACAAGGGGTGTATGATGAGTTGAAAGTAAGGAGCACATACACGGAGGTATATACCCAACAATTGGAAGACATTATTAACAAAGATAGAGCCATCATAAGGAAACTCGTTATGAAGGAATAATACTTTGGGGAAAGATACTTGAAGTTGGTCATAAGTTTTTTTTATTCTCGATGTATGAATAAAGGGTCATGACCCTAGTTTGGATTTTCAATATGTAATATATAGGGCTTTGACCCTTGTACTTTCTATCTTAAGGATTAATAAGCATTTTGGGTTTCTATTTATTCTAGCCTTTGTTTACAACTAATTAATGTTTAAGATCCCGACCAAAATAAATACTTTTCTTTGGCATACTCATACATATATTAGCATGCATATAACATACATCAATGAAACGTTTTTTTAAAAGGGTTAAAACGGAAAATCATTTTTTTAAAATATCTTATCTAAGAATCATCGAGCTTGACAACCTGACTTCCCGACCTCGCACTCGAGCATTCCAAAAAAAGTTTTGGATCAATTAGAATAGAATCAATCAGCTCTTAGAGGAGTTGCGGACGTTGTCAAGGAAAATGTAAATGAAATGAAAGAAAAAATTGATCAACTGACTCTCGCTATCCACAATTTGATAGCCAGGGACACTGAGGCTAACTAGTGGAGAAATAACCCTACTCCTCATTTTGAGGATGATAGCCCATTGTATGGTTATGACTTGGAGAATGAAGAAGCCCAAGAGGGTAAGCAAAGGGTCAATGATCTACCTACTAAAGGAGTAATCCCACCACAAGTTCATATAGTTGGGCTCCTAGACCTCCTTACACTTATGGTTCTCTGGCCAACCAGGATGATTGGGATCTCAAATACCAGTATAATATGGGAAATAACACATTACCATGGCACATTAGGACAATTGTCAATGTCATTAAAGGGATGGAAGACAATTTCCTAATCAAGAGGGGAGACATGACAGACTGGGGAAATTTGTGGGATGAAGGATTTGTTCTGACTGGGTTACAAACTGACTAATCAAGGGATTTAGAGGGCTCACAGGCAAAGGAAGTCCCTCCTATCAACGAAACTTTCCATGGTGTTAGGATCAAAAGTCAAGTGACTGCAATAGAAAAGAAGAGTGTGATAAAGGAATATCTAACTTGGTGTGTCATTGCTCATCATCATGATCCTCGAAAATTGGAAAACGATTGAGATTCCTGATATGATTTCTATTTCAAAGTAATTTTATTTTTCAAGCAAGGGCTACCCTTTGTTTCTTTGGGTTATTTTAATGATAAAATTACATTTTGTTTTCAATCAATATTTTATTTCTTTCATTTGAAATTATTTCAAAAAATGGCTTGTTTTTTTTAATAGTTTCATTTCAAATACTACCTAGTCTAAATCAGGAATAATAAAAATCCTTCTACATGCAGATTTAAAAATAAACCTATTGAAAATAAAGCCAGTATAATCCCTTATGACTTAGAATTAGCGATTCACCGAGAGGAAGATGGTGATGGGGACGATTGTGATCTTCCGGAGGAATTAGCCAGATTGTTAAGGCAAGAGAGTAAAAAAAATGCAACCTCATCAAGAACCAGTGGATGTGATCAATTTGGGGATTGAAGATCAAAATCGGGACTTCTTTGGACAGGGATATAAAAGAAAAATTAATCAAGGTATTACAAGGGTATACATATGTATTCAAATGGTTCTTCCTGGACCAAGAATACCCTACAAATGCTTCAGACGGGGATAAGAACACTCTCAGAAGATTGGTTGCCCAATTCTTTCTCAACGGGGATGTACTTTATAAAAGGAATCATTATATGGTGTTACTTAGGTGTCTGGATGGATATGAAGCTGACATGTTTATCAAGGAGATACACGAGGGATTGTTTGGCACACATGCCACTGGACATGTAATGGCTAAGAAAATTTTCAGATCAAGGTATTACTCATTGACCATGGAATCATACTGTTTCAAATACGTCAAGACATGCCACAAATGCCAGATCTATGCGGAAAAAGTTCATCTTCCGCCAACTCACTTGAACGTCATAACTGCTCCATTGCCTTTCTTTATGTGGGGGATAGATATTAGCGAGATGATTAAACCAAGAGTATCTAATGGGCATCGTTTCAATTTAGTTGATATTGATTACTTCACCAAATGGGTGGAAGCAGCCTCCTACAAAAATGTAACAAGGCAAGTGATAGCCCGATTCATCAAAAAGGAAATAATATGTCGTTATGGGGTTCCTAAGAAGATTATCACAGATAATGGGCTTAATCTAAACAACAAGGTGATGGATGAATTATGTTAGAGTTTCAAGATCGAACATCATAATTCTTCACCTTATCGATAAAATATGAACGGTGTCGTAGAAGCAGCAAATAAAAATATCAAGAAGATCATCCAAAAAATGGTAAAGACTTACAAGGATTGGCACGAGATGCTCTCGTTCGCACTACATGGTTATAAAACCTCAGTTCACACATCAATTGGAGCTACACCTTTCTCGTTGGTATATGGCACAGAAGCAGTACTCCCGATCGAAGTGGAAATTTTGTCACTAAGGGTTGTAATGGAAGAAAAACTGGATGAATCAGAGTGCGTTCAAACCAGATACGACCAATTGAACCTCATAGAAGAGAAACACATGGCTGCTATATGTCACGATCAATTATATTAAAGGAGGATCAAAAGGGCATTCGACAATAAAGTTCGTCCACGCCAATTCGAAGAGGGAAACTTGGTGTTAAGAAAAGTATTATCCATTCATAAAGATCCACGCGGAAAATGGATCCCAAACTATGAAGGGCCATATGTCGTGAAGAGTTCCTTCTCTGGAAGAGCACTAATATTAACCACTATGGATGGAGCGGATTTACCATGACCAGTGAACTCTGATTCAGTCATAAAATACTATGCCTAGAAAAAGAGGATAAAATCCCGCTAATTCGAAAACTCTAAAGGGAGATTTAGGCAAATATTAGGGCGTCTCGGTATTTTGAAAACTCTAAAGAGCAATCCAGGAAAAAATTAGGGGCTCATGAAAAAAATTAAACCCGATAAGTCGAATAACCCGAAAGGACGGATTATGAAAAAAAGGGTATATCATCCCGGTGGACTAAGACTCTAAAAGAGCGGTCCAGGAAAAAATTAGGGATATCCAAAAGGCATATGACTGAAAGCACTCAAGTCACCCGTAACAGGAATTCATAAGGGAGTGATCATTATATCGTAATTTTATACCAGGAAGTTTTACCAAAGGGGTTATACCGTATGCCTATTCAAAGGGGTTATATCAGGGGTTTAATCAACGAATTTGAGGAAAATTTTATCGGTTTTTATAAAAGAGATTTATGGGGTTCTATCAGATGTTTTATACAAGGGGTTGAATATGGGGTTCTAATCGGGAGTTAAGGGGTTCCATCCAGGGATTTTGTATCCAGAGTGATTAAGGTATCACTAAAAGTCCTACCTTATTCCAGCAGTGCTATCAGAGGATCATAGGAATTTTAGGCAATGTTCACCTAGAAGGTTTGAAAGGGATAAGGGATTTATCAGGGATTAATAAGGGGTTCTATCAGTGATTGACAAGGGGTTCCATCGAGGTTGTATTCAATCAAGAATTGACATCAAGGGGTTCCATTGGGGCTCTATCAAACATTTTAGTTAGAAATTGTCATAGGGGATTCTACTAGGGTTTTATCGAAGCAATTATCATCTGGGATTCCGCCTGGGTTTTATTTAGATAGAATCGGATTTGCAAAAGTTATATCTTACTTTTTTAATCAAGAGCATCATATATAGGGATATGGAAGTTATCGAAACACAATGGATTGATATATTCTAAGGTCATGGGGTTTTTCGTCAAAATTAGGGGTCATCTTATATTTAATCGTCTCCTCCTCAGAAGGAAGAAGGCCCGTTGACATCATCCGTCCGAGTCAAAGTCGATTATATATATATACAATCTATATTTTAAGATTTTTAATTAAGGATCTTTCTAGTAGGGTTTATTTTGTATATCATTTTTTAATTAATATTATTACTAATATTAGTTTTTTTATTACTGAATTTACTATTAATTATATTATTTTTATAATTTTATTTTGGTCCAGATCTAAAATTCTAACCCTAATTTAAGATTTATAAATAAGACCTCAGTCTCTCCTATTTTTTTCACCCACTATCCACGTAATAAAATCCTAAATACTTGTTGTTCTTCACATTGAAAAACAATAACATATAAACTCTAAAAGGCCTCTAACTCGGAAGATCAAAGAAAAAAGAAAGGGAAAACATTAAGAAAAGAAGGGAGTGAGAGCAACTTAAAGAAAAGAAGGGAGTGGCAGCAACTTAAGTTGGTCATGACAGTCCAGGTTGGTAAACCTGAATCTCCAATATCTGTACTAATAAGTAGCTTGTGTTTGTTTGCTTTGACTCTGTTTGAAGGATTTATCTTTGTGTGTATATACATATTATGATTTCGACTTTTAAACATAATTCATAGATTGGGTGTTTTGCGTATAATTGAATGTTAAGTCAAATAATTAGGATTTTTTTATTACATTTTCTTTACAAAAATTATTAACTTTTTAAAAATTCAAATCATCTTTTTGTTTAATCTAACATTTGCAACTTTATTATTGTAAATAGTTTTTTTTTATAAAATTCATTACTTCATATGTCTCACAATAGGAGTCCTCTTTGAGATTTTCACATTTTTTATGATAATGATTAATTATGTTGATTTCAATGATAAAATATGAATTATTTACTAAAATAACCTTATTAATAATATGTAGTGGAGTAGTTATATGAATTAAAATACAATAAATAAGGATAAGTTAGTGGAAATAAATAATAATTATCACATTGGTATTCTAAAAGGATATATAATTTGAGACAAATAAAAATAAGAAATAGGACACCTATTTGTCGCAGTGAGAATCATATATCAAGCTATTGAGTTAACTTGTATCACAAATCATTTAAATTCACCACCGAACTTAAATTTATCCAAGGCAAAGGGAAAAAGATCGAAAAACCTAATTGAAAGAGGATCTAAGGTTCGGGGGTTGGTTATACTTACAGAAGGTATAATCATCCTAAATATCTGTAGTACTCTATGGGAACCTCTTGAAAATATTTCTTTTATTGTTAAAATTTGTTTGCTATAAGATAGGAATTGAAAAGATGGGAAAAGGTGGAAAAGGATGAAAAAGAAAATGAAAGTAAAATAAAAGTGTGCTTGCCAAGGATTAAAGCCTTGCGTCTACGTATTCTAGTGCAATGGGGAAGCCAGAGCGCCGTAGTTTGGAAACTACGAGTAATTGGTTGTAATATTGTTTAGAGACAAAAGGTTAGATGAATCACAACCTAAGGGCTAGCCTCAAGAGCGATCATTCAAGAACCCAAGGAATGTGAGATTCCAAAAGTTCGGTCCTTTCGTTGTTTAATTAAGAAAAAGATTTGATAATTTTAAGTATCTTAGAAACGAAAGGTTGAATTAATCACAACTCGATGGCTAGCCTCAAGAGCGGTCATTCAAGAACCCAAGGAGTGCGAGACTCCAAGAGCTCAGATCTTCCGTTGTTTAATTAAGAAAAAGTTTAAGTATTTTAGAAACGTAAGGTTGAATGAATCACAACTCGATGGCTAGCCTCAAGAGCGATCATTCAAGAATTCAAGGAATGTGAGACTCCAAGAACTAAGTTTTACAGAGTTAAAATTTGTGAAGTAATGAGAGATTAATGGCTATCTCTTTAATAATTTGTATAGGAAAGTTTCCTAAGGTGGAAATGGGGTTTCGATGAATGAGAAGTGATTACTTATATGAACGAAAATGACATAAAGTCAACTAATAGATATTTTCCCTTGTAATAGTGCAAGTGAACAAAATAGGAAGACGTATACACATGTCAAAACATGATGGATCCATCAAGAACCACATCGGGTCGAAATAAAAATCAAAATGGAATTGAAAACTAAAGACACGTCATTTTGAATTTTTAGTATATCAACAACTAAGCGAAATTACAACTAAACTTAAAAACTAAATTTAAATATCTTACTAAACAATATTTTTTTAAAATATTTTTAAGTGTTAATAACATATATATTTCACTTCTAAGATTACTAAATAAGTTAAACAAAACTATATTTTGAAATGAAGAAACTAAAACCAATCTAATAACTTAAACTAATAAGGAAATTTTTAAATAATTTAAATAGATAACAAATTAAAATAATAATAAAGAAACCTAGTAAAATAAAAATGAAAGAGAAATAAATAAACATGGATATATATCATAAAACTAACCTATACTAACACTATAACAACAATAAAACATGAACACAAAAAATATTACATTTTTACAATATAGTTTCACAAACAAAAATATATATAAACTAAATTATTAGCTACATATGGTATGAACGAAAATAAATGATGAATGATACTTAAAAACTCCAAAGCTAGCAAAGGTTGACCTATTATGTAGAAGAAAGTGATGATGTTATGATGGAGGTTATTGATGTGGTGAAGATGGTGAATGCTTATGGGTATTGTGTAAGTAAAAAAAGAGAATTTTGACTTTGAAAAATATGTAATGAATGTGCTAGATTTTGAGAATTTAAGTGTGGTCTTGTTCGTCCAAAATAAGAGAAAGAGGGATCTTATTTATAGTGTGAATGAGGTGGGAGTGTTGATGTGGCAATCCAAGTGACTTTATGAGAATGCTTTTTGGTCATTGATAAGTCCAAGTTGGCAATCCATGTGAAATGTGAGAATGATTCTTGACCATTGATAAAGCCAAGTTGGCAATCCATGTGAAGTGTGAGAATGATTCTTGGCCATTGATAAGTCCAAGTTGGCAATCCATGTGAAGTGTTTATACTACATTGTAGTGGACCCCACTTTCCTTTTTTCTTTTTTTTTTGGAAATGAAGACAAACAAAAGAAAAGTAGTAATAATAATAATAAATAATATTAATAAAACTAATAATAATAATATAACTAATGATAATAAAAAAAAAAGATGATAATAATAATAAAACTAATAATAATAATAATAATAATAATAATAATAATAAAGAAATTGAAAATGGTTTTTAAGAATTAAATAAATTGAAGTTAAACTAAATCAAAGATAAACTAAATAAATTGAAATTGAAATTAAACTAAATCTAGTATAAAATTTAATTAAAATATAAATTAAAACCAAAATTAAACTAAGATTAATTCTAAATAAACTAAAATAATTATCTAAATAGAAATCATAAAAATCAAGAAATGGTATGGAATGATAAAAATCGGTTAAAAGTGCATGATTAATGATCAATGAAATGTTTATGCAAAAATGACCGACTTATGATTAATTTTCTATATTGTGATAAAAATGCGTCAGATGAATGAAAAATGCTAAAATGCCTCGTCAAAATTTAGGGTATGCCAGATGCCCCCTATTTAATCATCTTGAACTTAAATGTCTGTATAGAAAAGAAGTTTGTTTTTACATTCAAGGTAGAAGAAGATTAAATATTATAATACCTATAATTTTGACCGAATGCATATGAAATGCAATGTTAATGAATTCATGAATGGTTGAGTTATGTGGGGAATAATGCCACATGAAACAGGCTAATATCGCTCCCTAGATTTTCATCCATATACAAACGCGAAAGTGACACGGAAAAGGGTAGAGTCGCCAGCCAGGCATTTTTATCCCGAAGGAACGGGAAAGGTAATGATGCATAAACCGAGGAAAAGAAATGAAGCACAAAGGTCATGCGAACCAAAGAAACTGGGTTCGGGAGTTGGTTATGATCTGGGAAGGTATTAGCACCTCATATCGTCCGCCATACCCGACAGGATCCACGCTTGCAAAGAAACTGTTTCAATGGGTGAAAGAATGAAAGTTGCTGCAAAAATAAAAGACTGGAACTGAATCTGGATAAAAGAAAAGAAAAGGGAAATATGTAGGGAAAATAAAAGAGTGCTTGAATGGGCCCTACCCAGCTGCCTACGTACCTTTTCTGGACATGAGGATCAGATTCGCCGTAGTTCCCCTAACTAGGGGTGGAAAGATTGCTTGTGTTTTAAAGTTTGAACTGCTCATGTCCATGCTCAGGTGTTGCAGGCTCGGAGGACGAGTGCGTAACCGTCTTGAAAAGTGACAAGTAGAAGCAAGTTCTTTCGTTATGAGTGAAGGTGATGAGAAAAGAAGTCCCGAAGGAGAGACAATTATTCTTTGTTCAGTGTTTTTTAGGAGTTTTCTGCTTTGAGGTTTGCATAGGTGAGTGTACCTAAGTCTTACTCAATGGGATGTGTACTTCTTACATCATCCCGAAATGGAATGGATAATAGGCACATATAGCTATGGGGGAAATCCCCAAATCTAGTCCCTAAGAGGAAGGCTCAGACACACTGACCTACTGGCATTTATTAAGTGTTTTGTGGTTTTTGATTAAGAAGTGTTTTTTAGCTTTTCTTTGTGAAGTAATATCATGCTAAGACTTATCCACCACGAAGGATATCCCACACCTTGCCCTGAAATGGAATACATGCAAGTATCTCATAGCAAAGTCTCGTGTCACATGAGAAGACTCATCATTTATTAAAGTGGCTTAAAGTTATGTTTGAAGACGAGAAGAGAGAGCACCAAAAAGATCTCAAAGGTAAAAGACTAAAGGGGAACTGTCAAATCCTAATGTTATCGTGCATAGGAGTCCTAGGTTAATGAGGTATCAACTATCGTAAATAAAAAGGAAAGAAGAAAAGAAAAAGGAGAAATAAGAGAAGAAGGAGAAAGAAGGAAGTAGAAAATCAACTTACTTCTCCTAAAGAAGTTAAGTTGTTTTCAAAGGGGATGGAAAGGAGTTATACACATGATGGCATAAGGCACATCACAAAGACAAAAAAAGAAAGCACTAAAAGAGAAGATAAAAAATTTGAAATATGGATAGCATCCACACTTCACTTACCATTGCACCTACAAAGGGTTAGAAGCAAACACAAATGATAAGATGAAAACAAATAAGATCAAGTTAAGTAGAAACCAACAAAAGATCATATCAAACAATCATAAACAGAATTTAAACTTCACATTCAAGTACTAAGATAAAAAACACAACATAATATGAGAAATAAAGCAAGAGCTCACAACAAGGTATTACAAGTTAACATAAGAGAACAAAGGCAAAACAATAGATAAGAAGTGTCATACAAGTTAAACAGCTTCCACAAACATTAAAGTCAGAACCCTATCATGGTGAAGAGTACCTAAGAAAGGAAATCAAGCATTAATGAAAGCATACAAGTTCATATAAGAGAGGCAATTAGAAGTGAGAAGTGAAGTGAATCATTCATATAAGTGTGAAGCTTAATCAACAAGTAACACAAGGCAAACCAAGAATCAAACTTCATACAAGGACCAGGGACATGTCAACATGTTAAGATACCCTAAAAAAACATTAGGAGTTGGCACAAGTGCCCTCCTACCCTAATAAGCAAGCATAAGTCAAGAAAATACATAAACTAGGTCAAGATAATCACAAAATTCACATAAAATGAAAACAAGACTTAAAAATTCCACAAATGAGCATGAAGTCACTTTGATCAATTAGGAACAACATACCAAAACCATAAGTCAAAAATCAGAGGCAAACTATCTCAATTAAATTCTCAAAGTCCAATTAGGGTTGCATAAACTTCAACACAAAGCAACATTGAAAAAACTAAGCAAATAGGTCCTAAAAATCATGAAATAAATCTCAAATGAACTTCAACATGTTAGAAATAAGTAGAAAAAGAAGCACATTCATATTTATTTCCCAACTCAAGTTAAAAATTAGACAAATCAGATCATGCATAAAAAGAATTACAACAAAAGAAATGAAATCAAGAATTAATTCATCAATGAAAAATAATGAAAAGTAAAATTAAAAATTATATAAAATTAAAGGAAATTAAAGGAAATTAAAGGAAATTAAAAGGAACCTCTATGATTTTTCTCAAGATTTTTGGATATGATTTCCTAATTTTAAAAATTAAAAACCAAACAGATAATTAAAGGGAAAATAAAAATGAAAATAACAAGAGAGGGGTTCATATAGCAAAGGAAAATAGTTCAGAAAGGCAATAGGCTCATGATAGGGGGTAGGTATAGAAATATGAGGCCCAGGCGCCCACACACAACTTCAGTCAACCAAAAAATCAAAAATATGCAAATATGAAGGCTGAGAAGCGAAGTCAACAAGTCAAACATAATCAAATGACACATACGCGCGCGTACACAATAGCAACCATGTACTGAAAATCATGAGGAATTAATATAAAATAAAAAACACGTGAGGGAGAGGGTGGGTTTTTATGTGTTGTCACATCCATGGCCATCCAGATCATAAAATGAAGGGCTGATATTGCTTCTTCTTCATTCAAGCATGCGTTCAACATTTCCAGAATCAGGTGACTGGAGCTAGGGCTCAGGAACCGGAAAACTCATAGCTATGAACAAACATCCACAAAAATTACCACAAAACTCCATATCAAATCAGTTCATTACTCTGAATCATAATATGCCATCAAAAACAAAAAATATCTAACAACAAGCATGGATCGAAGCCAAACAGATTTCACATCAAAACTTCAAATCAACATTAAACATTCAATACACATGCATTTTCAAATCTAAACACATAAGTATCATCAGCATCACTCATATATCATTAAGCACACAATAAAAACAATTTCTAGATCTGAGAATTTGAAGCTTACCTGAAGATTGCAGATCTCAAAATAGGACAATAACTCCTTCCAAATGCTGCAAATCTGCTTGATTTGACCTCCTCTTGCAAAATAAATGCAAGATGGAGCTTGAGAGAAACTGGAATGGAAAGATTTGAATTCTTATGCACTGAATTGCACCTCTATGATCCTTCACTTTAAAGCTTGAGTTATTGAGTGAAATGAGATCCTTGGAGCTTGAGGATGAATATTATGTGAAGAAAAGAGACAATGAGAGCATGTAGAGAGAGATTCGAAGGAAAAAGATTTTGTACAAGAAAGTGTCAATCTAATGAATGAGAGAGAGTCTCCCCATAAATTGAGATGGTTTGCTTTTATATGAAGTGTAATTCACACTGGCTAGGGTTTTGTGATTAGAGAGTGCAAGAAAAGTGTGACTCCGCCCAATTTGCAAAGTTTCATGAAATATGGCATGGGATCATTCACGCGTGCCAACCCCTCCCCATGTGCACAAACTGAATCAATTTTAATCCCTCAGCACCCTTAGATCAATCTTAGGGCTTAAAATCAAATGGATCATGCCTTTTGTGTGCTTTTGCCAAATTGCATTTTGTGAAATTCTCACTTTGTAATCCACAGGTTCTTGAGAATTTTGGCACAAAATCAATTTTCATGGCTTGTACTTTGGTGTTATAATCCATTTTTGTTCATGTCATGCCTTGGGAATAAGTTATGAGGGTTTTTGCTTTTTGGTGTAAACTTGAATAAAGTGGTAAACCCTAAAAATGTTCCAACTTTAATTGGACATAACTTTCAAACCATAAGTGCTATGATCATGTTCTTGGACTTTTTAGAAATGGGAGAGCATGCTCTAAAAGTTTCATGTTTGAGGAAAACACAATTGGAAACATCTTGATCATGAAAAAATCCATTGAAGATTAGGGCAAAAAATACCCAAAACAGAAAGTTCTTATTCAAGTCAATTTCTAAATTTGGAAAATCCTTCATAACTTCTTGATTCTTGATTCCTGAGATCACCAAAGCTCTTATTTGACCTTAGGAAGGTCCCTTGAATTGAATATCATGACTGGAGGCCTTAAAGTCCATTGGTTGACTTTTCAATTGCACAGTTGACCTCTTTCTTCATCTGCAAGTGTCGCTCCCAAAGATTTGCATCCCGGTACAAACGCGAACGGTCGGCGAAAGAAGAAATGAAGTGAAGGTGAAAAGAGTCGCCAGCTAGGCATTTTTATCCCGAGGGAAAGGTAATGCTGCATAAACCTAAGAAAAGATGGATAAGACAGTCGTGAACCAGAGAAACTGAGAAAGGGGGTTGGTTACAACCTGGGAAGGTATTAGCACCCAGATTGTCCGTCGTACTCGACGGGATCCACGCTTGAAAGTTTGTGTTTAAAGGGGTAGTGTCAGTGCTATCTGTGTGTAAAAGCTGGAAGAAGAATGTACAGGTGTCAGTGCAAAAGAGATGTGAAGTGAAATTGCTCAGGCATGAGGCTTAAAGAATAATGCTGGAAGAGGGGGAATACACAAAGACTTTTGTTCGATAACAGTTAAGTTATGCCTACGTATCCTCTCGTGCAATGAGGTGTAAACACCCCAAATTTTCCCTCACTCATTTCACCATGGCTTGTGATTCTTTTCATTTGCATAAGTTTAATCATATCATTTCATATTACATTTTTGCTTCACTGCATTGGTTCAAAGTCATCTGCATCTAGGGTTTGTGACCTGAGCCATCCCTAAGCTATCTGAACCACTTCAAGAGTCTTCAATCATCTCAAGGGGGTCCATGTATGTTCAAGCATAATATTATATCCTCCCAAGATCAAGAAAGTCAGAAAATCACAAGAACTGAGAAAGGCATGGAAGCAGAGCCAAGCTTAACTACACAGATGACCTAAAATTAGGGTTTTGGTTTCAGAGGCCATAAATACAAATTTTTTGGCCATTCTTGTTTCTATTGGTCTCTATGTGTTATAAGGATCATACACACCAATTTTCATGAAGAAATTCAATGGGGAAGGCATTTGATCAATAAATGACTTCTTGAACAAGTCAGTGCAAAATCAGGGCATCTGAGGCCCCCAATCACCCAACCAAAGGGTCTTCTCCATCATTTTGGGTGTATATGATCTTTATTTGATCTTAGAAGAAGTTAGAAGTTCATAAAATTAAATAATTTCAAGCCATTTGCAAAGTTGTCATTTTGGGAAAGTGACTTGTAATGCAAAATTGCCATTTTGGGAAAGTTTTTCAACCTCCTCTTTTTGATTCAAAAATGCTTCAAATGAAAAATTCTTGGTCATGAAAGTTGTATATTGGATCATTCCCTTTTCAAAAAGTACAAGAACTTGATCTAATTCATCATAGAACTTAAGTTATGGCCTTGCAAAGTTGGGAAAAATCACAAAACTTCACTTATGCACCAAAGAGGGAAGTTTGCAAAAACACTTGCCAAAGCATTGTGTGACCTCAATTTGACTTTTAACCATTACACAAACATCAAACATGACATAAAATTCAGAATTGCCCAAAGAAATTCCAAGTTTCATGCCTTGAACTTTACAAAATCCAAAAGGGGCCAAAACTTCATGAATTTGCAAAATGGATCAAAACCTTTCATCCACTTGCCACAGCTCATCAAATCTGATTTCATAGCATTCCTTGATCCTTGCTGCGCATAGCCATGCCCCTGTCTTAGCCTGCCACTTGCCCATACCCCAAGTACACCAACTTTTGACTTTGTGCATTTTGCCCCATACCAATCAACATAGGCCATCACCCACCCTCTGACCTATCCCAGCATGATATGTGTACCAAAAGCAAGCCATTCCATAACATAACACAAGCTGAAACCTCCAAGAACTCAGCAATCACAAAAACTCCCTCTTATGCAAAAGCCTTCGAAATTCATAGCTCAGCCATCAAACCTCAAAACAAATTCCATCATTCAACTCCATATCCATTGTTGATCATTTCCCACCCTTCATTTTCCCCTAAAACACCCTGAATCAAAAACACGATTTTGACATTGCTTGAACTGAATTTCTGCCAACTTCATTTAGAGACCATTTAAACTCCAACCAAGCATCACAAACTCTTCAGGAGGATCATTGGAGCTGATTTGAAGCAAAGAAGCAGCCAGCCAGTGCCATTTTTGAAAGCTTCAGTTCAGGTATCATCAAGAACATTTTTTCCAGAAATGATTTCTTAAGTTCTTAGATTGTTCTCTCTGCTTCACTGATCACACTGCACCTTTTGGTTTTGAAAATGATCCAGTTTTAAGCATGTATGAAGCTTCTGAAATTTCTGAGAAATTTTCCGTTTTGCTTCGAATCTCTCTGTTCATGTGAAATAAATTCTATTTGATGGCTGATTCTTGTTTTGAATGGGGTGGGGATCATTTCTGGAGAGTTTAAGGGCTTAGGGTTGCGCATTGAGGGAGATTGCATGAAAGGATAGCCGGAGAAGATGACCGGAACACTGTTCCGGTCACCTAAAAGTGATTAGGGCTCAGATTAGGGTTTTAATCATAATTAGCGTAGTTTGAATTCTGGCCCTTGGATAGCGCGCAAAGTCAATTCCCTCCATCTTGAGTTTGAACCTGGGCCTTTGGATTGGCTGACTTTCTCATTTTCTCATTTTATTTAATAATTATTTCATTTGTTTTCTATTTATTTGAGCGAATTTTAAAAAATAGCAAATGACATCAAAAAATTCTGGAAATTTTAGTCCAAGCTTTTATTTATTTTCAGAAACCAAAAATATTTTTATTTTTATTTTTTTCATTAAAAATTATTTTTAAATCATTTAAATGATTATTTTTAATTAGTTAATGAGGATTAATTAATTAAAAATACATTTAGGTATTTAAAAATTCCAAAAAATTCAGAGAACTTTTTAAAACATTTAGAAACATTATCAAACCCTTCACACAAATTTGATTTTGGTTCTTGACCTATTTTGACATTTTTCTTTGGATTTAGGGTTCTTAAAAGTCAATATTTTTACCCTAACTTAGAAAAATCCTTTATGCATAACCATGAAGAGTTTGATGTTGGTTCTTTTTGCATTGCATCCTTCATGTCATGTAGTTTCTAGGATAAAATTCGTTTGAATTTATTCTTCCTTTTCAATTTGTTTTGCATTTATCATTGAGAGGTATCTTAAAACCCTAGCATACTTGAGAAAATCATAACTTCTTTAGGGTTAAGAGTTAGGTCTTCCCTTTTGGGAAGTGAACTTGTATAGGCTTAGGGTACCTTTGATCCCATTTTCAATTTTTTATCTTGTCATTTGCTTCTGGTTTTGAATTTTGCTTTGTATCTTGTGCATAAACCCTAATTTACATCTTCCTTTGCATTCATTCCTCATATGTTTGCATACATGAACTTACCATGACATTTTGTGCATCCACATGACATACAAGACATCTTAAGACATATTGAAATCATGTTTGATCATTGCATCATCCATTTGCCATGTTTTTGCTTTAATTTCATGTCATATGCATTCATGTACTTTCATGGTTCTTACATGTTTCATTTGCATCCTCCTTGCTTGTATAATCATCCACATGACATGACATGCTTTCATGCCATCCCATAGCATCATTGGCCTTATGATATGCTTCTGATTTTGGTTGGCATCCTTGCATCTCATCTCATTTTCATTTCACTCCATTCCTTTGTTGCTAACTTTTCAGGTGGTAAGTGTTTGAGAAATGAATTTGCCTTCACTTCTCATAATCTCTTCTCATCTCTCTTATGCATTCATTGCTGCATTTTATTTATGGATTAGAGTGAGCTTGTTCATTCATGCTCCCTCCTCTCTCTCTTTCTTCAAGCAACTTATCTTCTTAAGTGAAGTAAGTTGTCTTGCTGCTTCTTGCTTCTCCTTCCTTCATCCTGCTTCTTCCATGGTGGCTTTTCCTTAAAGATCTTTTGCAAGCCTCATAAACCCTAGGAACATCCAAGCATGATCACAATTAGGGTTTGATTAGTCCCCCATTAGTTTTTCCTTTGTGTCATCTTTGTGTCTTCTCTTCTCATCTCTTAATCAAGGACTAAACCCTTAAGGCTTTAAGGCTTTGTGATTAGGGTTATGCATGTATCCTTCTATTAGGATGGAGTGTATGACTTTAATCCTAAGTGTTAAACCCTTAATGTGTTTAAAACCTTTAATCAACCCATCTAATAATCACTAAGACATCAAGCTTGTAACTTGGGCCTTGCATTAGGGTTCTAATTCTTCCTTAATTGGTTAAGAAGGACTAACCCTAGTGTTAATGGACAAGTCCCCCTCAAGTTGTCTTACAAACCATAAAATCCACCTCTTAATCTTACCATTAACTAAAATCCACTTTAATAAAGGTTTTGTTTTGTCATGAGGTTAATCCCTAATCATGGATTAAGTTGAGGAGCCTTCCTCAGCTTAAATATTCTCATCTATTATCCTTCTATTAGGATGGTGTAATGGGTCAATTAAATCCTTGATTATGGCTTAAACTCATTACTTAACACTAAACAAAAAACTCCAAAAACATCTAAATAATCACAAGTAGGTTAATGATCTTAATCCTACATCATGGTGATTAAGTGTGAGGTGCTTACTTCATACTTAAAGTATTCTTATTACCCCTAATTAGAGGGAAGATGTGATGAGTTTACTAACCCTTGGTTTAGGCTTAAGCTCATTAACTTATGACAAATCCAAAAGCAATAAAAGATTGAAAACACCAAAAACAAATAATAATCTTCTCCTCCGGGATTCTTTTCTCACCTCATTCACTCATAAACAAGAACTCGCTTCTTCCGTCTAATGCAAGACAGTTTGCACCTGAGCCAGACAGGTCATACACTTGAGCATAGACTAGTAAGCAGTTCATCAAGTCAATTTATCTTTCAGTCTCTTTGAGTCGAACTATGGTGTTCTGACTTCCTCATTGCACGAGAAGATACGTAGGCATAACTTAACGGTTATCGAACAAAAGTCTCTGTCTATTCCCCCTCTTTCAGCATTATTCTTTAGCCTCATTGTCTTTAGCTTTGCATTCCTGTTCTTACACTGACACTTCACATATTTCATTTCACCTTTTTCCAACACTGACACTTGCATTCTTTCTAGCTTCAGTACACAAAATAAGCACTGACAATACCCCTTTAAACACAAATCTTTTAAGCATGGATCCCGTCGAGTACGACGGACAATCTGGGTGCTAATACCTTCCCAGGTTGTAATCAACCCCCTTTCTCAGTCTCTCTGGTTCGTGATCGTCTTATCCATCCTTTCTTAGGTTCATGCAGCATTACCTTTCCTTCGGGATAAAAATGCCTAGCTGGCAACTCTATTTATTTCTTCTCTTTCGCCGACCGTCCGCGTCTGTACCCTATTTGACTTAGGTGTCATTTTAGTGGGAGCGACATCTTGGCGACTCTGCTGGGGACCCTTATATTGTAACCATGGCTTCTGGTTCTTTTTGTGGGTTCCTCCTAACCCTTGTTTGATTTGTGTTTACTGGGGTGTTATGTGCTAATTGTATTTATGTATTTGCTTTATTGTTTTATGTACAGCCTTATTTACTGCTTTAGTTACTGTTTTATGCATCATATTGTCATACTGTCATTGCTAGATCTGGTTTGTTGTTTTGATGGGTGGGGTTCCATTGAGAGTTTAAGGTCCTATACCTGGGACCTGAGTGACACCTAGGCTAGAGTGGTTCATGTTCTTTCCCATTCCATTTCGGTCTGGTGCGGGAATATGAAACACGGTTCAGATATGGGTTTCTTCTTGATAACTCTGTGCTACAGATTTCCTGTAGTGCTAGGGCTATCTGGGAAGCCTGTTAAGTCTGGATGACCTTTATTATAACCTTCAGAAGCTGAGGTGAATTAGAGGAGGATCTTTTATGGTTATTGTAAACATTGTACCTCCGGGTTAGAAGTGTTTACACTTCTCATAACTGATCCAAGTCTGAGGATCCTTGTTCTAGAACACTACCTGTGAGGGGGTTGGACTATTTACAGGTTTGCAGGAGCCCTTGGCCACATCATACCCTGTTACTGTTTTTTTTAAGAGTACTCCACTTTGGACAGTTCTTGTGATTAACCCTGGACATGTGACTCTTTATTTGAGTCCCCCCACCCTGGTTACTGGATTTCTGAACCTCCATCTGGACTTTTGAACATACATGGGCCTTATATCAAGACTGATAATCAGATCCAGCTTAATCACAAACCCTTGCATATCATTTGCATATATCATCATTGCATCATTTAACATTTGTTTATTTGCTTTTCAGGGTATCCACCTCATTATATCTTGGTTTTGGTTTTGACCCCTTCTTCTGCATAGACCTCTGCTTCAGCTGTCTTCATCAGTTATCTGGTTTAGTTACCTCCATCCTCACCAACATCAGTCTGTCAGTGGCTCACTTTCAGCATCAGCCTGTGATTCTCACCAGCATTTGTCTTCAGTTTCTTCAGCAACACTCATGGCTACTCCCAGGAAGAGCAACATATCCTACCACTTTTTTGAGTCTGTGTTGACTGGTATCAGGCAGGTCCAGTCACTCATCACACCTGATTACATCCCTTTGTTTAGAGAGCATTATGGAGGAATCCTGGATATTGTTATGGACCTTGACCCTTCTCAGAGGAGAATGATCCACACCTGCTTACAGTTTTATGACCCTCCTTTGAGATGCTTCACCTTCCCAGACTTTCAGCTAGGACCTCTGCTGGAAGAATTTTCTTCATTGATTGGAGTACCTATCAGGGGTGGGATCCCTTTCAACCCAGAGATGATTACTCCCAGAAATGAAGAGATAGCAAAGGCACTGTACTTGGAGCCTGCCCTTATTGAGCAGAGTATGACAACAAAAGCTGGGATTCCTGGTTTGCACTTAGACTTCTTGATTTCTCAGGCCATCCTGAAAGCTTCTTTGGGAGAATGGAGGGCAGTCTGTGCACTGTTAGCCCTCAGCATATATGGGGCTATACTGTTTGCAGATGAACCAAAATTTGTCAGCAAGAATGCTATCCACTTGTTCATGCTGAAGAACCCAGTGCCTACACTGCTAGGAGATTTTTATTATTCCATCCATCAGAGGAATGAGAAAAAAAAGGGGAAGTTGGTAAGATGTTGTGCTCATTTGTTTTACACCTGGCTGCTCAGACACCTGCCTAAGTCAGATACTTTCTTGAATCCCCACCAACAGAAGAATTGGGCCAATAGGCTCATTGCCTTGACTTCAGATGATATTAGATGGTGCACCCAGAGCACCAAAGGCAAGGACATTATCACCAGCTGTGGACAGTACCCAAATGTGCCTCTGATAGGAGTAAAGGGTTGCATCAACTACAATCCTTTACTGTTTAAGAGACAACTGGGTTATGCCTTAGTTCACCCTCCCAAAGGACAAGATTTAGCTGAGACCCTGTATTGTGAAGTGCAACCTAATTCAGCTATTGTCAGACAAGCGTCTTGGGCTTGGGACAACATCCAGACAAAAGGGGTTGCTATTCTTAGAAGATGTAACAATGTTGCTTCAGCTCAGTATTATGACTGGTCCCGTGCTAGAGCTCAGATTACCAGGATGCCTTTCACCTTGGAAGACATGCCTGGACCATCTACTGTACAGCCAGCAGCAACTGTCAGCCTAGAAGAATTTGAGAAGCTGAAGGAAAGGAATGAGAAGTTATCTGAGGCTTTAAAGAAAACTCTTTGGGAGAGGAGTGATGGTCGTCTGGACATTGAGAGATTAGAGAAACTCAAGGTTGAGCATCTGACCAAAATTGAAAGGACAGAAGACTACATAAGGAAAGCAAGGGCTGGAGAACAGATATTGAAGAATGCATGTAAGGAGGCCAAAATTCAGATAGCTAGGGCTGAGCACTATCTGCAAGAGAGTCAGGCTAGGTGGGTCAGGATCACTGAAGCCCGTACACAAGAAGACCAGAAGACTCAAGCCAAGATTGAACGGCTAGAGGCCAATGAGAAGAAGCAGCAGGAAGCTTTGTTGGCAGCCCAGAAAGAGATATCAGAGTTGAAGCTCAGAGCAGGATTGAAGAGATCAAAAGACCAAGACAGGCATAAGAAGCTGACTACTGCTATTGCCACCAGGAACCTCCTCATTAGGACCATTACGGAGCACCCAGCTGGTCCAGTGACTGAGGCCCTCCTAAAGGAGGTCAGAGAGGATGAGTTTGGGCTGGATGTCTGATTCTTTGCTTGTTGTTTGTTTCCATTTGATGTACTTTTTTCCTTTTGATGTATTTTGACCCTTCAAAGGCATGTATTGTAAAACAGACTATGTATTGCTCCATCATTTGTAATATATTTTGGTTTGTTTTTATTCGGGCTTTCTCTCAACAACATCAAGCATCTTCCTCGAGGTCTGGAAAGGTCAAAACCAAGAACCAAACCGGATACCTTGGAAAACAAATAAGCATACTACATTGCATACTAACTTTGTTTTTGTTTTGTAGTTTTCATTATTATTATTGTTTCTAACTTTGTTGTGATCTCAGAAAAACATTGCTCGTCGCCGAGTGTTCCCTGTCAACCGCGCGCACCGGTACCCGACTCGTAACAACCTTCCCGGCATTCAAATGGAGCAAGTACAGCAGGATCTGACTGAGGTCAGAAACCAGATGGCCAACGAGAGAGTGGAGATGAGAAATCAGATGTCTCAATTTATGGCAGTAATGACTGGCTTAGCCCAGAGTCAGGAAAGGTTGAGAGAACTGGTGGAAAGACAAACTCCTGAGGAACCTCATCTTGGAACAGGAGGAACTAGCAACAATGAACGGGGCCAGCCTTGTATTGACCCCCCAGTGTATGGACCTCATCTGGATCCAGAGGTTAATATCCCGAGAAATGTTCAAGGTAACACTACTGGGGGCAGAATCCTGCATGAGGATCCCCAGGAAGAACAGTTCACTGTCATAGGAGCTGGAGATGAGGTATATGACAGGAGATTGGATGAGTTTGCTGAAAAGTTAAGATCTTTGGAATCCCAGAATTCTGTGGGCTTCGATGTAATGGACATGGGCCTTGTAGATGGCGTGAGAATTCCCCACAAATTCAAACCCCCATGCTTTGAAACGTACAATGGCACCTCTTGTCCTTGCACTCACCTGCAGTCTTTCCTGGGAAGGCTCAAAGCTTATACTATGGATGAAAAGTTGTGGATGTTCTACTTTGAAGACAGTCTGACTGGGGCTTCGAGAGAGTGGTATTCACACTTGACTAGAGCCACCATAAGATGTTGAAAGGATTTGGCCGAGGCTTTCATCCGCCAATATCAATACAACCTCGACATGGCTCCCAATAGGACCCTCCTAATGGGCATGTCTCAGTCTTCTAGAGAGAGCTTCCGAGATTATGCTCAGAGATGGAGACAGCTCGCTGCTGCTATCCAACCACCCATGTCGGAAAGGGAAATGGCTGACATGTTCATGAATACATTGCAAGGGACTTATATTGATAGGCTGGCTGCTTTCTCCTCTACCAGTTTTGCTGACGTAGTCATAGCTGGTGATAGAATTGAAAGTCTCTTGAAGATGGGCAAGATCTCCGACAGTGGTGCAAGTTCCTCCAGCAATCCCAGGAAACCTTTTGCGGGACCCCGAAGGGCAGGTGAAACTAGTTTCATTCATACAAGCAGGGGCATGCCTCAATATGCTCACCGGTCAGTAGCAGCTGTTACCATCCCATCTCCAATGCCACAACAATCATCATATCCTCAACAACAACAACCACAGTATCAACAACAAGTTCATTATCCACAACAAAGGTCGTATAACAACAATAACGGTAATCAACAACAGCGTCCCTTCCAATAAAGGCTATCTCAAGCCAACAGGGTAATTGACCCAATTCCAATGTCGTATGCTGCACTCTTACCACAACTCCTGAAGCTCAACTTAGTTGAGTTAAGGACATTGGCACCTCCAGATCCTCTTAATCTTCCAAAGAGCTATGATGCAAATTCCAGGTGTGCGTTCCACTCAAACGCACCGGGGCATAATACTGAAAAATGCAGGGCCCTACAGATGAAAGTCCAGGATTTGGTGGACTCAAAAGCTCTCAATTTTGCGCCTCCTCCAAATGTCACAAGAAATCCAATGCCTAGTCACAATGGGCCCAGGGTTAATGCTATTGAAGAAGGAAAACCATCCACATTGATCAACAGTGTTGCACAAATCCGAACACCTCTGGTTGAAATCAAAGCTCAGCTATTAGAATGTCAAGTGTTCCCCGGGTGTGAGCTCGGCTGTGGATATTGCAACATTGTCGTTAATGGATGTGAAAGACTGAGAAACGGCATAGATGGTCTTATTAAGGATGGTATCCTTCAGATTACGACAACAGCAACTACAACTCCAACAAATCCTTTATCAACAATCACAGATACTCCTACAATGTCAGCAACCATTGTTCCAACGGATTCTACTACAACTCCAACAACTGCTCAATCGATCACTTCAACAGATACAAGTTCAGTCACCATTCCTGCTACAACTTCAACACCCATCCAGTCAACAGTACTGTCTGCAACATCAACAATAGTTAATGAAAGTGTCTCAGCGGTTACGATATACTACGATCCTGCAAATGTTCCTTCCGACAATTCACAGCAAATTACCACTCCTTTCAGGGCCCCAATTACCATATACTATGATCCACACACCATTGTGGTCCCCTCTGCAGCTGCTATCAGTCCAGTCACTATCACAGTGCCTGGGCCAGTTCCTTACGAAAGCAATAATGCCATCCCTTGGCATTATGGCTCAGATCTGTACTGCGAGGGGCCGAAAATCACTTTAGAATCATCAACTTCTTCACCTCAGATAGATAATATGGGGGAGGCGGAGGCTTCAGTAGAAGCGGACGTCTCTTTGCCTCGCAAATATCAAGACCCGTTATTGAAGCAGAAGCTGTTGCTAAGGAAAAAGGAAAGAGCATGGTGCAAGAAGAACCAGTTGCCAAAGAAACTGTGAAGACTCCTTTTGATCAAGAGGTTGATGAGTTCATGAGGATCATCAAAAAGAGTGATTACAAGGTGGTGGACCAGCTTCACCAAACACTTTCCAAGATCTCCATACTATCATTGCTAATGTACTCCGAAGCCCATCGAAACGCACTATTAAAGGTCCTGCACGCAGCCTATGTGCCGGAGGAGATTACTGTCAATCAGTTAGAGGTCGTGGTTGGGAACGTCAACGCTAGTCATGGACTAGGATTTACCAACGCTGATCTGACAACGGAAGGTCACAACCACAACAAGGCTTTGCACATTACCTTGGAGTGTAAGGGTGCAGTTCTTTCTCACGTATTGGTGGACACAGGGTCGTCACTCAATGTCCTACCCAAGAAAGCCCTTGTGAAGTTAGAACATGATGGATTGGCACTATGCCCAAGCAACTTGGTAGTGAGAGCCTTTGACGGTTCTAAAAGATCAGTGCAGGGAGAGATAGAGTTGCCTATAATGATTGGCCCACAGGTTTTCAAAACGACCTTCTTTGTGATGGATATACAGCATGCCTACAGTTGTCTATTGGGTAGACCATGGATACACACCGCTGGCGCCGTGACGTCAACCCTTCACCAGAAGTTAAAATTCGAGTGGGAGGGCCAAGTCATTACCATTTGTGGGGAGGAGGATATTTTCGTTAGCCAGCTGGCTACTTTCAAATACATTGAAACGGATGGAGAGATCCATGAGACCATGAGCCAAGGGTTTGAGGCCCTTAATATTAATGAAGCATCTGCTGTGTATGGGACTTCCATCACATCATATCAACAGGCCCAAAAGGTTGTTGAGGAGGTACCGCTCAAGGCTGGGGCAAGCTGCTGCCAATTGAGAAGAAAGAAGACCGATTCAGGTTGGGTTACAGACCAACTCGACAAGATCAACCAGAGGCTGCAACGGAGCCCAAGTTTGTCAGCGGGGGGATGCTCACCCCGGATGTTGTGAATAGCTTGGAAGATGAGTCAGAAGACGAGTGCAACCTGGAAAGCTGGATACGTCCAAGGATCCCGGGGAACCATGTCTCAAACTGGTCTTCCCAGGAAATTATAAGAGTTACTCCTGCAGAGTAATTATTATTTCATATTTTTAAAGCATGCATCAAGTCCTGCATCTTGCCCAAGATGTCAGGGCTCATTTTGTAATCGGGCCATCTTGTATTTTGTGCAAACGATCAATTAATGAATATCAGGACATCTTTTGCAAATGAGTCTTTTCTTTTCTGCTCACTGTTTTTCATTTTTTCATTTTTTGTACAAAAATAAAATGGCAATGTTTTTCAAAATAAAAATTTCATTTTACCTTTTCTAAACAAGATAAAACTGATCACTAAAATGAACAAATCTAAACCCTTGCAGAGAGTGCCCTCCAGACTGCACCGACAACAACTCCGCTATGACTTCGTATGACTTTGACAATCCAATTAATCAAACTGATGAAGGGGTTAAAGAAGATTATGAGCTACCTGAAGAGTTAGCCAGATTGTTAAGACAAGAGGAGAAGGTTATCACTCCTCATCAGGAGGAAGTTGAGACGGTTAATCTTGGTACAGAAGAAGACTTGAAAGAAGTTAAGATCGGGGCCTGTCTGCAAGATTCGGTGAAAGAACAACTTATTGACATGCTTCGGGAGTATGTGGATGTTTTTACTTGGTCTTATCAGGATATGCCAGGGTTGGACACTGACATTGTTATGCACAAGCTACCTCTAAAAGAAGACTGTCCGCCAGTAAAACAGAAGTTGCGCCGCACTCGCCCAGATATGGCCATGAAGATAAAAGAGGAGGTACAGAAACACTGGGACGCCGGTTTCCTTGCTGTGACTAGTTATCCGCCGTGGGTTGCTAACATTGTACCTGTGCCTAAGAAGGATGGCAAGGTGAGGATGTGTGTGGATTACCGGGACCTGAACAGATCCATCCCGAAAGATGATTTCCCATTACCTCACATTGATGTATTGGTCGACAATACGGCTCAGTTCTCAGTGTTCTCCTTCATGGACGGATTTTCAGGATATAATCAGATCAAGATGTCACTTGAAGACATGGAGAAGACAACTTTCATCACACCCTGGGGCACATTCTGTTATAAAGTAATATCGTTCGGACTGAAGAATGCTGGTGCCACTTATCAACGGGCTATGGTAACATTATTCCACGACATGATCCATAAAGAAATTGAATGTTATGTGGACGACATGATTGCCAAGTCCCTCACAGAAGAAGACCACCTGGTGAATCTGTTGAAGCTATTCAAGCGTCTGAGGAAGTACCAATTGAAGCTGAACCCCAACAAATGCACATTTGGGGTGCGATCCGGTAAGCTGCTGGGATTTATTGTAAGTGAGAAAGGAATTGAAGTTGACCCTGACAAAGTAAAAGCCATTCAAGAAATGCCTGCACCGAAGACTGAGAAAGAAGTTCGGGGGTTTCTAGGTAGATTGAACTACATTTCAAGGTTCATATCTCATCTTACAGCAACCTGTGAGCCCTTGTTCAAGTTGTTAAGGAAAGAAAAAATGGTCAGGTGGAATGAAGATTGCCAAAGGGCTTTTGACAAAATCAAGGAATACTTACAAGAGCCTCCAATCCTTATGCCTCCAGTTGAAGGAAGACCTCTAATCATGTACTTGACAGTATTAGAAGAGTCAATGGGATGTGTGTTGGGCCAGCATGACGAGTCTGGTCGAAAAGAGTATGCAATTTACTACCTAAGCAAAAAGTTTACCGACTGTGAACAATGTTATTCGCTGCTCGAGAAAACTTGTTGTGCTTTAGCGTGGGCTGCTCTCCGACTAAGGCAGTATATGTTGACCCACACTACTTTATTGATTTCAAAGATGGATCTAGTTAAGTACATATTTGAGAAGCCAACGCTTACCGGACGGGTCGCCAGATGGCAAATGATCCTCACAGAATATGACATTCAATACACATCTCAAAAAGCCATCAAGGGTAGTGTGTTGTCTGATTATCTTGCTGAGAAACCCATTGATGATTACCAGCCTATGAGATTTGACTTCCCCGATGAAGACATCATGTTCATAAAAGCAAAAGATCATGAAGAGCCTATTCACACTGAAGGGCCTGACCCAGAAGAAGAATGGACTATGATGTTTGATGGGGCTGTTAACATGAATGGTCGTGGTGTTGGTGCAGTTCGCATTACACCTAAGGGAGTTCACATGCCTTTCTCGGCAAAACTCACCTTTAACTGCACTAACAATGAAGCTGAATACGAAGCTTGTATTATGGGTCTTGAGGAAGCCATTGACCTCAGGATCAAGACTTTAACTGTACTCGGAGATTCAGCTCTGGTAATCAATCAAACCAACGGAAAATGGTATACTCACCAGGAGCATCTGATTCCATATCGGGATTACACAAGAAGGTAACTCACGTTCTTCACTACAGTCAAACTTGAGTATATCCCTCGAGATGAAAATCAGTTTGCAGATGCTCTGACTACCATTTCATCCATGATCAAAGTTCAAGCTGCCAATTTGGGCCTTGAATTTCAGTATCCAGACTTGACAAACCAGCATATGTATTCTCAGCAGACCTTGCTAAAGATGATAAGTCTTGGTTCCACGACATCAAATGCTTCTTGGAGGATCAAACATACCCACCTGGGGCATCATCCAACGATAAGAAGACATTAAGAAGGTTAGCTGGTATTTTCTTCCTGAATACTGATGGATCTTTGTACAAGAGGAACTTTGATATGGTACTCCTCAGATGTGTTGATAAAGCAGAGGCAGACTTGTTGATGCACGAGGTGCACGAAGGATCTTTTGGTACCCATGCTGGAGGGCATGCTATGGCTAAAAAGTTGTTGAGATCAGGCTACTACTGGATCACAATGGATGCAGATTGTTATGCTTATGCTAGGAAGTGTCACAAATGCCAGATTTATGCCGATAAGGTGCATGTGCCTCAAAATCCTTTGAATGTGATGTCTTCACCTTGGCCCTTTGCCATGTGGGGCATTGATATGATTGGCAAGATTGAACCGACTGCTTCAAATGGCCACAGATTCATCCTGGTAGCCATTGACTATTTCACCAAGTGGGTTGAGGCAGCTTCGTATGCAAATGTCACCAGGCAAGTGGTAGCCCGATTCCTGAAGAGAGACATCATCTGTCAGTATGGAGTGCCCGGGCGAATCATTACTGATAATGGTTCCAACCTGAACAATAAAATGATGGCAGAACTGTGCCGGGACTTCAAAATCCAACACCACAATTCTTCTCCTTACAGGCCAAAGATGAATGGCGCTGTTGAGGCAGCTAACAAGAATATCAAGAAGATTGTGCAAAAGATGGTGGTCACCTACAAAGACTGGCATGAAATGTTACCATTTGCCTTGCATGGATACCGTACGTCAATCAGAACATTCACTGGGGCAACACCGTATCAACTTGTGTATGGTATGGAGGCAGTCCTACCTGTTGAAGTTGAATTACCCTCCTTACGGGTATTGATGGATGTCAAATTGAATGAAGCAGAATGGGTCTGATCCCGATACGAACAACTGAGTCTGATCGAAGAAAAGAGATTAGCTGCAATTTATCATGGGCAGTTATATCAGAAGAGAATGAAGAAAGCCTTCGATCAGAAAGGCAGGCTTCGAGAATACCAAGCAGGAGATCTTGTGCTGAAAAGACTCATTCCTCCTCATACAGACCACAGGGGCAAGTGGACTCCAAATTATGATGGTCCATTCATAGTAAATAAAGTTTTCTCTGGTGGAGCACTGATGCTCAGTACTATGGATGGTGAAGACTTCCTGTCCCCTGTGAATTCAGATGCAGTTAAAAAATACTTCGCATAAAATGACCCGCTGGACATAAAAACAGAATGTAAGTCCAGGCAAAAATAGGGCATCCTGGCGAGTCAAAAACAAAATAAAAAGACTCGGGAAAAAATAAGGGAAAGTAAATAAAAATGTACACCCACTGAGTTGAAAAGCCACATTGGACAACTCAGGAAAAAATGGGTATCCCGGTGGATTGAAAACCCGAAAGGGCGATCCACGCAAAATAAGGGAATAAGCGAACAACTGCATTCTGAATTCGTCTGTATCACTTACAACATGGCAAGCTTCGAAAGGTTCAAGCATCGGTCAGAATCAGCCTTCTTCAGAAAGCAAGATGAGAAGAACGTCAATGTCATACGCGTCATAGCAAAAGGAAAGCACACTGAAGTGTCATCAACATTGCCAGCACCTTTTTGTTTCTCAATTTGTAACAATCTCCTCATTTCAGGGGATTTGTTTCTTTGACTGTATTTGCCAATTCAGGGCACCCAAATTAATAAAATCAGATTTCTAATCACACTTAGTCTCGTACATTTTACTTTCATTTGCAAAAAAAAAATATATATGTCTGATGTCCTTAGAATTTTTTTATTGCATAAATACAGATGCGTTTTCCTAAATTACATGCTTACAGGAAATATATTTGCTCCCGGGAGTGTCTAAAATCCTATGATGGAATCCAGTAGGGGATACCTCGGGTACTTGTGTGCTTCTTTGTCATAACAGGATTGCAGGTATCCAAAGCGCAACATGGGACATGAGAGCTTCTCCCCAGCAAGCTGCCAAATCACTATTTACTCAGCACATCTCCCAAATAGCACCAGAGATGCCTTCTCCCCAGCTGAGTTGCCAGGCTTCAATCATCTTCAGCAGAATCACAAAAATCTCTAGGAAGGTCGTTCAGTGATCATTCCTCCTTAGCCAAGTGTTAGACAAGGAACCTTCTCCTCGCGAAGCTCCAGCCTCTATCCAGAAGAGCAATGTCTGAAGATCTCACAACAAAGTGACAAAAGCTTCCACAGACCCCAGCTGGGCTCCTCATCATTAAGATAGGTCTATCAGTGACCTGTATCCCCAAGCAGTCATACATCTTATCAGATCTACCAATGATCTCATCCCCAGCTGGGATATCCTTTCAATAAGATCAATCAGGGATCTTCACGGCAACGGGATCCGAATCCCGGATTGGTATCTTTGCATAAATATAGCATTCGCATCATATTTCCCAGAGCGTAGCATTCCGTCTAATACGGAGCGTTACGGCAAAAATCAAACATATTGCATAATCATAAGCCATGTTTTAATCAAACACCTGTAAATACCAACAATACCACATCAGGCAATATACAAAACACCTCTCAATTTCCCCGGCAGAAAGCCAAAGCGTCCCCTTTTCACTCACAAATGCATATTACTACACTCTCCTGACACCCGTCCGTGTCACCAATCCCTAGCACAGTTGCCTAGACCCTTGCTTACTATACTTTCCAGACACTCGTCCGTGTCATCCAATCCCCACAGGTCGTCGAACACCTTTATGCTTATAAGTTCATAACTTATACATCCTCTCTTTTGACTCTCGGCTGTGTCTCACCATGTTTACTTTACTCATACAGATACTCATCCATATCTTACATATAATTCCCCTCAGATTCGACACTCGTCTGTGTTCTTTGTTAACCAGTTGGTACTCGTCCGTACCATCATCTCTGAACACGCGTCAGCGGTTGTTTCTACCGATACTCGTCCGTATCATAGTCTTAAGGATGCTCGTCCGCATCTTTAATCTATACACAATGTCAAACACTTATACCTTTTCTTGAATTCAGACACTCGTCCGTGTCTACCATTCCCTAAAAGAGTCCCCAGCAAATCCCCAGTAAAAAGTAAAATTTCCTTCCTATCTGACATTCGTCCTATGTCATGATACTTCTGGCAGCCGTACCCTGCCAGGTGATCGTCCTTCACCTCTTGATGATCGTTCTTCATCATCCACCAGCGGAGTCTCCATTATTGGAACCCTTTTCTATCCGGCATTCGTCCTATGTCGTGATATTTTAGCAGTCGTACCCTGCTAGGTGATCGTCCTTCACCTCTCGATGATTGTCTTTCATCATTTTATCTGATGGTCATCCCCATCATTGGTCTTGTTATCTGACATTCGTCCTATGTCATGATAAACCCCGAGAGCAGCCGTGCCCTGCTAGGTGATCGTCCTTCACCTCTTGATGATCGTCCTTCATCATGCTTATCCGATGGCCGTCCCCATCGTCGACCTTTTCTATCCGGAATTTGTCCTATGTCATGATACTTTCGGCAACCGCATCTTGCCAGGTGATCGTCCTTCACCTTTGATGACCGTCCCTCATCCTTATCCCTAACAGAGCAGCCGTCCCCTGCTAGGTGATCGTCCTTCACCCTTGATGACCATCCTTCATTCATTTATTTCTTGAACCCGATGGTCGCCCCCATTTACCTTTAATCCCCATAGAGTCTTGTTACTTTACCTGATGACCGTCCCCATCATGGTCTCTTCATTTCCCCAGCATGTCGGCCGCCCCCGTCATTGCTTTATCCCTAGCAGTCGTCCTCTGCTCGACGGTCGTCCTCCGTTTCCTGCACTTTATAATCATACTTTATTTTCTTTTACAATCTATATCCCTTTTCTTCTTCATTCAGTGAGTGTAAATTTTTGGACTGTCTTTGGTATTCAACCACAAGTTATCTTGTTTGCCTGTTAAGCCGCTGCTTACATCCTGCAGAGCTAACTCATGTTTGAATAGGGGCAGCTGTAAACACCCCAAATTTGCCCTCACTCATTTCACCATGGCTTGTGATTCTTTTCATTTGCATAAGTTCAATCATATCATTTCATATTACATTTTTGCTTCACTGCATTGGTTCAAAGTCATCTGCATCTAGGGTTTGTGAATGAGCCATCCCTAAGCTATCTGAACCACTTCAAGAGTCTTCAATCATCTCAAGTGGGTCCATGTATGTACAAGCATCATATTATATCCTCCCAAGATCAAGAAAGTCATAAAATCATAAGAATTGAGAAAGGCATGGAAGCAGAGCCAAGCTTAACTGCATAGATGACCTAAAATTAGGGTTTTGGTTTCAGAGGCCATAACTACAATTTTTTTGGTAATTCTTGTTTCTATTTGTCTCTATGTGTTATAAGGATCATACACACCAATTTTCATGAAGAAATTCAATGGGGAAGGCATCTGATCAATAGATGACTTCTTGAACAAGTCAGTGCAAAATCAGGGCATCTGAGGCCCCCAATCACCCAACCAAAGGGTCTTCTCCATCATTTTGGGTGTATATGATCTTTATTTGATCTTAGAAGAAGTTAGAAGTTCACAAAATTAAAGAATTTCAAGCCATTTGCAAAGTTGCCATTTTGGGAAAGTGACTTGTAATGCAAAATTGCCATTTTGGGAAAGTTTTTCAACCTCCTCTTTTTGATTCAAAAATGCTTCAAATGAAAAATTCTTGGTCATGAAAGTTGTAGATTGGATCATTCCCTATTCAAAAAGTACTAGAACTTGATCTAATTCATCATAGAACTCAATTTATGGCCTTGCAAAGTTGGGAAAAATCACAAAATTTCACTTATGCACCAAAGAGGGAAGTTTGCAAAAACACTTGCCAAAGCATTTTGTGACCTCAATTTGACTTTTAACCATTACACAAACATCATACATGACATAAAATTCAGAATTGCCCAAAGAAATTCCAAGTTTCATGCCTTGAACTTTACAAAATCCAAAAGGGGCCAAAACTTCATGAATTTGCAAAATGGATATGTGTACCAAAAGCAAGCCATTCCATAACATAACACAAGCTGAAACCTCCAAGAACTCAGCAATTACAAAAACTCCCTCTTATGCAAAAGCCTTCGAAATTCATAGCTCAACCATCAAACCTCAAAACAAATTCCATCATTCAACTCCATATCCATTGCTGATCATTTCCCACCCTTCATTTTCCCCTAAAACACCCTGAATCAAAAACACGATTTTGACATTGCTTGAACTGAATTTCTGCCAACTTCATTTAGAGACCATTTAAACTCCAACCAAGCATCACAAACTCTTCAGGAGGAACATTGGAGCTGATTTGAAGCAAAGAAGCAGCCAGCCAGTGCCATTTTCGAAAGCTTCAGTTCAGGTATCATCAAGAACATTTTTTCCAGAAATGATTTCTTAAGTTCTTAGATTGTTCTCTCTGCTTCACTGATCACACTGCACCTTTTGGTTTTGAAAATGATCCAGTTTTAAGCATGTATGAAGCTTCTGAAATTTCTGAGAAATTTTCCGTTTTGCTTCGAATCTCTCTGTTCATGTGAAATAAATTCTGTTTGATGGCTGATTCTTGTTTTGAATGGGGTGGGGATCATTTTTGGAGAGTTTAAGGGCTTAGGGTTGCGCATTGAGGGAGATTGGATGAGAGGATAGCCGGAGAAGATGACCGGAACACTGTTCCGGTCACCTAAAAGTGATTAGGGCTCAGATTAGGGTTTTAATCATAATTAGCGTAGTTTGAATTCTAGCCCTTGGATAGCGCGCGAAGTCAATTCCCTCCATCTTGAGTTTGAACCTGGGCCTTTGGATTGGCTGACTTTCTCATTTTCTCATTTTATTTAATAATTATTTCATTTGTTTTCTATTTATTTGAGCGAATTTTAAAAAATAGCAAATGACATCAAAAATTTCTGGAAATTTTAATCCAAGCTTTTATTTATTTTCAGAAACCAAAAATATTTTTATTTTTATTTTTTTCATTAAAAGTTATTTTTAAATCATTTAAATGATTATTTTTAATTAGTTAATGAGGATTAATTAATTAAAAATACATTTAGGTATTTAAAAATTCCAAAAAAGTTCAGAGAACTTTTTAAAACATTTAGAAACATTATCAAACCCTTCACACAAATTTCTTTTTGGTTCTTGACCTATTTTGACATTTTTCTTTGGATTTAGGGTTCTTAAAATTCAATATTTTTACCCTAACTTAGAAAAATCCTTTCTGCCTAACCATGAAGAGTTTGATGTTGGTTCTTTTTGCATTGCATCACTCATGTCATGTAGTTTCTAGGATAAAATTGGTTTGAATTTATTCTTCATTTTCAATTTTTTTTGCATTTATCATTGAGAGGTATCTTAAAACCCTAGCATACTTGAGAAAATCATAACTTCTTTAGGGTTAAGAGTTAGGTCTTCCCTTTTGGGCAGTAAACTTGTATAGGTTTAGGGTACCTTTGATCCCATTTTCAATTTTTTATCTTGTCATTTGCTTCTGGTTTTGAATTTTGCTTTGTATCTTGTGCATAAACCCTAATTTACATCTTCCTTTGCATTCATTCCTCATATGCTTGCATACATGAACTTACCACGACATTTTGTGCATCCACATGACATAAAAGACATCTTAAGACATATTGAAATCATGTTTGATCATTGCATCATCCATTTGCCATGCTTTTGCTTTCATTTCATGTCATATGCATTCATGTACTTTCATGGTTCTTACATGTTTCATTTGCATCCTCCTTTCTTGTATAATCATCCACATCGCATGACATGCTTTCGTGCCATCCCATAGCATCATTAGCCTTATGATATGCTTCTGATTTTGGTTGGCATCCTTGCATCTCATCTCATTTTCATTTCACTTCATTCCTTTGTTGCTAACTTTTCAGGTGGTAAGTGTTTGAGAAGTGAATTTTCCTTCACTTCTCATAATCTCTTATCATCTCTCTTATGCATTCATTGCTGCATTTTATTTGTGGATTAGAGTGAGATTTTTCATTCATGCTCCCTCCTCTCTCTCTTTCTTCAAGCAACTTATCTTCTTAAGTGAAGTAAGTTGTCTTGCTGCTTCTTGCTTCTCCTTCCTTCATCCTGCTTCTTCCATGGTGGCTTTTCCTTAAAGATCTTTTGCAAGCCTCATAAACCCTAGGAACATCCAAGCATGATCATAATTAGGGTTTGATTAGTCCCCCATTAGTTTTTCCTTTGTGTCATCTTTGTGTCTTCTCTTCTCATCTCTTAATCAAGGACTAAACCCTTAAGGCTTTAAGGCTTTGTGATTAGGGTTATTCCTGTATCCTTCTATTAGGATGGAGTGTATGACTTTAATCCTAAGTGTTAAACCGTTAATGTGTTTAAATCCTTTAATCAACCCATCTAATAACCACTAAGACATCAAGCTTGTAACTTGGGCCTTGCATTTGGGTTCTAATTCTTCCTTAATTGGTTCATAAGGACTAACCCTAGTGTTAATGGACAAGTCCCCCTCAAGTTGTCTTACAAACCATAAAATCCACCTCTTAATCTTACCATTAACTAAAATCCACTTTAATAAAGGTTTTGTTTTGTCATGAGGTTAATCCCTAATCATGGATTAAGTTGAGGAGCCTTCCTCAGCTTAAATATTCTCATCTATTATCCTTCTATTAGGATGGTGTAATGGGTCCATTAAATCTTTGATTATGGCTTAAACTCATTACTTAACACTAAACAAAAAACTCCAAAAACATCTAAATAATCACAAGTAGGTTAATGATCTTAATCCTACATCATGGTGATTAAGTGTGAGGTGCTTACTTCATACTTAAAGTATTCTCATTACCCCTAATTAGAGGGAAGATGTGATGAGTTTACTAACCCTTGGTTTAGGCTTAAGCTCATTAACTTATGACAAATCCAAAAGCAATAAAAGATTGAAAACACCAAAAACAAATAATAATCGTCTCCTTCGGGATTCTTTTCTCACCTCATTCACTCATAAACGAGAACTCGCTTCTTCCGTCTAATGCAAGACAGTTTGCACCTGAGCCAGACAGGTCATACACTTGAGCATAGACTAGTAAGCAGTTCATCAAGTCAATTTATCTTTCAGTCTCTTTGAGTCGAACTACGGTGTTCTGACTTCCTCATTGCACGAGAGGATACGTAGGCATAACTTAACGGTTATCGAACAAAAGTCTCTGTCTATTCCTCCTCTTTCAGCATTATTCTTTAGCCTCATTGTCTTGAGCTTTGCATTCTTGTTCTTACACTGACACTTCACATATTTCATTTCACCTTTTTCCAGCACTGACACTTGCATTCTTTCTAGCTTCTGTACACAAAATAAGCACTGACAATACCCCTTTAAACACAAATCTTTTAAGCGTGGATCCCGTCGAGTGCGACGGACAATCTGGGTGCTAATACCTTCCCAGGTTGTAACCAACCCCCTTTCTCAGTCTCTCTGGTTCGCGACCGTCTTATCCATCCTTTCTTAGGTTCATGCAGCATTACCTTTCCTTCGGGATAAAAATGCCTAGCTGGCGACTCTATTCATTTCTTCTCTTTCGTCGACCGTCCGCGTCTGTTCCCTATTTGACTTAGGTGTCATTTTAGTGGGAGCGACATGAGGAAGTCAGAACACCGTCGACTCAAAGAGACAGAAAGATAAATTGACTGATGAAATGCTTGCTTGTCTATGCTCAAGTGTATGACCTGTCTGGCTCAGGTGCTAACTGTCTTGCATTAGATGGAAGAAGCAAGTTCTCTATTATGAGTGAATGAGGTGAGAAAAGAATCCCGGAGGAGACGATTATTGTTTGTTTTTGGTAATTTTCAATCTTTTATTGCCTTTTGGAGTTTTTCATAAGAAAATGAGCTTAAGCCTAAACCAAGGGTTAGTAAACTCATCACATCCTCCCTCTGATTAGGGGTAATGAGAATACCTTAAGTGTGAAGTAAACACCTCACATTTAATCACCATGATGTAGGATTAAGATCATTAACCTACTTGCATTTATTTAGATGTTTTTGGAGTTTTTTGTTTAGTGTTAAGTAATGAGTTTAAGCCATAATCAAGGATTTAATGGACCCATTACACCATCCTAATAGAAGGATAATAGATGAGAACATTTAAGCTGAGGAAGGCTCCTCAACTTAATCCATGATTAGGGATTAACCTCATGACAAAATAAAGCCTTTATTAAAGTGGATTTTAGTTAATGGTAAGATTAAGAAGTGAATTTTATGGTTTGTAAGACAACTTGAGGGGGACTTGTCCATTAACACTAGGGTTAGTCCTTCTTAACCAATTAAGGAAGAATTAGAACCCTAATGCAAGGCCCAAGTTACAAGCTTGATGTCTTAGTGATTATTAAGTGAATTGATTAAAGAATTTAAACACTTTAAGGGTTTAACACTTGGGATTAAAGTTATACACTCCATCCTAATAGAAGGATACAGGCATAACCCTAATCACAAAGCCTTAAAACCTTTAAGGTTTAGTCCTTGATTAAGAGATGAGAAGAGAAGACACAAAGATGACACAAAGGTAAAATTAATGGGGGGATTAATCAAACCCTAATTGTGATAATGCTTGGGTATTCCTAGGGTTTATGAGGCTTGCAAGAAGATCTTCAGAAAGAGCCACCAAGGAAGAAGAAAGATGGAAGGAGGGGAAGCAGAAAAGAAGCAAGACAACTTACTTCACTTAAGAAGATAAGTTGCTTGAAGAAAGAAAGTGAGGAGAGAACATGAATGAGCAAGCCCACTCTAATAAAAAAGTAAAATGTAGCAATGATACATAAGAGAGATGAGAAGAGATTGTGAGAAGTGAAGGCAAATTCACTTCTCAAAGTTCTTACCACCTGAAAAGTTAGCATAAAGAAATGAAAGGGAATGCAAATGAAATGAATGCAAGGATGGAAACCAAACCAGAAGCATGTTCATGATGCTAATGATACAAAGAGATGATATAAATGTATGTCATGAGATGAAGATGATCATACATAGGATGGGAATGCAAATGAAGCATTAAGGAAGCATGAAAGTTCATGAATGCATATGAAATGAAATGAAAGCATAACATGGCAAATGGATGATGCAATGATCAAACAGGATTTCAATGTGTCCTAAGATGTCATATATGTCATGTGGATGCACAAAATGTCATGGCAAGTTCATGTATGCAAGTTTATGCAAGATGAATGCAAAGGGAGACGCAAAATTAGGGTTATATGATCATGTGAGATGCACAATTCAAAAACAGAAGAAAAACATAAGGTAAAAAATTGAAAATGGACTCAAGGGAACCCTAAACCTATGCCAAGTTACCATCCAAAGGGGGAGGTCAGAAGCTTAACCTAGAAGGACTTATGATTTTTCTAAGTTTCTAGGGTTTTAAGGGTGATCCTAAAGGTAAAATACCAAACAAATTGAAAATGCATTATAAAAATGAAACAAAAATGTTTTTAGATGCTTGAAACCATTCATAACACAATGCAAAAAGAATCATTCACAAACTCACTTTGGTTCAAAAGTTATGAATTTTTGAAGTTAGGGTTAAAAATATTCAAGTTTAAGAACCCTAATTCAATTGAAAAATGTCAAAGTATGATCAAAACCAAAAATAAATTTGTGTGGTGAGTTTGTAAATGTTTGTAAATGTTTGAAAATGCTCTCTGAATTTTTTTGGGATTTTTAAATACCTAAATTTATTTTTAATTAATTAATTCTCATTAACTAATTAAAAATAACATTTAAATGATTTAAAAATATATTTTTAATGCAAAAAATAAAAATAAAAATATTTTTGGGTTCTGAAAATTAATTAAAGGTTGGTTAAAAAATTTCAGAATTTTTAGACTATTTTTGCTATTTTTAAAAATTCGTGCAAATTAAATGAGAAAAAATAAAATAAAAACTAATTAAGTGAAAAAGTATGAAGATCCCTAGGTCCAGATTTGAAGTTGAGACTTTGTAGTTGACTGGCGCATTTTTTAAGGGTATAGATTTGTCCTGACTAATTAATCATAATTAATTAAATAAATGGTGGATTAGGGTTTTAACAAGTGATCTGGGACGTCCACACGCGCGGTAAACCTAGGATCCAAGGGCCATTATTCAAACTCAACTAATTACGTGGATTAGGGCAAATTACTTTCAGGTGGCCGGAACAGTGTTCCGGTCATCTTCTCCGGTGAGCACAAACCCTAAATTCTTCCCTAAGCTTCTAAACTCAAAATTTCTTGCCCATAAATGATCCCCTAACATCCCTGAACCTAAATCCCCAAACAAAAATCATTTATTTTGCATCATGAACATGATTCGAACCAAAACGTAAAAACGGGCAAAATTTCAGAACACGCATACAATATGGTTTCTCAACCATTCTCAAAAATAATCACATCCCCATGATCAGGGGAGCACAAAGAATCATTCAAGAACTTAAAAACAAGCTTCTGGGAAAAAAGTTCTTGAGTTATACCTGAGATTGAACCTTCTGATTCTGGGCTTTCTGGACCCTTCTTTGATGCAAATCCACTCCTATGAACCTCCTGAAGATGATATGAAGCTTAGAACAAGCTTGTATGGCTTGGTTTGATGGTTTTAGTTCTGGTGTAGCAGATTTTGAGGTATGTGTATGTGATGTTTCAGGCTGTTTTAATGGTTGATTCTTGTTCTATGGGTGGTGTGTGACTTGTTAGTGAAGAAAAATTTGAAGTTTGATGGCTGTGGGAGGAGTTTCGAAGAGATTAAGGTTTTGGCAAGTTTTGTGAATTCTGATTGTGTGTGTGGTATGAGCTTATGTGAGGCTTGTATTATGATCCATAAACTAATCCTAAACTATTGGAAAGAGTCAGAAGAATTGACATGCACTGCGGGAATGGTATGGGGCAATTGGCCAAAAAGTAAAGAGTTGGTGTACTTCAAGCATGGGCCATGGCAGAATCTACTTTAGGGCTACTCTGAGTTCAGCTATCTTCAAGGATGGCCATGGGATGAATTAGAATGATCAGAAGTGGATGAATGGTGAGATGTCACATGTTTTGCAATTTTCACAACTTTTTACATTGAGATTTTGGTCATGGACATGTCCTATTCCAAGATGAATTCTTGTCATAAAATGTTACATGATGTTATGGTAATGCTTTGAGATCAGATAGAAACCAAACAAACCCTTAGGAATCACTCTTGCAAGAATTCCCTCTTTTTGAATTTTATGGAAAAATGGCTCATGAAAGCTTGTCACCCAAGGCATGAACCTTTGTGCATTTGTGCAATTCTGATTTTAGCAAGTTGTAATGATGCATAGAAGTCATTTGGAAGTCACAAAATGGTTTGGTATGAGGTTTTAGAAAAAATCCCTTTTTGCATGGAACATGAAATTATGTGATTTTTGCCAACTTTGGAAAGCCATAACTTGAGTTCCAAAATGATTTAGATCTTGTTCTTGTACTTTTTGAAAAGGGAATGATCCAATCTACAACTTTCATGACCAAGAATTTTTCATTTGAAGCATTTTTGGTTAAGAAAGAGGAGGTTGAAAAACTTTCCCAAAATGGAAAGTTTACATTACAAGTCATTTCCATATTTGGCAACTTTTGGTTTAGCCCACTTTTCTTCAAATTTGTGAACTTCTAAACACTTCAATGATAAAATAAAGACCATATAACTTCAATTTGATTAAAAATCCACTTTGGTTCCATGTTGGGGGGCCTCAGATGCCCTGATTTGGCTCTGACTTGCTCAAGAAGTTATCCAGTGATCAGATGACTTCCACAATGAATTTTTCCATCAAACTTGGTATGCATGATCCTTATAACATATTAATACCAATAGAAACAAGAATGACCAAAAAATTTGGAGTTATGGCCTCTGAAACCAAAACCCTAATTTTAGGTCATCTGTGCAGTTAAACCTGGCTCTGCTTCCATGCCTTGCAAGTTCTTGTGATTTTCTGACTTCCTTGATCTTGGGAGGATATAATATGATGATTGAACATATATGGACCCTCTTGGAATGATTTATGGCCTTTGGAGTGGCTCAGAAGGATCTTGGATTGCTCAGATCACAAACCCTAGATGCAGATGACTTGAACCAATGCAGTGAAGCAAAAATGCAATATGAAATGGTATGATTGAACTAATGCAGATGTGCAAGATTACAAGCCATGGTGTGAACTTAGTGAGGGCAAATTTGGGGTGTTTACAACAGCCCCTATTCAAACATGAGTTAGTTGTGCAGGATGTAAGCGCCTGGCTTAACAGACGAACAAGATAACTTTTTGTTGAATACCAAAGACAGTCCAAAATTTGCACTCACTGGGAGAAGAAGAAAAGGGATATAGATTGTAAAAGAAAGTATAATCATGATTATAAAGTGCGGGCGATGGAGGACGAACATCGAGCAGAGGAGGACTGCTGGGGATAAAGCGATGACGGGGGCGGCCGACATGCTTGGGAAATAGAGGGACCATGATGGGGACGGCCATCAAGAAAGGAAACAAGATTCTATGGGGATTAAAGGTAACAACAATGATGGGGACGACCATCAGGTTTGTAAAGTGTAAATGAAATAAATGATGAGGTACGGTCATCAAAGGTGAAGGACGATCACCTAGCAGGGGACAACTGCTCTGTTGGGGATAAGATGAGGGACGGTCATCTAAGGTGAAGGGAGATCACCTGGCAGGGTACGGCTGCCGAAAATATCACGACATGGGAAGAACGCCGGATAGAAAAGGTCGATGATGGGGATGGCCATCGGAATAAGCATGATGAAGGACGATCATCAAGAGGTGAAAGACGATCACCTAGCAGGGTACGGCTGCTCTCGGGGTTTATCATGACATATGAGAATGTCAGATAACAAGATCAGCGATGGGTACGGCCATCGGATAAAATGATGAAGGACGATCATCAAAAGGTGAAGGAAGATCACCTGGCAGGGTACGGCTGCCGAAAGTATCATGACATAGGATGAATGTCAGATAGAAAAGGAATTTTGCTTTTTATTGGGGATTTGCTGGGGGCTCTTCTGGGGAATGGTAGACACAGACGAGTGTCTGCATTCAAGAAAGGAAAGGTATAAGTGTTTGACGCTGTGTACAGATTAAGGATGCGGACGAGCATCTTTAAGACTATGATACGGACGAGTATCAGTAGAAACAACTGCTGACGCATGTTCAGAGATGATGATACGGACGAGTACCAACTGGTTAACAAAGAACACGGAAGGGTGTTAAATCTGAGGAGAGATAAGCGGTGTATACAATATACGGACGAGTATCTGTATGAGTAAAAAAAAGCATTGGTGAGACACAGATGAGTGTTCAACTTGCTGGGGAGAGTATGACACGGACGAGTATCATAAGAGAAAGTGTATAAGTTATGAACTTATAAGTGTAAAGATATCCGGTGATCTGTGGGGATAAGGTGACATAGACGGGTGTCAAAAGGAGTGTATTATAAACAAGTGTTTGGCAACCATGCTGGGGAAAGGTGACACAAACGAGTGTCAAAGGAGCGTATAGATATCTGTTTGTGGTTTATATCTGCAAGGGAATGATGTGACACGGACGAGTGTCGGAAAGAGTATATATTAATATGTATTAGTCAGTGCCAAGGGGATGCTTTGGCTTTCTGTTGGGACCGTGAGTACTTGTATACATTGCTGACGGAATGTTGGTATATACAGGTGTTTGATTCAAAACATGACTTGTGATTATGCAGTATGTTTGATTTTTTCCGTAATGCTCCATATTAGACAGAATGCTACGCTCTGAGGGGAAATATGATGTAAATGCTATGATTATGCAAAAGATACCGATCCGGGATTTGGATCCCGCTGCTGTGAAGATCTCTGGCTGATCTGCTTGAAGGAATATCACAACTGGGGATGAGATCATTGGTAGATCTGATACAGATGATTCTGCTTGGAGAAAATAGGCCACTGATAGACCTATCTTGGTAATGAGGAGCCCAGCTGGGCCCTGTGGAAGATTTCTTCACTTTGTTGTGAGATTTTCAGATATTGCTCTTCTGGAGAGGCTGGAGCTCTGTGGGGAGATGATTCCCTGTCTATCACTCGGCTGGGGAGGCACAATCACCGAATAATCTTCCTAGAGATTTATGTATGGATCCTGCTGAGGATGATAACATCTGACAACTCAGCTGGGGAAATGAACACCTTCTGACGCTGCTCTGAAGGAAATGCTGGAGAAGTGATGTCTGGCTGCTCTGATGGGGAGAAAGCAACTCTGGTGCTGTTTGGAAGATGTGTTGAGGAAATAATGATTTGGCAGCTTGATGGGGAGAAGCTTTCATGCCCCATGTTGCGCTTTGAATACCTACAACCCTGTTATGACAAAGAAACGCACAAGTATCCCGAGGTATTCCTTATTGGATTCCATCATAGGAGTTTAGACACTCCCGGGAGTAAGTAATATATTTCCTGCAAGCATGTGATCAGAAAGGCGCATCTGTTTCTTATGCAAACATTATATCAAGGATATCGGACATTTTTGCAAATAAAGTGTTCAAGACGGAGTGTGACTGAAAATCTGATTTTATTAAGTTGTGTGCCCTGAATTGGCAAGTACAGTCAAAGAAATAATTCCCCTGAAATGAGGAGATTGTTACAAAATTGAGAAATAAAAAGGTGTTGCCAATGTTGATGACGCTTCAGTGAGCTTCCCTTGCTATGACCCATATGACCTTGACGTTCTTCTCATCCTGCTTTCTGAAGAATGTTGATTCTGATCGATGCTTGAACCTTTCGAAGCTTGTGAATGATACAGACGAATTCAGAATGCAATTATTCGCTTATTCCCTTATTTTTTCCTGGATCTCCCTTTCGGGTTTTCAATCCACCGGTGATACCCATTTTTGCCTGAGTTGTCCAATGTGGCTTTTCAACTCAGCGGGTGTACATTTTTTCTTTATTTTTCCCTTATTTTTTCCCGAGTCTTTTATTATGTTTCTGACTCGCCGGGATGCCCTATTTTTGCCTGGACTTACATTCTGTTTTTATGTCCAGCGGGTAATTTTTATGCGAAGTATTTTTTAACTGTATCTGAATTCACAGGGGACAGGAAATCTTCACCATCCATAGTAGTGAGCATCAGTACTCCACCAGAGAAAACTTTCTTTACTATGAACGGACCATCATAATTCGGAGTCCACTTGACCCTGTGGTCTATATGAGGAGGGAGGAGTCTTTTCAGCACAAGATCTCCCACTTGGTATTCCCGAAGCCTGACTTTCTGATCGAAGGCTTTCTTCATTCTTTTCTGATATAGCTGCCCATGACAAATTGCAGCTAATCTCTTTTCTTTGATCAGATTCAGTTGATTGTACCGAGAACGGACCCATTCTGCTTCGTTTAACTTGACATCCATCAGTACCCTTAAGGAGGGCAATTCAACTTCAACAGGTAGGACTGCCTCCATACCATACACAAGCTGATATGGTGTTTCCCCAATAGACGTTCTGATTGAGGTACGGTACCCATGCAAGGCAAATGGTAGAATTTCATGCCATTCTTTGTATGTGACCACCATCTTTTGCACAATCTTCTTGATATTCTTGTTAGCTGCCTCAACAGCGCCATTCATCTTTGGCCTGTAAGGAGAAGAGTTGTGATGTTGGATCTTGAAGTCCCGGCACAGTTCTGCCATCATTTTATTGTTCAAGTTGGAACCATTATCAATAATGATTCGCTCGGGCACTCCATACCGAAGATGATGTCTCTCTTTAGGAATCTGGCTACCACCTGCCTGGTGACATTTGCATATGAAATTGCTTCAACCCACTTGGTGAAGTAATCAATGGCTACCAGGATGAATCTGTGGCCATTTGAAGCAGTTGGTTCAATCTTTCCAATCATGTCAATGCCCCACATGGCAAAGGGCCAAGGTGAAGACATCACATTCAAGGGATTTGGAGGCACATGCACCTTATCTGCATAAATCTGGCATTTGTGGCACTTTCTGGCATAGGCACAACAGTCTGCATCCATTGTGATCTAGTAATAGCCTGATCGTAGTAATTTCTTAGCCATTCCATGTCCTCCAGCATGGGTACCAAAAGATCCTTCATGCACCTCGTGCATCAGCAAGTCCGCCTCTGCCTTATCAACACATCTGAGAAGTACCATGTCAAAGTTTCTCTTGTACAAGGAACCATCGACATTCAAGAAGAAACTACCAGCTAGCCTTCTTAATGTCTTCTTGTCATTGGACGATGCCCTAGGTGGGTATGTTTGATCCTCCAAGAAGCATTTGATGTCGTAGAACCAAGGCTTATCATCTTTAGCAAGGTCTGCTGAGAATACGTATGCTGGTCTGTCAAGTCTGGATACTGAAATCTGTGGCACAAAGTTGGCAGCTTGAACTTTGATCATGGAAGAAATGGTAGCCAGAGCATCTGCAAACTGATTTTCATCTCGAGGGATATACTCAAGTTTGACTGTAGTGAAGAAAGTCAGTAATCTCCTCGTATAATCCCGGTATAGAATCAGATGCTCCTGATGAGTGTACCATTTGCCGTTGGTTTGATTGATTACCAGAGCTAAATCTCTGAATACAGTTAAAGTCTTGATCCTGAGGTCAATGGCTTCCTCAAAACCCATGATACAGGCTTCGTATTCAGCTTCGTTGTTAGTGCAGTTAAAGGTGAGTTTTGCCAAGAATTGCATGTGAACTCTTTAGGTGTAATGCGTACTGCACCAACACCACGACCATTCATGTTAACAGCCCCATCAAACATCATTGTCCATTCTTCTTCTAGGTCAGGCCCTTTGGTGTGAACAGGCTCTTCATGATCTTTTGCTTTTATGGACATGATGTATTCATCAGGGAAGTCAAATCTCATAGGCTGGTAATCATCAATGGGTTGCTCAGCTAGATAATCAGACAATACATTGCCTTTGATGGCCTTTTGAGATGTGTACTGAATGTCATATTCTGTCAGAATCATTTGCCATCTTGCAACCCTTCCGGTAAATGCTGGCTTCTCAAATATGTACTTGACTGGGTCCATCTTTGAGATTAACAAGGTAGTGTGGGTCAACATTGTCGCTCCCACCAAATGACACCTGGCCAAGAGGGGTACAGACACGAACGGTCGGCGAGAGAGGAGAACACAAGGGTGAACTGAAAAGAGTCGCCAACTAGGCATTTTTATCCCGAAGGAAAGGTAATGCTGCATAAACCTAGAAAGATATGGATAAGACGGTTGCGAACCAGAGAAACTGAGAAAGGGGGTTGGTTACAACCTGGGAAGGTATTAGCACCCAGATTGTCTGTCGTACTCGATGGGATCCACGCTTGAAAGTTTGTGCTTAAAGGGGAAGTGTCAGTGATATTTTGTGTCTAAAAGCTGGAAAAGAATGCAAGTGTCAGTGCAAAAGAAATTTGAAGTGAACTAAAAGAGTGTCAGTGTAAGGAAAGAATGTGAAGCTCAATACTATGAGGCTTAAAGAATAATGCTCGAAGAGGGCGGGGGGTGACAGAGACTTTTGTTCGATAACCGTTAAGTTATGCCTACGTATCCTCTCGTGCAATGAGGAAGTCAGAACACCGTAGTTCGACTCAAAGAGACTGAAAGATAAATTGACTTGTGAATTGCTTACTTGACTATGCTCAAGTGTATGACCTGTCTGGCTCAGGTGCAAACTATCTTGCATTAGACGGAAGAAGCAAGTTCTCGTTTGTGATTGAATGAGGTGAGAAACGAATCCTGGAGGAGACGATTATTGTTTTTTTTATGTTTTCAATCTTTTATTGCTTTTGGAGTTTGTCATAAGAAAATGAGCTTAAGCCTAAACCAAGGGTTAATAAACTCATCACATCTTCCCTCTGATTAGGGGTGATGAGGATACCTTAAGTGTGAAGTAAACACCTCACACTTAATCACCATGATGTAGGATTAAGATCATTAACCTACTTTCATTTATTTAGATGTTTTTGGTATTTTGTTTAGTGTTAAGTAATGAGTTTAAGCCATAATCAGGGATTAGTGAACTCATTACACTATCCTAATAGAAGGATAATAGATGAGCACACTTAAGCTGAGGAAGATACCTCATCTTAATCCATGATTAGGGATTAACCTCATGACAAAACAAACCCTTATTAAAAGTGGTTTTAGTTAATGGTAAGATTAAGAAGTGGATTTTATGATTTGTAAGACAACTTGAGGAGGACTTGTCCATTAACACTAGGGTTAGTCCTTCTTAACCAGTTAAGGAAGAATTAGAACCCTAATGCAAGGCCCAAGTTACAAGCTTGATGTCTCAGTGATTATTAGGTGAATTGATTAAAGGGTTTAAACACATTAAGGGTTTAACACTTAGGATTAAAGTTATACATTCCATCCTAATAGAAGGATACAGGCATAACCATAATCACAAAGCCTTAAAACCTTTAAGGTTTAGTCCTTGAGCAAGAGATGAGAAGAGAAGACACAAAGATGACACAAAGGTAAAACTAATGGGGGACTAATCAAACCCTAATTGTGATCATGCTTGGGTGTTCCTAGGGTTTATGAAACTTGCAAGAAGATCTTCAAGAGAGCCATAAAAGAAGAAGCAGGATGGAAGGAAAAGAAACAGCAAGAAGTAAGACAACTTACTTCACTTAAGAAGGTAAGTTGCTTGAAGAAATAAAGAGGAGAAGGAGCATGAATGAGAAAGCTCACTCTAATTCACAAGTAAAATGCAGCAAAGAATGCATAAAAGATATGAGAAGAGATTTATGAGAAGTGAAGGCAAATTCACTTCTCAAACACTTACCACCTGAAAAGTTAGCAACAAGAAGTGAAATGAAATGAAAATGAGAAGGATGCAATGATGCAAACCAAAACCAGAAGCATGATCAAGATGTAAATGATGCTAAGAGTTGATGCAAATGGATGTCATGATATGTGGATGATCATACAAGCAATGAAGATGCAAATGAAACATGAAAGGAGGCATGAAAGTTCATGAATGCATATGACATCAAATGAAAGCAAAAGCATGTAAAATGGATGATGCAATGATCAAACATGATTCTAATATGTCCCTAAATGTCTCAAATGGCATTTGGATGTACAAAAAGTCAAGGCAAGTTCATGTATGCAAGCATATGAAGAATGAATGCAAATGAAGGCAAAGATTAAGGTTTATGTACAAGATGCAATGCAAAATTCAAAATCAGAAGCAAATGACATGATAAAAAATTTAAAATGGAATCAAAGGTACCCTTTACCCACATGATATCACCCTCCAAAGGAGGAGACCTAACTCTTAACCCTAAGGAAGTTATGATTTTTCTAAGTTATCTTAAGGTTTTAAGGGACCTCACAAGGAAAAATGCAAAACAAATCAAAAATGAAAGATAAATTCATGCCAATTTTATCCTAGAAACTACATGATATGTGGGATGCAATGCAAAAAGAATCACTATCAAACCCTTCATGGTTAGGCAGAAAAGATTTTTCTAAATTAGGGTCAAAAATATTGATTTTTAAGAACCCTAAATCCAAAGAAAATGTCAAAATGGATCAAGAACCAAAAAGAAATTGGTATGAATGGTTTGATAATGTCTCTAAATGTGTCAAGATGCAATGTGATTTTTTTGGTGATTTTTAGAAACTAAAATGGTATTTTAATTAATTAATTTCCATTAATTAATTAAAATAAACATTTAAATATTTAAAAAATACAAATTTTATTTAAAAAATAAAATAAAAATTATTTTCAAAATGAGAAAAATATTTAAAGTCATGATACAAAAAATAAAGAATTTTGAAAGTGTTTTGCTATCTTAAATAAAATGCACAAGAAAAATGCAAGAAAATGAAATAAAATTAATTTAAATGGAAAAGTAAACAGATCCTGAGGCCAGGATTTGAAGTTGGGAGAAAAAAGTTGACTGGCGCGCGTTTTAAGGGCTGGGATCTGTCTTGAGCTAATTAACCTAATTAATTGATTTAATGATGAATTAGGGCTTAATCAAACAATCTGGAACGTCCATACGCGCGGCAAACTCAAGATCCAAAGGTCATTATTCAAACTCAGCCTAATTACAGGATTAAGGCATAACTACTTTCAGGTGACCGGAACAGTGTTCCGGTCATCTTCTCCGGCGAACAAAAACCCTAACTTCTCCCCTAAGCCTATAATCTCCAAATTTCTTGCCCATAAATTATCCTCTAACATTCCTAAACCTAAATCCCCAACCAAAACTCATTTATTTCGCATCATGAACAAGAATCGAACCAAAACGTAAAAACGGGCAAAAGTTTCAGAACTTGCATACATGGTGGTTTCTCAACCATTTTCAAAAATAATCATATCCCCATGATCAGGGGATCACAAAGAATCATACAAGAACTTAAAAACAAGCTTCTGGGAAAAAAGTTCATGAGCTATACCTGAGGTTGAACCTTCTGGTTCTGGGCTTTCTGGCTTTTCCTTTGTTACAAGTCCACCTCTCTGAACCTCCTGATGATGAAATGAAGCTTAGAAAACCTTGGGAGTGGCTGGCTTTGAAGTTTCAGCTCTGGTGTAGCAGGTTTTGAGGTTTTGGTATGTGGTGTTTCAGGCTGTTTTGGTGGTTGATTCTTGATCCATGGATGGTATGTGACTTGTTGGTGAAGAAAAGTTTGAGGTTTGATGGTTGTGGGAAGAGTTTCGAAGAGATGAAGGAATTTGCAGTTCTTGTGAAATCTGATTGTGTGTGTCCTCTGAGCTCATGTGAAGCTTGTTTTATGATCCATAAACCAATCCTAAACTATTGGAAAGAGTTAGAGGAATTGACATGTACTGTGGGAATGGCATGGGGCAATTGGCCAAAAAGTCAATGGTTGGTGCACCTCAAGTATGGGCTGTGACAGAAGCTATCCTAGGGCTGCTCTGAGTTCTGCTGGCTTTAAGGATGACCATGGGATGCTTTGGAATGATCAGAAGTGGATGAATGGTAAGATGTCACATGTTTGGCTTTTTTCACAATTTGTTGCATTTTGAAGTTTTGGTCATGGATATGTGACATTCCTTGGGCAATTTACAGCAAAGTGGACCATATAATGTTGTTATGATACTTTGAGATTGATTAGAAACCAAACAAACCCCTAAGAATCCTTCTTGCAAGAATTTCCTCTTTGTGACTTTCATGATGAATGGCTTATGATACTTGTGATCCAAGGCATGAAACTTGAGAATTCTTTGGGCAATTCTGAATTATAGGTCATGTATGATGTTTGTGTAATGGTTAGAAGTCAATTAGAGGTCACAAATTGGTTTGACATGAGTTTTTGCAAGTTTCCCTCTTTGGTACATAAGTGAAATTTTGTGATTTTTCCCAACTTTGCAAGGCCATAACTTGAGTTCTATGATGAATTAGATCAAGTTCTTGTACTTTTTGAAAAGGGAATGATCCAATCTACAACTTTCATGACCAAGAATTTTTCATTTGAAGTATTTTTGAATCAAAAAGAGGAGGTTGAAAAACTTTCCCAAAATGGCAAGTTTGCATTACAAGTCACTTTCCCAAAATGGCAACTTTGCAAATGACTTGAAATTCTTCAATTTTGTGAAATTCTAACTTCTTATAAGATCAAATAAAGATCATATACACCCAAAATGATGGAGAAGACCCTTTGGTTGGATGATTGGGGGCCTCAAGTGCCCTGATTTTGCACTGACTTGTTCAAGAAGTCATATATTGATCAGATGCCTTCCCCATTGAATTTCTTCATGAAAATTGGTATGCATGATCCTTACATCATATAGAGACCAATAGAAAAAAGAATGACCAAACAATTTGGAGTTATGGCCTCTGAAACCAAAACCCTAATTTTAGGTCATCTGTGCAGTCAAGCTTGGCTCTGCTTCCATGCCTTTCTCAGTTCTTGTGATTTTCTGACTTCCTTGATCTTGGGAGGATATAATATGATGCTTGAACATACATGGACCCTCTTGAGATGATTGATGACCTTTGGGGTGGCTCAGATAGCTCAGGGATGGCTCAGATCACAAACCCTAGATGCAGATGACTTTGAACCAATCCAGTGAAGCAAAAATGCAATATGAGATGATATGATTGAACTCATGCAAATGAAAATAATCACAAGCCATGGTGAAATGAGTGAGGGCAAATTTGGGGTCTTTACAGCTGCCCCTATTCAAACATGAGTTAGCTGTGCGGGATGTAAGCAACGGCTTAACAGGCAAACAAGATAACTTGTGGTTGAATACATAAGACAGTCCAAAATTTGCACTCGCTGGGTATGAAGAAGAAAAGGGATATAGATTGTAAAAGGAAGTAAAGTATGTTTATAAAGTGCGGGCGAAGGAGGATGACCGTCGGGCAGAGGACGACTGTTGGGGATAAAGCAATGACGGGGACGGCCGACATGCTGGGGCAGTAAAGGGATCATGATGGGGACGGCCATCAAGCAAAGAAATAAGACTCTCTGGGGATTAAAGGTAAAGGTAATGATGGGGACGACCATCAGGTTGAAGAAATAAATGATGAGGGACGGTCATCAGAGGTGAAGGACGATCACCTAGCAGGGGACGGCTGCTCTGTTGGGGATAAGATGAGGGACGGTCATCTAAGGTGAAAGACGATCACCTGGCAAGGTACGGTTGCCTAAAGTATCACGACATAGGACAAATGTCGGATAGAAAGAGTCGAATATGGGGATGGCCATCGGAGTAGAATGATGAAGGACGATCATCAAGAGGTTAGGGACAATCACCTGGCAGGGTATGGCTGCTCTGGGGTTTATCATGACATAGGACGAATGTCAGATAACAAGATCGACGATGGGGATGGCCATCGGATAAAATGATGAAGGAAGATCATCAAAAGGTGAAGGACGATCACCTAGCAGGGGACGGCTGCTAAAAATATCACGACATAGGACGAATGTCGGATAGGGAAGGGTTCCAATAATGGAGACTCCGTTGGGGATGATGAAGGACGATCATCAAAAGGTGAAGGACGATCACCTGGCAGGGTACGACTGTCGGAAGTATCATGACACAGGACGAATGTCAGATAGAAAGGAAATAAATCATTGGGATTCGCTGGGGACTCTTCTGGGGAAGGGTAGACACATACGAGTGTCTAAATTCAAGGAAAAGGTATAAGTGTTTGACACTGTGTATAGATTAAAGATGCGGACGAGCATCCTTAGGACCTTGATACGGACGAGTATCGGTAGAAACAAACATTGACGCATGTTCAGAGATGATGGTACGAACGAGTACCAACTGGTTAACAAAGAACACGGACGAGTGTCGAATCTGAGGAAGATAAGTGGTGTATACAAGATACGGACGCGTATCTGTATGATTAAAATGTGTGAGACACAGACGAGTGTTCAACTTGCTGGGGAGAGTATGATACAGATGAGTATCATAAAAGGAAGTGTATAAGTTATGAATTTGTAAGAGATATTCTGACGGTCTGTGGGGATAGGATGACACAGACGGGTGTCGAAAGAGAGTGTATTATAACCAAGTGTTTGGTTTACAATAAGTGTTTAGGCAACCATGCTGGGGGATGGTGACATGGACGAGTGTCCAAAGAGTGTATAGATATCTGTTCGTGGTTTATATCTGCAGGGGAATGATGTGACACGGATGAGAGTCGAAAAAAGTATATATGTGTATTAGTGAGTGCAAAGGGGACGCTTTGGCTTTCCGCTGTGACTGTGGGTCTTTGTATATACATATATGGCTGATGGAATATTGGTGCATACATATGTTTGATTCAAAACATGACTTGTGATTATGCAATATGCTTGATTTTTGCCGTAATGCTCCGTATTAGACGGAATGCTACGCTCTGGGGGGAAATATGATGCGAATGCTATGATTATGCAAAGATACCGATCCGGGAATCAGATCCCGTGGCGGTGGAGATCTCTGGCTGATCTGCTTTGAAAGAATATCCCAGCTGGGGGGAAAAGATCATTGGTAGATCTGATAAGATGTATGACTGCTTGGGAAAATAGGTCACTGATAGACCTATCTTAATGATGAGGAGCCCAGCTGGGGTCTGTGGAAGCTTTCGTCACTTTGTTGTGAGATCTTCAGACATTGCTCTTCCGGATATGTGCTGGAGCTCTGTGGGGAGATGGTTCCCTGTCTCCCACTCAACTAGGGAGGAATGATCACTGAATGATCTTCCTAGAGATTTCTGTAGGGGTCCTGCCGAGGATAGTAATATCTGACAACTCAGCTGGGGAAATGAACACCTTCTGATGCTGCTCTGACAGATGTGCTGGAAAAGTGATGTCAAGCAGCTCTGATGGGGAAAGAGCACTTCCAGGTGCAGTTTGGAAGATGTGCTGAGTAAATAATGATTTGGCAGCTTTGCTAGGGAGAAGCTTTCATGCCCTATGTTGTATTTTGAACACCTGCAATCATGTTATGACAAAGAAACGTACAAGTACCCCGAGGTATCCCTTACCGGATTCCATCATAGGAGTTTAAACACTCCCGGGAGTAAGTAACATATATTTCCTGCAAGCACGTGATTAGAAAGGCACATATGCATTTATGCAATCAATAGTTTAAGGACATCATACATTTTTGCAAATAAAACGTACGAGACTAAGTGTGACTGAAAATCTGATTTTATTAATTTTTGTGCCCTGAATCGGCAAGTACAGTCAAGGAAACAGATCCCCTGAAATGAGGAGTTTGTTACAAATTGAGGAAAAAAAGGTGTTGGCAATGTTGATGACGCTTCAGTGCTTCCCTTTTGCTATGACTTGTATGACATTGATGTTCTTCTCATCTTGCTCTTGAAGAAGGCTGATTCTGACCGATGTTTTAGCCCTTCGAAACTCGCCATGTTGTAAGTGATACAGACGAATTCAGAATGCAGTTGTTCGCTTATTCCCTTATTTTGCGTGGATCGCCCTTTCGGGTTTTCAATCCACCGGGATACCCATTTTTTCCTGAGCTGTCCAATGCGGCTTTTCAACTCAGCGGGTGTACATTTTTATATTTATATTCCCTTATTTTTGCCTGGACTTACATTCTGTTTCTATGTCCAGCGGGTCTTTTTTTATGCGAAGTATTTTTTAACTGCATCTGAATTCACAGGGGACAGGAAGTCTTCACCATCCATAGTACTGAGCATCAGTGCTCCACCAGAGAAAACTTTCTTTACTACGAATGGACCATCGTAATTCGGAGTCCATTTTCCCTTGTGGTCTGTATGAGGAGGGAGGAGTCTTTTCAGCACAAGATCTCCTACTTGGTATTCCCGAAGCCTGACTTTCTGATCGAAGGCTTTCTTCATTCTTTTCTGATACAGCTGCCCATGACAAATTGCAGCTAATCTCTTCTCTTCGATAAGACTCAGTTGTTCGTACCGGGATCGGACCCATTCTGCTTCATTCAGCTTAACATCCATTAGTACTCGCAAGGGGGGTAATTCAACTTCAACAGGTAGGACTACCTCCATACCATACACAAGCTGATATGGTGTTGCCCCAGTGGATGTTCTGATTGACGTACGATAACCATGCAGGGAAAATGGTAACATTTCATGCCAGTCTTTATAGGTGACCACCATCTTCTGCATAATCTTCTTAATATTCTTGTTAGTTGCCTCTACCGCGCCATTCATCTTTGGTCTGTAAGGAGAAGAATTGTGATGTTGGATCTTGAAGTCCCGGCACAGTTCTACCATCATTTTATTGTTCAGGTTGGAACCATTATCAGTAATGAATCGCTCGGGTACTCCATACCGACAGATGATATCTCTCTTTAGGAATCGGGCTACCACCTGTCTGGTGACATTTGCATATGAAGCTGCCTCAACCCATTTGGTAAAATAGTCAATGGCTACCAGGATGAATTTGTGGCCATTTGAAACAGTCGGTTCAATCTTGCCAATCATATCGATACCCCACACGGCAAAGGGCCAAGGTGAAGACATCACATTCAAAGGATTTGGAGGGACATGCACTTTGTCTGCATAGATCTGGCATTTATGACATTTCCTGGCATAGGCACAACAGTCTGCATCCATTGTGGTCCAGTAGTAGCCTGATCTTAAAAACTTTTTAGCCATTGCATGCCCTCCAACATGGGTACCAAAAGATCATTCGTGCACCTCGTGCATCAACAAGTCTGCTTCTGCCCTATCAACACATCTGAGAAGTACCATATCAAAGTTTCTCTTGTACGAGGAACCATCAGCATTCAGGAAGAAACTACCAGCTAGCCTTCTTAATGTCTTCTTATCAATGGATGATGCCCCAGGTGGGTATGTTTGATCCTCCAAGAAGCACTTGATGTCATGGAACCAAGGCTTATCATCTTTGGCAAGGTCTGCTGAGAATACATATGCTGGTCTATCAAGCCTGGACACTGAAATCCGAGGCACAAAGTTGGAAGCTTGAACCTTGATCATGGATGAAATGGTAGCCAGAGCATCTGGAAACTGATTTTCATCTCGAGGGATATACTCAAGCTTGACTGTTGTGAAGAATGTGAGCAACCTCCTTGTATAATCCCGGTATGGAATCAGATGCTCCTGGTGAGTATACCATTTGTCGTTGGTTTGATTAATTACCAGAGTTGAATCTCCGTATACAGTTAAAGTCTTGATCCTGAGGTCAATGGCTTCCTCAAGACCCATAATACAAGCTTCGTATTCAGCTTCGTTGTTAGTGCAATTAAAGGTGAGTTTTGCCGAGAAAGGCATGTGAACTTCCTTAGGTGTAATGAGCATTGCACCAACACCATGACCATTCATATTAACAGCCCCATCAAACATCATAGTCCATTCTTCTTTCGGGTCAGGCCCTTAAGTGTGAATAGGCTCTTCATGATCTTTTGCTTTTATGAACATGATGTCTTTATCAGGGAAGTCAAATCTCATAGGCTGGTAATCATCAATGGGTTGCTCAGCGAGATAATCAGACAATACACTGCCTTTGATGTATTTTTGGGATGTGTATTGAATGTCATATTCTGTGAGAATCATTTGCCATCTTGCAACCCGTCCGGTAAGTGTTGGCTTCTCAAATATATACTTGACTGGGTCCATCTTGGAAATCAATAAGGTAGTGTGAGTCAACATATACTGCCTTAATCGGCGAGCAGCCCACGCTAAAGCACAACAAGTTTTCTCGAGAAGTGAATAACGTTGTTCACAGTCGGTAAACTTTTTGCTTAGGTAGTATATTACATACTCTTTTCGACCAGACTCGTCATGCTGGCCTAACACACACACCCATCGACTCTTCTAATACCGTCAAGTACATGATTAGAGGTCTTCCTTCAACTGGAGGCATAAGGATCGGAGGCTCTTGTAAGTATTCCTTGATTTTGTCAAAAGCCCTTTGGCAGTCTTCATTCCACCTGATCGTTTGTTCCTTTATTAACAACTTGAACAAAGGCTCACAGGTTGCTGTAAGATGAGATATGAACCTTGAAATGTAGTTCAATCTACCTAGAAACCCTCGAACTTCTTTTTCAGTCTTTGGTGCAGGCATTTCTTGAATGGCTTTGACTTTGTCAGGGTCAACTTCAATCCCTTTCTCGCTTACGATAAATCCCAGCAGCTTACCGGATCGCACCCCAAATGTGCATTTGTTGGGGTTTAACTTCAATTGGTACTTCCTCAGACGCTTGAATAACTTCAATAGATTCACCAGGTGGTCTTCTTCTGTGAGGGACTTGGCAATCATGTCATCCACGTAACATTCAATTTCTTTATGGATCATGTCATGGAATAATGTTACCATAGCCCGTCGATAGGTGGAACCAGCATTCTTCAGTCCGAATGGCATTACCTTATAACAGAATGTGCCCCAAGGTGTGATGAAAGTTGTCTTCTCCATGTCTTCAGGTGACATTTTGATCTGATTATATCCTGAAAATCCATCCATGAAGAAGAATATCGAGAACTGAGCCGTGTTGTCGACCAATACATCAATGTGAGGTAATGGGAAGTCATCTTTCGGGCTGGCTTTGTTCAGGTCCCGGTAATCCACACACATTCTCACCTTGCCATTCTTCTTAGGCACAGGTACAATGTTAGCAACCCACGGCGGGTAACTGGTCACAGCAAGGAAACCGGCGTCCCACTATTTGTGTACCTCTTCTTTTATCTTCATGGCCATATATGGACGAGTACGGCGCAACTTCTGTTTTACTGGAGGACAATCTTCTTTTAGAGGCAACTTGTGCATAACAATATCGGTGTCCAACCCTGGCATATCCTGATAAGACCAAGCAAAAACATCCACATATTCCCGAAGCATGTCAATAAGTTGCTCTTTTATTGAATCTTGCAGACAGGCCCCGATCTTAACTTCTTTCAAGTCTTCTTCTGTACCAAGATTAACCGTCTCAACTTCCTCCTGATGAGGAGTGATAACCTTCTCCTCTTGTCTTAACAACCTGGCTAGTTCTTCAGGTAGCTCATAATGTTCTTCGGCCCCTTCATCGGCTTGATTAATCGGATTGTCAAAGTCATACGAAGTCATAGTAGTGTTGTTGTCGGTGCAGTCTGGAGGGCACTCTCTGCAAGGGTTTAGATTTGTTCATTTTAGTGATCAGTTTTATCTTGTTTAGAAAAAGTGAAAATGAAGTTGTTATTTTAAAAACATTGCCATTTTATTTTTGTACAAAAAATGAAAAAATGAAAAACAGTGAGCGGAAAAGAAAAGACTCATTTGCAAAAGATGTCCTGATATTCATTAATTGATCGTTTGCACAAAATACAAGATGGACCTATTACAAAATGAGCCCTGACATCTTGGGCAAGATGCAGGACTTGATGCATGCTTTAAAGACAGGAAATAATAATTACTCTGCAGGAGTAACTCTTATAATTTCCTGGGAAGACCAGTTTGAGACATGGTTCCCCGGGATCCTTGGACGTATCCAGCTTTCCAGGTTGCGCTCGTCTTCTGACTCATCTTCCAAACGATTCACATCATCTGGGGTGAGCATCCCCTTGCTGACAAACTTGGGCTCCGTTGCAGCCTCTGGTTGATTTTGTCGAGTTGGTCTGTAACCCAACCCGAATCGGTCTTCTTTCTTTTCAACTGGCAGCAGCTTGCCCCAGCCTTGAGCGGTACCTTCTTCAACAACCTTTCGGGCTTGTTGATATGATGTGATGGAAGTCCCAGACACAGCAAATGCTTCATTGATGTTCAAGGACTCAAACCCTTGACTCATGGTCTCATGGATCTCCCCATCCATTTCAATGTATTTGAAAGTAGCCAGCTGGCTAACGAAGATATCCTCTTCCCCACAAATGGTAATGACTTGGCCCTCCCACTTAAATTTTAACTTCTGGTGAAGGGTTGACGTCACGGCACCAGCGGCGTGTATCCATGGTCTACCCAATAGACAGCTGTAGGCAGGCTGTATATCCATCACAAAGAAGGTTGTTTTGAAAACCTGTGGGCCAATCATTATTGGCAACTCTATCTCTCCCAGAACTGATCTTTTAGAACCGTCAAAGGCTCTCACTACCAAGTTGCTTGGGCGCAGTGCCAATCCATCATGTTCCAGCTTCACAAGGGCTTTCTTGGGTAGGACATTGAGTGATGACTTTGTGTCCACCAATACGTGAGAAAGAACTGCACCCTTACACTCCAAGGTAATGTGCAAAGCCTTGTTGTGATTGTGACCTTCCGTTGTCAGATCAGCGTTGGTAAATCCTAGTCCATGACTAGCGTTGACATTTGCAACCACAGCCTCTAACTGATTGACATTAATCTCCTCCGGCACATAAGCTGCATGCAGGACTTTTAATAGTGCGTTCCTATGAGCCTCGGAGCACATTAGTAATGATATTATGGAGATTTTGGAAGGTATCTGGTGAAGCTGGTCCACCACCTTATAATCACTCCTCTTGATTATCCGCATGAATTCATCAACCTCTTGATCAAAGGGAGTCTTCAAAGTTTCTTTAGCAACTGGTTCTTCTTGCACCGCGTTCTTCCCTTTTGCCTTAGCAGCAGCTTCTGCTTCAGCAATGGGTCTTGGTATTTGCGAGGCAAAGAGACGTCCGCTTCTAGTGAAGCCTCCGCCTCCCCCCACATTGTCTATCTGAGGTGAAGAAGTTGATGACTCTAAAGTGATTTTCTGCCCCTCGCAGTATAGGTCTGAGCCATAATGCCAAGGGATGGCATTATTGCTTTCGTAAGGAACTGGCCCAGGCACTGTGATAGTGACTGGACTGATAGCAGCTGCAGAAGGGACCACAATGGTGTGTGGATCATAATATATGGTAACTGGAGCTCTGACAGGAGTAGCATTTTGTTGTGAGTTGTTGGAAGGAACATTTGCGGGATCGTAGTATATCGTAACCGTTGAGACGCTTTCATTGATTGTTGCTGATGTTGTAGACGGTACTGTTGACTGGACGGGTGTTGAAGTTGTAGCAGGAACCGTGGCTGAATCTGTATCCATTGAAGTGATTGATTGAATATTTGTTGGAGTCGTAGCAGAATCTGTTGAAACAATGGTTACTGACGTTGTAGGAGTATTTGTGATTATTGATGAAGGAATTGTTGGAGTTGTAGTCGCTGTTGTTGTAATCTGAAGAATGCCATCTCTAATGAGGCCATCTATACCGTTTCTCAGTCTCTCACATCCATTAACGGCAATATTGAAATATCCACAGCCGACCTCACATCCGGGGAACACTTGGCATTCTAAAAGCTGAGCTTTGATTTCAACCAAAGGTGTTCGGATTTGTGCAACACTGTTGATTAATGTGGATCGTTTTCCCTCCTCAATAGCATTAATCCTAGGCCCGTTGTGACTAGGCATTGGATTTCTTGTGACGTTCGGAGGAGGCGCAAAATTGAGAGCTTTTGAGTCCACCAGATCCTGGACTTTCATCTGTAGGGCCCTGCACTTTTCAGTATTATGCCCCGGTGCGTTTGAGTGGAATGCACACCTGGCATTTGCATCATAGTTCTTTGGCAAATTGAGAGGATCTGGATGAGCCAACGTCCTTAACTCAACTAGGTTGAGCTTTAGGAGTTGTGGCAAGAGTGCAACATACGACATTGGGATTGGGTCAATTACCCTGTTTGCTTGTGATGGCCTTTGTTGGAAAGGACGCTGTTGTTGATTACCGTTGTTGTTGTTATACGACCTTTGTTGTGGATAATGAGCTTTTTGTTGATACTGTGGTTGTTGTTGTTGAGGATATGATGATTGTTGTGGAATTGGAGCTGGGATGGTAACAACTGCTACTGACTGGTGAGCATATTGAGGCCTGCCCCTGCTTGTATGAATGGATTTTGTTTCGCCTTCCCTTCGGGGTCCCAAAAAAGGTTTTCTTGGATTGCTGGAAGAACTTGCACCACTGTCGGAAATTTTGCCCATCTTCAATAGGCTCTCAATTCTCTCACCAGCTATGACCACGTCAGCAAAACTGGTAGAGGAGAAAGCAGCCAGTCTATCAATATAAGTCCCTTGCAATGTGTTCATGAACATGTCAGCCATTTCCCTCTCTGACATGGGTGGTTGGACAGCAGCAGCAAGCTGTCTCCATCTTTGAGCATAATCCCGGAAGCTCTCTCTAGAAGACTGAGACATGCCCATTAGAAGAGTTCTATTGGGAGCCATATCCAGGTTGTACTGATATTGCAGGATGAAAGCTTCGGCCAAATCCTTCCAACATCTTATGGTGGCTCTAGTCAGGTGCGAATACCATTCTCTCGAACTCCAGTCAGACTGTCCTCAAAGTAGAACATCCATAACTTTTCATCCATGGTATAGGGCTTGAGCCTTCCCAAGAAAGTTGCAGGTGAGTTCGAGGACAGGAGGTACCATTGTACTTTTCAAAGCATGGGGGTTTGAATTCGTGGGGAATTCTCACCCCATCTACTAGTCCCATATCCATCACATCGAAGCCCAAAGAATTCTGAGATTCCAAAGATCTTAACTTCTTGGCTATTTCATCCAATCTTCTGTCATATACTTCATCTCCATCCCATATAACAGTAAACTGTTCTTCTTGGGGATCCTCTTGCAGGATTCTTCCCCCAGCAGTATTACCTTGCACATTCCTCGGGATGTTAACTTCTGGATTCAAATGAGGTCCATACTCTGGTGGATCAATACGAGGCTGGCCCCGTTCATTGTTGCTAGTTCCCCTTGTTCCCAGATGAGGTTCTTCAGGAGTTTGCCTTTCTACCAGCTCTCTCAGTCTTTCTTGGCTTTGGGCTAAGCCAGTCATCACTGCCATAAACTGAGACATCTGATTTCTCATCTCTACTCTCTCATTGGCCATCTGATTTCTAACCTCAGTCAAATCCTACTGTACTTGTTCCATGTGAATTCCGGGAAGATTGTTACGAGTCGGGTACCGGTGCGTGCGGTTGACAGGGAACACTCGGCGACGAGCAATGTTTCCTGAGATCACAACAAAGTTAGAAACAATAATAATAACAAAACCTACAAAACAAAAACAAAGTTAGTATGCAATGCAGTATGCTTATTTGTTTTCCAAGGTATCCGGTTTGGTTCTTGGTTTTGACCTTTTCAGACCTCGAGGAAGATGCTTGATGTTGTTGAGAGAAAACCCAAATGAAAACAAACCAAAATATATTACAAATGATGGACAATACATAGTTTGTTTTACAATACATGCCCATGGAGGGTCAAAGTACAACAAAAGGAAAAGTACATCAAATGGAAACAAACAACAAGCAAAAAGTCAGACATCCAGTCCAAACTCATCTTCTCTGACCTCCTTCAGGAGTGCCTCAGTCACTGGACCAGCTGGGTGCTCTGTAATGGTCCTAATGAGGAGGTTCCTAGTAGCAATGGCAGTAGTCAGTTTCTTATGCCTGTCCTGATCCTTTGACCTCTTCAATCCCTCTCTGAGCTTCAATTCTGAAATCTCCTTCTGAGCTGCTAACAAAGCTTCCTGCTGCTTCTTCTCATTGGCCTCTAGCTGTTCAATCTTGGCTTGAGTCTTCTGGTCTTCTTGTGTACGGGCTTCGGTGATCCTGACCCACCTAGCCTGGCTCTCTTGTAGATAGTGCTCAGCTCTAGCTTTCTGAATCTTGGCCTCCTTACAGGCATTCTTCAATATCTGTTCTCCAGCCCTTGCTTTCCTTATGTAGTCTTCTGTCTTTTCAATTTTGCCAAGGTGCTCAACCCTAAGCTTTTCCAATCTCTCAATGTCCAAGTGACCATCACTCCTTTCCCAAAGAGTGTTTTTCAAGGCTTGAGATAGCTGCTCATTCCTTTCCTTTAACTTTTCAAATTCCTCCAGGCTAACTATTGTTGTAGGCTGTATTGTAGATGGTCCAGGTATGTCTTCCAAGGTGAAAGGCATTCTGGTAATCTGAGCTCTGGTACGGGACCAGTCTGAGTACTGAGCTGAAGCAACATTGTTACATCTTCCAAGAATATCTACCCCTTTTGTTTGGATGTTGTCCCAAGCCCAGGATGCTTGTCTGACAACAGCTGAATTAGGTTGCACTTCACAATATAGGGTCTCAACTATATCATGTCGTCTGGGAGGGTGAACCAAAGCATAACCCAATTGTCTCTTGAACAGTAAAGGATTGTAGTTGATGCCCTTCACTCCTATTAGAGGCACATTTGGGTATTTTCCACAGCTGGTGATAATTTCCTTGCCCTTGGTGCTCTGGGTGCACCATCTGATATCATCTGAAGTCAAGGCAATGAACCTCTTGGCCCAATTCTTCTGCTGGTGAGGGTTCAAGAAAGCATATGATTTAGGCAGGCGTCTGAGTAGCCAGGTGTAAAAAAAATGAGCACAACATCTTACCAACTTCCCCCTTTGTTTCTCATTGCTCTGATGGATGGAATAGTAGAAATCTCCTAGCAGTGTGGGTACTGGGTTCTTCAGGAGAAACAGATGGATGGCATTCTTGCTGACAAATTTGGGCTCATCTGCAAACAGTATAGCCCCATATATACTGAGGGCTAACAGTGCATAGACTGCTCTCCACTCTCCCAATGAAGCTTTCAGGATGGCCTGAGAGATCAAGAAGTCCAAATGCAAACCCGGAATCCCAGCTTTTGTTGTCATACTTTGCTCAATAAGGGCAGGCTCTAAGTACAGTGCCCTTGCTATCTCTTCATTTCTGGGAGCAGTCATCTCTGAGTTGAAAGGGATTCCACCTCTGATAGGTACTCCAACCAATAAAGAAAACTCTTCCAGTAGAGGCCCTAACTGAAAGTCTGGAAAGGTGAAGCATCTCAGTGGTGGGTCATAGAACTGCAAGCATGTGTGGATCATGCTCCTCTGAGAAGGATCAAGTCCATAACCATGTCTAGGATACCTCCATAGTGCTCTCTAAACACTGGGATGTGGTCAGGTGTGATAAGTGACTGGACCTGCCTAATACCAGTCAAAACAGGCTCAAAAAAATGGTAGGATATGTTGCTCTTCCTGGGAGTAGTCATGAGTGTTGCTGAAGAAACTGTAGACAAGTGCTGATGAAGATCACAAACTGAGAAGCTGAAGGTGGACTACTGATAGACTGGTGCTGGTGAGGATGGAGATAACTGAAGCAGATAACTGAATGAAGACAGCTGAAGTAGAGGTCTATGCAGAAGAAGGGGTCAAAACCAAAACCAAGATACAATGAAATGGATACCCTGAAAAGCAAATAAACAAATGTTAAATGATGCAATGATGATATATGCAAATGATATGCAAGGGTTTGTGATCAAGATGGATCTGATTATCTGTCTTGATATAAGGTCCATGTATGTTCAAAAGTCCAGATGAAGGCTCAGAAATCCAGTAACCAGGGTGGGGGACTCAAATAAAGAGTCACATGTCCAGGGTAAATCACAAGTGTAAACACCCCAAATTTTCCCTCACCCATTCACACCATGGCTTTTGGTCTTTTCATATGCATGAATTCAATCATAGCATCTCATACCACATTTTTGATTTACTATATTGCTTCTAAGTCATCTGCATCTAGGGTTTGTGATCTGAGCAATCCAAGGGCTAGTTGAGCCACTCCAAAGGTCATCAATCACTTCAAAGGGGTCCATGTATGTTCAAGCATCATATTGCATCCTCTCAAAGTCAAGAAAGTCAAAAAAATCATAAGAACTGAGAAAGGCATGGAGGCAGAGCCAGGCTTAACTGCACATTTGACCTAAAATTAGGGTTTTGGTTTCAGAGGCCATAACTCCAATTTTTTTGGTCATTCTTGTTTCTATTGGTATCTATATGGTATAGGGATCATGCATATAAATTTTCATGAAGAAATTCCATGGGGAAGGCATCTGATCAAGAGTTGACTTCTTGAGCAAGTCAGTATAAAATCAGGGCATCTGAGGCCCCCAATGACCCAACCAAAGGGTGTTCTTCATCATTTTGAATGTGTATGATCTTTATTTGATCATAGAAGATGTTAGAAGTTCACAAAATTGAAGAATTTCAAGCCATTTGCAAAGTTTCCTTTTTGGGAAAGTGACTTGTAATGGAAACTTGCCATTTTGGGAAAGTTTTTCAACCTCCTCAAATTGATTCAAAAATGCCTCAAATGAGAAAAATTTGGTCATGAAAGTTGTAGAATGGATCATTCCCTTTTCAAAATGTACAAGAACTTGTCCTAATTCATTTTGGATCAAAAGTTATGGTTTGTCAAAATTGGGAAAAATCACATAATTTCAAGTTTTGTACCAAAGAGGCATTTTGCAAAATGGTATGATGAAGCATTCTAAAGACTTCAAATGTGCACAAACTCTTCACAACATGCTCATGTGACTTCTAAAAATCAGAATTGGCCCAAGAATTATGCATTTTGGTGCCTTAAACTTCATGAATTCACAAAGGGGCCAAAAATGTACCAACTTGCAAAAACTCATGAATCCATGCCTCTACTTGTTACAGCTCACAAAATCTGGTCCACAAGAACTCCATGATCTCAGCTGAGCCAAACCATGCCCCTATCACAACCTCACACTTGCCCACACCTCAAGTACACCTAACTTGGACTTTATGCAAAAACACCCATACCAATCATCCTGTGCCACACAAACTATTCTGACCAATCAAGACTTTACAAACACACTTCAAGCAAGCCATTTCATATCATCTTGAAGCCTGAGCACACACATAAGCCATAGTTCACAAAAATCCTCCATCTTGCATTTTCTGTCGAATCACTTAACTCAGCCATCCATTCCTCAAATTTCTTCCACCATCCATCTCAAAACACTCCACTGATCATCCCTGACCCCTCAAAGCAACCCAAAACCACCATAAACAGAAATACGATTCTCACCCCTCACTGAACAGAACCTCTTCAAACTCACAAACCAGTGACTCTAAACACCAACCAAGCTTCAAAGCTTCATCAAGAGGATCATTGGAGCCATTTTGAAGCAAAGAGGCAGGCAGAAAGCTCCTGGGTTGAAAGTTCAACCTCAGGTAGCATGATGAACAAATTTTCCAGAACTCTGATTTCTTGTTAGAATATTGTTCTATGTGTTGCCCTGATCATGGGGATCTATTTATTTTTGAAAATAAGCCAGAAATGAGCATTTGGTGTTGATCTGAAACTTTTGCCCTAGAATTTGTTTTCTTCGATTCTCACTGTGTAGTCAATATAAATTGTTTTTGGCCATGGATTCTTGTTACCCATTGTTGAGGGATTGATTCTGGAGATTTGGGAGTCTTGGGGATGCGTTTTGGGTGATTCAGGGGAGGAAGTTGGCCGGAGAAGACGACCGGAGCTTATCTCCGGTCGCCTGAGTTTAATTAGGGTTAAGTGAGATTAATTAGCAACTTTGAATTCTGTCCCTAGGATCCCCTTTCCCGCGCGCGTGTGGGTGGCTCAGATTTGTCATTTAAACCCTAATCAGTCATTTATTAAACTAACCTAGGTTTAATTAAATATTAAAACAAAATTAGCCAGGTTTGAATCTGGGCCTTTGGATCTGGCGCGCAGTCAACCAGTCCAAACCCAGATCAAATCCTAGCCCTTCTTCTGGATTACTTTTCATTATTTTCATTTTAAATTCATTTTCTTTTCATTTTATTTGCACGAATTATTAAAAATAGCTAAAATCATTTAAAAATTATGAAATTTTTTGTCAAAGATTTCATTAATTTTTAAAACCCAAAAATATTTTTATTTTTTATTTTTTGCATAAAAAATTATTTTTAAATCATTTAAATGTTTATTTTTAATTAATTAATTAATTCAAAATGCATTTAGGTATTTAAAAATCACCAAAAAATTCACATTGCACTTAGAAACATTTAGAGACATTGTCCAACTCTCAAACCAAATTTCTTTTATGTTCTTGATTCCTTTTGATCATTTTCATTGGAATTAATTTTATTTTAAGGCAATATTTTGGTTCAATCTTTAAAAATTTCATTCTGCCTAACCATTGAGAGTTGGATGATGATTATTCTTGCATTGCACTCTTCATAGCATGTAGTTTATAGGATAAATTTGGTTTGATTTGATCTTGAATTTTCAATTTGTTTAGCATTTTTCTTGATGAGGTACCCCAAAACCCTAGCAATCTTAGGAAATTCATAACTTTCACTAGGTTAAGAGTTGGATCCTCTCCTTTGGGAAGTGAGCTTGTATAGGTTTAGGGTATCTTTGATTGCATTTTCAAATTTTTATCATGTCATTTGCTTCTGGTTTTGTATTTTTTCTTTGCATGATGCATGTAACCCTAATTTGTGCCTTCTTTTGTATCCTTCTTTCATTTGTTTGCATCCAATGACTTGCCATGACATTTTGTGCATCCACTTGATTCATAATATATCTTAGGACATATTAGAATCATGCTTGATCATTACATCTTTCATTTTCCATGTTATATGTCCTTTGCATTTCATAACCTTTCATGTACATTCATGGTTCAATGCCTGCTTCATTTGCATCCTTATGTTTGTTTGATCATTCTCATGTCTTGCCTCATGTTTGTATTACCTCTTAGCATCATTAATATCATGTAAATGCTTCTGACTTTGGTTTGCATCATGACATTTCATCTCATTTGCATTGCATTTCATTTCTTTTGCTAACCTTTTCAGGTGGTAAGTACTTTGAGGAGTGAATTTGCCTTCACATCTCACAATCTCTCTTCATCTCTCTTATGCATCATTGCTGCATTTTACCTTTGTATTGGAGTGAGCTTGCTCATTCATGCTCTCTCCCATTTTCTTCCTTCAAGCAACTTGTCTTCTTAAGTGAAGCAAGTTGTCTTGCTTCTCTCTGCTTCTTTCTCCTTTCATCTGCTTCTCCTTGGTGGTTTCCTTGAAGATTTCTCCTCTTAAGCCTCACAAACCCTAGGACTTCCAAGCATGATAAAATTTTAGGGTTGGATTAGTCCCCCACTAGTTTTACCTTTTGTGTCAATCTTTGTGTCTTACCTTCTCATCTCATAATCAAGGACTAAACCTTAAAGGTTTTAAGGCTTTGTGATTAAGCTTATGCCTGCATCCTTCTATTAGGATGGAGTGTATAACTTTAATCCTAAGTGTTAAACCCTTAATGTGTTTAAATCCTTTAATCAATTCACTTAATAATCATCAAGACATCAAGCTTGTAACTTGGGCCTTGCATTAGGGTTCTAATTCTTCCTTAATTGGTTAAGAAGGACTAACCCTAGTGTTAATGGACAAGTCCCCCTCAAGTTGTCTTACAAACCATAAAATCCATTTCTTAATCTTACCATTAACTAAAATCCACTTTAATAAAGGTTTTGTTTTGTCATGAGGTTAATCCCTAATCATGGATTAAGTTGAGGAGTCTTTCTCAGCTTAAATGTTCTCATCTATTATCCTTCTATTAGGATGGTGTAATGAGCCCATTAAATCCCTGATCATGGCTTAAACTCATTACTTAACACTAAACAAAAACCACAATAACATCTAAATAATTACAAGTAGGTTAATGATCTTAACCCTACATCATGGTGATCAAGTATGAGGTGCTTACTTCTCACTTAAGGTATTCTCATTACCCCTAATCAGAGGGAGGATGTGATGAGTTTACTAACCCATTGGTTTAGGCTTAAGCTCATTAACTTATGACAAACTTTCAAAAGCAATAAAAGACTGAAAACACAAAAACAAACAATAATCGTCTCCTTCGGGATTCTTTTCTCATCACACTCATTCATAAACTAGAACTTGCTTCTTCCGTCTAATGCAAGACAGTTAACACTCGAGCCAGACGAGTCATACACCTGAGCATATACAAGCAAGCAGTTCACAGTCAATTCATTTTCAGTCTCCTTGGGTCGAACTACGGTGTTCTGACTTCCTCATTGCACGAGAGGATACGTAGGCATAACTTAATTGTTATCGAACAAAAGTCTCTGTATATTCCCCCTCTTTCCAGCATTATTCTTTAAGCCTCATAGTCTTGAGCTTCATTCATTTCTTACACTGACACTTCATTTATACATTTCTCACTTTCTTTTACACTGACACTTGCATTCTTTCCAGCTTTGATACACATATAGCACTGACACTACCCCTTTAAAACACAAATCTTTTAAGCGTGGATCCCGTCGAGTACGGCGGACAATCTTGGTGCTAATACCTTCCCAGGTTGTAACCAACCCCCTTTCTCAGTCTCTCTGGTTCGCAACCGTCTTATCTATCTTTTCCTAGGTTTATGCAGCATTACCTTTCCTTCGGGATAAAAATGCCTAGCTGGAGACTCTATTCATTTCCCTCTCTTTTCGCCGACCGTTCGCGTCTGTACCCCTCTTGGCCCTGTGTCATCAGGTGGGAGCGACAGCTTGGCGACTCTGCTGGGCTTCTGGTTCTTTTTGTGGGTTCCTCCTAGCGCTTGTTTGATTTGTGTTTACTGGGGTGTTATGTGCTAATTGTGTTATATAGTTGCTTTATTTACTGCTTTATGTACAACTTTATTTATTGCTTTCTTTATAGTTTTTCATATTTCATACTGTCATTATCATTGCTGGATCTGTTTTTTCTGTCTTGGTGGGTGGGGTTCTACTGAGAGTTTAAGGTCCTATACCTGGGACCTGAGTGACACCTAGGCTAGAGTGGTTCATGTTCTTTACCATTCCATTTCGGTCTGGTGCGGGAATATGAAACATGGTTCAGATGTGGGTTTCTTCTTGAGAACTCTGTGCTACAGATTTCCTGTAGTGCTAGGGCTATCTGGGAAGCCTGCCAAGTCTGGATGACCTTTATTTTTGACCTTCAGAAACTGAGGTGAATTAGAGGAGGATTTTTTATGGTTATTGTAAACACTGTACCTCCGGGTTAAAAGTGTTTACACTTCTCATAACTGATCCAAGTCTGAGGATCCTTGTCCTAGAACACCACCTGTGAGGGGGTTGGGCTGTTTACAGGTTTGCAGGTACCCTTGGCCACATCATACCCCTGATACTTGTTTGATTAAGAGTACCTCATTTTGGACAGTTCTTGTGATTTAACCCTGGATATGTGACTCTTTATTTGAGTCCCCCAACCTTGGTTACTGGATTTCTGAACCTCCATCTGGACTTCTTGAACATACATGGACTTTATATCAGGACAGATAATCAGATCCGGCTTGATCACAAATCCTTGCATATCATTTGCATACATCATCATTGCATCATTTAACATTTGTTTATTTGTTTTTCAGGGTATCCACATTATATCTGGCTTGGTTTTGACCCCTTCATCTGCATAGACCTTTGTTTCATCAGCTATCTGCTTCAGCTATTCTCTTCAGTTGTTTGCTTAAGTCATCTTCATCATCACCAACATCAGCCTATCAGTGGCCCATCTCCAGTAACAGTCTTGATCTTCATCAGCACTTGTCTTCAGCTCTTCATCAGCAGTCATGGCTCCCAGGAAGAGCAACATATCATACCATTTCTTTGAGCATGTGTTGACTGGCATCAGGCAGGTCCAGGGACTTATCACTCCAGACCACATCCAATTATTCAGAGAACATTATGGAGGCATCCTTGATATGGTTATGGACCTGGACCCTTCTCAGAGGAGTATGATCCACACCTGCCTACAGTTTTATGACCCTCCTTTGAGATGCTTCACCTTCCAGAACTTTCAGTTAGGACCTCTGCTGGAGGAATTCTCATCATTAATTGGAGTGCCTGTCAGGGGTGGGATCCCCTTCAACCCATAGATGACTTCTCCCAGCAATGGAGAAGTGGCAAAAGCACTGTACCTGGAGCCTACTCTGATTGAGCAGAACATGACCACAAAGGCTGGGATCCCTGGTTTGCACTTAGACTTTCTGACTTCTCAGGCCATCCTGAAGGCCTCCTTGGGAGAGTGGAGGGCAGTTTGTGCATTGTTAGCCCTCAGTATATATGGGGTTATACTATTTGCAGATGAGCCCAAGTTTATCAGCAAGAATGCCATTCATCTTTTCCTTCTGAGGAACCCAGTACCCACCTTGCTGGGAGATTTCTATTATTCCATTCATCAGAGGAATTAGAAGCAAAGAGGAAAGTTGGTGAGATGTTGTGCTCCTCTATTACATACCTGGCTGCTCAAACACTTACCCAGGACTGATGCCTTCCTGAATCCTCACCAACAAAAGAATTGGGCTAAAAGACTTATTGCTCTGACTTCAGATGACATCAGATGGTGCACCCAGAGCACCAAAGGCAGGGACATAATCACTAGCTGTGGGCAGTGCCCCAATGTACCTCTAGTAGGAGTGAAGGGTTGCATCAACTACAATCCTTTGTTGTTTAAGAGATAATTGGGCTATGCTTTGGTTCACCCTCCTAGAGTGCAAGATTTAGCTGAAACCCTGTATTGTGAGATAAAACCTAATCTAGTTGTTGTCAGGCAAGCATCTTGGGCTTGGGACAACATCCAGACAAAAGGGATGGTCATTCTTGGGAGATGCAATAATGTGGCTTCAGCTCAGTATTATGAATGGTCTCGTGCTAGAGCTCAGATTTCTGGGATGCCTTTCACCATTGAAGATATACCTGGACCATCCACAGTACCACCTCCAGCCACTGTCAGCCTGGAAGAATTTGAGGAGATGAAGGAAAGGAATGAGAATCTGTCTCAAGCTCTGAAGAAGTCCCTCTGGGAGAGGAGTGATGGTCGTCTGGACATTGAGAGGTTGGAGAAGCTTAAAGTGGAGCATCTATCCAAGATTGAGAAAGCAGAGGACTACATCAAGAAATCAAAAGCTGGGGAGCAAATATTGAAGAATGCCTGTAAAGAAGCCCAGTTTCAGAAAGCTAGGACTGATCTTTATCTGCAAGAAAGTCAACCTAGGTGGGTCAGGATCACTGAAGCTCGTACTCAAGAAGATCAGAAAACTCAGGCCAGGATTGAACAGTTGGAGGCTAATGAAAAGAAACAACAGGAAGCCTTGTTGGCAGCCCAGAAGGAGATTTCAGAGTTAAAGCTTAAGGCTGGATTGAAGAGGTCAAAAGACCAAGATAGGCATCAGAGGTTGACCACTGCTATTGCCACCAGGAACCTCCTCATCAGAAACATCACAGAGCATCCAGCTGGTCCTGTAACTGAAGCACTTTTGAAGGAGGTTAAGGAGGATGAGTTCGGATTAGATGTTTGACTTCTTTGCTTATTGTTATTTCCATTTGATGTATTTTTCTTTTTTGTTGTATTTTTGACCCTTCAGGGGCATATGATGTAAAAGCAAACTATGTATGATCCACCATTTGTAATGTATTTGTTAGTTTGTTTCAATGAGTTTCTTTTCTCAAGCAACATCAGAGCATCTTCCTCAGGGTCTGGGAAGGTCAAAACCAAGAACCAAGTCGGATACCTTGGAAAGCAAATAAGCATACTGCATTGCATACTAACTTTTGTTTTGTTTTGTAGGTTTTTGTTATTGGTTTTTTTGTTACTAACTCTGTTGTTGTTCAGGAATTATTGCTCGCAGCCGGGTGTTCCCTCTCAACCGTCCGCACTGGTATCCTACTCGCAACAATCTTCCTGGTATCCAAATGGATCAAGTACAGCAAGACCTGACAGAGGTCAGGACTCAGATGGCTAACAAAAGAGTGGAGATGAGGAACCAAATGGCCTAGTTCATGACTGTAATGACTAACCTGGCTCAAAGTCAGGAAAGGCTAAGGGCATTGGTAGAAAGACAAAACCCCGAGGAACCTCATCCTGGGACTGGAGGGACTAGCAACAATGAGGGAGGTCAGCCTCATGTTAACCCACCAGTATTTGGACCTCATCTATACCCAAAAGTCAACATCCCTAGGAATGCACCAGGAAACACTGCTGCAGGCAGGATCTTGCAAGAAGATCCTCAAGAGGAGCAGTTTACTGTAATGGGAGCAGGGGATGAAGTTTATGATAGGAGGTTTGATGAAATTGCTGAGAAGTTGAGATCTCTGGAGTCTCAAAATTCCTTAGGCTTCGATGTTATGGATATGGGATTAGTGGATGGGGTAAGGATTCCCCACAAGTTTAAACCCCCGTGCTTCGAGAAGTACAATGGAACTTCCTATCCACGAACTCACTTATAGTCCTTCCTGGGGAGACTTAAAGCATATACAATGGATGAGAAGCTGTGGATGTTCTACTTTGAAGATAGCTTGACTGGAGCTTCAAGAGAGTGGTACTCACCCTTGACCAGAGCCACTATCAGATGCTGGAAGGACCTAGCTGAAGCCTTCATCAGACAGTACCAATACAACCTGGACATGGCTCCTAATAGAACCCTCTTGATGGGAATGTCTCAATCCTCCAGGGAAAGCTTCAGGGAATATGCCCAAAGGTGGAGACAGCTTGCTGCTGCTGTCCAACCACCCATGTCGGAAAGAGAAATGGCCGACATGTTCATGAATACTCTGCAAGGAACATATATTGATAGGCTAGCTGCCTTTTCTACCACCAGCTTTGCTGACGTAGTCATAGCTGGGGAAAGGATTGAAAGCCTTTTGAAGATGGCTAAGATTTCTGATAATGGTGCAAGTTCGTCTAGTAATCCCAGGAAGCCTTTTGTGGGACCTAGAAGAACCAGTGAGACAAATGCCATTCATGCCACCAGGGGCAGACCTCAGTATGTCCACAGATCAGTAGCGGCTGTCACTATTCCAGCTCCGATTCCTCAGCAACCAGCATATCAACCACAACAACAACCACATTATCAACAGAAAGTTCAGTATCCACCACAGAGGACCTACAACAACAACAACAACAATCAACAACAAAGACCTTTTCAGCAAAGACCGTCACAGGAAAATAGGGTGATTGATCCTATCCCTATGCCCTATGTTGCCTTACTGCCACAACTCCTGAAGCTCAACCTAGTTGAGTTAAGGACATTAGCACCACCAGATCCCTCCAATCTTCCAAGGAATTATGATGTCAACGCCAGATGTGCTTTCCACTCCAATGCACCTGGCCACAATACGGAGAAATGCAGGGCTTTGCAAATGAAAGTCCAAGATCTGGTGGATTCTAAAGCCCTCAACTTTGCACCCCCTCCAAATGTCAACAAGAATCCCATGCCCAATCATGGAGGGCCAAGAATTAATGCCATTGAGGAAGACAAGCCATCTTTCTTGATAACCAGTGTTGGACAGATTCGAACACCTCTGGTTGAAATTAAAGCTCAGCTTCTAGAGTGCCAGATGTTCCCCGGGTGTGAGCTCGGTTGTGGGTATTGCAACATTGCGGTCAACGGGTGTGATAATCTGAGAAGCAGCATAGATAGTCTTATCAAGGATGGTATCCTCCAGATCACAACAAAGGCGCCTACAAATCCAGCAATTCCCTTGACAACAACTCCTGATTCTCCTACAACTACAACAACAATCTTTCCGACCGATTCATCAATATCATAAACAATGGCTCCACTCATCACTTCAACAAATCAAATGTCAACAACCCTTTCTTCTACAACATCAGCAGTCATTTATTCAGCCGAATCTTCTACAACACCAGCAGAAATTAATGAAGATATCTCAGCAGTCACCATCTACTATGATCCATCAAATGTTCCTCCAAACAACAACTTTCAACAACAAACAGTGGCACCTCCTGTCAGGTCACCAGTCACCATTTACTACGATCCGCACACCATTTCAGTACCCTCCGCTGCAGCAATCAGTCCAGTTACTATCACGGTGCCTGGACCCGTTCCATATGAAAGCAGTAATGCCATACCTTGGCATTATGGCTCTGATCTCTACTGCAACGGAGAGAAAATCACTTTGGATTCTTCAACCTCTTCTCCACAAATTGGTAGTGTTGGGGGAGGCAGAGGCTTCACTAGAAGCGGACGTCTTTTTGCCTCACAAACTCAGAGACCTAATGTTGAAGCAGAAGCTGCTGCCAAAGCAAAAGGAAAAAGTGTGGTATTTGAAGATCCGGCCGCCAAAGAAACTCAAAAGACATCTTTTGAACAAGATGTAGACGAGTTTATGAGAATTATAAAGAGAAGTGATTACAAGGTGGTGGATCAGCTTCACCAAACTCCCTCAAAGATCTCCATATTATCCCTGCTAATGTGTTCTGAAGCTCATAGGAATGCATTACTGAAAGTCCTGCACGCAGCATACGTGCCAGAGGAGATCACTGTTAATCAGCTAGAAACCGTGGTAGCAAATGTCAATACCAGTCATGGACTAGGTTTTACCAGTGCTGACCTAACAAATGAGGGACGTAACCACAACAAGGCTTTACACATCACTCTAGAATGCAAGGGTGTTGTTCTATCTCATGTGCTGGTGGACACTGGGTCATCACTAAATGTTCTACCAAAGAAAGCCTTAGTGAAGCTGGAGTATGATGGCTTGGGATTGCGTCCGAGTAATTTGGTGGTAAGATCATTTGATGGCTCTAAAAGATCAGTGCTTGGAGAGATTGATCTGCCTGTGATGATTGGCCCGCAGACCTTCAAAATTACCTTCTATGTGATGGACATTCAGCCGGCCTACAGCTGTTTGTTGGGTAGACCCTGGATCCATGCCGCTGGCGCTGTTACGTCTACCCTTCACCAGAAGCTGAAATTCGAGTGGGAAGGCCAAATCATCACCATCTGTGGGGAAGAAGACATCTTTGTTAGCCATTTGGCTACGTACAAATACATAGAGATGGATGGAGAAATCCATGAAACTATGAGCCAAGGGTTTGAGGCCCTGAACATAAATGAAGCATCTGCTGTACTGGGAACTTCCATGACGTCTTATCAGCAAGCCAGGAAGGTTATTGAAGAGGGTACTGCCCAAGGCTGGGGCAAGCTGCTGCCCGTGGAAAAGAAGGAAGACAGATTTGGGTTGGGTTACAAACCAACTCAACAAGATCAATCAGAGGCTGCCGAGAAGCCCAACTTTGTCAGCGGGGGGATGCTCACCCCGGATGCTGTGAACAACTTGGAAGATGAGTCGGAAGATGAGCGCAACCTGGAGAGCTGGATACGTCCAAGGACCCCGGGGAGCCATATCTCAAACTGGTCTTCCCAGGAAATTATAAGGGTTACTCCTGCAGAGTAATTATTATTTCCTGTATTTTAAGCATGCATCAAGTCTTGCATCTTGCCCAAGGTGACAAGACTCATTTTGTAATCGGGCCATCTTGTAATTTTGTGCAAACAGATCAATCAATGAATATCGGACATCTTTTGCAAATGAGTCTTTTCCTTTTCCGCTCACTGTTTTTCATTTTTCTTTTTGTACAAAAATAAAATGGCAGTGTTTTCCAAAATGATAACTTCATTTCACTTTTTCTAAACAAGATTAAAATCGACCACTAAAATGAACAATCTAAACCCTTGCAGAGAGTTCCTTTCAGACTGCATCGACAACAACACAGTTATGACTCCGTATGACTTTGACAATCCAATCAATCAAGCCGATGAAGGGGTTGAAGAAGATTACGAGCTACCTGAAGAGCTAGCCAGGTTGTTAAGGCAAGAGGAGAAGGTTATCACTCCTCATCAGGAGGAGATTGAAACGGTTAATCTTGGTACGAAAGAAGATGTGAAAGAGGTTAAGATCGGGGCCTGCCTACAAGATTCAATAAAAGAGCAACTTATTGACATGCTTCAGGAGTACGTGGATGTCTTTGCTTGGTCTTATCAGGATATGCCAGGGTTGGACACCGATATTGTCATGCACAAGCTGCCTTTAAAAGAAGACTGCCCGCCGGTAAAATAGAAACTGCGTCGTACTCGCCCAGATATGGCAATGAAAATTAAAGAAGAGGTACAAAAGCAGTGGGATGCCGGTTTCCTTGCTGTAACTAGCTACCCGCCGTGGGTTACTAACATTGTACCTGTGCCTAAGAAGGACGGCAAGGTGAGGATGTGTGTGGGCTACCGGGATCTGAACAGAGCCAGCCCAAAAGATGACTTCCCTTTACCTCACATTGATGTATTGGTGGATAATACGGCTCAGTTCTCAGTATTCTCCTTCATGGATGGATTTTCAGGATACAATCAGATCTAGATGTCACCTGAAGACATGGAGAAGACCACTTTCATCACACCCTGGGGCACATTCTGTTATAAGGTGATGCCATTCGGAATGAAGAATGCGGGTGCCACTTATCAACGGGCTATGGTAACATTATTCCATGACATGATCCACAAAGAAATTGAATGTTATGTGGATGACATGATTGCCAAGTCCCTCACAGAAGAAGACCACCTGGTGAACCTACTGAAACTATTCAAGCGTCTAAGGAAGTACCAACTAAAGTTAAACCCTAACAAATGCACATTCGGGGTGCGATCCGGTAAGCTGTTAGGATTTATTGTAAGTGAGAAAGGGATTGAAGTTGACCCTGACAAAGTCAAAGCCATTCAAGAAATGCCTGCACCTAAGACTGAAAAAGAAGTTCGGGGTTTCTTAGGTAGATTGAACTACATTTCGAGGTTCATATCTCACCTCACAGCAACCTGTGAACCCTTGTTCAAGCTGTTAAGAAAAGAACAAACGGTCAGGTGGAACGAAGACTGCCAGAGGGCTTTTTACAAAATCAAGGAATACTTACAAGAGCCTCCAATCCTTATGCCTCCAGTTGAAGGAAGACCTCTGATAATGTACTTGACAGTATTAGAGGAGTCAATGGGGTGTGTGCTGGGCCAGCATGACGAGTCTGGTCGAAAAGAGTATGCAATATACTACCTAAGCAAAAAGTTTACCGACTGTGAACAACGTTATTCACTGCTCGAGAAAACTTGTTGTGCTTTAGCGTGGGCTGCTCGCCGACTAAGGCAGTATATGTTGACCCACACTACCTTGTTAATCTCGAAGATGGACCCAGTTAAGTACATTTTTGAGAAGCCATCACTTACCGGACGGGTTGCAAGATGGCAAATGATCCTTACAGAATATGACATTCAATACACATCTCAGAAAGCCATCAAGAGCAGTGTATTGTCTGACTATCTCGCTGAGCCACCCATTGATGATTACCAGCCTATGAGATTTGACTTCCCTGATGAAGACATCATGTTCATAAAAGCAAAAGATCATGAAGAGCCTGTTCACACTGAAGGGCCTGACCCAGAAGAAGAGTGGACTATGATGTTTGATGGGGCTGTTAATATGAACGGTCGTGGTATTGGTGCAGTACTCATTACACCTAAAGGAGTTCACATGCCTTTCTCGGCAAAGCTCACCTTTAACTGCACTAACAACGAAGCTGAATACGAAGCTTGTATTATGGGTCTTGAGGAAGCCATTGACCTTAGGATCAAGACTTTGACTGTATTTGGAGATTCAGCTTTGGTAATTAATCAAACCAATGGCAAATGGTACACCCACCAAGATCATCTGATACCTTACCGGGATTATACAAGAAGATTATTTACTTTCTTCACAACAGTCAAGCTTGAGTATATCCCTCGAGATGAAAATCAGTTTGCAGATTCTCTGGCTACCATTTCATCCATGATCAAAGTTCAAGCTGCCAACTTTGTACCTCGGATCTCAGTATCCAGACTTGACAGACCAGCATATGTGTTCTCAGCAGACATTGTCAAAGATGATAAGCCTTGGTTCCACGATATCAAATGCTTCTTGGAGGATCAAACTTACCCACCTGGGGCATCTTCCAATGATAAGAAGACATTAAGAAGGCTAGCTGGTAGTTTCTTTCTGAATACTGACGGTTCCCTGTACAAGAGAAACTTTGATATGGTACTCCTCAGATGCGTTGATTGGACAGAGGCAGACTTATTGATGCACGAGGTGCACGAAGGATCCTTTGGTACCCATGCTGGAGGACATGCTATGGCTAAAAAGTTGCTAAGATCGGGCTATTACTGGATCACAATGGATGCAGACTGTTGTGCTTATGCCAGAAAATGCCATAAATGCCAGATCTATGCGGATAAAGTGCACGTACCTCCCAATCCTTTGAATGTAATGTCTTCACCCTGGCCCTTTGCCATGTGGGGCATTGATATGATTGGCAAGATTGAACCGACTGCTTCAAATGGCCACAGATTCATCCTGGTAGCCATCGACTATTTTACCAAGTGGGTTGAAGCAGCTTCCTATGCAAACGTTACAAGACAAGTGGTAGCCCGATTTCTGAAGAGAGATATCATTTGTCGGTATGGAGTGCCCGAGCGAATCATTACTGATAATGGTTCCAACTTGAACAACAAAATGATGGCAGAACTGTGCCGGGATTTCAAGATCCAACACCACAATTCTTCTCCTTACAGGCCAAAGATGAATGGCGCCGTCGAGGCAGCTAATAAGAATATCAAGAAAATTGTGCAGAAAATGGTAGTTACCTACAAAGACTGGCATGAAATGCTACCATTTGCCTTGCATGGGTACCGAACGTCAATCAGAACATCCACTGGGGCAACACCGTATCAGCTTGTTTATGGTATGAAGGCAGTCCTGCCTGTTGAAGTTGAATTACCCTCCTTGCGGGTATTGATGGATGTTAAACTGAATGAAGCAGAATGGGTCCGGTCCCGATACGAACAACTGAATCTGATTGAAGAGAAGAGGTTGGCTGCCATTTGTCATGGGCAGCTGTATCAGAAAAGAATGAAGAAAGCCTTCGATCAGAAAGTCAGGCTCCGAGAATACCAAGTAGGAGATCTTATGCTGAAAAGACTCCTTCCTCCTCATACAGACCACAGGGGCAAGTGGACCCCGAATTACGATGGTCCGTTCATAGTAAAGAAAGTTTTCTCTGGTGGAGCACTGATGCTCAATACTATGGATGGTGAAGACTTCCTGTCCCCTATGAATTCAGATGCAGTTAAAAAATACTTCGCATAAAATGACCCGCTGGACATAAAAACAGAATGTAAGTCCAGGCAAAAATAGGGCATCCTGGCGAGTCAAAAACAGAATAAAAGACTCGGGCAAAAATAAGGGAAAATAAATAAAAAATGTACACCCGCTGAGTTGAAAAGCCGCATTGGACAACTCAGGCAAAAATGGGTATCCCGGTGGATTGAAAACCTGAAAGGGCGATCCACGCAAAATAAGGGGAATAAGCGAACAACTGCATTCTGAATTCGTCTGTATCACTTACAACCTGGCAAGCTTCGAAAGGTTCAAGCTTCGTTCAGAATCAGCCTTCTTCAAAAAGCAAGATGTGAAGAAACGTCAAATGTCATACGAGTCATAGCAAAAGGGAAGCTCCTTGAAGCGTCATCAACATTGCCAACATCTTTTGTTTCTCAATTTGTAACAATCTCCTCATTTCAGGGGATTTGTTTCTTTGACTGTATCTTGCCAATTCAGGGCACACGAATTAATAAAATCAGATTTTCAGTCACACATTGTCTCGTACTCTTTCATTTGCAAAAATGTCCGATGTCATTATTTTGTTAATCGCATAAATACAGATGCGTCTTTCCTAAACTACATGCTTGCAGGAAATATGTTTACTCCCGGGAGTGTTTAAACTTTTATGATGGAATCCAGTAAAGGATACCTCGGGATGCTTGTGTGTTTCTCTGTCTTTTCAGGATTGCAGGCATTCAAAACGCGACATGGGGCATGAAAGCTTCTCCCCATTAGGCTGCCAAATCATTGTCTCCTCAGCACACTTTCCAAACAATACCAAGGATGCGTTCTCCCCGTCAGAGTTGCCAGGCATCACTTCTCCAACACTTCCCTCAGAGCAGCACCAGAAAGTATTCACATCCCCAGCTGAGTTGTCAAGTATCATCCTCAGCAGGATCCCCACAGAGTCTCAACCTCTATCCGGCAAAGCAATACCTGAAAGATCTCACAACAGAGTGACAAAAGCTCCTACAAACCCCAGCTGGGTCCCTCATTACCAGGATAGGTCTATCAATGACCTACTTCCCCGAACAGAGTCATATGTGTCAGATCTACCAATGATCTCATCCCCAGCTGGGATATCCACTTCAAGCAGATCAGCCAGAGATCTCCACAACAACGGGATCCGAATCACGGATCGGTATCTTTGCATAATCATAGCATTCGCATCATATTTTCCCCACAGAGTGTAGCATTCCGTCTAATACGGAGCATTACGGCAAAAATCAAACATATTGGATAATCACAAGCCATGTGTCGAACTGAACACTTGTAAATGCAGACAATCCATCAAAAATATACAAGAAACTTCCCAAATTCCCCAGCAGAGAGCCAAAACATTTCCCTTACAGATACACACTCCTTTTGGCACTCGTCCGTGTCATCATTCCCCAGTAAAGTCGCCCGAGCATTCTTTTCAAACAGACGACTCATATATTACAAATGCTTCCCGACACTCGTTTGTGTCATATCCCCGGCAGAAAGCCAAAGCGTCCCCTTTGCACTCGCAACGTATGTGTACATGTCTATACAATTCCCTGACACCCGTCCGTGTCACCTTCCCCATCATAGCTGCCTAAACAGTCTATGAATCAAATACTTGTCTATAATACACTTTTTCTGGCACCCGTCCATGTCATGCTTTCCCTAGCATGTTGAGTGCTCATCTGTGTCTCACTCATCACTTTTTACTCATACAGATACTCGTCCGTATCTTGTATATACCACTTAAATCCCCTCAGATTCGACACTCGTCCGTGTTCTTTGTTAACCAGTTGGTACTCGTCCGTATCATCATCTCTGAACATGCGTCAAGCGTTTGTTTCTACCGATACTCGTCCGTATCGTAGTCTTAAGGATGCTCGTCCGCATCTTTAATCTATACACCGTGTCAAACACTTATGTCTTCTTGAATTTAGACACTCGTCTGTGTCTACTATTCCCCAGAAGAGTCCTAGCCAATCTTGTTGATTTATTTTCTTTCTATCTGACATTCGTCTTATGTCATGATACCTTCCGGCAGCCGTACCCTGCTAGGTGATCGTCCTTCACCTTTTTTGATGATCGTCCTTCATCAACCCCTAGTGGAGTCTCTACTCATTAGAACCCCTTCTTATCTGACATTCGTCCTATGTCGTGATATTTTCAGCAGCCGTCCCCTGCTAGGTGATCGTCTTTCGCCTCTTGATGATCGTCCTTCATCATTTTATCCGATGGTCGTCCCCTTCGTTGATTTTGTTATCTGACATTCGTACTATGTCATGATACCCTCAGAGCAACCGTACCCTGCTAGGTGATCGTCCTTCACCTCTTGATGATCGTCCTTCATCATGTTTATCCGATGGCCGCCCCCATCGTCAACCTTTTTATCCGGCATTCGTCCTATGTCGTGATACTTTTGGCATCCTACCTCGCCAGGTGATCGTCCTTCACCGTTAGATGACCGTCCCTCATCTTATCCCCAACAGAGCATCCGTACCCTCCTAGGTAATCGTCCTTCACCTTTGATGACCGTACCTCATCATCTGTTTCATTTACCTATAATCCCCAAAGAATCTTATAGCTTTACCTGATGGCCATCCCCATCATAATCTCTTATATCCCCAGCTTGTCGGCCGTCCCCGTCACTGGTTTTATTTCCCACATTTTCCCCAGCATGTCGGTCGTTCCCGTCATCGCTTTATCCCCAGCAGTCATCCTCTGTTCGACGGTCGTCCTCTGTCGCACACACTTTATAATTATACTTTATTTTCCTTTTACAATCTATATCCCTTTTTTTCTTCATTCTATGAGTGCAAATTTCGAACTGTCTTTGGTATTCAACCACAAGTTATCTTGTTTGACTGTAAGTCGTTGCTTACATCCTGCACAGCTAACTCATGCTTGAATAGGGGAAGTTGTAAACACCCCAAATTTGCCCTCACCCATTCAGACCATGGCTTGTGGTCTTTTCATATGCATGAATTCAATCATAGCATCTCATACCACATTTTTGATTTACTACAATGCTTCTAAGTCATCTGCATCTAGGGTTTGTGATCTGAGCAATCCAACGGCTAGTTGAGCCACTCCAAAGGTCATCAATCACTTAAAAGGGGTCCATGTATGTTCAAGCATCATATTGCATCCTCTCAAAGTCAAGAAAGTCAAAAAAATCACAAGAACTGAGAAAGGCATGGAGGCAGAGCCAGGCTTAACTGCACATTTGACCTAGAATTAGGGTTTTGGTTTCAGAGGCCATAACTCCAATTTTTTTGGTCATTCTTGTTTATATTGGTCTCTATATGGTATAGGGATCATGCATATCAATTTTTATGAAGAAATTCCATGGGGAAGGCATCTGATCAAGAGTTGACTTCTTGAGCAAGTCAGTATAAAATCAGGGCATCTGAGGCCCCCAATGACCCAACCAAAGGGTGTTCTTCATCATTTTGAATGTGTATGATCTTTATTTGATCATAGAAGATGTTAGAAGTTCACAAAATTGAATAATTTCAAGCCATTTGCAAAGTTGCCTTTTTGGGAAAGTGACTTGTAATGGAAACTTGCCATTTTGGGAAAGTTTTTCAACCTCCTCAAATTGATTCAAAAATGCCTCAAATGAGAAAACTTTGGTCATGAAAGTTGTAGAATGGATCATTCCCTTTTCAAAAAGTACAGGAACATGTCCTAATTCATTTTGGATCAAAAGTTTCGGTTTGTCAAAATTGGGAAAAATCACATAATTTCAAGTTTTGTACCAAAGAGGCATTTTGCAAAATGGTATGATGAAGCATTCTAAAGACTTCAAATGTGCACAAACTCTTCACAACATGCTCATGTGACTTCTAAAAATCAGAATTGTCCCAAGAATTATGCATTTTGGTGCCTTGAACTTCATGAATTCACAAAGGGGCCAAAAATGTACCAACTTGCAAAAACTCATGAAGCCATGCCTCTACTTGTTACAGCTCACAAAATCTGGTCCACAAGAACTCCATGATCTCAGCTGAGCCAAACCATGCCCCTATCACAACCTCACACTTGCCCATACCTCAAGTACACCTAACTTGGACTTTATGCAAAAACACCCATACCAATCAGCCTGTGCCACACCAACTATTCTGACCAATCAAGACTTTACAAACACACTTCAAGCAAGCCATTTCATATCATCTTGAAGCCTGAGCACACACATAAGCCATAGTTCACAAAAATCCTCCATCTTGCATTTTCTGTCGAATCACTTAACTCAGCCATCCATTCCTCAAATTTCTTCCATCATCCACCTCAAAACACTCCACTGATCATCCCTGACCCCTCAAAGCAACCCAAAACCACCATAAACAGAAATACGATTCTCACCCCTCACTGAACAGAACCTCTTCAAACTCACAAACCAGTCACTCTAAACACCAACCAAGCTTCAAAGCTTCATCAAGAGGATCATTGGAGCCATTTTGAAGCAAAGAGGCAGGCAGAAAGCTCTTGGATTGAAAGCTCAACCTCAGGTAGCACGATGAACAAATTTTCTAGAACTATGATTTCTTGTTAGAATATTGTTCTATGTGTTGCCCTGATCATGGGGATCTATTTATTTTTGAAAATAAGCCAGAAATGAGCATTTGGTGTTGATCTGAAACTTTTGCCCTAGAATTTGTTTTCTTCGATTCTCACTGTGTAGTCAATATAAATTGTTTTTGGCCATGGATTCTTGTTACCCATTGTTGAGGGATTGATTCTGGAGATTTGGGAGTCTTGGGGATGCGTTTTGGGTGATTCAGGGGAGGAAGTTGGCCGGAGAAGACGACCGGAGCTTATCTCCGGTCACCTGAGTTTAATTAGGGTTAAGTGAGATTAATTAGCAACTTTGAATTCTGTCCCTAGGATCCTCTTTCCCGCGCGCGTGTGGATGGCTCAGATTTGTCATGTAAACCCTAATCAGTAATTTATTAAACTAACCTAGGTTTAATTAAATATTAAAACAAAATTAGCCAGGTTTGAATCTGGGCCTTTGGATCTGGCGCGCAGTTGTAAACACCCCAAATTTACCCTCACCCATTCACACCATGGCTTGTGATCATTTCATATGCATGAACACAATCATACTATCTCATATTACATTTTTGATTCATTGCATTGGTTCAAAGTCATCTGCATCTAGGGTTTGTGATCTGAGCAATCCAAGAGCCTCTTGAGCCACTTCAAAGGTCATCAATCACTTCAAAGAGGTCTATGTGTGTTCAAGTGTCATATTATATCCTCTCAAAGTCAAGAATGTCAAAGGATCACAAGAACTGGGATTTGCATGGAAGCAGAGCCAGGTTTGACTGCACAGATGACCTAGAATTAGGGTTTTGGTTTCAGAGGCCATAACTCCAATTTTTTTGGTCATTCTTGTTTCTATTGGTCTCTATATGGTATAGGGAGTATGCATATCAATTTTCATGAAGAAATTCCTTGGGGAAGTCATCTGATCAAGGGTTGACTTTCTGAACAAGTCAGTGCAAAATCAGGGCATCTGAGGCCCCCAATGACCCAACCAAAGGGTGATCTTCATCATTTTGAGTGTATATGATCTTTATTTGATCATAGAAGAAGTTGGAAGTTCACAAAATTAAGAAATTTCAAGTCTTTTGCAAAGTTGACTTTTTGGGCAAGGTTGACTTTTAATGAATTTGTCATTTTAGGCAATTTTTCAACCCTTACTTTTTGATCCAAGAAAGCTTAAAATGGAAAAACTTTGGTCATGAAAGTTGTAGAATAGATATTTCCCTTTTCAAAAAGTACAAGAACATGACCTAATTCATTTTGGATCAAAAGTTATGGCTTGTCAAAGTTGGCGAAAATCACTAAATTTCAAGTCATGCACCAAAGAGGCAAATTTGCAAATTCATTTCTCAAGGCAAATTGGGCTGTCAAATGCATTTCTAAACTTCACCACATGATCACACAACATCCAAAAATCAGATTGCACCCAAGGAATCACATGTTTTATGGCTTATGGAGCAAGACTTTTTCATGAAAACCAAAAGCAAGCCAAGTTGCAAAACTCATGATAACATTTCATCCACTTGCTGGCTAGTTGGCTGATCAACCCTAGGCCCTTCCACACATCATGCTGCGCAGCACACCCTCCTTGTACTTGGCTAGAACATGACCCATGCTTCTCTTACACAAAAGTTGACATTTTGCAAAAGCACCCATACCAATCAATAAAGCACATGTCACCTCATCTGACCAATAGGAATTGTTTATACTATCCAAATGCAAGCCAAACATAAGCATAAGAAAGCCTGAAACCAGCCACAACTCAACATTCTCATTTTCACTCCCTTGAGCAAAAGCCTTCGAAACTCAGGAAACAACTCACAAACACACAAACAAACTTCATAGATCAACTCAACTCATCTTCCTGGTCACAAAGCACCCATCACCATTGTCTTAAACTGCCAGAATCACAAACACGATTCCTTCACTGCACTGAACAGAACTTGTTCAAACTTCCAAACCATCCAACACAAACTCTTTCTAAGCATCAATATGTCATCAGGGGACTAAAAGGAGTGGATTGCACAAAGGAAAGAGGTCAGAAAGTTGCAAACTGAAGAGCTTCAAACTCAGGTAGCTTCATGAACTTTTTTTCCAGAAGCATGATTTTAAGTTCTAAATAGCTTCTATACACTCCCCTGGTCATGAATATGTGATTATTTTTGAAAATGGTTGAGAAACCAGGATGTATGCTTTGTCTGAAATTTTTGCCCTAAAACATGTTTGATTCGATTCTCCTTGTTTCATTTTCATTGCATGTAGAGTGAGTTTGTGATTTTGGTTGATCGGAGAAGACGACCGGAACAGTGTTTCGGTCGCCTGAAAGTCATTAGGGTTGTCATTAGGGCTTAATCATTAATTATCCAGGTTTGAATATCAGCCATTGGATATGGCGCCAGGTCAATGCGCGCGCGTATGAGTTTGAATCTGGACCCTCAGATTGGATGACTTTTCTTTATTTTCAGTTTAAATTCATTTTATTTTTCACTTAATTGCATTGTTTTGTCCATTTATTTAAAAATAGCAAAATCATTTTAAAAATTCTGAAATTTTTTGTACAAACTTTCATTAAATTTCAGAACACAAAAATATTTTTATTCTTATTTTTAGCATTCAAAAAATATTTTTAAATATTTAAAAGCTTATTTTTAATTAATTAATGAGAATTAATTAATTAAAAATACTTTTAGGTATTTAAAAATCACCAAAAAATTCATGAAACATTTAAAAACATTTAGAAACATTGTCCAACCCTCAAACCAGATTTCTTTTTTGATCTTGATGCATTTTGATAATTTTTCATGGAATTAATTCATTTTCAAAGCATTATTTTGATCCAAACTTCCAAAAATCATTTCTGCCTAACCATTGAGAGTTGGACCTTGATTCTTTTTGCATTGCATTGTGTTTATCATGTAGTTTGTGAGATTAAATGGGCATGATTTGATCTTTCATTTTTCATTTGTTTGGCATTTTTCTTGTTAAGGAACCCTAAAACCCTAGGAAACTTAGAAAATTCATAACTTGAGTTAGGTTAGGAGTTGGAACTTCTCCTTTGGGCAGTGAGTTAGCATAGGTTTAGGGATCCTTTGAGTGCATTTTCAATTTTTTACCTTGGTGTTTGCTTCTGATTTTGGTTCTTGTTTGATGCTTTGATCATAAACCCTAATTTGAGCTTCCATATGCACCCATCTTGCATTTGCATTCATGCCTTGACTTGCCATAGCATTTTGTGCATCCATTTGATTCATTTAACATCTTGATACATATTGAAAGCATGTTTGGTCATTGCATCTTGCATTTTCCATGTTGTATGCCATTTGCATTTCATAACTTTTCATGTTTGTTCATGGTGCTAAACATGCCTCATTTGCATTCATCTGTTCATATGATCATCCTCATGTCTTGATTCATGTTTGCAGCATCTCATAGCATCATTATCATCTCATATATGCTTCTGGTTTTGTTTCTCATCATGTCATTTCATCTCATTTTGCATTGCATTGCATTCCTTTATTAACTTTTCAGGTGGTAAGTAATTTTGAGAAGTGGATTTGCCTTCACTTCTCACATCTTCTTTTCATCTCTCTCTTGCATCCATGCTGCATTTTGTTATGTGTGTGAGTTTGAGCTTTCTCATTCTTTTTTTCTTCTTACCTTCCTTCCTCAAGTGACTTGACTTCTTGAATGAAGCAAGTTACTTTGCTTCTCCTGATCCTTTCATCTACTTCCTGGTGGTTCCATTGAAGATCTTTCTTGTTAAACCTCACAAACCTTAGGAACAACCAAGCATGACAATAATTAGGGTTTTGATTAGTCTCCCCTCTTAGTTTTACCTTTGTGTCTCTTTTGAGTCTTCTCTTCTCACCTCATAATCAAGGACTAAACCCTAAAGGCTTTAAGGCTTTGTGATTAAGCTTATGCCTGCATCCTTCTATTAGGATGGAGTGTATAACTTTAATCCTAAGTGTTGAACCCTTAATGTGTTTAAACCCTTTAATCAATTAACTTAATAATCATCAAGACATCAAGCTTGTAACTTGGGCCTTGCATTAGGGTTCTAATTCTTCCTTAATTGGTTAAGAAGGACTAACCCTAGTGTTAATGGACAAGTCCTCCTCAAGTTGTCTTACAAACCATAAAATCCACTTCTTAATCTTACCATTAACTAAAATCCACTTTAATAAAGGCTTTGTTTTGTCATGAGTTTAATCCCTAATCATGGATTAAGTTGAGGAGCTTTCCTCAGCTTAAACACTCTCATCTATTATCCTTCTATTAGGATGGTGTAATGAGTCTATTTAATCCCTGATTATGGCTTAACCTCATTACTCAACACTAAACAAAAACACCAAAAACATCTAAATGATCACAAGTAGGTTAATGATCTTAATCCTGCATCAAGGGTGATTAAGTGTGAGAATCTGACTTCACACTTAAGGTATTCTCATTACCCCTAATCAGAGGGAGGATGTGATGAGTTTACTAACCCATTGGTTTAGGCTTAAGCTCATTAACTTATGACAAACTTTCAAAAGCAATAAAAGACTGAAAACACAAAAACAAACAATAATCGTCTCCTCCGGGATTCTTTTCTCATCTCATTCACTCATAAACGAGAACTTGCTTCTTCCGTCTAATGCAAGACAATTTGCACCTGAGCCAGACAGGTCATACACTTGAGCATAGACAAGAAAGCAGTTCACAAGTCAATTCATCTTTCAGTCTCTTTGGTTCGAACTACGGTGTTCTGACTTCCTCATTGCACGAGAGGATACGTAGGCATAACTTAACAGTTATCGAACAAAAGTCTCTGTATATTCCCCCTCTTTTCCAGCTTTATTCTTTTAGCCTCATTATCATGAGCATACTCTCATCTTCACACTGACATTGTACATTTATACACTACACCTCTCATTTACACTGACACCTGTACATTCTTTTCCAGCTCTCTTTATACACAAATTGCACTGACACTACCCCTTTAAAACACAAATCTTTTAAGCGTGGATCCCGTCGAGTACGGCGGACAATCTGGGTGCTAATACCTTCCCAGGTTGTAACCAACCCCCTTTCTCAGTCTCTCTGGTTCGCAACCGTCTTATCCATCTTTCTAGGTCTATGCAGCATTGCCTTTCCTCCGGGATAAAAATGCCTAGCTGGCGACTCTTTTCTTTTTCCAGTGAGTCCACTGCTGTGTGTTCTCATTGTTCCCTTCGCCGACCGTTCGCGTTTGTACCTTTGTTTGGGCCATTCCCACTTATCGGGAGCGACAGCTTGGCGACTCTGCTGGGGACCCTTATACTGTAACCAGGGCTTCTGGTTCTTTTTGTGGGTTCCTCCTAGCGCTTGACTGATTTGTGTTTACTGGGGTGTTATGTGCTATCTGTGCTTGTGTATTTATTTTATTTACTGCTTTATGTACAGTTTTGTTTATTGCTTTCTTTATAGCTTTGTACATATATCATACTGTCATACTGTGCTGGCTGGATCTGTTTATTTGCTTTGGTGGGTGGGGTTCTACTGAGAGTTAAGGTCCTATACCTGGGACCTGAGTGACACCTAGGCTAGAGTGGTTCATGTTCTTTCCCGTTCCATTTCGGTCTGGTGAGGGAATATGAAACACGGTTCAGATATGGGTTTCTTCTTGAGAACTCTGTGCTGCAGATTTCCTGTAGTGCTAGGGCTATCTGGGAAGCCTGCTAAGTCTGGATGACCTTTAGTATTGACCTTCAGAAACTGAGGTGAATTAGAGGAGGAACTTTTATGGTTATTGTAAACACTGAACCTCCGGGTTAGAAGTGTTTACACTTCTCATAACTGATCCAAGTCTGAGGATCCTTGTTTTAGAACACCACCTGTGAGGGGGTTGGGCTGTTTACAGGTTTGCAGGTACACTTGACCTCAGAATACCCTGTTACTTTGTTTGATAAGAGTACTCCATCTTGGAACAGTTCTTGTGATTCTAAACCCTGGACATGTGACTCTTTATTTGAGTCCCCCACCTTGGTTACTGGACTTATAGACCTCCATCTGGATTTCTTGAACATACTTAGACCTATATCAGAGCACTTGATCAGATCCAGCTCAGTCACAAACCCTTGCATATCATTTGCATACATCATCATTGCATCATTTTAACATTTGCTTATTTGTTTTTCAGGGTATCCATTCTTTATTATTGGCTTGGTTTTGACCCCATCATCAGCATAGACTCATCTTCATCAGTATCTACTTCAGTTATCAGCTACCTGCTTCAGTCACCTGCATCATCAGTCTCAGCCTGCCAGTGGCCCATCTTAAGTATTTTTCTCAGCATCTACCTCAGTTCTTCTTCAGCAGTATGGCACCTAAGAAGAGTAACATCTCCTATCACTTCTTTCAGCCTGAGCTAGCTGACATCAGGAAGATTCAGACCCTGATTACTCCATACCATATACCACTATTCAGAGAACACTATGGAGGCATACTTGATGTGGTTATGGATTTGGACCCTTCATAGAGGAGTTTGATTCATACTTGCCTGCAGTTCTATGATCCCCCTCTGAGGTGCTTCACTTTTCAGGATTTTCAGTTGGGGCCTTTATTAGAGGAGTATTCATCATTGGTTGGTGTACCTATCAGGGGTGGGGTCCCCTTCAACCCTGAGATGGTTTTTCCTAGTAATGAAGAAGTGGCAAGGGCCTTGTATCTAGAACCAGTTCTGATTGGGCAGAATATGACTACCAAAGCTGGAGTCTCTGGTTTACATCTGGATTTCTTGATCTCTCAAGCTACCCTGAAGGCCTCCTCAGGAGAGTGGAAAGCAGTCTGTGCTTTATTGGCCCTTAGCATATATGGGGTCATTTTATTTGCAGATGAGCCTAAGTTTGTTAGCAAGAATGCAATCCATCTTTTCATTCTGAAGAACCCAGTGCCCACCTTACTGGGAGATTTCTACTACTCAGTTCACCAGAGGAATGAAAAGCAGAGGGGAAGATTAGTAAGGTGTTGTGCTCCCCTGTTCCATACCTGGTTGCTCAGACACTTGCCCAAGACAGATGCATTCTTGAATCCTCATCAGCAAAAGAATTGGGCTAGAAGACTCACTGCTTTAACTTCAGCTGATATCAGGTGGTGCACTCAAAGCACAAAAGGTAGGGACATCATTACCAGTTGTGGGCAGTTTCCCAATGTACCCCTGATAGGAGTAAAGGGTTGTATCAACTACAACCCTCTGCTATTCAAAAGACAACTGGGCTATGCACTGGTCCACACTCCTAAGGCACAAGACTTGGATGAGACTCTTTACTGTGAGAATAAGCCTAATCTGGCTATTGTCAGGCAAGCATCCTGGGCTTGGGACAATGTCCAGACTAAAGGAGTAACCATTCTTGGGAAGTGTAACAATGTGGCCTCAGCACAGTACTATGAGTGGTCCCATGCCAGGGCTCAATTTTCTGGAATGCCCTTTACCATGGAAGATATACCTGGACCATCCTCAACACCACCTCCTGTCACTGTCAGTTTAGAGGAGTTTGAGAAACTGAAAGAGAGAAATGAGAAGTTGACTCAGGCTCTACAGAAGACCCTCTGGGAGAGGAGTGATGGTAGGTTGGATATTGAAAGGTTGGAAGAGTTGAAGGTGGAGCATCTGGCTAGAATTGAGAAGTCTGAGGATTACATCAAGAAGTCAAGGGCTGGAGAGCAGATCTTGAAGAATGCCTGCAAGGAGGCTTAGTTCCAGAAAGCCAGAACTGATTTGTATCTGAAGGAGAGTCAAGCTAGGTGGGTCAGGATCACCGAAGCTCGTACTCTGGAGGATAAAAGGACTCAGGACAAGATTGAGCAGTTGGAGGCTAGTGCAAAGGAGCAACAGGAAGCCCTGCTAGCAGCCCAAAGAGAGATCTCAGATTTTAAAATTAGAACTGGAGTGAAGAGGTCAAAGGACCAGAATCAACACAAGAAGCTAGCTGCAGTTGTTACCACCAGGAATCTCCTCATCAGGAACCTTACAGAGCGCCCAACTGATCCTGTGACTGAAGCACTTCTAAAGGAAGTTCAGGAGGATGAGTTTGGTCTTGGTGTCTGACCTTTTGCTTGTTGTTTCTTTCATTTCATTGTACTTTTCTTTTCTTATGTTGTATTTTGACCCCTCAGAGGGCATGTATTGTAAAAGAAACAAACTATGTATCATTTACTTTTTGTAATATATGTATCAGTTTGCTCTATCTGAGTTTCTTTCAAGCAGCATCAGCAACATCTTCAAGGGTCTGGAAAGGTCAAAACCAAGTGCCAAGCCGGATACCTTGGAAACAAATAGGCATACTGCATTGCATACTAACCTTTTGTTTCCTTTTGTAGGTTTTTTTTGTTTTTGTTACTAACTCTGTTGTGATCTCAGGAACTATTGCTCGACGACGAGTGTTCCCACTCAACCGTCCACACAGATATCCAACCCGCAACAACCTTCCGGGTATACAGATGGACCAGGTACAACAGGACCTTACAGAGGTCAGGGCTCAAATGGCCAATGAGAGGCTAGAAATGAGGAATCAGATGACACAGTTTATGGAGGTGATGAACAACATGGCTCAAAGCCAGGAGAGATTGAGAGCCTTGGTGGAAAGGCAGAATCAGGAAGACCCCCATCCCGGGATTGCGGGGACAAGCAACAATGAGAGGGTTCAGCCTCATGTCAACCCACCTGTATTTGGACCCCACCTTCATCCAGAGATCAATATCCCTGCTAATGTACAAGGGAATGCTACTACAGGTAGAGTGCTGCAAGAAGACCCCCAGGAAGATCAGTTCACAGTGATGGGAGCTGGGGATGAGGCCTATGACAGAAGGCTGGATGAAATTGCTGAAAAGTTAAGGTCCTTGGAATCTCAAAATTCTCTGGGCTTTGATGTCATGGACATGGGCTTAGTGGACGGGGTCAGGATTCCCCATAAGTTTAAGCCTCCTTGTTTTGAAAAGTACAACGGGACTTCCTGCCCACGGACCCACTTGCAATCCTTTCTGGGGAGGTTGAAGGCGTATACCATGGATGAGAAGCTATGGATGTTTTATTTTGAGGATAGCTTAACCGGAGCTTCGAGGGAATGGTACTCTCATCTGACTAGGGCAACCATCAGGTGTTGGAAGGATTTGGCAGAGGCCTTTATCAGACAATACCAGTATAATTTGGATATGGCACCCAACAGGACCCTCCTGATGGGAATGTCACAATCATCTAGAGAAAGCTTCCGGGAGTACGCCCAGAGATGGAGACAACTAGCTGCTGCTGTCCAGCCACCTATGTCAGAGAGGGAGATGGCAGATATGTTTATGAACACCCTCCAAGGGACATACATTGATAGGCTAGCTGCCTTTTCTTCTACCAGCTTTGCAGATGTGGTTATAGCTGGAGAAAGAATTGAGAGCCTATTAAAGATGGGCAAAATTTCTGACAACGGTGCCAGCTCTTCCAGCAACCCAAGAAAGCCTTTTGTGGGCCCAAGAAGAACTAGTGAGACTAATGTTATCCATACCAGCAGGGGCAGGCCCCAATATGTTCAAAGATCAGTGGCAGCAGTCACCATTCCTTCTCCACTTCCTCAGCAATCAGTGTATCAACCTCAGCAACAACCCCAGTACCAGCAACAAACTCAGTATCCTCCTCAGAGAAACTACAACAATAACAACAACAACAATCAGCAAAGACCATTTCAGCAGAGGCCATCTCAGGCCAAAAGGGTGATAGATCCAATCCCTATGCCATATGCCGCTTTACTGCCACAGCTCTTGAAGCTCAACTTGGTTGAGTTAAGGACGTTGGCGCCTCCAGATCCTTCCAGTCTACCCAGAAATTACGACTCCAACGCCAGATGTGCCTTCCATTCCAACGCACCTAGCCATAGTACAGAGAAGTGCAGAGCTTTGCACATGAAGGTACAGGACCTGGTAGACTCTAAGGCTCTAAACTTTGCACCACCACCAAATGTTAACAAGAACCCTATGCCAAACCACGGAGGTCCCAGAATCAATGCTATTGAAGAAGACAAGCCGTCTTACTTGATAACCAGTGTGGGTCAGATTCGGACACCGTTGGTAGAGATCAAAGCTCAACTCCTCGAATGTCAAATGTTCCCGGGATGTGAGCTAGGGTGTGCTTATTGCAACATTTCAGTGAATGGTTGTGATAACTTGATAGATGGAATAGATGGCCTCATCCGGAGTGGCCTGCTTCAGATTACAACATCATTTCCTACAAATCCAGCAATCTCATTAGCAACAATTCCCGTGTCTTCTACAACTGCAACAACCATTGTTCCGAACAACTCTTCAATCTTATCAACAAATGCTTCATCTGTCATTTCAACTGACCGGATAACAGCAAACATCCCTTCTACAACTTCAGCACCACTTCATTCAGAATCTCCTACAACGACAACACCCATCCATCCAACAATGTCTCCTACAACTTCAACAGCAAATGTCTCAACAGTTACAATTTATTATGATCCTGAAAATGATTCCGCCTACAACTCACAAAACGCCACTCCTATCAGAGCACCAGTCACAATATACTACGATCCACAGACTATCATGGTCCCTTCTGCAGCAGCCATCAGTCCAGTCACTATCACAGTGCCTGGGCCAGTACCTTATGAAAGCAGTAATGCCATCCCCTGGCATTACGGCTCTGATCTATAGTGCGAAGGACAGAAAATCACTCTTGAATCATCAACCCCTGCACCACAAATAGACAATGTGGGAGGAGGCGGAGGCTTCACCCGAAGCGGACGTCTCTTTGCTCCACAAATTCAAAGACCCACTGCCGAAGCAGAAGTTGCTGCCAAGGCAAAAGGGAAGAGTTTGGCGCAAGAAGAGCAAGTTGTTAAAGAAGCTTTGAAAACACCCTTTGATCAAGAGGTTGATGAATTCATGAGAATCATCAAGAAAAGTGATTACAAGATAGTGGACCAGCTTCACCAGACGCCTTCCAAGATCTCTATTCTATCATTGCTTATGTGCTCCGAGGCTCATCGGAACGCACTACTGAAGGTCTTGCACGCAGCTTATGTGCCAGAAGAGATCACCGTCAATCAGTTGGAAGCTGTAGTTGGAAATGTTAATGCTAGTCACGGACTAGGATTTACCAACACTGATTTGACTTCGGAAGGCCGCAATCACAACAAGGCTTTGCACATTACCATGGAGTGTAAAGGTGCAGTTCTTTCCCATGTACTGGTAGACACAGGATCATCCCTCAATGTCTTACCTAAAAAAGCCCTTATGAAGCTGGAGTATGAAGGATTGGCATTACGTCCCAGTAACTTGGTAGTGAGAGCCTTTGACGGCTCTAAGAGATCAGTTCTGGGAGAAATTGAGCTGCCTATAATGATTGGCCCACAAACTTTCAAAACGACCTTCTACGTGATGGATATACAGCCTGCCTACAGCTGTCTATTGGGTAGGCCATGGATTCACGCCGCTGGCGCCGTGACCTCAACCCTTCACCAGAAGTTAAAATTCGAGTGGGAGGGTCAAGTCGTTACTATCTGTGGAGAGGAGGATATTTTTGTTAGCCATCTGGCTACCTACAAATATATTGAGATGGATGGGGAGATCCATGAAACGATGAGTCAAGGGTTTGAGGCCCTAAATGTGAATGAAGCATCCGCTGTACCTGGAATCTCCATGGCATCTTATCAACAAGCCCGGAAGGTTGTTGAGGAGGGAACTGCCCAAGGCTGGGGCAAGGTTTTATCTGTGGAGAAGAAGAAGGACAAATTTGGGTTGGGTTACAAACCAACTCAACAAAATCAAGCAGAGGCTGCTGAGAAGCCCGGTTTTGTCAGTGGGGGGATGCTCGCCCCTGATGCTGTCAACAATTTGGAAGACGAGTCAGAAGAAGAGCGCAATCTGGAGAATTGGATACGTCCAAAGATCCCGGGGAGCAGTATCTCAAACTGGTCTTCCCAGGAAATTATAAGAGTTACTCATGCAGAGTAATTATTATTTCCTGTATTTTTATAGCATGCATCAGGTCTTGCATCTTGCCCAAGATGACAAGACTCATTTTGTAATCGGGCCATCTGTAATTTTTGTGCAACAAGATTAATCAATGAAATATCAGACATCTTTTTGCAAATGAGTATTTTTTTCTTCTCCGCTCACTGTTTTTCCCTTTTTTCTTTTTGTACAAAAAAATAAATGGAAATGTTTTCAAAATGACAACTTTATTTCACTTTTTTTTAAACAAGATTAAAATCAAATCACTAAAATGAACAAACTGAACCCTTGCAGAGAGTGCCTTCCAGACCACACCGACAACAGCACGGCTATGACTTCGTATGACTTTGACAATCCGATCAATCAAGCCGATGAAGGGGTTGAAGAAGAATATGAGCTTCCTGAAGAGCTAGCCAGATTGTTGAGACAAGAGGAAAGGGTTATCACTCCTCATCAGGAGGAGGTCGAGACGATTAATCTTGGTACAGATGAAGACGTGAAAGAGGTTAAAATCGGGGCCTGCTTGCAAGACTCAATGAAGAGACAACTAATTGATCTGCTTCAAGAGTATGTGGACGTGTTTGCTTGGTCTTATCAAGACATGCCGGGGTTGGACACCGACATTGTTGTACACAAGCTGCCTTTAAGAGAAGAATGCCCGCCGGTTAAACAGAAACTGCGCCGTACTCGCCCAGACATGGCCATGAAAATCAAAGAAGAGGTGCAAAAGCAGTGGGACGCCGGGTTCCTTGCTGTAACTAGCTATCCACCGTGGGTTGCTAATATAGTACCTGTGCCTAAGAAAGACGGCAAGGTGAGAATGTGTGTTGACTACCGGGACCTGAACAGAGCTAGCCCAAAAGATGATTTCCCATTACCTCACATTGACGTATTGGTGGATAATACGGCTCAGTTCTCGGTATTCTCCTTCATGGACGGATTTTCAGGATACAATCAGATCAAAATGTCACCTGAAGACATGGAGAAGACAACTTTCATCACACCTTGGGGCACGTTCTGTTACAAGGTGATTCCATTTGGATTGAAGAATGCTGGTGCAACGTATCAACGGGCTATGGTGACATTATTCCACGATATGATCCACAAAGAAATCGAATGTTACGTGGATGACATGATTGCCAAGTCCCTTACTGAAGAAGACCACCTGGTGAATCTGCTAAAGCTTTTCAAGCATCTGAGGAAGTATCAGCTGAAGTTGAACCCCAACAAATGCACATTCGGGGTGCGATCTGGTAAGCTGCTGGGATTTATTGTAAGCGAGAAAGGGATTGAAGTTGACCCTGATAAAGTCAAAGCTATTCAAGAGATGCCTGCACCGAAGACAGAAAAAGAAGTTCGAGGGTTCTTAGGTCGATTGAACTACATTTCAAGGTTCATATCTCACCTCACAGCAACCTGTGAACCCTTGTTCAAACTACTAAGAAAAGAACAAATGGTCAGGTGGAATGAAGACTGCCAGAAGGCTTTTGACAAGATCAAGGAGTACTTGCAAGAACCTCCAATCCTTATGCCTCCAGTTGAAGGAAGACCTCTGATAATGTATTTGACAGTATTAGAAGAGTCAATGGGGTGTGTGCTGGGCCAGCATGACGAGTCTGGTCGAAAAGAGTATGCAATATACTACCTAAGCAAAAAGTTTACCGACTGTGAACAACGTTATTCACTGCTCGAGAAAACTTGTTGTGCTTTAGCGTGGGCTGCTCGCCGACTGAGATAGTATATGTTGACCCACACTACCTTGTTGATCTCAAAGATGGACCCAGTCAAGTACATTTTTGAGAAGCCAGCACTTACCGGACGGGTTGCAAGATGGAAAATGATTCTTACAGAATATGACATTCAGTACACATCTCAGAAAGCCATCAAGGGCAGTGTATTGTCTGAATATCTTGCTGAGCAACCTCTTGATGATTACCAGCCTATGAGATTTGACTTCCCTGATGAAGACATCATGTTCATAAAAGCAAAAGATCATGAAGAACCTATTCACACTGAAGGGCCTGACCCAGAAGAAGAATGGACTATGATGTTTGATGGGGCTGTTAATATGAATGGTCGTGGTGTTGGTGCAGTACTCATTACACCTAAAGGAGTTCACATGCCTTTCTCGGCAAAACTCACTTTTAACTGCACTAACAACGAAGATGAATACGAAGCTTGCATTATGGGCCTTGAGGAAGCCATTGACCTCAGGATCAAGACATTGACTGTATTCGGAGATTCAGCTCTGGTAGTTAATCAAACCAACGGCAAATGGTACACGCACCAGGATCATCTGATACCTTACAGGGATTATACAAGGAGGTTATTGACTTTCTTCACAACAGTCAAGCTTGAGTATATCCCTCGGGACGAGAATCAGTTTGCAGATGCTCTTGCCACCATTTCATCCATGATCAAAGTTCAAGCTGCCAACTTTGTACCTCAGATTTCAGTGTCCAGACTCGACAGACCAGCATATGTGTTCACAGCAGATATTGTCAAAGATGATAAGCCTTGGTTCCATGACATAAAGTGCTTCTTGGAGGATCAAACACACCCGCCTGGGGCATCTTCCAATGATAAGAAGACTTTAAGAAGGCTTGCTGGTGGTTTCTTTCTGAACACTGATGGTTCCCTGTACAAGAGAAACTTTGATATGGTACTCCTCAGATGTGATGATAGAACAGAAGCAGACTTGTTAATGCACGAGGTGCACGAAGGATCCTTTGGTACCCATGCTGGAGGGCATGCCATGGCTAAGAAGTTGCTAAGGTCGGGTTATTACTGGATCACAATGGATGCAGACTGTTGTGCCTACGCCAGAAAAATGCCATAAATGTCAGATTTATGCGGATAAGGTGCATGTGCCTCCCAATCCTTTGAATGTGATGTCTTCACCTTGGCCCTTTGCTATGTGGGGCATTGACATGATTGGCAAGATTGAACCGACTGCTTCGAATGGCCACAGATTCATCCTGGTTGCCATTGACTATTTCACCAAGTGGGTCGAAGCAGCTTCCTATGCAAATGTTACAAGACAAGTGGTAGCCAGATTTCTGAAGAGGGATATCATCTGTCGATATGGAGTTCCCGAGCGAATCATTACTGATAATGGTTCCAATTTAAACAACAAAATGATGGCAGAGCTATGCCGGGACTTCAAAATTCAACACCACAATTCTTCTCCTTACAGGCCAAAGATGAACGGCGCTGTTGAGGCAGCTAATAAGAATATCAAGAAGATTGTGCAGAAGATGGTAGTCACCTACAAAGACTGGCATGAAATGCTACCATTTGCCTTGCATGGGTACCGCACGTCAATCAGAACATCCACTGGGGCAACACCGTATCAGCTTGTGTATGGTATGGAAGCAGTCCTACCAGTTGAAGTTGAATTACCCTCACTACGAGTACTGATGGATGTTAAGCTGAACGAAGCAGAGTGGGTCCGGTCCCGATACGAACAATTAAGTCTGATCGAAGAGAAAAGATTGGCTGCAATCTGTCATGGGCAGTTATATCAGAAAAGAATGAAGAAAGCCTTCGATCAGAAAGTCAGACACCGAGAGTACCAAGTGGGAGATCTTGTGTTGAAAAGAATCCTCCCTCCTCATGCAGACCACAGGGGCAAGTGGACTCCAAATTACGAAGGACCATTTGTAGTAAAGAAAGTTTTCTCTGGTGGAGCATTGATGCTCAGCACCATGGATGGTGAAGACTTCCCGTCCCCTGTGAATTCAGATGCAGTTAAAAAATACTTCGCATAAAATGACCCGCTGGACATAAAAACAGAATGCAAGTCCAGGAAAAAATAGGGCATCCCGGCGAGTCAAAAACAGAATAAAAGACTCGGGCAAAAATAAGGGAAAATAAACAAAAAAATGTACACCCGCTGAGTTGAAAAGCCGCATTGGACAGCTCAGGCAAAAATGGGTATCTCTATGGATTGAAAACCCGAAAGGGCGATCCATGCAAAATAAGGGAATAAGCGAACAACTGCATTCTGAATTCGTCTGTATCACCTACAATTTGGTAAACCTCGGAAGGATCAAGCTTCTGTCAGAATCAGCCTTCTTCAGAAAGCAAGACGAGAAGAACGTCAAATGTCATACGAGTCATAGCAAGGGGAAGCTCCTCGAAGCGTCGTCAACATTGCCAGCATTTTGTTTCTCAATTTGTAACAATCTCCTCATTTCAGGAGATATGTTTCCTTGACTGTATATTGCCAATTCAGAGCACATGAATTAATAAAATCAGATTTTCGGTCACGTCTCGTATTGTACATTTTTATTTGCAAAAAATGTCTGATGTCTTTAAAAAATGATTGCATAAATACAGATGCTTATCTTCAAAAATAAAAGCTACATGCTTGCAGGAAATGTACTTACTCTCAGAAGTGTCTAATTCCTATGACGGAACTCAGCAAAGGATACCTCGGGATTACTTGTGCGTTTCTCTATCTTTTCAGGATTGCAGGTATCCCAAGCACAACTTGGGGCATGAAGGCATCATCCCAGCAGGCTGGCAAATTAGCATTCACTCAGCCTTAGCACCCGAAGTGCTCTCTCCCCAGCTGAGTTGCCACTTGTCACTTCTACCAGTCGAGGTGTCAATCATTTTTCCTCAACTAAGTACAAAAGCTAGGGAACCATATCCCCCCACAGAGTTTCAGCCTCTATCCAGAAGAGCAACGCATGAAGGGATCACAACAGAGTGATGAAAAGCTTCTACGAACCCCAGCTGGGTCTCTCATTTACAAGGATATGTCTATCAGTGACCTATCTCCCCAAGCAGATGCGTCTCGTCAGATCTACCAACGATCTCATCCCCAGCTGGGATGTCCATTTCAAAAAGATCGATCAGAGATCTTCACGGCAACGGGATCCGAATCCCGGTGTGGTATCCTTGCATAATCATGGCATTCGCATCATATTCACCCACAAAGCGTAGCATTCCGTCTAATACGGAGCATTACGGAAAAAATCAAACATTTTGCATAATCATAAGCTATGATTTGAATCAAACACTTGTGAATAACGACCACTCATCAACAGTATACAGAAAACTCCCGCAAAGTCCCCAGCGGATTCCCCAGCAAAAACAGTTGCCTCACATTCACAAACACCAGTATATACTCTTTGACACCCGTCTGTGTCATCATTCCCCAGTAAAGTCGCTTGAGCACTCTTCACAAGCAGACCACCCGTATTACATATACTTTTTGACACCCATCCGTGTCATACCCTCAGCAGAAAGCCAAAGACATCCTCTTTGCACTCACAAATACTTATATACATTGACATCCGTCCATGTCACTTTCCCCAGGACAATAACATAAACACTTTGCATATCAGATACTTGTTCATATCACACTCTTCTCCTTTTGACACTCGTCCGTGTCGCTCTCCCCAGCAGATTAAACACTCATCTATACACTACTCATGTTACTCTTATACAGATACTCGTCCGTATCTTGTATATACCACTTACATCCCCACAGATCCGACACTCGTCCGTGTTCTCTGTTAACCAGTTGGTACTCGTCCGTACCATCATCTTAGAACATGCTTCAAGCGTTTGTTTCTACCTGATACTCGTCCGTATCATAGTCTTAAGGATGCTCGTCCGCATCTTTAATCCATACACTGTGTCAAACACTTTTGTCTTCTTGAATTTAGACACTCGTCTGTGTCTACTATTCCCCAGAAGAGTCCCTTCAGATTCAACACTCGTCCGTGTTCACTGTTAACCAGTTGATACTCGTCCGTATCATCATCTCTGAACATGTGTCGGTACTTGTTTCTACCTGATACTCGTCCGTATCGTAGTCTTAGGGATGCTCGTCCGCATCTTTAATCTATACACAAACATCTAAACACTTATACCTTCTGCTTTTTGGATATAAACACTCGTCCGTGTTTACTGTTCCCCAGTAGATCACCAACAAAGCAAATTTTCCTTTTTTATCTGACATTCGTCCTATGTCATGATAAACCCTGAGAGCAGCCGTACCCTGCTAGGTGGTCGTCCTCCACCTCTTGATGGTCGTTCTCCATCATGCTCATCCGATGGCCGTCCCCATCGTTGATTTTCTATCCGACACTCATCCTGTGTCGTGATATTTAGCAGTCGTACCCTGCTAGGTGGTCGTCTTCCACCTCTTGATGATCGTCCTTCATCATTTCATCCAATGGCCGTCCCCATTGTTGATTTTGGTTATCTGGCGTTCGTCCTACGTCATGATAAACCTTGAGAGCAGCCGTCCCCTGCTAGGTGGTCGTCCTCCACCTCTTGATGGTCGTCCTCCATCATGCTCGTCCGATGGCCGTCCCCATCGTTGACCTTTTATCCGGCATTCGTCCTGTGTCGCGATATTTTCGGCAGCCGTACCCTGCCAGGTGGTCGTCCTCCACCTTGGATGACCGTACCTCATCTTATCCCCAACAGAGCAGTCGTCCCCTGCTAGGTGATCGTCCTTCACCTTTGATGATCGTACCTCATCATCTGTTTATTTCATTTATTCTTTAACCCGATGGCCGTCCCCGTCGTGGTCCCTTTTCTTTTAAGCCCGGTGACCGTCCCCATCGTTGGTTACTTTACTTTATGAACTTGATGGCCGTCCCCGTCATGTTTCATTAACCCCCAGAGAATCTTACAGCTTTACTTGATGGCCGTCCCCATCATAATATCTTTTATCCCCAGCATGTCGGCCGTCCCCGTCATTGCTTTATTTTCCGCACTTTTCCAGCATGTCGGCCGTCCCCGTCATTGCTCTTTACCCAGCAGTCGACCTCTGCTCGACGGTCGTCCTCCGTCGCCCATACTTTACAATATACTTTATTTTCCTTTACAATCTATATCCCTTTTCTTCTTCATTCTGTGAGTGCAAATTTTGGACTGTCTTTGGTATTCAACCACAAGTTAACTTGTTTGCCTGATAAGCCGTTGCTTACATCCTGCACAACTAACTCATGTTTGAATAGGGGCAGCTGTAAACACCCCAAATTTGCCCTCACCCATTCACACCATGGCTTGTGATCATTTCATATGCATAAACACAATCATACTATCTCATATTACATTTTTGATTCATTGCATTGGTTCAAAGTCATCTGCATCTAGGGTTTGTGATCTGAGCAATCTAAGAGCCTCTTGAGCCACTTCAAAGGTCATCAATCACTTCAAAGAGGTCTATGTGTGTTCAAGTGTCATATTATATCCTCTCAAAGTCAAGAATGTCAAAGGATCACAAGAACTGGGATTGGCCTGGAAGCAGAGCCAGGTTTGACTACACAGATGACCTAGAATTAGGGTTTTGGTTTCAGAGGCCATAACTCCAATTTTTTTGGTCATTCTTGTTTCTATTGGTCTCTATATGGTATAGGGAGTATGCATATCAATTTTTATGAAGAAATTCCTTGGGGAAGTCATCTGATCAAGGGTTGACTTTCTGAACAAGTCAGTGCAAAATCAGGGCATCTGAGGCCCCCAATGACCCAACCAAAGGGTGATCTTCATCATTTTGAGTGTATATGATCTTTATTTGATCATAGAAGAAGTTGGAAGTTCACAAAATTAAGAAATTTCAAGTCTTTTGCAAAGTTGACTTTTTGGGCAAGGTTGACTTTTAATGCATTTGTCATTTTAGGCAATTTTTCAACCCTTACTTTTTGATCCAAGAAAGCTTCAAATGGAAAAAACTTTGGTCATGAAAGTTGTAGAATAGATCTTTCCCTTTTCAAAAAGTACAAGAACATGACCTAATTCATTTTGGATCAAAAGTTATGGCTTGTCAAAGTTGGCAAAAATCACTAAATTTCAAGTCATGCACCAAAGAGGCAAATTTGCAAATTCATTTCTCAAGGCAAATTGGGCTGTCAAATGCATTTCTAAACTTCACCACATGATCACACAACATCCAAAAATCATATTGCACCCAAGGAATCACATGTTTTATGGCTTATGGAGCAAGACTTTTTCATGAAAACCAAAAGCAAGCCAAGTTGCAAAACTCATGATAACATTTCATCCACTTGCTGGCTAGTTGGCTGATCAACCCTAGGCCCTTCCACACATCATGCTGCGCAGCACACCCTCCTTGTACTTGGCTAGAACATGACCCATGCTTCTCTTACACAAAAGTTGACATTTTGCAAAAGCACCCATACCAATCAATAAAGCACATGTCACCTCATCTGACCAATAGGAATTGTTTATACTATCCAAATGCAAGCCAAACATAAGCATAAGCAAGCCTGAAACCAGCCACAACTCAACATTCTCATTTTCACTCCCTTGAGCAAAAGCCTTCGAAACTCAGGAAACAACTCACAAACACACAAACAAACTTCATAGATCAACTCAACTCATCTTCCTGGTCACAAAGCACCCATCACCATTGTCTTAAACTGCCAGAATCACAAACACGATTCCTTCACTGCACTGAACAGAACTTGTTCAAACTTCCAAACCAGCCAACACAAACTCCTTCTAAGCATCAATATGTCATCAGGGGACTAAAAGGAGTGGATTGCACAAAGGAAAGAGGTCAGAAAGTTGCAAACTGAAGAGCTTCAAACTCGGGTAGCTTCATGAACTTTTTTTCCAGAAGCATGATTTTAAGTTCTAAATAGCTTCTATACACTCCCCTGGTCATGAATATGTGATTATTTTTGAAAATGGTTGAGAAACCAGGATGTATGCTTTGTCTGAAATTTTTGCCCTAAAACATGTTTGATTCGATTCTCCTTGTTTCTGAATGATAAATGTTGTTTGAATGAGGGGTTTAATTCGTTTTTGAGTGGGGAAGAGTTCTGGGCTGTTGGATTTCATTTTCATTGCGTGTAGAGTGAGTTTGTGATTTTGGTTGATCGGAGAAGACGACCAGAACAGTGTTTCGGTCGCCTGAAAGTCATTAGGGTTGTCATTAGGGCTTAATCATTAATTATCCAGGTTTGAATATCAGCCATTGGATATGGCGCCAGGTCAATGCGCGCGCGTATGAGTTTGAATCTGGACCCTCAGATTGGATGACTTTTCTTTATTTTCAGTTTAAATTCATTTTATTTTTCACTTAATTGCATTGTTTTGTCCATTTATTTAAAAATAGCAAAATCATTTTAAAAATTCTGAAATTTTTTGTACAAACTTTCATTAAATTTCAGAACACAAAAATATTTTTATTCTTATTTTTAGCATTCAAAAAATATTTTTAAATATTTAAAAGCTTATTTTTAATTAATTAATGAGAATTAATTAATTAAAAATACTTTTAGGTATTTAAAAATCACCAAAAAATTCATGAAACATTTAAAAACATTTAGAAACATTGTCCAACCCTCAAACCAGATTTCTTTTTTGATCTTGATGCATTTTGATAATTTTTCATGGAATTAATTCATTTTCAAAGCATTATTTTGATCCAAACTTCCAAAAATCATTTCTGCCTAACCATTGAGAGTTGGACCTTGATTCTTTTTGCATTGCATTGTGTTTATCATGTAGTTTGTGAGATTAAATGGGCATGATTTGATCTTTCATTTTTCATTTGTTTGGCATTTTTCTTGTTAAGGAACCCTAAAACCCTAGGAAACTTAGAAAATTCATAACTTGAGTTAGGTTAGGAGTTGGAACTTCTCCTTTGGGCAGTGAGTTAGCATAGGTTTAGGGATCCTTTGAGTGCATTTTCAATTTTTTACCTTGGTGTTTGCTTCTGATTTTGGTTCTTGTTTGATGCTTTGATCATAAACCCTAATTTGAGCTTCCATATGCACCCATCTTGCATTTGCATTCATGCCTTGACTTGCCATAGCATTTTGTGCATCCATTTGATTCATTTAACATCTTGATACATATTGAAAGCATGTTTGGTCATTGCATCTTGCATTTGCCATGTTGTATGCCATTTGCATTTCATAACTTTTCATGTTTGTTCATGGTGCTAAACATGCCTCATTTGCATTCATCTGTTCATATGATCATCCTCATGTCTTGATTCATGTTTGCAGCATCTCATAGCATCATTATCATCTCATATATGCTTCTGGTTTTGTTTCTCATCATGTCATTTCATCTCATTTTGCATTGCATTGCATTCCTTTATTAACTTTTCAGGTGGTAAGTAATTTTGAGAAGTGGATTTGCCTTCACTTCTCACATCTTCTTTTCATCTCTCTCTTGCATCCATGCTGCATTTTGTTATGTGTGTGAGTTTGAGCTTTCTCATTCTTTTTTTCTTCTTACCTTCCTTCCTCAAGTGACTTGACTTCTTGAATGAAGCAAGTTACTTTGCTTCTCCTGATCCTTTCATCTACTTCCTGGTGGTTCCATTGAAGATCTTTCTTGTTAAACCTCACAAACCTTAGGAACAACCAAGCATGACAATAATTAGGGTTTTGATTAGTCTCCCCTCTTAGTTTTACCTTTGTGTCTCTTTTGAGTCTTCTCTTCTCACCTCATAATCAAGGACTAAACCCTAAAGGCTTTAAGGCTTTGTGATTAAGCTTATGCCTGCATCCTTCTATTAGGATGGAGTGTATAACTTTAATCCTAAGTGTTGAACCCTTAATGTGTTTAAACCCTTTAATCAATTAACTTAATAATCATCAAGACATCAAGCTTGTAACTTGGGCCTTGCATTAGGGTTCTAATTCTTCCTTAATTGGTTAAGAAGGACTAACCCTAGTGTTAATGGACAAGTCCTCCTCAAGTTGTCTTACAAACCATAAAATCCACTTCTTAATCTTACCATTAACTAAAATCCACTTTAATAAAGGCTTTGTTTTGTCATGAGTTTAATCCCTAATCATGGATTAAGTTGAGGAGCTTTCCTCAGCTTAAACACTCTCATCTATTATCCTTCTATTAGGATGGTGTAATGAGTCTATTTAATCCCTGATTATGGCTTAACCTCATTACTCAACACTAAACAAAAACACCAAAAACATCTAAATGATCACAAGTAGGTTAATGATCTTAATCCTGCATCAAGGGTGATTAAGTGTGAGAATCTGACTTCACACTTAAGGTATTCTCATTACCCCTAATCAGAGGGAGGATGTGATGAGTTTACTAACCCATTGGTTTAGGCTTAAGCTCATTAACTTATGACAAACTTTCAAAAGCAATAAAAGACTGAAAACACAAAAACAAACAATAATCGTCTCCTCCGGGATTCTTTTCTCATCTCATTCACTCATAAACGAGAACTTGCTTCTTCCGTCTAATGCAAGACAATTTGCACCTGAGCCAGACAGGTCATACACTTGAGCATAGACAAGAAAGCAGTTCACAAGTCAATTCATCTTTCAGTCTCTTTGGTTCGAACTACGGTGTTCTGACTTCCTCATTGCACGAGAGGATACGTAGGCATAACTTAACAGTTATCGAACAAAAGTCTCTGTATATTCCCCCTCTTTTCCAGCTTTATTCTTTTAGCCTCATTATCATGAGCATACTCTCATCTTCACACTGACATTGTACATTTATACACTACACCTCTCATTTACACTGACACCTGTACATTCTTTTCCAGCTCTCTTTATACACAAATTGCACTGACACTACCCCTTTAAAACACAAATCTTTTAAGCGTGGATCCCGTCGAGTACGGCGGACAATCTGGGTGCTAATACCTTCCCAGGTTGTAACCAACCCCCTTTCTCAGTCTCTCTGGTTCGCAACCGTCTTATCCATCTTTCTAGGTCTATGCAGCATTGCCTTTCCTCCGGGATAAAAATGCCTAGCTGGCGACTCTTTTCTTTTTCCAGTGAGTCCACTGCTGTGTGTTCTCATTGTTCCCTTCGCCGACCGTTCGCGTCTGTACCTTTATTTGGGCCATTCCCACTTATCGGGAGCGACAGCAGTCAACCAGTCCAAACCCAGATCAAATCCTGGTCCTTCTTCTGGATTACTTTTCATTATTTTCATTTTAAATTCATTTTCTTTTCATTTTATTTGCACGAATTATTAAAAATAGCTAAAATCATTTAAAAATTATGAAATTTTTTGTCAAAGATTTCATTAATTTTTAAAACCCAAAAATATTTATATTTTTTATTTTTTGCATAAAAAATTATTTTTAAATCATTTAAATGTTTATTTTTAATTAATTAATGAAAATTAATTAATTCAAAATGCATTTAGGTATTTAAAAATCACCAAAAAATTCACATTGCACTTAGAAACATTTAGAGACATTGTCCAACTCTCAAACCAAATTTCTTTTCTGTTCTTGATTCCTTTTGATCATTTTCATTGGAATTAATTTCATTTTAAGGCAATATTTTGGTTCAATCTTTAAAAATTTCATTCTGCCTAACCATTGAGAGTTGGATGATGATTCTTCTTGCATTGCACTCTTCATAGAATGTAGTTTATAGGATAAATTTGGTTTGATTATCTTGCATTTTCAATTTGTTTAGCATTTTTCTTGATGAGGTACCCCAAAACCCTAGCAATCTTAGGAAATTCATAACTTTCACTAGGTTAAGAGTTGGATCCTCTCCTTTGGGCAGTGAGCTTGTATAGGTTTAGAGTATCTTTGATTGCATTTTCAAATTTTGATCATGTCATTTGCTTCTGGTTTTGGATTTTTGCTTTGCATGATGCATGTAACCCTAATTTGTGCCTTCCTTTGTATCCTTCTTTCATTTGTTTGCATCCAATGACTTGCCATGACATTTTGTGCATCCACATGATTCATAATACATCTTAGGACATATTAGAATCATGCTTGATCATTACATCTTTCATTTTCCATGTTATATGTCCTTTGCATTTCATAACCTTTCATGTACATTCATGGTTCAATGCCTGCTTCATTTGCATCCTTATGTTTGTTTGATCATTCTCATGTCTTGCCTCATGTTTGTATTACCTCTTAGCATCATTAATATCATGTAAATGCTTCTGACTTTGGTTTGCATCATGACATTTCATCTCATTTGCATTGCATTTCATTTCTTTTGCTAACCTTTTCAGGTGGTAACTACTTTGAGGAGTGAATTTGCCTTCACTTCTCACAATCTCTCTTCATCTCTCTTATGCATCATTGCTGAATTTTACCTTTGTATTGGAGTGAGCTTGCTCATTCATGCTCTCTCCCATTTTCTTCCTTCAAGCAACTTGTCTTCTTAAGTGAAGCAAGTTGTCTTGCTTCTCTCTGCTTCTTTCTCCTTTCATCTGCTTCTCCTTGGTGGTTTCCTTGAAGATTTCTCCTCTTAAGCCTCACAAACCCTAGGACTTCCAAGCATGATAACATTTTAGGGTTGGATTAGTCCCCCACTAGTTTTACCTTTTGTATCAATCTTTGTGTCTTACCTTCTCATCTCATAATCAAGGACTAAACCTTAAAGGTTTTAAGGCTTTGTGATTAAGCTTATGCCTGCATCCTTCTATTAGGATGGAGTGTATAACTTTAATCCTAAGTGTTAAACCCTTAATGTGTTTAAATCCTTTAATCAATTCACTTAATAATCATCAAGACATCAAGCTTGTAACTTGGGCCTTGCATTAGGGTTCTAATTCTTCCTTAATTGGTTAAGAAGGACTAACCCTAGTGTTAATGACAAGTCCCCCTCAAGTTGTCTTACAAACCATAAAATCCATTTCTTAATCTTACCATTAACTAAAATCCACTTTAATAAAGGTTTTGTTTTGTCATGAGGTTAATCCCTAATCATGGATTAAGTTGAGGAGTCTTTCTCAACTTAAATGTTCTCATCTATTATCCTTCTATTAGGATGGTGTAATGAGTCCATTAAATCCCTGATCATGGCTTAAACTCATTACTTAACATTAAACAAAAACCACAAAAACATCTAAATAATTACAAGTAGGTTAATGATATTAACCCTACATCATGGTGATCAAGTATGAGGTGCTTACTTCTCACTTAAGGTATTCTCATTACCCCTAATCAGAGGGAGGATGTGATGAGTTTACTAACCCATTGGTTTAGGGTTAAGCTCATTAACTTATGACAAACTTTCAAAAGCAATAAAAGACTGAAAACACAAAAACAAAAAATAATCGTCTCCTTCGGGATTCTTTTCTCATCACACTCATTCATAAACGAGAACTTGCTTCTTCCGTCTAATGCAAGACAGTTAGCACTCGAGCCAGACGAGTCATACACCTGAGCATAGACAAGCAAGCAGTTCACAGTCAATTCATTTTTAGTCTCCTTGGGTCGAACTACGGTGTTCTGACTTCCTCATTGCACGAGAGGATACGTAGGCATAACTTAACTGTTATCGAACAAAAGTCTCTGTATATTCCCCCTCTTTCCAGCATTATTCTTTAAGCCTCATAGTCTTGAGCTTCATTCATTTCTTACACTGACACTTCATTTATACATTTCTCACTTTCTTTTACACTGACACTTGCATTCTTTCCAGCTTTGATACACATATAGCACTGACACTACCCCTTTAAAACACAAATCTTTTAAGCGTGGATCCCGTCGAGTACGGCGGACAATCTGGGTGCTAATACCTTCCCAGGTTGTAACCAACCCCCTTTCTCAGTCTCTCTGGTTCGCAACCGTCTTATCTATCTTTTCCTAGGTTTATGCATCATTACCTTTCCTTCGGGATAAAAATGCCTAGCTGGCGACTCTATTCATTTCCCTCTCTTTTCGCCGACCGTTCGCGTCTGTACCCCTCTTGGCCCTGTGTCATCAGGTGGGAGCGACAACAAGATTTGTCCAAAGTGAGGTACTCTTAAACAAAATAGCAACAGGGTATGATGTGGCCAAGGGTTCCTGCAAACCTGTAAACAGCCCAACCCCCCTCACAGGTAATGTTCTAGAACAAGGATCCTCAGACTTGGATCAGTTATGAGAAGTGTAAACACTTCTAACCCGGAGGTACAGTGTTTACAATAACCATAAAAAATCCTACTCTAATTCACCCCAGATTCTGAAGGTCATAATAAAGGTCATCCAGACTTAGCAGGCTTCCCAGATAGGCCTAGCACTACAGGAAATCTGTAGCACAGAGTTCTCAAGAAGAAACCCACATCTGAACCATGTTTCATATTCCCGCACCAAACCGAAATGGAATGGGAAAGAACATGAACCACTCTAGCCTAGGTGTCACTCAGGTCCCAGGTATATGACCTTAATCTCTCAATGGAAACCCCACCCATCAAAACAGAAAACCAGATCCAGCAAATGACAGTATGAAGTATGCAAAACCGTAAAGAAAGCAATAAATAAAGTTGTACATAAAGCAGTAAATAAAGCAAAATAAATAAACACACATAGCACATAACACCCCAGTAAACACAAATCAAACAAGCGCTAGGAGGAACCCACAAAAAGAACCAGAAGCCCTGGTTGCAATATAAGGATCCCCAGCAGAGTAGCCAAGCTGTCGCTCCCACCAAATGACACCTGGCCAAGAGGGGTACAGACGCGAACGGTCGGCGAGAGAGGAGAACACAAGGGTGAACTGAAAAGAGTCGTCGGCTAATCATTTTTATCCCGAAGGAAAAGTAATGCTGCATAAACCTAGAAAGATATGGATAAGACGGTTGCGAACCAGAGAAACTGAGAAAGGGGGTTGGTTACAACCTAGGAAGGTATTAGCACCCATATTGTCCGTCGAACTCGACGGGATCCACGCTTGAAATTTTGTTCTTAAAGGGGAAGTGTCAGTGCTATTTTGTGTGTAAAAGCTGGAAAAGAATGCAAGTGTTAGTGCAAAAGAAATGTGAAGTGAAATAAAAGAGTGTCAGTGTAAGGAAAGAATGTGAAGCTCAAGACTATGAGGCTTAAAGAATAATGCTGGAAGAGGGTGGGGGTGACAGAGACTTTTGTTCGATAACCGTTAAGTTATGTCTACGTATCCTCTCGTGCAATGAGGAAGTCAGAACACCGTAGTTCAACTCAAAGAGACTGAAAGATAAATTGACTTGTGAATTGCTTACTTGACTATGCTCAAGTGTATGACCTGTCTGGATCAGGTGCAAACTGTCTTGCATTAGACGGAAGAAGCAAGTTCTCGTTTGTGATTGAATGAGGTGAGAAAAGAATCCCGGAGGAGACGATTATTGTTTGTTTTTGATGTTTTCAATCTTTTATTGCTTTTGGAGTTTGTCATAAGAAAATGAGCTTAAGCCTAAACCAAGGGTTAATAAACTCATCACATCTTCCCTCTGATTAGGGGTGATGAGGATACCTTAAGTGTGAAGTAAACACCTCACACTTAATCACCATGATGTAGGATTAAGATCATTAACCTACTTGCATTTATTTAGATGTTTTTGGTATTTTGTTTAGTGTTAAGTAATGAGTTTAAGCCATAATCAGGGATTAGTGAACTCATTACACTATCCTAATAGAAGGATAATAGATGAGCACACTTAAGCTGAGGAAGATACCTCATCTTAATCCATGATCAGGGATTAACCTCATGACAAAACAAACCCTTATTAAAAGTGGATTTTAGTTAATGGTAAGATTAAGAAGTGGATTTTATGATTTGTAAGACAACTTGAGGAGGACTTGTCCATTAACACTAGGGTTAGTCCTTCTTAACCAGTTAAGGAAGAATTAGAACCCTAATGCAAGGCCCAAGTTACAAGCTTGATGTCTCAGTGATTATTAGGTGAATTGATTAAAGGGTTTAAACACATTAAGGGTTTAACACTTAGGATTAAAGTTATACACTCCATCCTAATAGAAGGATACAGGCATAACCCTAATCACAAAGCCTTAAAACCTTTAAGGTTTAGTCCTTGAGTAAGAGATGAGAAGAGAAGACACAAAGATGACACAAAGGTAAAACTAATGGGGGACTAATCAAACCCTAATTGTGATCATGCTTGGGTGTTCCTAGGGTTTATGAAACTTGCAAGAAGATCTTCAAGAGAGCCATAAAAGAAGAAGCAGGATGGAAGGAAAAGAAACAGCAAGAAGTAAGACAACTTACTTCACTTAAGAAGGTAAGTTGCTTGAAGAAAGAAAGAGGAGAAGGAGCATGAATGAGAAAGCTCACTCTAATTCACAAGTAAAATGCAGCAAAGAATGCATAAAAGAGATGAGAAGAGATTTATGAGAAGTGAAGGCAAATTCACTTCTCAAATACTTACCACCTGAAACGTTAGCAACAAGAAGTGAAATGAAATGAAAATGAGAAGGATGCAATGATGCAAACCAAAACCAGAAGCATGATCAAGATGTAAATCATGCTAAGAGTTGATGCAAATGGATGTCATGAGATGTGGATGATCATACAAGCAATGAAGATGCAAATGAAACATGAAAGGAGGCATGAAAGTTCATGAATGCATATGACATCAAATGAAAGCAAAAGCATGGAAAATGGATGATGCAATGATCAAACATGATTCTAATATGTCCCTAAATGTCTCAATTGTCATTTGGATGTACAAAAAGTCATGGCAAGTTCATGTATGCAAGCATATGAAGAATGAATGCAAATGAAGGCAAAGATTAGGGTTTATGTACAAGATGCAATGCAAAATTCAAAATCAGAAGCAAATGACATGATAAAAAAATTGAAAATGGAATAAAAGGTACCCTATACCCACATGATATCACCCTCCAAAGGAGGAGACCTAACTCTTAACCCTAAGGAAGTTATGATTTTTCTAAGTTATCTTAAGGTTTTAAGGGACCTCACAAGGAAAAATGCAAAACAAATCAAAAATGAAAGATAAATTCATGCCAATTTTATCCTAGAAACTACATGATATGTGGGATGCAATGCAAAAAGAATCACTATCAAACCCTTCATGGTTAGGCAGAAAAGATTTTTCTAAGTTAGGGTCAAAAATATTGATTTTTAAGAACCCTAAATCCAAAGAAAATGTCAAAATGGATCAAGAACCAAAAATAAATTGGTATGAATGGTTTGATAATGTCTCTAAATGTGTCAAGATGCAATGTGATTTTTTTGGTTATTTTTAGAAACTAAAATGGTATTTTAATTAATTAATTTCCATTAATTAATTAAAATAAACATTTAAATATTTTAAAAATACAAATTTTATGCAAAAAATAAAATAAAAATTATTTTCAAAATGAGAAAAATATTTAAAGTCATGATGCAAAAAATAAAAAATTTTGAAAGTGTTTTGCTATCTTAAATAAAATGCACAAGAAAAATGCAAGAAAATGAAATAAAATTAATTTAAATGGAAAAGTAAACAGATCCTGAGGCCAGGATTTGAAGTTGGGAGAAAAAAAGTTGATTGGCGCGCGTTTTAAGGGCTGGGATCTGTCCTGAGCTAATTAACCTAATTAATTGATTTAATGATGAATTAGGGCTTAATCAAACAATCTGGAACGTCCATACGCGCGGCAAACACAAGATCCAAAGGTCATTATTCAAACTCAGCCTAATTACAGGATTAGGGCATAACTACTTTCAGGTGACCGGAACAGTGTTCCGGTAATCTTCTCCGGCGAACACAAACCCTAACTTCTCCCCTAAGCCTCTAATCTCCAAATTTCTTGCCCAGAAATTATCCTCTAACATTCCTAAACCTAAATCCCCAACCAAAACTCATTTATTTCGCATCATGAACAAGAATCGAACCAAAACATAAAAACGGGCAAAAGTTTCAGAACTTGCATACATGGTGGTTTCTCAACCATTTTCAAAAATAATCATATCCCCATGATCAGGGGAGCACAAAGAATCATACAAGAACTTAAAAACAAGCTTCTGGGAAAAAAGTTCATGAGCTATACCTGAGGTTGAACCTTCTGGTTCTGGGCTTTCTGGCTTTTCCTTTGTTGCAAGTCCACCTCTCTGAACCTCCTGATGATGAAATGAAGCTTAGAAAACCTTGGGAGTGGCTGGCTTTGAAGTTTCAGCTCTGGTGTAGCAGGTTTTGAGGTTTTGGTATGTTGTGTTTTAGGTTGTTTTGGTGGTTGATTCTTGATCCATGGATGGTATGTGACTTGTTGGTGAAGAAAAGTTTGAGGTTTGATGGCTGTGGGAAGAGTTTCGAAGAGATGAAGGAATTTGCAGTTCTTGTGAAATCTGATTGTGTGTGTCCTCTGAGCTCATGTGAAGCTTGTTTTATGATCCATAAACCAATCCTAAACTATTCGAAAGAGTCAGAGGAATTGACATGTACTGTGGGAATGGCATGGGGCAATTGGCCAAAAAGTCAATGGTTGGTGTACCTCAAGTATGGGCTGTGACAGAAGCTATCCTAGGGCTGCTCTGAGTTCTGCTGGCTTTAAGGATGACCATGGGATGCTTTGGAATGATCAGAAGTGGATGAATGGAAAGATGTCACATGTTTGGCTTTTTTCACAATTTGTTGCATTTTGAAGTTTTGGTCATGGATATGTGACATTCCTTGGGCAATTTGCAGCAAAGTGGAACATATAATGTTGTTATGATACTTTGAGATTGAATAGAAACCAAACAAACCCCTAAGAATCCTTCTTGCAAGAATTTCCTGTTTGTGACTTTCATGATGAATGGCTTATGATACTTATGATCCAAGGCATGAAACTTGAGAATTCTTTGGGCAATTATGAATTATAGGTCATGTATGATGTTTGTGTAATGGTTAGAAGTCAAATAGAGGTCACAAATTGGTTTGACATGAGTTTTTGCAAGTTTTCCTCTTTGGTACATAAGTGAAATTTTATGATTTTTCCCAACTTTGCAAGGCCATAACTTGAGTTCTATGATGAATTAGATCAAGTTCTTGTACTTTTTGAAAAGGGAATGATCCAATCTATAACTTTCATGACCAAGAATTTTTCATTTGAAGTATTTTTGAATCAAAAAGAGGAGGTTGAAAAACTTTCCCAAAATGGCAAGTTTGCATTACAAGTCACTTTCCCAAAATGGCAACTTTGCAAATGACTTGAAATTCTTCAATTTTGTGAACTTCTAACTTCTTCTAGGATCAAATAAAGATCATATACACCCAAAATGATGGAGAAGACCCTTTGGTTGGATGATTGGGGGCCTCAAGTGCCCTGATATTGCATTGACTTGTTCAAGAAGTCATATATTGATCAGATGTCTTCCCCATTGAATTTCTTCATGAAAATTGGTATGCATGATCCTTACATCATATAGAGACCAATAGAAACAAGAATGACCAAAAAATTTGGAGTTATGGCCTCTGAAACCAAAACCCTAATTTTAGGTCATCTGTGTAGTCAAGCTTGGTTCTGCTTCCATGCCTTTCTCAGTTCTTGTGATTTTCTGACTCCCTTGATCTTGGGGGGATATAATATGATGCTTGAACATACATGAACCCTCTTGAGATGATTGATGACCTTTGGGTGGCTCAGATAGCTCAGGGATGGCTCAGATCACAAACCCTAGATGCAGATGACTTTGAACCAATGTAGTGAAGCAAAAATGCAATATGAGATGATATGATTCAACTCATGCAAATGAAAATAATCACAAGCCATGGTGAAATGAGTGAGGGCAAATTTGGGGTGTTTACAAACATATACTGCCTTAGTCAGCGAGCAGCCCACGCTAAAGCACAGCAAGTTTTCTCGAGCAATGAATAACGTTGTTCACAGTCGGTAAACTTTTTACTTAGGTAGTATATTGCATACTCTTTTCGACCAGACTCGTCATGTTGGCCCAGCACACACCCCATTGATCCTTTTAACACTGTCAGGTACATTATTAGAGGTCTTCCTTCAACTGGAGGCATAAGAATTGGAGGCTCTTGTAAGTACTCCTTGATTTTGTCAAAAGCCTTCTGGAAGTCTTCATTCCACCTGACCGTTTGCTCTTTTCTTAATAGCTTGAACAAGGGCTCACAGGTTGCTGTAAGGTGAGATATGAACCTTGAAATGTAGTTCAATCTACCCAGAAACCCCCGAACTTCTTTTTCAGTCTTTGGTGCAGGCATTTGTTGAATGGCTTTGACTTTATCAGGGTCAACTTCAATCCCTTTTTCACTTACAATAAATCCCAGCAGTTTACCGGATCGCACCCCGAATGTGCATTTGTTGGGGTTTAACTTCAATTGGTACTTCCTCAGACGCTTGAATAGCTTCAACAGATTCAACAGGTGGCCTTCTTCTGTGAGGGACTTGGCAATCATGTCATCCACATAACATTCAACTTATTTGTGGATCATGTCGTGGAATAATGTCACCATAGCCCGTTGATAAGTGGCACCAGCATTCTTCAGTCTGAATGGAATCACCTTATAACAGAATGTGCCCCAGGGTGTGATGAAAGTTGTCTTCTCCATGTCCTCAGGTGACATCTTGATCTGATTATATCCTAAAAATCCATCCATGAAGGAGAACACCGAGAATTGAGTTGTATTATCGACCAATACATCAATGTGAGGTAATGGGAAGTCATCTTTCGGGCTAGCTCTGTTCAGATCCCGGTAATCCACACACATCCGTAATTTGCCATCCTTCTTAGGCACAGGTACAATGTTAGCAACCCATGGCGGGTAACTAGTTACAGCAAGGAAACCGGCGTCCCACTGTTTTTGTACCTCTTCCTTTATCATCATGGCCATATCCGGACGAGTACGGCGCAACTTCTGTTTTATTGGAGGACAGTCTTCCTTTAGAGGCATCTTGTGCATAACAATGTCGGTATCCAGACCCGACATGTCCTGATAAGACCAAGCAAAAACATCCACATACTCCCGAAGCATTTCAATAAGTTGCTCTTTTACTGAATCTTGCAGACGGGCCCCGATCTTCACTTCTTTCAAGTCTTCTTCTGTACCAAGATTAACCATCTCAACCTCCTCCTGATGAGGAGTAATAACCTTCTCCTCTTGCCTTAACAACCTGGCTAATTCTTCAGGTAGCTCATAATCTTCTTCAGCCCCTTCATCGGCTTGATTAATCGGATTGTCAAAGTCATACGGAGTCATAGCGGTGTTGTTGTCGGTGCAGTCTGGAGGGAACTCTCTGCAAGGGTTTAGATTTGTTCATTTTTAGTGATCAGTTTTATCTTTCTTAGAAAGAGTGAAAATGAAGTTATTATTTTGAAAAACATTTCCAATTTATTTTTGTACAAAAAATAAAGAATGAAAAACAGTGAGCGGAAAATAAAAGACTCATTTGCAAAAGATGTCCTGATATTCATTAATTGATCGTTTGCACAAAATACAAGATGGCCCGATTACAAAATGAGCCCTGACATCTTGAGCAAGATGCAGGACTTGATGCATGCTTAAAGACAGGAAATAATAATTACTCTGCCGGAGTAACCCTTATAATTTCCTGGGAAGACCAGTTTGAGACTTGGTTCCCGAGGATCCTTGGACGTATCCAGTTTTCCAGGTTGCGCTCGTCTTCTTCCTCGTCTTCCAAATTGTTCACAGTATCCGGGGTTAGCATTCCCTCACTGACAAATTTGGGCTCCGTTCCAGCCTCTGGTTGATCTTGTCGAGTTGGTCTGTAACCCAACCCGAATCTGTCTTCTTTCTTTTCAACTGGCAGCAGTTTGCCCCATCCTTGAGCGGAACCCTCTTCAACAACCTTCTGGTCCTGTTGATATGATGTGATGGAAGTCCCAAACACATCAGATGCTTCATTGATGTTAAGGGTTCAAACCCCTGACTCATGGTCTCATGGATCTCCCCATCCATTTCTATGTACTTGTACGTAGCCAGCTGGCTAACAAAAATATCCTCCTCCCCACAGATGGTGATGATTTGGCCTTCCCACTCGAATTTTAACTTCTAGTGAAGGGTAGACGTAACAGCGCCAGCGGCGTGGATCCAGGGTCTACCCAACAGACAGTTGTAGGCCGGCTGTATGTCCATCACAAAGAAGGTAGTTTTAAAGGTCTGCGGGCCAATCAACACAGGTAAATCGATCTCTCCAAGCACTAATCTTTTAGAGACATCAAATTCTCTCACCACCAAATTACTTGGGCGTAATACCAAGCCATCATACTCCAACTTCACCAAGGATTTCTTTGGGAGAACATTGAGTGAAGACCCAGTGTCCACCAGTACGTGAGAAATGACATCACCCTTGCATTCCAAGGTGATGTGCAAAGCCTTGTTATGGTTGCGCCCCTCCATTGTTAAATCATTATTTTTAAAGCCCAGTCCATGACTGGTGTTGACATTTAAAACCACAGTTTCTAACTGATTAACAGTAATCTCCTCCGGCACGTATGCTGCGTGCAGGACTTTCAACAATGTGTTCCTGTGAGCTTCGGAACATATTAACAGTGATAATATGGAAATTTTGGAGGGTGTTTGGTGAAGCTGGTCCACCACCTTGTAATCACTCCTTTTTATTATTCTCATGAACTCGTCTACATCTTGTTCAAAAGATGTCTTCTTAGTTTCTTTGGCAGTTGGCTCTTCGGATACCACATTCTTTCCTTTTGCCTTAACAGCAGCTTCTGCTTCAGCATTAGGTCTTTGTGTTTGTGAGGCAAAAAGGCGTCCGCTTCTGGTGAAGCCTCCGCCTCCCCCAACATTGTCAATTTGTGGTGAAGAGGTTGATGAATCCAGAGTGATTTTCTCCCCATTGCAGTAGAGATCAGAGCCGTAGTGCCAAGGTATGGCATTACTGCTTTCATAAGGAACAGGCCCAGGTACCGTAATGGTAACTGGACTGATCGCTGCAGCGGAAGGAATTGTGATAGTATGCGGATCGTAGTAGATCGTGACTGGAGATCTGGCAGGAGGTGCTGCAGTTTGTTGTTGGAAATTGTTGTTGTTGTGAACATTTGTGGGGTCATAATAGATTGTGACCGTTGAGACATCTTCATTAATGTTTGTTGGCGTTGTAGAAGATTCTGTTGACAAAATGGGTAATGATGTTGTAGAAGAAAAAGTTGTTGAACTCAAATCTGTTGAAATAATGGATGGAAGAACTTCTGGAGTTGTTGAAGAATCAGTAGGAATGATAGTTGTTGCGGTTGTAGGAGAAACTATTGAAGGAAGAATTGTTGGTGTTGTAGGAGGATTCATTGTTGTTGAAGCAAGAGTTGCCGAAGGAGCTGTTTAGGTAATTTGCAAGATTCCATCTTGGATGAGGCCATCTATGTTAAACCTTAGCTTCTCACAACCATTACTAGCTGTTTTGAACAATTCACAGCAGGCCCCACAGCCCGGGAACACTTGGCATCTTAAAAGTCGAACTTTAACTTCAGCCAGTGGTGTTTGAATCTGTGCAACATTATCAATTGGTGTAGATGGTTGGTCCTCTTCAATGGAATTAATCCTAGGCCCACCATGATTAGGCATAGGATTTTTGTTAACGTTCGGAGGAGGTGCGAAATTGAGAGCTTTGGAATCGACCAAATCCCGAACCTTCATCTGTAAGGCTCTGCATTTCTCAGTATTGTGGCCAGGTACGTTAGAGTGAAAGGCACACCTGGCATTAACATCATAATTTTCGGGAGATTAAGAGGATCTGGTGGTGCCAACGTCCTTAACTCAACCAGGTTAAGCTTCAGGAGTTGTGGAAATAAAGTAGCATAAGGCATAGGGATAGGGTCAATCACCCTATTTGCCTGAGATGGCCTCTACTGAAAGGGACGCTGTTGTTGGTTGCTATTGTTGTTGTTGTAGGTTCTTTGTTGTGGAAAATGAGATGGTTGCTGATAGTGATGTTGTGGTTGTTGTTGTTGAGGATATAATGGTTGTTGTGGAACCGGAGCTGGGATGGTAACAGCTGCTACTGACCTGTGAGAATATTGGGGTCTTCCCCTGCTTGCATGGATAACATTCGTTTCACCCGCTCTTCGGGGTCCTGCAAAAGGTTTTTTGGGGTTGCTGGAGGAACTTGCACCATTGTCAGAGATTTTGCCCATCTTCAAAAGACTTTCAATTCTCTCACCAGTTATAACTACATCAGCAAAACTGGTAGAGGAGAAAGCAGCAAGTCTATCAATATAAGTTCCCTGCAAGGTGTTCATGAACATGTCAGCCATCTCCCTTTCTGACATGGGTGGCTGGACAGCAGCAGCCAGCTGTCTCCACCTCTGAGCATAATCCCGGAAGCTCTCCCTTGAAGACTGAGACATGCCCATTAGAAGAGTTCTATTGAGGGCCATGTCTAGGTTGTACTGATATTGCCGGATGAAAGCCTCGGCCAAGTCTTTCCAACATCTTATAGTGGCCCTTATCAAATGCGAATACCATTCTCTTGAAGTTCCAGTCAGACTGTCCTCAAAGTAGAACATTCATAACTTCTCATCCATGGTATAAGCCTTGAGTCTTCCTAGGAAAGATTGCAGATGAGTATGTGGGCAGGAGGTACCATTATACTTCTCAAAGCAATGGGGTTTGAATTTGTGGGGAATCCTCACCCCATCTACGAGTCCCATATCCATTACATCGAAGCCCAAAGAATTCTGAGATTCCAAGGATCTTAACTTTTCAGCGATCTCGTCCAATCTTCTATCATATACCTCATCTCCAGCCAATATAACAGTAAACTGTTCTTCTTGGGGATCCTCTTGCAGGATTCTGCCCCCAGCAGTATTACCTTGAACATTTCTTGGGATATTAACATCCAGATTCAAATGAGGCCCATACTCTAGAGGGTCAATATGAGGCTGCCCTCGTTCATTATTGCTGGTTCCTCCTGTCCCAAGGTGAGGTTCCTCAGGTGTTTGTCTTTCTACCAACTCTCTCAGTCTTTCTTGACTCTGGGCTAAACCAGTCATGACAGCCATAAACTGAGACATCTGGTTTCTCATCTCGACCCTTTCATTTGCCATCTGATTTCCGACCTCATTCAGGTCCTACTGTACTTGCTCCATTTGGATGCCGAGAAGGTTGTTACGAGTTGGGTACCGGTGTGTGCGGTTGACAGGGAACACTCGGCGACGAGCAATGTTTCCTGAGATCACAACAAAGTTAGACACAAAAATAATGACAAAAACCTACAAAACAAAGACAAAGTTAGTATGCAATGCAGTATGCTTATTTGTTTTCCAAGGTATCCGATTTGGTTCTTGGTTTTGACCTTTCCAGACCTCGAGGAGGATGCTTGATGTTGTTGAGAAAAGAAACCCAATGGAAACAAACTAAATATATTACAAATGATGAAAAATACATAGTCTGTTTTACAATACATGCCCATGGAGGGTCAAAAATACAACAAAAGGAAAAGTACATTAAAAGTAAATGACAACAAAGGGAGAGGAATCAGACATCCAATCCATAATCATCTTCCCTGACCTCCTTCAGGAGTGCCTCAGTCACCGGACCAACTGGGTGCTCTGTAATTGTCCTAATGAGGAGGTTCCTAGTAGCAATGGCAGCAATCAGCTTCTTGTGCTTGTCACGGTCTTTTGATCTCTTTAACCCTACTCGAAGCTTCAATTCTGAAATCTCCTTCTGAGCTGCCAACAAAGCTTCCTACAGCTTCTTCTCATTGGCCTCCAGCTGTTCAATCTTGGCTTGAGTCTTCTGGTCTTCTTGTGCACGGGCTTCGGTGATCCTGACCCACCTAGCCTGGCTCTCTTGCAGATAGTGCTCAGCCCTAGCTTTCTGAATCTTGGCCTCCTTGCAGGCATTCTTCAATATTTGTTCCCCAGCCCTTGCTTTCCTTATGTAGTCCTCTGTCTTTTCAATCTTGGTAAGATGCTCAATCCTGAGCTTTTCCAATCTCTCAATGTCCAGAAGACCGTCACTTCTTTCCCAAAGAGTCTTCTTCAGGGCTTGAGATAGCTGCTCATTCCTTTCCTTCAACTTTTCAAATTCCTCCAAGCTAACAGTTGCTGCAGGCTGTACTGTATATGGTCCAGGTGTGTCTTCCAAGGTGAAAGGCATTCTGGTGATCTGAGCTCTAGTACGGGACCAATCATAGTATTGAGCTGAAGCAACATTGTTACATCTTCCAAGAATATCTATCCCTTTTGTCTGGATGTTGTCCCAAGCCCAGGCAGCTTGCCTGACAACAGCTGAATTAGGTTGCACTTCACAGTATAGGGTCTCAGCTAAATCCTGTCCTCTGGGAGGGTGAACTAAGGCATAGCCCAATTGTCTCTTAAACAGTAAAGGGTTGTAGTTGATGCAACCCTTTACTCCTATCAGAGGCACATTTGGGTATTGCCCACAACTGGTGATAATGTCCTTGCCTTTAGTGCTTTGGGTACACCATCTGATATCATCTAAAGTTAAGGCAATGAACCTCTTGGCCCAATTCTTCTGCTGGTGTGGGTTCAAGAAAGCATCTGATTTAGGCAGGTGTCTGAGTAACCAAGAGTAGAACAAGGGAGCACAGCATCTGACCAACTTCCCGCTCTGTTTTTCATTCCTCTGATGGATGGAGTAGTAAAAATCCCCTAGCAATGTAGGCACTGGATTCCTCAGCAGAAACAAGTGGATGGCATTCTTACTAACAAATTTGGGCTCATCTGTAAAAAATATAGCCCCATATATGCTGAGGGCTAATAATGCACAGACTGCCCTCCATTCCCCACTGCAACCTTCAGGATGGCTTGAGAAATCAAGAAGTCTAGATGTAAACCAGAAATCCCAACTTTTGTTGTCATGCTTTGCTCAATAAGGGCAGGCTCCAAGTACAATGCCCTTGCTATCTCTTCACTTCTGGGAGCAGTCATCTCTGGGTTGAAGGGGATCCCTCCTCTGATAGGCACTCTAATCAACAAAGAAAACTCTTCCAATAGAGGCCCAATCTGGAAGTCTGGAAAGGTGAAGCATCTGAGTGGAGGGTCATAGAACTGCAAGCATGAGTGGATCATGCTTCTCTAAGAAGAATCAAGGTCCATAACCATGTCTAAAATACCCTTATAGTGCTCTCTGAACAGTGAGATGTGGTCAGGTGTGATGAGTGACTGGACCTGCCTGATACCAGTCAAAGAAGGCTCAAAGAAGTGATAAATATGTTGCTCTTCCTGGGTGTAGCCATGAGTGCTGCTGAAGAATCTGAGGACAAATGCTAATGAAGATCACAAACTGAGAAGCTGGAAGTAAATCTCTGACAGACTGATGATGGTGAGGATGAAGATAACTGAAGCAGATGCTGAAGAAGATATCTGAAGCTGAGGTCTAAGCAGAAGAAGGGGTCAAAACCAAAACCAAGATATAATTAGGTGGATACCCTAAAAAACAAATAAACAAATGTGAAAATGATGCAATGATGATATATGCAAATGATATGAAAGGGTTTGTGATCAAGAGCTGGATCTGACTATCTGTCTTGACATAAGGCCCATGTATGTTCAAAGGTTCAGATGGAGGCTCAAAAATCCAGTAACCAGGGTGGGGGACTTAAATAAAGAGTCACATATCTAGGGTTAATCACAAGAACTGTCTAAAGTGAAGTACTCTTAAACAAAATAGTAACAGGGTATGATGTGGCCAAGGGTTCCTGCAAACCTGTAAACAACCCAACCCCCTTGCATGCAATGTTCTAGAACAAGGATCCTCAGACTTGGATCAGTTATGAGAAGTGTAAACACTTCTAACCCGAAGGTACAGTGTTTACAATAATGATAAAAGATCCTCCCCTAATTCACCCCAGATTTTGAAGGTCATAATAAAGGTCATCCAGACTTAGCAGGCTTCCCAGATAGCCCTAGCACTACAGGAAATCTGTAGCACACAGTTCTCAAGAAGAAACCCACATCTGAACCGTGTTTCGTATTCCCGCACCAGACCGAAATGGAATGGGAAAGAACATGAACCACTCTAGCCTAGGTGTCACTCAGGTCCCAGGTATAGGACCTTAATCTCTCAATGGAACCCCACCCACCAAAACAGCAAACCAGATCCAGCAATAACAGTATGAAATATGCAAAAGACTGTAAAGAAAGCAATAAATAAAGTTGTACATAAAGCAATAAATAAACACACATAGCACACAACACCCCGGTAAACACAAATCAAACAAGCGCTAGGAGGAATCCAGAAAAAGAACCAGAAACCCTGGTTGTAGTATAAGGGTCCTCAGCAGAGTCGCCAAGTTGTCGCTCCCAAAGATATGCATCCCGGTACAAGCGCGAACGGTTGGTGAAAGGAGAAATGAAGTGAAGGTGAAAAGAGTCTCCAGCTAGGCATTTTTATCCCGAGGGAAAGGTAATGTTGCATAAACCTAAGAAAAGATGGATAACACAGTCGCGAACCAGAGAACCTGAGAAAGGGGGTTGGTTACAACCTGGGAAGGTATTAGCACCCAGATTTTCCGTCGTACTCGACGGGATCCACGCTTGAAAGTTTGTGTTTAAAGGGGTAGTGTCAGTGCTATCTGTGTGTAAAAGCTGGAAGAAGAATGTACAGGTGTCAGTGCAAAAGAGATGTGAAGTGAAATTGCTCAAGCATGAGGCTTAAAGAATAATGCTGGAAGAGGGGTAGTACACAAAGACTTTTGTTCGATAACAGTTAAGTTATGCCTACGTATCCTCTCGTGCAATGAGGAAGTCAGAACACCATAGTTCGACTCAAAGAGATAGAAAGATAAATTGACTGATGAACTGCTTGCTTGTCTATGCTCAAGTGTATGACCTGTCTGGCTCAGGTGCTAACTGTCTTGCATTAGACGGAAGAAGCAAGTTCTCGATTATGAGTGAATGAGGTGAGAAAAGAATCCCAGAGGAGACGATTATTGTTTGTTTTTGGTAATTTTCAATCTTTTATTGTCTTTTGGAGTTTGTCATAAGAAAATGAGCTTAAGCCTAAACCAAGGGTTAGTAAACTCATCACATCCTCCCTCTGATTAGGGGTAATGAGAATACCTTAAGTGTGAAGTAAACACCTCACATTTAATCACCATGATGTAGGATTAAGATCATTAACCTACTTGCATTTATTTAGATGTTTTTGGAGTTTTTTTTTAGTGTTAAGTAATGAGTTTAAGCCATAATCAAGAATTTAATGGACCCATTACACCATCCTAATAGAAGGATAATAGATGAGAACATTTAAGCTGAGGAAGGCTCCTCAACTTAATCCATGATTAGGGATTAACCTCATGACAAAATAAAGCCTTTATTAAAGTGGATTTTAGTTAATGGTAAGATTAATAAGTGAATTTTATGGTTTGTAAGACAACTTGAGGGGGACTTGTCCATTAACACTAGGGTTAGTCCTTCTTAACCAATTAAGGAAGAATTAGAACCCTAATGCAAGGCCCAAGTTACAAGCTTGATGTCTTAGTGATTATTAAGTGAATTGATTAAAGTATTTAAACACTTTAAGGGTTTAACACTTGGGATTAAAGTTATACACTCCATCTTAATAGAAGGATACATGCATAACCCTAATCACAAAGCCTTAAAACCTTTAAGGTTCAGTCCTTGATTAAGAGATGAGAAGAGAAGACACAAAGATGACACAAAGGTAAAATTAATGGGGGGACTAATCAAACCCTAATTGTGATCATGCTTGGGTATTCCTAGGGTTTATGAGGCTTGCAAGAAGATCTTCAGAAAGATCCACCAAGGAAGAAGAAAGATGGACGGAGGAGAAGAAGAAAGAAGCGAGACAACTTACTTCACTTAAGAAGATAAGTTGCTTGAAGAAAGAAAGTGAGGAGAGAACATGAATGAGCAAGCCCACTCTAATACAAAAGTAAAATGCAGAAATGATGCATAAGAGAGATGAGAAGAGATTGTGAGAAGTGGAGGCAAATTCACTTCTCAAAGTTCTTACCACCTGAAAAGTTAGCATAAAGAAATCAAAGGGAATGCAAATGAAATGAATGCAAGGATGGAAACCAAACCAGAAGCATGTTCATGATGCTAATGATACAAAGAGATGATATAAATGTATGTCATGAGATGAAAATGATCATACAAAGGATGGGAATGCAAATGAAGCATTAAGGAAGCATGAAAGTTCATGAATGCATATGAAATGAAATGAAAGCATAACATGGAAAATGGATGATGCAATGATCAAATAGGATTTCAATGTGTCCTAAGATGTCTTATATGTCATGTGGATGCACAAAATGTCATGGCAAGTTCATGTATGCAAGTTTATGCCAGATGAATGCAAAGGGAGATGCAAAATTAGGGTTATATGATCATGTGAGATGCACAATTCAAAAACAGAAGAAAAACATAAGATAAAAAATTGAAAATGGACTCAAGGGAACCCTAAACCTATTCCAAGTTACCATCCAAAGGGGGAGGTCAGAAGCTTAACCTAGAAGGACTTATGATTTTTCTAAGTTTCTAGGGTTTTAAGGGTGATCCTAAAGGTAAAAAGCCAAACAAATTGAAAATGCATTATAAAAATGAAACAAAAATGTTTTTAGATGCTTGAAACCATGCATAGCACAATGCAAAAAGAATCATTCACAAACTCACTTTGGTTCAAAAGTTATGAATTTTTGAAGTTAGGGTTAAAAATATTCAAGTTTAAGAACCCTAATTCAATTGAAAAATGTCAAAGTATGATCAAAACCAAAAGGAAATTTGTGTGGTGAGTTTGTAAATGTTTGTAAATGTTTGAAAATACTCTCTGAATTTTTTTGGGATTTTTAAATACCTAAATGTATTTTTAATTAATTAATTCTCATTAACTAATTAAAAATAACATTTAAATGATTTAAAAATATATTTTTAATGCAAAAAATAAAAATAAAAATATTTTTGGGTTCTGAAAATTAATTAAAGGTTGGATAAAAAAATTCAGAATTTTTTGACTATTTTTGCTATTTTTAAAAATTCATGCAAATTAAATGAGAAAAAATAAAATAAAAACTAATTAAGTGAAAAAGTATGAAGATCCTGAGGTCCAGATTTGAAGTTGAGACTTTGTAGTTGACTGGCGCGTTTTTTAAGGGTCTAGATTTGTCCTGACTAATTAATCATAATTAATTAAATAAATGGTGGATTAGGGTTTTAACAAGTGATTTGGGACGTCCACACGCGCGGTAAACCTAGGATCCAAGGGCCATTATTCAAACTCAACTAATTACGTGGATTAGGGCAAATTACTTTCAGGTGACCGGAACATTGTTCTGGTCATCTTCTCCGGTGAGCACAAACCCTAAATTCTTCCCTAAGCTTCTAAACTCAAAATTTCTTGCCCAGAAATGATCCCCTAACATCCCTGAACCTAAATCCCCAAACAAAAATCATTTATTTTGCATCATGAACATGATTCGAACCAAAACGTAAAAACGGGCAAAATTTCAGAACACGCATACATCATGGTTTCTCAACCATTCTAAAAAATAATCATATCCCCATGATCAGGGGAGCACAAAGAATCATTCAAGAACTTAAAAACAAGCTTCTGGGAAAAAAAGTTCTTGAGCTATACCTGAGATTGAACCTTCTGATTCTGGGCTTTCTGGACCCTTCTTTGATGCAAATCCACTCCTATGAACCTCCTGAAGATTATATGAAGCTTAGAACAAGCTTGTATGGCTTGGTTTGATGGTTTCAGTTCTGGTGTAGTAGATTTTGAGGTATGTGTATGTGATGTTTCAGGCTGTTTTAATGGTTGATTCTTGTTCTATGGGTGGTGTGTGACTTGTTAGTGAAGAAAAATTTGAAGTTTGATGGTTGTGGGAGGAGTTTCGAAGAGATGAAGGTTTTGGCAAGTTTTGTGAATTCTGATTGTGTGTGTGGTCTGAGCTTATGTGAGGCTTGTTTTATGATGCATAAACTAATCTTAAACTATTGAAAAGAGTCAGAAGAATTGACATGCACTGTGGGAATGGTATGGGGCAATTGGCCAAAAAGTCAAGAGTTAGTGTACTTCAAGCATGGGCCATGGCAGAAGCTACTTTAGGGCTGCTCTGAGTTTAGCTATCTTCAAGGATGGCCATGAGATGAATTAGAATGATCAGAAGTGGATGAATGGTGAGATGTCACATGTTTTGCAATTTTCACAACTTGTTGCATTTTGAGATTTTGGTCATGGACATGTCCTATTCCAAGCTGAATTCTTGTCATGAAATGTTACATGATGTTATGGTAATGCTTTGAGATCAGTTAGAAACCAAACAAACCCTTAGGAATCACTCTTGCAAGAATTCCCTCTTTTTGAATTTTATGGAAAAATGGCTCATGAAAGCTTGTCACCCAAGGCATGAACCTTTGTGCATTTGTGCAATTCTGATTTTAGCAAGTTGTAATGATGCATAGAAGTCATTTGGAAGTCACAAAATGGTTTGGTATGAGGTTTTGCAAAAAATCCCTTTTTGCATGGAACATGAAATTATGTGATTTTTGCCAACTTTGGAAAGCCATAACTTGAGTTCCAAAATGAATTAGATCTTGTTCTTGTACTTTTTGAAAAGGGAATGATCCAATATACAACTTTAATGACCAAGAATTTTTCATTTGAAGCATTTTTGGTTAAGAAAGAGGAGGTTGAAAAACTTTCCCAAAATGGAAAGTTTACATTACAAGTCATTTCCATATTTGACAACTTTTGGTTTAGCCCACTTTTCTTCAAATTTGTGAACTTCTAAACACTTAAATGATCAAATAAAGACCATATAACTTCAATTTGATGATAAATCCACTTTGGTTCCATGTTGGGGGCTTCAGATACCCTGATTTGGCTCTGACTTGCTCAAGAAGTTATCCAGTGATCAGATGACTTCCACAATGAATTTTTCCATCAAACTTGGTATGCATGATCCTTATAACATATTAAGACCAATAGAAACAAGAATGACCAAAAAATTTGGAGTTATGGCCTCTGAAACCAAAACCCTAATTTTAGGTCATCTGTGCAGTTAAACCTGGCTCTGCTTCCATGCCTTGCAAGTTCTTGTGATTTTCTGACTTCCTTGATCTTGGGAGGATATAATATGATGATTGAACATACATGGACCCTCTTGGAATGATTGATGGCCTTTGGAGTGGCTCAGAAAGATCTTGGATTGCTCAGATCACAAACCCTAGATGCAGATGACTTGAACCAATGCACTGAAGCAAAAATGCAATATGAAATGGTATGATTGAACTAATGCAGATGTGCAAGATTACAAGCCATGGTGTGAACTTAGTGAGGGAAAATTTGGGGTGTTTACATCAAGTAACTGAAGAAATAGCTGACTTCCTTAATGCATTTTCTCATCAAACTTCACCCATGGTCCTAATATGTCATATGATAACCTTTGACCACAAGAATTGGTCAAAGCCATGGGAATTCCTTGATATGGATAAAAACCCTAATTAGGGTTTGCCTTGTGTAGGAGCATGTTGCATTGTTGAGCTTCTGATGATGCTTCACCCCTCTAAGGTTTTGTGGATGACCTTGAGCTTGTGTAAGAGGTGAGGATACCTTGTGAGCTTCTTGAAAGACCACTTAGCTTTCATCTTGTCTTTGAAGGATCATTTCTTTACAGATGATTGATCATATGCCCTATGCTTATGATCATGAATGCTTATGCTTCATTTTTCTATGTCAAATGCTAGGATATGTAGGCTATATGTTATGCTTATGATATGCAAATGATGTGAAACAGAGAGGGAAAATTTGGGATGTTACAGCTAACAAGAGAGAATTCCACTGGGGAAAAGGTTTGAGAACACTGAGGATGAAGAAACGAAGAAGGGAAGTATTTGAAGTGATAAATCAACAGGTTCAAGTGTAATTGCTGACACTAAGAATAACATTAGATGGAAACAAAAAGAAATCCAAAGCGTTGGTTCAACTAACACAGGTAAAGTCAAGTTGAAACTTAGGATGACAAGAAAATATTCAAAGTGAGTGTGAAATTGCACGACGCAACCAACTGACACTAAGAATGATAACAAAGAAGAAACAACGTCAATGGATTGGATTGGACGAAGTGGAATGAAAACTGACATCCATGGATTGTATTGGATGACAAAGAGGAACAACATCCATGGATTGGATTGGACAAAGTCGGATAAAAGCTGACATCCACGAATTTTAATGGATGACAACGAAGAAACAACGTCCATGGATTGGATTGGACAAAGTGGAATGAAAACTAACATCCATGGATTGTATTGGATGATAAAGAGGAACAACTTCCATGGATTGGATTGGACGAAGTCGAATAAAAGCTGACTTCCATGGATTGTATTGGATGACAAAGAAGAAACAACGTCCATGGATTGGATTGGACAAAGTCGAATAAAAGCTGACATCCATGGATTGTATTGGATGACAAAGAGGAACAAATTCCATGGATTGTATTGGACGAAGTCGAATAAAATCTGACATCCATGGATTGTATTGGATGATAAAGAGGAACAACGTCCATGGATTGTATTGGACGAAGTTGAATAAAAGCTGACATCCATGGATTGTATTGGATGACAAAGAGGAACAACGTCCATGGGTTGTATTGGAAGAAGTCGAATAAAAGCTGAGATCCATGGATTGTATTAGATGACAAAAAGGAACAACATTCATGGATTGTATTAGATGAAGTCGAATAAAAGCTGACATCCGTGGATTGTATTGGATGATAAAGAGTATTGGATGACAATGAGAAACAAAATCCAATCTTAGCTTTGGATGATGGTAAAGTGAGATTTCAAACATGACTTTGAATGAAAGGCAAGACATCCAATCATAGCTTTGGATGATATCCAAGAATGGCATTGGATAAGGTGAGCAAGGCTTTTTTAGGAATAACACTAAAGGTAATAGAAAATCACTATATTCATGAATGATACTAAATGTACTGATAAAACTTTCAGGAATGTTACTGAAAAAAGATCCCAGAAAATCTATCGAGAATCACAGAAAAGAAATAATATTTCCAAGAATGACACTATGGAAAGAGTACAAATACCCAGGAATAGCACTGGAGGAACAATAGAAAGACCCAGGAATAGCATTGTTGGAAGAATACAAAGACCCAGGAATAACACTAGAGGAACAATACAAAGACCCATGAATAACATGGAAGAATAATACAAAGACCTAGGAATAGCACTGGAGGAACAATACAAAGACCCAAGAATAACACTGGAAGAATAATACAAAGACCCGAGAATATCACTGGAGTGAAGGAAAAGTATGTTTTTAGTGGGCGCCAAGAAGTTGGACTTTTGAAGTAAGTTAAAATGTTGACCACAACATGACCTATGAAAATGAAAATTAGGATAAAACACCTTGTTATGCAGTATATGAACTTGTTATTATGTATGATCAAATGCATGTAATGCAGATGCTGACAACACGGCTTGACTCTTTTGTGGAGTGGACAAGACTGGAAAACTGATTCCTCAACAGTATGAGATCACTGCTATCATTCTTGGTGATTAGAGATGTTGCTGCTAAACACATATTTGCCACACTGATAAATTGTACCAAGTTGATGATCCTTGGAAAAACATGGAGCTGCTTAGGGATTCTTCCAATGAATTTCCCCAGATAAGATGATTGTTATAAATGAGCTGATCAAGGCTTCAACTTGACTCATTCTGGAAATGATTGTTTTAAGGTGCGCTTGGAAACTTGCCCCCGTATGAGTCTTATAAATTATTCTGGATAAACCAACTCTGTGATGGACTTGCACTGATCTACAAACCTTGAACTGATTCTCAACAGGATGTGGAAAGCACTTGCCTATGATAGGATCAACGACCAAGTTCTTAACTGTTTGAAAATTCCTTGCTAGAAAAGATAGTTTGCAAACAGAAACAGTTATACAATCATGGTAATTTAAAAAACAAATGTAACATTTGAAATCAAAATCATTGTTGGAAAAATGCAAAACACTATGAATCAATAGTCAAAACACGGCGGTTTAGGACATTCAAAGTGAAATCAAAGGTATGGTATCAAAACAAATGATTCACAAAGATCCTCTTGGAGTCAGTTTACGCAACCTTGTTGTAGTATGCTTTCAGAATAAACCATGCCTCAATTAGGTATTTTAATGGTTGTATCGTGGTATGTTTCACGATTTATGAAACAAAGGATAAATGCTCAAAATTGTGTTTGTACCCACCATTCTTCATGATGAATCTCCAGTCCCATGTTTAATTAATCTGATTCACATTCTTCTTTACAATGTAAGAGTAAAAATGATGATTTGAGGTTCATTGGGAATGACAACCATTTTATTTGGCCTTGATGGATATTGTAACGCCCCGAAAATCTAAATTTAATTATTTAATCATTTATTTAATTAATTTAGAAAATTTGGAGAGTTTGGATTATTTTGAGAATTTTGGAGAAAATGAGTATTTTATATAATAAGGATAAATAGTGTTTTATTATACTATTTTATTTTTATTATTAAAAATATATTAAAGAAAAGGGTAAGATGGTCCTTTTGTGAAATCATGAGGGTAATATGGGAAAAGGCTAAACTGGGATATTATAGCCAAAGAAGAGAATACGATCAGTTTTCTCATTTTCGTTGTTTCTATCGTGTTTTGGAAGTGCTCTGAAGAAAAGAGAAGCTCAGAGTTAGGAGGTTGTGGAGAACCCAAGAGAAGCATGTAAAGCGGCGAAATTCTCTAAGGTATGGGGAGTTTTCATAATCTATGATAAATGTATAGGAATTGGAATATGAATGGATTAGGATGGTATGAATTTTAGGAGTTTTGGGGTTTTAAGTTAGGATGAGTTTTAGGAGAAATCTTGATGAATTAGAGCGATTAGAATGAGTTATAATCGTATATTTGTCTGTATAATTATTGTCTGGAAGGTTGTTGAGGTTTAATTGATGTTTTTGATTGGTGTTTGGGTGTTATGATGTGAAATCCGTAATGGGGTTTGAGAATTTTGAAAATTGGAACAGTCTGCAATTGTGTAGCAGAAGACTGCTGGAACGCGTGCGTTAACCGGTTAACGCTTTGTTTAACCGGTTAACGCTTTGGTTAACCGGTTAACCATTGGAAATTTTGGGGTATTTTCTGAAATTACGCAGGCGTTAACCGGTTAACGCTTTGGTTAACCGGTTAACACTGTTGAAATGACAAATTTAATTCTTTGAAAATTCATATCTTTTAAACCGTAAGTCCGACTCGCATTCCCTTTGAGGCGTCGGAAAGAGTACAAACTGAACTTTATTTTGATGAATAGAAATGAGAAAAATGTCATAGTTTTTGATAAATGAATTTGTGAAATAACCTTATAATTACCTTATAAATTACCGGGTACGGGTTAATTCTTAATGTATCAGAGTGGTTAGAAAACCAGTGTTCAGGGTGTAATGTCATGATGATATATATGAATATTTGATGGTTGTTTTGCTGATTGAAATGAATGATGCGAATTGTTTTGGTGAATTTTTCGATGTAGCGCATCATTGCATTTCATAACATTCACAATGGGGCTTCGGCCTATTTATTTACTTCAATCCCATTGTGTGGATTGAAGTGTCTCGATGATTATGGTGTGCTCCCTTGTGGAGGGTTGATGGTCATGTATCCATCTCACGATGAAAATGGTACCACATGCATATTGCATATCAGGATGTAGAATTGCATATTCTGGATGAATTTCATGACTGTGTTGGTGTTGATTGATTTCATGATAGTGTTGTGGTTGATGCTGAATTTTGTAGTTGACGATGTCATGATATGTGTACTAATTTATTTATGATTCTATATTCTTGTAAGTTTATGATATATTATGTTTACTCACCCTGCCTGCTTGGAAATGTTGCCTCTTTCGTGGGTAACTTGCAGATGTCGAAGAATAGTCCTGCAGTGCAATAGGAGTAATGCATGAGTCTCGGAGCGTGCTTTAGTGTCCCTTAGGAGTGGTTTTGGTTATGTGTCCTGCTCTGTGTCATGTAACACTGGGATGGGTTTCTTTTGTTAAACTGTTTTCAGTATGTTGTTTTTTGGATAATGTTTTCCATTTTATGATGTTAAATTCAGGATGGTGAAAATGATTTTTTATGAAGTTTTGAATTATGAAGTTAAATTCCGATGTGAAGTGATTTATTATGTTTTGATGTTGATTAACCCGTGTTACGGGACAGGACACTGTTGTGTATTTATGATGAAAATGTGATACCCTTTTAGATGATTACTCTGATAATATTTAAATATTATGTTTTGGATAGAAGGGTGTTACATTAGTGGTATCAGAGCAGGTCGGTCTGTCCGGCCAAGTCTTGTTGTTGTCAGTCAATTGTCAAGTCGTTATTTATTTAACGATTATTTTCTTCTGATGTGGTAAGTGTTGTGCAGAATGGCTGGAAACAACTCGCATGCTCTCGCTGATGCTATTGTGGCTCTTGCTCAGACTGCTACTCGAAACAAAGCGCATGATGAGTTTCGTGCATTGGAGAAATTCCAGAGGAATAATCCACATGTGTTTGAAGGAACTCATGACCCGGCGAGCGCACAGAAGTGGCTCAAGGCAATTGAGAAGATTTTCAGAGTGATGGCGTGTGTTGACGCGTAGAAGGTTCAATTCGGAACTCATATGTTGTCTGAGGAAGCTGAAGACTGGTGGGATAATACTCGTCAGCGTCTCGAGGATGAGGCTGTTGTGGTGACTTGGACTATGTTTAAGGCGGAGTTCCTTAAGAAGTATTTTCCGGAAGATGCTCGTGGTAAGTTGGAGATAGAATTCCTTGAGCTGAAGCAAGGAAACTTGACTGTGGCAGAGTATGCTTTGAAAGGCTGGTGAAGTTTTGTCCTCACTACAACAGGGCAGATGTTGAACTTTCCAAGTGCCTTAAGTTTGAGAATGGGCTGAGACCTGAAATTAAGCAGGGAATTGGATGCCAATAAATTCGTAAGTATGCAGAGTTGGTGGATAAGAGCCGTATTTATGATGAGGATAGCCGAGCTCGGTCAACTCACTATAAACAGCTGAGCGAGAAGAAAAGCAAGAGTCAGTATAGAGGAAAACCTTATATGACTACTGGTGATAAGGGGAAGCAGAAGGCATATGATGAGAAGAAGCAAAGTAGGGGAGCTGCTAATGTACCTGTTAAGTGTTACAAGTGTGGAGAGACAGGTCATAAGGCCGATGTGTGTACCACCAGAGTTATGAAATGTTACCGTTGTGGCAAGCTTGGGCATAAGGTGAGTGATTGTCCTAATAAAGGCCCAACCTGTTACAATTGTGGTGAACAGGGGTATATCAGCACCAAATGCCAGAAACCAAAGAAGAATGCTTCTACTGCTCAGAATGCTGGAAGAGTTTTTGCATTAGCTGGTTCAGAAGCTCCAAAGAAGGACAACTTGATCAGAGGTACCTGTTTTATTAATAATATTGAGTTGATTGCTATTATTGACACTGGAGCTACACATTCATTTATTTCTCTTGAGTGTGCTAATAGATTGGGTTTAAAGTTGTCTAATATGAATGGTAATATGATAATAGAGACTCCTGCTAATGGTTTTGTGACTACCATGCTTGTCTGTTTGAAATGTCCTTTGACAATTTTCGAGAAGAATTTTGTGATGGATTTGGTGTGCCTACCATTACACCAAATCGATGTTATCCTTGGTATGAACTGGTTGGAATTCAATTATGTTCATATTAACTGTTATAGTAAGACGGTGCAGTTCCCTGATTTGAGCGGGAATGGTGAGTTGATGTTTTTATCTACTAAGCAAGTGGATGCACTTGTTTTAGATGAAGCTTTGATGTTTGCAGTGTCTACCTCATTGCAAGTTGATGATAAGACTGTCAGTGCAGAGTTGCCTGTGGTTTGTGAATTTCAAGATGTGTTTCCTGGTGATATAAGTGATTTACCACCGGAACGTGAAATTGATTTTTCTGTGGACTTAGTACCGGGTACGAGTCCTGTCTCGATGGCTCCTTATAGAATGTCGGCTTCTGAGTTGAATGATTTGAAGAAACAATTAGAAGAATTGTTAGAGAAGAAGTTCATTATACCCAGTGTTTCTCCTTGGGCTGCTCCGGTGTTGCTTGTTAAGAAGAAGGATGGTAGTATGAGATTGTGTGTCGATTACCGACAGTTGAATAAAGTGACTATCAAGAATAAGTACCCACTTACGAGGATCGATGATTTGATGGATCAACTAGTAGGTGCTTGTGTCTTTAGTAAAATTGATCTGAGGTCTGGTTATCATCAGATTCGAGTTAAAGCTGATGATATTCCAAAGACAGCTTTCAGGACGAGGTATGGGCATTATGAGTATACAGTGATGCCGTTTGGGGTTTCTAATGCGCCTGGTGTGTTTATGGAATATATGAATAGAATCTTTCATGAGTATCTGGATAAGTTCGTGGTGGTTTTCATAGATGATATCTTGGTATATTCTAAATCAGAAGAGGAACATGCCGAGCATTTGAGAGTTGTGTTGCAAGTGTTGAGAGAAAAGCAATTGTTTGCTAAATTATCTAAGTGTGAATTTTGGCTAAGGGAAGTGAGTTTCCTCGGCCATGTAATTTTAAGTGGTGGAATTTCGGTGGATCCTTCAAAGATTGATGCGGTATTGCAGTGGGATACTCCGAAGTCAGCTACAGAAATTCGTAGTTTTCTTGGGTTGGCTGGTTACTATCGTAAGTTCATTGAAGGTTTTTCTAAGATAGCTTTACCGTTGACGCAATTGACTAGGAAGGGTCAAGCGTATGTGTGGGATGTTGCTTGTGAAGAGAGTTTCATAGAACTGAAGAAAAGATTAACGACCGCGCCAGTATTGGTCTTACCGAATCCAGATGAGTCCTTTGTAGTTTATTGTGATGCTTCCAAGATGGGTCTTGGTGGAGTTTTGATGCAGGATAATAAGGTGGTTGCTTATGCTTCTAGACAGTTAAGAGTTCATGAGAGGAACTATCCTACTCACGACTTAGAGTTAGCAGCTGTGGTGTTTGTGCTTAAGATTTGGAGGCACTACTTGTTAGGTTCGAAATTTGACGTATTCAGTGATCACAAAAGTTTAAGATACTTGTTTGACCAAAAAGAGTTAAATATGAGACAGAGGCGGTGGCTTGAATTATTGAAAGATTTTGATTTTGATTTGAATTACCATCCGGGTAAGGCAAATGTCGTGGTTGATGCTTTGAGTAGGAAGTCGTTGCATATTTCAATGCTTATGGTGAAAGAATTGGAAATGATCGAGCAATTCAGAGATATGAGCTTATTGTGTGAAACTACTACTGATAGTGTGAAATTGGGAATGTTAAAGCTGACCAGTGAGATTTTGGAAGAGATTCGTAAGGGTCAGAAATCTGATTTGAAATTAGTCGATCAATTGATGTTGGTTGATCAAGGTAATGCAGGTGACTTCCGAGTTGATGAAGATGGAGTTTTAAGATTCCGGGATAGAGTATGTATTCCGGATATTGCAGGAATTAAAAAGAGTATTTTAGAAGAGGGGCACAAGAGTCGACTGAGTATTCATCCTGGTGCTACGAAGATGTATCAGGATTTACGCAGGTTGTTTTGGTGGCCGGGTATGAAAAGAGACATTGCTGAATTTGTATATGCTTGTTTGACATGTCAGAAGTCAAAGATAGAACATCAGAGACCTTCAGGTATGATGCAACCATTGAATGTTCCTGAGTGGAAATGGGATAGTATTTCCATGGATTTCGTGACTGGGTTACCTAAGACTGCTAGAGGTAATGATTCGATTTGGGTAATTGTTGATCGGTTAACTAAGTCGGCACATTTCTTGCCAATGAGGATTAACCATTCCATGCAAAGGTTAGCTGAGATTTATATTGAGGAAATTGTGAAGTTGCATGGTGTACCTTCAAGTATTGTATCGGATAGAGATCCGCGGTTTACATCGAGGTTTTGGAAGAGTTTGCAAGATGCCTTGGGTACTAAGTTGAGGATGAGTTCTACTTATCACCCGCAAACGGATGGCCAGACGGAAAGAACAATCCAATATTTAGAAGATTTGCTGATAGCTTGTGTATTAGATCAAGGAGGGTCTTGGGATAGTCATTTGCCGTTGGTCGAGTTTACGTACAATAACAGTTTTCATGCTAGTATCGGGATGGCTCCATATGAGGCATTGTATGGTAGACGTTGTCGTACTCCATTATGTTGGTATGAGTCAGGAGAGAGTTTGGTGCTTGGGCCAGAGATTGTCCAAGAAACAACTGAAAAGATAAAAATGATTCAGGATAGGATGAAAACGTCGCAGAGTCGTCAAAAGATTTATCACGATAAGAGAAGGAAAGCACTTGAGTTCCAAGAGGGAGATCATGTGTTCTTAAGAGTTACTCCTATGACTGTTGTGGGAAGAGCTTTGAAGTCTAGAAAGCTCACTCCAAGTTTCGTCGGTCCGTATCAGATTATGCAGAGGATAGGGGAAGTGGCCTATCGGGTGGCTTTACCTCCCTCTCTTGCGAATTTACATGATGTATTCCATGTATCGCAGTTGAGGAAGTACATTCCGGACCCGTCGCATGTAATTCAAATAGATGATGTTCAGGTGAGAGATAATCTGACGATTGAAGTTGTACCAGTAAGGATTGTTGGTAGGGAATTGAAGCAACTTCGAGGCAAGGAAATTGCTTTAGTGAAGGTATTGTGGGGAGGACCAGCTGGAGAAAGTTGGACTTGGGAGCGCGAAGATCAGATGAGGGAGTCGTATCCGACTCTATTTACTTCAGGTAATTTTCGAGGACGAAAATTCTTTAAGTAGGAGAGAGTTGTAACGCCCCGAAAATCTAAATTTAATTATTTAATCATTTATTTAATTAATTTAGAAAATTTGGAGAGTTTGGATTATTTTGAGAATTTTGGAGAAAATGAGTATTTTATATAATAAGGATAAATAGTGTTTTATTATACTATTTTATTTTTATTATTAAAAATATATTAAAGAAAAGGGTAAGATGGTCCTTTTGTGAAATCATGAGGGTAATATGGGAAAAGGCTAAACTGGGATATTATAGCCAAAGAAGAGAATACGATCAGTTTTCTCATTTTCGTTGTTTCTATCGTGTTTTGGAAGTGCTCTGAAGAAAAAGAGAAGCTCAGAGTCAGAGGCTATGGAGAACCCAAGAGAAGCGTGTAAAGCGGCGAAATTCTCTAAGGTATGGGGAGTTTTCATAATCTATGATAAATGTATAGGAATTGGAATATGAATGGATTAGGATGGTATGAATTTTAGGAGTTTTGGGGTTTTGAGTTAGGTTGAGTTTTAGGAGAAATCTTGATGAATTAGAGCGATTAAAATGAGTTATAATCGTATATTTGTCTGTATAATTGTTGTTTGGAATGTTGCTGAGGTTTAATTGATGTTTTTGATTGGTGTTTGGGTGTTATGATGTGAAATCCGTAATGGGGTTTGAGAATTTTGAAAATTGGAACAGTCTGCAATTGTGTAGCAGAAGACTGCTGGAACGCGTGCGTTAACCGGTTAACGCTTTGGTTAACCGGTTAACCATTGGAAATTTTGGGGTATTTTCTGAAATTACGCAGGCGTTAACCGGTTAACTCTTTGGTTAACCGGTTAACACTGTTGAAATGACAAATTTAATTCTTTGAAAATTCATATCTTTTAAACCGTAAGTCTGATTCGCATTCCGTTTGAGGCGTCGGAAAGAGTACAAACTGAACTTTATTTTGATGAATAGAAATGAGAAAAATGTCATAGTTTTTGATGAATGAATTTGTGAAATAACCTTATAATTACCTTATAAATTACCGGGTACGGGTTAATTCTTAATGTATCAGAGTGGTTAGAAAACCAGTGTTCAGGGTGTAATGTCATGATGATATATATGAATATTTGATGGTTGTTTTGTTGATTGAAATGAATGATGCGAATTGTTTTGGTGAATTTTTCGATGTAGCGCATCATTGCATTTCATAACATTCACGATGGGGCTTCGGCCTATTTATTTACTTCAATCCCATTGTGTGGATTGAAGTGTCTCGATGATTATGGTGTGCTCCCTTGTGGAGGGTTGATGGTCATGTATCCATCTCACGATGAAAATGGTACCACATGCATATTGCATATCAGGATGTAGAATTGCATATTCTGGATGAATTTCATGACTGTGTTGGTGTTGATTGATTTCATGATAGTGTTATGGTTGATGCTGAATTTTGTAGTTGACGATGTCATGATATGTGTACTAATTTATTTATGATTCTATATTCTTGTAAGTTTATGATATATTATGTTTACTCACCCTGCTTGCTTGGAAATGTTTCCTCTTTCGTGGGTAACTTGCAGATGTCGAAGAATAGTCCTCCAGTGCAATAGGAGTAATGCATGAGTCTCGGAGCGTGCTTTAGTGTCCCTTAGGAGTGGTTCTGGTTATGTGTCCTGCTCTGTGTCATGTAACACTGGGATGGGTTTATTTTGTTAAATTGTTTTCAATGTGTTGTTTTCTGGATAATGTTTTCCATTTTATGATGTTAAATTCAGGATGGTGAAAATGATTTTTTATGAAGTTTTGAATTATGAAGTTAAATTCCGCTGTGAAGTGATTTATAATGTTTTGATGTTGATTAACCCGTGTTACGGGACAGGACACTGTTGTGTATTTATGATGAAAATGTGATACCCTTTTAGATGATTACTCTGATAGTATTTAAATATTTGTTAAAAAAAGTTAATTAAAAACAATAGGTTAACCATGTTTAAAAGATAAATTAAGGAAAAGAAAGAAAATGATGAAGAACCCATGTTTCTTTGTCAAAATGTTATGTCCAGGGTTTGAACCCAAGGACTTTTAATTCCAATCTCTGGAGAACCTTTACCATTGGGTCATGCGTGCCTGTGTTACTAAACATGGAAAACATATATTATATGATAAGGCGGATAAAGAATAACATAAAAACGAGTGAAAATAGGAAAATATTTACTTTAGAGAAAATTTTTGAGGTTAATCATGGTTAAAAGGATAAATCAATTAGAAAATGTGTTAATTAGAGAAATTAAAGGAAAATATGAAAGAAAAGCAGGTTTTTGCCCAAAATGTTGTGAGTGGGAATTGAACTCACGCCCTTGACCTTCCAGTTTCCAACCTTAGCCACTAGGCTATACGCAGTCCTCATGAATAAACCTCTTGACCTCTGAAATTTCCTGCGAAATTTGTAAAAACCCCAAATTTGAGCTTGAAACCCTAACTATGGTAGGATTCAGTTTTGGTCATGAAGCTTCGAATAATCAACCCAGAAAGCTTCTATAACATGAGACAAACAACATTAGATAAACAAAATTGATTAAAATATCAAGAATAAATGAAATTAAAAAAAACTAAAGAAAGCTTCAAAATTTCAATTCAGTTCATGCATTTTTGTATGAACTTGATAATGATGATGATGGGGATAGCTTTTTTTCTGAATTTCTTGACATTTGGTTCTTGCTCTTGGAGGCTAATTTTTTTCTTTGTGTTTGTATGAGTTCTTTATATGTAGTAGAACAAAATTAGGTTAAGAAACCATATTTTGGACTTTTGGATAGTTAGAGATTGAAAAAGATATGCCTTTAAAATATTGAAAATTTGGATATATCATTGCTATTTTTGTATGATCTGAATTTGTATAGTTTCAATCACTTCTAAATAATCATTAATACCTTCTAGAACCAAAATCAAATCAAATATTCACACTTTTATATTTTATTTTGATTTAAAATGATTTTTAATGTAAAAAATCATAATAAATAAAATAAAATGAGTAAAAATATGAATAAATAATTTTTAATTCGTGCATGATGTCATGGAAGTGTTTGGATCATAAAAAAGCAAGCTCATTTGGTGAATTATGATTTTAAGACCCCATTTGCTTCATAAACCTCTCAAATATTTCCCAACTTTGCAAGGGAACAAATCCCTCAATTTTAATGCTATGAAGGTGTTCTTCGACATTTTGGAAAGCTTAAAGAGTACTCTAACCAACCTCTTTGGTCTCATGTCCATATCTTTTACCATTCTCAAGTTATGCTCTTTGGAAGTTGTTGACTTTTTGTTGAATTTTAAAAGGACCTATAATGTCTTAGCTCATACCTTCCAAATGAAGCATTTTTGGGCTTGGCTTGTGAGACACAATGTTGTAGAGAATTCAATTTCCTTCAAAATGAGATTTTGATGGAAATTTTTTGATGAAGCATGTGAAAGTTATGGCTGGTCAAAGTTCAGTTGACTTTTCCTATGAAAACCCTAATTTAGAAACTCCTGATTCTTGATGATCTGAAATCTCCTTGATGAATCATGATCAACCATTGATCAAATGATGAATTTTACCTCATATAATTGATGTTGGCAAAAAATCATGAAGTTTGACTTTAGTTTGACCACAGTTGACCTTAGTTTGACTTTTTAACTACTTTGACTGATTTTAGCCTATCTGATCATTTGACTGAGCAAACCTTTTGGGAAAGTCTTGAAACTTGACATGGGGATTCTTAAACACATATAGGACGCTATGAAGCTCACTTGAAGTCTTGGGAAGTCCATTTATCCTGATGAAAGTCAAAACCCTAGTTTAGGATGCCTTGCTTAGGAGGATACATTGTCTGAGGGAATTGTTAAATTTGTCAACCAATTGTGAACCTTGTGAACCTCATGAGATGTCTTGTGAACCTTGGGACACAATGTCTTGTCTTGTGGAGGTAAAATTTTGGGGTGCAACAACGGGATAGTTTCTATGATGATGGATAAGGTTCTCAAGGTCACTGATGTTAATCGTACTAACGTCCCGCCACAGGTTGGCTGTATTATACCGATAATAACGATAAGGTCTACCTTGAGCGGAGATCTCATGCTAGGCCCACAAAGGAGCGAGCCCTCGGAGACTAACACTACACAATTGCCGATATAGAATCTAGTTCTAAAAATGGGTCCTAGAGTCACATATCGTTCATGAATCAAGTCGTACGATGGGCTATCCGTGTTACAACAAGATCTACTAATAGGTCTACCATCGGGGGAAGCTTTCATGCTAGGCTCGCAAGGAGCGAGTCCTTGGAGACTAGCACTAATTACTTCCAAATCTAAACTTAGGTGTTCCATCTTCTTTTTCCAAAGCTCTAGTGTAGAGCTTTAATCATGATATCAAATCCCAAAAAGATAGAAAACCTAAACAGTATAAGTAAACAATATAACAACAATATAAATATAATAAGATAGGTTTAACCCTCTTGGGGGCATCACCGGTGAAGTCGCCATTTTTGTCGCGGTCAGAATCAGATATCAAGCTATTGAGTTAACTTGTATCGCAAATCATTTAAATTCACCACCGAACTTTAATTTATCCAATGGAAAGGGAAAAAGATCGAAAAACCTAATTGAAAGAGGATCTAAGGTTCGGGGGTTGGTTATACTTAGGGAAGGTATAAACATCTTAAATATTTGTAGTACTCTACGAGAACCTCTTGAAAATATTTGTTTTATTGTTACAATTTGTTTGCTATAAGATGGGAATTGAAAAGATGGAAAAAGGTGGAAAATGATGAAAAAGAAAACGAAAGTGAAATAAAAGTGTGCTCTCCAAGGATTAAAGCCTTGTGCATACGTATTCCCTAGTGCAATGGGAAAGTCAGAGTGTCGTAGTTCGAAAACTACGAGTAATTGATTGTAAGATGTTTTAGAGACAAAAGGTTGGATGAATCACAACCTAAGGGCTAGCCTCAAGAGCGATCATTCAAGAACCCAAGGAATGCGAGATTCCAAAAGTTCGGTCCTTTCGTTGTTTAATTAAGAAAATGATTTGATAAGTTTAAGTATCTTAGAAACGAAAGGTTGAATGAATCACAACCCGAGGGCTAGCCTCAAGAGCGATCATTCAAGAACACAAGGAATGCGAGACTCCAAGAGCTCAGATCTTCTGTTGTTTAATTAAGAAAATGTTTAAGTATTTTAGAAACGAAAGGTTGAATGAATCATAACTCGAGGGCTAGGCTCAAGAGCGATCATTCAAGAATTCAAGGAATGCGAGACTCCAAGAACTCAGTTCTTTTGTTATTTAGTTTTACAGAGTTAAAATTTGTGAAGTAATGAGAGATTAATGGTTATCTCTTTAATGATTTGTAAAGGAAAGTGTCCTAAGGTGGAAATAGGCTTTTGATGAATGTGAAGTGATTACTTATATGAACGAAAATGACATAAAGTCAACTAATAGATCTTTCCCCTTAGAATAGTGCAAGTGAACAAAATCGGAAGACGTATACACACGTCAAAACATCATGGATCCGTCAAGAACCACATCATGTCGAAATAAAAATCAAAACGAAATTGAAAAGTAAGGACACATCTTTTTGAATTTTTAGTATATCAACAACTAAACAAAATTACAACTAAACTTAAAAACTAAATTTAAATAACTTACTAAACAATATTTTTTTAAAGATTTTTAAGTGTTAATAACATATTTACTTCTCTCACCATGGAGGAGTCGGTTCTTGTCATTTTCGATGCTGATTTTTTCAGGCTGCGCCAAGGTTACTCTTCCCACGACATCCGTTTTATTTCAAGTCAGAATTTCATGAATTTACAACAATATAGAGACTTGTATCAGCATAATGTTTTCACTGTTTTGGATTGTATAGGAGCCGACTGGAACAAAACCTTCGATTGTCTGTTTCGACGATATATGTGCATATCTTACTTTCGGCATTGTGGCGGTTGTTGCTTTTTTAGTGGCTGGAACAGCGGAAGCAGCAGGATGTTTTCGGTTTCGTGGCAGGGTGTGCAGCCCTATGCTACTGCTCGGGAAAAGTTCTGCGTTATTTTGTTGGATTTTTTTACGCATTTAAGCAAGTATGCTCCTATCAACAACATTTCGGATGTGGCCCGTTGGAATCTCGAGGAGGATGCAATTTTTTCGGTTTGTTCTTGCTATCGGAGGCTTCATTCTCATCGCATCCCTTGTGGTCCTTTTGACAAGTTCGACAAGGCTTTCTCTTTGGTTTGGAATTCCGATGCACCAATGAATATAAAGTCCTTCGGGTGGAGGTGTATATCAAACAAATTACCAACAAAAGAAACACTTTCTTTTAGAGGTATCATTTCTTCTACTTCGGATATTAAGTGTTGTTTTTGCCGGTCACATACGAAATCCATTAATAATCTCTTTCTTGATTGTATGGTGGCCAAATTGGTTTGGGAGGAGATTGGTGGTTGGCTTGTAGTATCGGTAGGTGCTAGTTCGAGTATTAAGGAAAGCTTTGTTAATTGGCACGCCAATTATAAGAGGAATCGAATGAAGGCGAGTAGACTTGATTTTGTTTGGTTGGCCATCTTTTGGACCTTATGGTCTTTTCAGAAACGAATTGGTCTTTCAGAATGCGGGTTGAAATGTCGTTGACATCGTTTGAAAAGTGAAGTTTCAGATTTGGCGGTGGACATTCATAGGAAAAAATTCTTTGATAAAGCCCATTTGATCTATTTGTCATAGATTTAATTGGATAAGAATTTCTTCTTATTGTCTCGAGTGGAGTCCGCTCTTTTTTGTATCAAGTTTGAGTACTTTTGGTGCTCTTTATCAATATATCCTTGCTTACAAAAAAAATATATTTACTTTAGTTCTAAGATTACTAAATAAGTTAAACAAAACTATATTTTGAAATGAAGAAACTAAAGTTAATATAATAACTTAAACTAATAAGGAGATTTTTATATATTTAAATAGATAACAAATTAAAATAATAAAAAAAACCTAGTAAAATAAAAATGAAAGAGAAATAAATAAACATGGATATTTATCATAAAGCTAACCTATACTAACAATATAACAACAATAAAACATGAACACATAAAAAATATTACATTTTTACAACATAGCTTCACAAACAAAAATATATATAAACTAAATTATTAGCTATATATGGTATGAACGAAAATAAATGATGAATGATACTCACAAACTCTAAAGTTAGCCAAAGTTGAGCTTATTGTGTAGAAGAAAGTGATGGTGTTGTGATGGAGGTTGTTGATGTGGTGAAGATGATGAATATTTATGGGTATTGTGTAAGTAAAAAAAAAGAGAATTTTGACTTTGAAAATCATGTAATGAATGTGCTAGATTTTGAGAATTTAAGTGTGGTCTTGTTCGTCCAAAATGAGAGAAATAGAGATCTTATTTATAGTGTGAATGTGGTGGGAGTGTTTATGTGGTAATCCAAGTGACTTTATGAGAATGATTTTTTGTCATTGATAAGTCCAATTTGGCAATCCATGTGAAATGTGAGAATGATTTTTGATCATTGATAAAGCCAAGTTGACAATCCATATGAAGTGTGAGAATGATTATTGACCATTGATAAGTCCAAGTTGGTAAATGTGAAGTGTTTATACTAAATTGTAGTGGACTCCACTTGCCACTTTTCCTTTTTTTTTTTTGGGAAATAAAGACAAACACAAGAAAAATAGTAATAATAATAATAAATAATATTAATAAAATTAATAATAATAATAATAAAAGATAATAATAATAATAATATAACTAATGATAATAAAAAAAAGATGATAATAATAATAATAAAAATAATAATAATAATAATAATAATAATAATAATAATAATAAAATTGAAAATGATTATTAAAATAAGAAATTATATTGAATTAAATAAATTGAATTTAAATTAAATTAAATCAAAGATAAACTAAATAAATTGAAATTGAAATTAAACAAAGTTTAATATAAAATTTAATTAAAATATAAATTAAAACCAAAATTAAACTAAGATTAATTCTAAATAAATTAAAATAATTATCTAAATAGAACTCATACAAATCAAGAAATGACATGATGATAAAAATCGGTTAAAAATGCATGATTAATGATCAATGAAATGTTTATGCAAAAATGACTGACTTATGATTAATTTTCGATATTGTGATAAAAATGCGTCAGATGAATGAAAAAATACTAAAACGCCTCATCAAAATTTAAGATATGACACTATTGTGAGACGGATATATATATATATATATATATATATATATATATATATATATATATATATATATATATATATATATATATATATATATATATATATATATATATATTATGAAAACCCTCAGTGTCAAACTTCACGTTTGACCTGAACATAAACCATAAACAACTTACTGTATAAGTCAAACACAGGAAAAAAACAAGGAGATAAACGTCTGGAAGACCAACGTAACCATCAACAACCACTTTCAAACATTCCAATAACAACATCAACAATCATAAAACCAACAATTCAAAGGACGAATCAAACAAGAAATTTGGGAAATATAAAAATACATTAAGAAATTGAAACAAAAGAAAGAGGCTTAGATCTGTAATTGAGTTCGTCATTTGCCACTCATCACCTTCGAAACCCCTCTGATCGAGCAAACCACCACCGGAGTCGCTGAAGCAAAAGCCGCCGCGGAAACGACCCATTTCCGGTCGTGAGCCTCCCTCAACCGCGACCGCACCCTCCGATGTCGCCGCGATAACCTCGTTGACCACCAGCGTCGCACTCTCTCCGTGATCGCACAACTTGCCACCACGAGTCGTCCTCCCCCTCAATCGACTTCCGACGCCGAACACAAGTCGCCGGAAAAGCGACCCCAAACACACTATGAAATGCCAAGAACTACAAATTCGGTTTTTAAATCTATCAAATTACAAAGATAGCAAATCCATTTTTAATGGCTCGTGTGTTGATTCAATTCCTTATGAATAATTTTCATTTTTATAAGTTTTCACTTTTTTTTGTGTTGATCTTTTCACGTTCTTGCCTGTTTCCAATTCGTTGAAGAAGCTATAAATAAAATAAAATAAAAGGATTAAAACTTTAAGCCTGAACACAAACATGATGGGAAAAACTATTAAAAATTGTAAAGACAAAGAAGAAAAAAAATCTAATCATAAAGACTATTTATTCATTAAAGCATTTTCCTTTTATTTTGTTTGTGATCTACATGTTTGAATTAACTCCATTAGTTTAAGATAGATGAGCTAAAAGTTAATGAAATTGAAGGTCATGTATTCAATCTCGGTTAAAGAAGAAAAAATAATACAAAATTAATATTTACTGTTAAGAAAACTTGACCAAATAATATTTGGAATAAATATGATTTTAAACTGCGTGGGTGTTGCAAAAATTTGATATCCATGTTTCTAAAAGAAGGAAGCTTAAGAAAAGAATTCCTATTATAAAATTTTAAAAAATGGATGTAAAAGTGTTTAAATGAATTGATTTACCGGTAAAAAAAAATTGATTTTATGACATTGTTAAGGGCACATTTGTGTGAGAAAATTTATAAAGAAATTTTTAATAAAAGATTCAAATAAAAATTTGATTTAAATAGTTATTGTTAAAATATTTTTAGATATTTTATTATTTTATTGAATATATTTTTTTATATTAAAATTTCAAAAAATCACTTAATTTTGAAGCAATTTTAAATAGATTTTTATATAAAATATTTCTGAAATAAATTTTTTTTTAAAAATTACGATTTGACCATCTTTTGATATTCAATAATGTATATTTTATAGGATGTCAAAATTAGTCTTTTATTTTAGTAAAAATAAATATAAAAAAAATTTATAATATTTTGAAAAATAGTTTTATAAAATTCATTTTTGAAAATATAAAGAAAAAAACTATTTTTGTAAAGCGGAAACAAATATGTCCTAAATGATTTAATAAATTATTTAACATATTAGACAATCTAAAATTGAAATATTTTATAGTTTAGTGATGATTGACGCTAAATTCGTTAGGAAAACTACGGCCTTTATAATTTGGTTGAAAACAATACTGGAAGAATGTTGGGATTTATAGTTATAAAAATTTAATATTTGAGTTGTGAATATTGATTGAAAAGACTTTGAAGTATACAGATAAGATAAAGAAGGTTGAAATTTATGGTTATGAAAATTTAATATTTAGTAAGATGATCTAAACTAATGTGAACAATATTGTCATGTGTAATTACGAATGTGGACATATTCGTGATTTTAAATCATATCCGCAATTGTAATTTGAAGTTGTCGTAAAATCGTATTAACAAGAGTGCAAATATGTACTAAGAATTAACCCTTAGTAATTTGCCTTTAAAAAGAACACTAATCACCAAATCAATGAAGAAATCAAGTAGTTAATTTCTGGCACACTAGTGTTTAATTCTGAGCCAAAATAAATATTGAACCACATATAATATACAAACAGTTTTTGTACTAGTATAAGATATCAGCATCATTATGTTCATTTAAAGGAACTTTGTCTATCCCAAGTAGACAATGAGCAATCTGAATTAATGCTAAGATCCTTTATACTTCTGCTTGATTTTATAGGCACTGAAATACCCTTCAAACTTGGAGATCTTTGTTGGCTACAACCACTAAGCTTCCCTGTTCTACCACCATTATTAACCACTTCACTGTTAACGGATGAAACATTCAATAACTTTTTTTTGTAAGGTGATAAATAGCTATCAGAGTTCATGTCATAATTCCATGACCTTGCCTTTGGTGAGCTTGTTGATCTTGCTTTTGCTCTCGCTGATTCAGTAGCAGCCATGTATGCCGGAGTTGCTGGGGAGCTTGAAAACGATTGCTCTTCTCCTATTGAACTTTGTCTCCCGTGAAGAAGAGTTTTTCTTGATAAAACTACTGGTGAATCCATTCCTTCGAGTTGATTTGGATTTTGTCTCGGAGTAGTATTTCTGAGATTTAGTTGTTTTCCGCTAAATTCTTCACCTGTTCGAGAATGTGAGCTGAAAATGGAGTCTAGATCTTCAAGTTCTTTGCTTTTAGAAAGCTGTGTATCTACCCATTGCTCTAGCCAGTACCTCCATCTGCCATTCACTTCACTTCTTTCTGACTCCGCTGACCTCTGAGGAGTTTGTGTAAATTAGTTCAACATGTTTGGAATGAATTATTTGAAATTATTTACGGACATATATATATTTGAGAAACTGCTCGGAAAACGAATGAAACGGTTTATGACATGAAAGAGTTAGGAGCTTACTCTATGATTAAATGTGTATTCTTTTTTTCTTTCTCTCTTAATAATGGCTTCTTTCTTGATCATGCAAAAAGCATCTACCTCTTCCTTCAATAAAGTGCTGTCATCCCACTTTCTTTCACTGTTGGAGTCCATCTAAAAATTTGAAAACTCATGTTTCAAATCATACAAAATGTACAAGTGTAAAAGCTAAAAAACAATTGATATTTGTGTTTGAAATGTGAATTGAGGTAATGAAATAATGTAACATGCTATTCTCACCCTAATAATCTTGTCTTTAGAATAATGAATCTCTTCATCTTCAGCAGAATCCCATCTTCCTTCAACCATTTGGAGCCTCCTTGCACATATCTTTGATTGAATACTTACAATGGACTGCAAGCTCTTGAGAGTACTCATAGCTTGGCGTCTCACTGCTCTCCCACGAATGATCGCTTGAAGTTTCACTATTCCTTTCAATGCCCTCAAAGCCTTCTTTGCCTGTAATGAACAAGACAATACTTTGACTAAGTTTATATACTAAATCATCCTTGGTTTCTAAATTCTTCGGTATATTAATTGCCATTACATCTGGACCGGTCATCTTATGTTTTTTGATGCCCGGTGCAGGTTAGCCTTGGTTCAACTGGGCAAAACAAATACGGTTGCTATTTTGCTATAGTTTACCATGACAAATATTTATGAGGTCCTATTTAATCTCAGTTAAAATTGTGACAAATTTTAAGCTATGTGCGGTAGCCCGTCTTGCACGCCCTCAAAGACATCTTTCTCTATTTGATTAACATAAAATTGAATTTAAAAAATCACAAGATGGTTAAGGGGTTAAGGACATCAAAGATTTTGATGTCTCTACGACTCCATCCTCGATACCAATTGAGGTATTGAGGAGGCATAAGCCACATTTGATATATAACCTTCTTCTAATAAGATTCATAACTCAATTACTTCTACAAATTTTAATAGATTAATTCAGATCCATGAGTAAAAAATTTAGCGGTAAAGATTAAGTAAGAAGGATTATAAGGCGGAAGAAAACAGATTGGACAAACTCACAAGGTAGCCCCTAAAGGCGGTTTGAATTTTGATGGCTGCAAAATCTTGAATCTCCCTCTGCCAAAGATATATTGATTGAGGAACACCATTCCTAGTTTTAACAGGTTCAGATTCTTCTGAACTATCTTGATTTTTTTGATGATTAGATTGCGAAACTTCATTATGTGTAACTTCAGACTGCTCGCTTTTTTCCTCCTCCTCTGCTTCGTTTGATGTTGTTGGTGGAGCTGTAATTGAAGGTAACTTCTTGGTTTTTAGCTTTCCAAATATCCATTTCCTTCTTTTTTCTTTCTGAAATCAAGTTTTTTCTTTCTCATTAGAATAAACAGAATCTTACAAAAGAAAAAATTAATTTAGTTTTTACCTTCTCTTGTGTGGAATGTGTGTCCCATATGAAAAGCCTCTTCACCAGATTAAACCAGCTCTTCTTCTTCTTGGCCATTTCACAATATCAAAAGACTTAACTTCAATATATGTGATCTGAAATAATGAACCATAAGATAAGCTTTCAATAATTTATTTAAGTAATGTGAATGCACAACTCAAACTTAGACTTTGCCAAAAAAATTGGACAATTTTCTGAACTTGTCATTGTATAAGTAGTCAAAGCAAATGCCAAAAATATTGACATAAATCACAACTCTGATAAAAAAAAAAATATATTATGCAGATTCAGATTGAGATTCAAGTTCATGACTTACTCATTTGTTTACAAGTTAGTAATAAAAAGACAAGATGCACCGATTTATAAGAGGTTGGTGCATGGGAACAAAGGGCACTGCAGTCATTGGATTCAGATTGAATAGCCTTGAAACCAGCGAACATTCTTAATAATACTCCCAGTTACCAAAATCATGAATGTAGATAGATTTCATCACTAGAAAAAAGTGCACAGTTATCGAGATTCTTTCCTTTTGCACTTGCTATTGCAATCATTCATATTTCTTGAATCTCGTTCAAAATCCTCATATGATTAGTTAGCACTGCTCATGAAGATAAAAGCATAGCAATTGAACAAATAATGAGAAACTCCTCTTTATCACTTTTTTCCATTTTTCCAACTGTTGCAGGCATGTCAATGTGTCTGTTGGGTGTGCAATGACAGAACTATCCTTCAATAAACTCCGATATAACAATCATGAAATAGAAAAAGATATCAAACACCATTCCTTCATTTATATGTGTATGTCCATTTTCTGATAGAGGGTCACTCGAGCATGGATCCTCTTCTGCTGAATGGCTTCTGCCATCCATGCTGCCCTTAAATCAAGGGCTAAAAAATTCTGAGCTAAAATAATAAAAATTAAACTATTGTCTTCAATAAAAATGAATGGTGGATATGGTAGCAGGACCAACAGCATGAGAGAAATGGCTGGAGAGGATCCAGATCCAGGTTACAATATGCAATCAGGGCCGTAGGCGGGCTACCACACGACTCAAAACTTTTCACGGGTTAAATAGAGTCTCGTAAAATATTTGTAACAGTTAAACTATAGTTAAACAATGTCTATTTATTTTGACATGATTAAACTGCGATTAATCTACATATAGTCTCTAAAAACGAAACAGATATATATATATATATATATATATATATATATATATATATATATATATATATATATATATATATATATATAGAGAGAGAGAGAGAGAGAGAGAGAGAGAGTACATTTATTTATACTTATTATACATATTCTTATAGTGTAATTACTTGTTTGATCCTCTTGCATAAGTAGCATGTGCTGAGAGTGGTCACATCAACTACACCAATATGTAGCATTAGTGTTGGCAATTCTTCACAAGTATTAGGAGACATTGTTACAGGTTGGTGTAGGGTGGGGTGGGGTGGGGTGGGGAAGTGCATAATTGAGGAGAGTGTGAAAACACTCGACACATAATGTGCAAAGGGTAAGGAATGAGAAGAAAAAAACAAACAAGATTTGGATTTTAACAATAGGAAGACAGCTGTAAAAGGACCCAAAAAGAGGCATTGTCATAACACTTTCTCACCTAAAGAGTGTAATAAAGAGAGAAACCAAAACCAGAATTTGTCACGCAATAGGTTACTTAAAAAATGACTGTTCATTGTAATGAATAAATATGTTTGTCTAGTTTAAAATAGACTAATGAGATAAAGTTTTGTTTACATTGTCAATATAAGAGTAATTAGGGAACCATTTCTAAGAAAATGTATGGATCAATAAGGTAGCAACAGACAACAAATGCTGAATGAAAATGAAATTGTCTATAGAATACATGGCTTGAAATATATTTGATGTGAATTAACTAATATAGACAGAACTGGTTCCAATTGTTTAGTCCAAACTTCCCTGGTGGCCATAAGCAAGCTAATATTTTAAGAAAAAGTGTAACATTTGCTATTTTTTGCCCATACATTTATTGAATTGATGTAAAGCCTCTTCTAAATTTCTACTAGACAATTTTTCTTAACTGACTATAACTGATATTTCTGCCTAATTAACAACATTCTCGGTCATTACAAGAGTATTCAATATATATAAACAAAATTTCGGTAAACTACTATTTATCCTATTTACTATACAAATTCAATCATATAAACTCTCTAATTGTCTTTTTATCACAAATCAGTTATAAATCCGTGCCTACGTACGAGGTACGGTTTTGGGTGGAATATGGTTTTGGACACACATTTATGAAAGTCTGAGTTGCACCTAAGAGGGAGGTGAATTAGGTTCTTTAATATTTTTTCGGATTTTTATCAATGAAGATTATTACTTTTATGGATTGGTAAGGTTTTGAAAGCATTAAAGAGCAGAAAGTAAATGACACAATGGTTTATCCTAATTCACTCCACAAACTGAAGGTACATCCAGTCCCCTTTCCAACCGAAAGAGATTTCACTATAGTTAGAATGATTGTACAACCTATTCACACCAATGGTGATGATTACTATCTAACCTTTAGGGAGATTAAAGGCTCTTAACACCTTTAAGATTTGAACACTAAGTGCAAGAAGAACAATCATCTTCAATGCACACACTTACTTTCAACAATCCTGAATAGCAAGGGAAATAATTACAATGGTTGATTTACAATGAGTATGAAAGTTGTATATACAATGTTTATCAATACTATGATTAATCTTCTCTTTCAATGATAATTTTCACAACTATTTAAGACTTGTTGCTCAAGAATTTATGTTCAAATGATATGAAAATATGCAGAAAATTCTTATGAAAATGACTTGTTCAAGATGTGAAAAAAATTAAAGTTTTTGCAAAGTTTAAGAAAGAGTTTTTTGAAAGAGGTGATTTTGAAAAATTGAAGAATAAGGTATTTATAAGATCATAAGAACCCTTTGAAATATCATGCAATTCTTCAGAAAATACCATGAACAATTGTCATGATTCATTGGAAACAAGATATGAAAGATTGGATGAAGAGGTGCAATTTTTCAGAACAATTTTTCAAAAAAGCACAAGCAATCGATTGCACCACAAACAGAAACACACAAAATTTGAACTTTTCAGGCATGCAATCGATTGCACTAGAGAGGCCAATCGATTGCACCTAAAACAAAGGCCAAAAATGTTTTTTTTTTTAAAAAGAGCATGCAATCGATTGCTGCATAAGGTGCAATCGATTGCTCTGGCCATAACTTAGAAAATTTTTGAAAATAAATTTGTAAATGTGTGATCATGCAATGCAAATAATTTTTGATTAACTTGAGCAACTAAGACTTAAATACTTGATGAAGATTTTCATTATACCTTCAAAGGAGATTGTTCTTCATATCAAGTTGCTGTCCCGATTTTTCGCTTTAATCATGATGCTTTTAAAATGAATGATCATCTTTGCCTTCTTGTCAAGTGGTTTGTCTTCATCAAAACATAAGTTGATCTTGAGAATCTTGATTCCACATTCTCCCCCTTTTTAATGATGACAAAGCATTCTCTTTTGTTGCGATGTTTCTTTCCGACAAGTTACTTCCCCTGAGATATGGATCTCCCCCTCAATGTGTGAAGTCTTGAAAAATCTGATTTTGAATTGAGGTTTGGAGTAGTCTTGCATTTGTACCTTAAAGATCAGGAAACAAACAAAGAAATAGTAACATCCTTCTCCCCCTTTTGACATTATCAAAAAGAAGGGAAATATGGGTAAAGCAATAAAAATAGATAATAGACAATGATTTAATTGAGACAATAACTTAGCTTAGATAAAATTTCAAAGTACAATACTTAAGAAACATACTAAATGCAGAATTTTAAAGAGTACAAAAATTGAAAAACATAAGTAAATGAAAAAATTATAAAAGTACATAAACAAGGAAACAAGTAAACAACTTCAAGATAAGTCCATGTGGAGGTCAAATTATGAGTTAGGAAATTGTTGTCAGAGGGGTGGTTGACATGGTGGTGGAACAGCCGGGTTAGATGGATCAAAAGGTGGAATATAAAGATGAGAGTAGATATATGAAAACTGTTGATTAACTGCATCTTGGAAATTTGTGATCGTAGTGTTGGTTGGCGCATCAATTGCATTGTATCGGTCATTGTTGATAGTGTTAAGATTTTCAAATTGTTGTGTCATGAAATTCATAAGATCTTGGTTTCTAGGGCCACTAGGAGTAGGTTGAGGAGGAACATCATCAGTTTCTTCATTTTCTTGCTCATTTCCTTCATTTACAGTCGCATCCTCACCAAGGTAGACAATAGTCTTCGATTCCGGGTCGTATTTCACACCTATCCTTGAATCCACATTCTTGATGGAGATTTTATTGGAGTTTAAGTTCATGTGACACATCTCAAAGCCTTCGAAATCCACTTGAAAATCTTATAAAATTCGGGTAATGAACCATGCATACGACAAGAATTTTGATTTTGCATTGATTGATAGCATGTGAACCATTATTAGCCACGCCCATAAAATCTGCATATAAAATCTGCATTTCTAGGCCAATCACCATGCAATGGTTTCCAGCCCTTGGAAACATAATGTACACCATAAAATAATGAAATAGTAAATCATCAATATTAAAAATACCGGCAGACCATGTGGGTCAAGAAGGTTCCAAGCCGCCCATGGATCTTACATGTTTGGCATGGAATTTTGCTGGTGTCATTCTCCAGATGCTATAGTAGAAGTTTCTTTTGCTATAATCATTTCATAATGGGTCTTATTCATCATAGAGAGTGCCTATGGATCCTGGAATTTTCAGAATTCTTCCAAGAATTTTTGAACTGAGACAAACAGTTATGGCTCTAACAGATGTGACAAATTTTCCTTCATCCATGTGTAAGTTGCTAAAAATAGTCTCACTAAATCCGGATAGTGTGGCCCGGAAGAAGATATTAATGATTCCAAGCAACAATAAATTAAATAATTTTTTAAGGTAAAGCATTCTCCAGGAAAGGAGGAGAGAATATCGTATTTGGGAGTTTGAACAATCATTTTCTAAAAAAGTGTTGTAAATCTCTCTTGTTTTTCTTTAGAGAGGTGTTGAAGGACGAGTGGAGTCTCTGAAGATGATGATGATGTTGGAGATTTTCCTTTGTCTTGAGAAGAGGCTTTTCTTTTTGAACGAGAAGCCATGTAGAAATTATGATACTTCTTTGGTTTATGGTTTTTGAGGGAGAGGAAATTTGTATACTTTAGGGTTTTTAGGAGATGATGGGAGTTGTGTGAGATGTAGTGTGGTTTGATAGTGATTTTGTGATAAGAGAATCTTGTGGGAATAAGTGTGGTCTAGATTTGAATTAATATATTCAAAGTTGAAAAATGTGTGGTCAACGTTGGAATATGTGAAATCAATGTTGGAAGATTAATCTTTGTTGGGGAGGTAAATAAAGTTGGTAAAATGTGTAAGAAATGATTAATGATGGTCAAAGACACTGATTGCAAAGGACTAGTTGGTAGGTTAGTTGGAAGGGTAAAAAAACCATGGACCGTCTTTAAAATAAAGAAAAAACAATTTCACAGCATGTGCAATCGATTTGCATAGAGGTGCAATCGATTGCACTAGAAACAGAAGCTATAATACCAAAAATTACAGATAAAAATCGATTGCTGCAAGAGTGAAATCGATTGCAGGTAGTGAAAAAGGCACAAATTCAAAAATTTATTTATGCAAACATTGATATAACCACATAACATTTTTCATACATATATGTAACATTCGAAATATTTAAAATATGTTATATTAGAATATATTTAAGTAGAGAAAAGATAAAATGTACCATAGTTGATGATCTCTTATAATTAAACATCGTATTCATCCAAAATTCTGAGTTCTCTCTGAATTTTGAAGAAAGGTTCCTTTGCCAAAGACTTTGTGAAAATATCTGCAAGTTGATTGTGAGTATCCACGAAGGTTACCTCAACATCTCCTTAAAGTATATGATCTCATAGAAAATGATTTCGTGTTTCGATATGCTTGGTCCTTGAATGCATCACCGAATTATTTTTAATGTTGATAGCACTGGTGTTGTCACAACATAGAGGAATACATCCTAGATCGAGTCCGTAGTCACGAAGTTTTTGTTTGAGCCAAAGTATTTGTGTACATCAACTACCTGCTGCTATATATTCTTCTTTGACCGTACTGAGTGCTACACATGCTTGCTTCTTGCATGCACACGAGACTAATTCATTTCCCAAGATCTGACATGTTCCACTTATGCTTTTTCTATCTGTTTTACAACCTGCATAATCCGCGTCAGAGTATCCAATTAAATTGCAAATACTATCTTTAGGATACCATAAGCCGACATTTGGTGTTCCTTTGAGATACTTCATGATCCACTTGACTGCCATGAGATGAGATTCCTCCGGGTTTGCTTGAAAGCGAGCACATAGACAAACATTGAACATTATGTCAGGACGGCTTGCCGTCAAATATAGTAAGGAACCAATCATACCTCTATATTTTTTGATATCAACCGAGACACCAAATTCATCTTGATATACATACGTACCAGATCCCATAGGTGTTGAGAATGTCGTGCAATTGTCCATATCAAATATCTTCAATAAATATTTACAATATTTGGATTGATTGATAAAGATTCCATCTTTGAGTTGCTTGATTTGCAGTCCTAAAAAATAATTCATTTTTCCCATCATATACATTTCAAATTCTCCTTGCATCATGGAAGAGAATTCTTCACATAACTTTGTGTTGGTTGATCCGAAGATTATGTCATCAACAAATACTTGCACCAAAAGAGTATCTTCTTTAATTTTCTTGATGAACAAGGTTTTGTCAACCTTTCCATTTTCAAAGCCTTTGTCACATAAGAAATTGTTGAGGCGATCATACCATGCTCTTGGTGCTTGCTCTAATCCATAGAGAGATTTCTTTAATTTGAAGACATGAAAGGGATTCTTATAATTCTCGAATCCATGGGGTTGCTTGACATAAACTTCTTCATTTATGAATCCATTCAAGAATGAACTCTTGACGTCCATTTGGAAAAGCTGAAAATTCATAGAACATACATAAGCTAATAAAAGTCTAATTGCTTCTAACCTTGCAACTGGAGCGAATGTTTCTTCAAAATCGATTCCTTCTTCTTGTTTGTATCCTTATGAAATTAATCTTAATTTGTTTCGAACTATTATTCCATTTTCATCAAGTTTGTTTTTGAAGACTCATCTTGTTCCTATGATGTGCTTATTGCTTGGCCTAGGGACAAGACTCCAAACTTGATTTCTTTCGAATTGGCTTAGTTCCTCTTGCATAACTATTATCCATTGATCATCGCCTAAGGCTTTATCGATTTTGGTTGGTTCAATTTAAGACACAAATGCCATGTTTAGACAAGCATCCTTGAGATTTAACATTGTTGCTAAACCTTGACTAATGTCACCAATAACTTTATCGATCAAGTGATCTCTATGAGTCCTCCATTCTCTAGGTAGATCATTTTATTCTTCAACTTCTTGTTTTTTTGGTTGATCACTTGCAACATTATTGAGAGTATTCTCTTGATAGGTTTCTACTACATCATCATCATTATCAACAATACAATATCCTCCTTGGAGGGGTTAGATTCATCAAAAGATATATGCATAGATTCTTCTATAGTTAAGGTTCTTTTATTATAGATTCTAAAAGTCTTACTTGAAAGAGAGTAGCCAAGAAATATACCTTCATCCGACTTTTCATCGAACTTACAAAGATTATCTTTGTCGTTGTTCAAGACAAAGCATTTGCATCCAAAGATGTGAAAGAATGATATATTTGGTTTCCTCCCTTTGAAGAGTTCATAGGGAGTCTTTTTGAGAATAGTTCTAATATTTACACGATTATTTACAAAACAAGCCGTGCTTACCGCATCTGCCCAAAAGTATTTAGGAAGATTTAGATCACTTAGCATTGTCCTTGCAAGTTCTACCGGTGACCTATTCTTCCTTTCTACGACACTATTTTGTTATAGGGTTCTTGGTGCGGAGAAGTTGTGTGAGATTCCATGTTCTTCACAAAATTCTTCAAATGATGCATTTTTGGAATTCTCCACCATGGTTGCTTCTAATGGAGACAATTGAAATTGACTTCTCATTCTAAATTTGTTTTGCAAACTTCTTGAATGCCTTGAAAGCTTCACTTTTCTGCACTAAGAAGAAAGTCCATGTATATTTATGGAAGTCATCAACAATAACTAATGCATAAACATTACCTCTGAAGCTTTTTGTTCTTGATGGACCAAAAAGATCCATGTGTAACAATTGTAGTGGCCTTGTTGTGGACACCACATTCTTGGATTTGAAAGTTGACTTGATCTGTTTCCCTTTTTTGAAAGCATCACATAATCTATCTTTGATAAATTTGATCTTCGGAAATCCAACAACTAAGTCATGTTTGATCAATTTTTTCAAGTGCTCAATGTGAATGTGAGCAAACCTTTTGTGCCATAACCAAGAGTCATTGTTGTCCGCCATAAGACACTTAACCTTCAAAGACAAGTGATCAAGGGAAATCATAAAAATATTGTTAATTATTTTACTTTTTAACATTACCTCATGAGTGAATTCGTTTTCTATCAAACATTCATCTTTGGTGAAGTTGATTTTGAATCCTCTGTCATACAATTGGCTAATGCCTAAGGAGATTATGCTTCAGACATTCTACATAGAGGACATCTTCTATGGTTGTTAAAGGAGGTGTACCAATGATGCCTACGCCAAGGATCGTTCCTTTGTTGTTATCACCATAGGTCACAAATCCTTTGGCCTTAAGCATTAGATGTGAAAATTTGCTTAGGTCTCCCATCATAGCCTTGAACACCCACTATCAAGATACCATTGATTTGAAGAGGTCTTCAAGCATACCTACAAAACATGATTAAGTTTCATTAGGTACCCAAATTGACTTGGGTCCTTCATAGTTAGTGCCTTTCTTGACCCAGACATAATGCCCTTTTTCTATGCTAAAGTTTCTTACATAACAAACATTAGGTGTATGGCCTTTAATACCACAATAAAAAAAAAGTGCTCTTAATGTTACTTTTGATTCTTGAAGGAAGACTTATTTTTACTAAATCTTTTCTTATTAGGGCATTGATGAACCACTTTGGGTATATCCATTTTCACTTTAGGGGTTTGTTCACTAGTTGTCGCTCCCGAAGATTTGCATCCTGGTGCAGACGCGAACGGTCGGCGAAGAGAGAAAATGAAAGTGAAGATGAATAGAGTCGCCAGCTAGGCATTTTTATCCCGAAGGAAAGGTAATGTTGCATAAACCTAGAAAAATATGGATAAGACGGTTGCGAACCAGAGAAACTGAGAAAGGGGGTTGGTTACAACCTGGGAAGGTATTAGCACCCAGATTGTCTGTCGTACTCGACGAGATCCACGCTTAAAAGATTGTGTTTAAAGGGGTAGTGTATGTGCTATCTGTATGAAAAAGCTGGAAAAGAAATATACAAGTGTTAGTGCAAAAAGGGTGAATGCTCTGGAGCTGAGGCTTAAAAGAGAATGCTGAAAGAGGGGGGGGGACAAAGAGACTTTTGTTCGATAACTGTTAAGTTATGCCTACGTATCCTCTTGTGCAATGAGGAAGTCAGAACACCGTAGTTTGACTCAAAGAGACTGAAAGGTAAATTGACTGTGAACTGCTTACTTGTCTATGCTCAATTGTATGACTCGTCTGGCTCGAGTGCTAACTGTCTTGCATTAGACAGAAGAAGCAAGTTCTCGTTTGCGAATGAGTGTGATGAGAAAAGAATCCCGAAGGAGACGACTATTGTTTGTTTTTGTATTTTCAGTTTTGTTATTATTTTTGGTGTTTTACGTTAATGAGCTTAAGCCTAAATCAAGAGCTTGTAAACTCATTATATCCTCCCTGTTTAGGGATAATGTGAATACTTAAGTATGAGATAAGCATCTCAACTTAATTACCATGATGATGTAGGATTAATATCATTAACCTAATTGTGATTAATTAGATGTTTTTGGGATTTTTGTTTATTGTTAAGTAATGAGTTTAATCTCTGATCACAGATTAGTGAACTTGTTACACCATCCTAATAGAAGGATAATAGATGAGCACACTTAAGCTGAGGAAGATACCTCAACTTAATCCATGGTTAGGGATTAAATTCATTATATAACAAAGCCTTTATTAAATGTATTTTAATTAAAGGATGAGATTAAGAAGTGGATTTTATGGTTTGTAAGACAACTTGAGGGGGACTTGTCCATTAAATACTAGGGTTAGTCCCTCTTAACCATAAGGAAGAGGTAGAACCCTAATGTATGGACCAAGTTACAAGATGAAGTCTTAGTGATTATTAATGTGATTTGATTAAGATGTTTAAACAAATTAAAGGTTTAACACTTTGGATTAAAGTTATACACTCCATCCTAAGAGAAGGATGCATGCATAACCCTAATTCCAAAGTCCTAAAACTTTAAGAGTTTATACTCTGATTATGGAGATGAGAAGAGAGACTCAAGGAGACTCAAAGGTAAAAAGCTAAGGGGGACTAATCACCACCCTAATTATTATCATTCTTGGATATCCTATGGGTTGTAAGGCTTGAGAAAGATCTTCAAGGAAGCCACCAATGGAAGAGGCAGATGAAAGGAGGATGAGAAAGAGAATGAGTTACTTACTTCATTGAAGAAGATAAGTAGCTTAAAGAAAGAAGGTGAGAGATATGGAACATAAGTGAATCAAATTCACTTCAAAGACAAGTTATAATGCAAATGAGTGAGATAAGAAGGAGTGAGAGGTGAAGGCAAATCCACCTCCCAAAGTAACTTACCAAACCTGAAATGGTTAGCATGAATGCATAAAGTATAAAGCATAAAGAAATGAAATGAAATAAGATGAAATGAGATTAAATGACAAAAGTCAGGAGTGTTTATGCAATGCAAATGTCATGTAAGATGATGCAAAGTCATTCAAAATGCATATGTGTGATCATACAAGAATGAGATGTCATGTAAGCATGCTTTGAAGTTTAAAAACACATGAAAGTTTATGAAATGAAATGAAGGCTAATCATGGCAAATGAATGAAGAAATGATCAAGCAAGTTTCTAACATGTCCTAATATGTCTAAGATGACATATAAATGCATGAAATGTCATAGCAAGTTCATGTAATGATGCATATGCAAGGTGAATGCAAATGAACATGAAACATTAGGGTTATATGGACATGTGAGATGCAAATGGACAAAAAAGAAGCAAATGACATGATAAAAATTTACAATTAAGCTCAAAAAAACTCTAATCCAATATTAGGTCACACCCCAAAGGAGAAGGTCAGAAGCCAAACCAATCAAAAGTTATGAATTTCCTAAGTTTTCAAGGGTTTTTGGGTGGTTCAAAGGGAAAAATGCAAATCAATTTGAAAATGCAAGATAAATTCATGAGGAAAAATAGCTATAAACTACATGCAATATGTGAGACAATGCAAAAAGAACCAACTTCAAACTCTTCTTTGTTAGGCAGAAATGATTTTTTAAAGTTAGGGTTTAAAAATATGATTTTTATGACCCTTAATTCAAAGAAAATTGACAAACTATGATCAAACCTAAAAAGAAATTTGTGTGAAGAGTTTGAAAATGTTTTTAAATGCATTGGGATGATTCATGATTTGTTTTGTGATTTTTAGAAACCTAAATGTATTTTTAATTAATTAAAATACTTTAATTAATTAAAAATAACATTTAAATATTTTAAAAATGCTTTTTTAATGCAAAAAATAAAATAAAATTCATTTTTGGAATGAGAAAAATATTTAAAGTCAGAATGCAAAAGAAAATATTTTTTGAAAGCTTTTTGCTATTTTAAAATAATTATGCAAGAAAATGCAAATAAAATGAAAATAAATGAATAAAATGGGAAGTCAACTGATCCAGTGGGTGAGATTCAAAGGGGGCTTGACTGCGCGCGCAGATGAAAAGCTGGGATTGTTTCTGGCTAAATGAATTAATTAATTAAATTAATTACGAATTAGGGTTAAGTGAGTGAATCAGGACCATTCAAACACGCGCTAAAACACATCCAAGGGTCAGAATTTAAACTGGACAGCTAAACCCTAATTAGGGTTCTATTCATTTTCAGGTGACCGGAGCTAGCTCCGGTCATCTTCTCCGACATGCCAATCACCTTAACTTCTTCCCTAGGTCAAATTAAACCCTCTAACTCTCCAGAATCACTCAACTAACAACCCTAAACACGAATCCAGCAACAAAATCCATTTATGTTTCATCAAAAGCAAGATTCGAAGAAAAACGAAAAATTACACAAAACTTCTAGAAGTTTAATACATGCTCATTTCTCAATCATTTTCAAAACTAAACATATCAGGATGATCAACTAAACATGTAGAAGCATTTAAGAACTTAAAATAAGAGTTCTGGAAAAATTGTTCATCATAGCTACATGAGTTGAAGCTTTGTGTTCTTGAGCTTTCTGACATCTCTCTTGGTTCAAATCCACCCCAATGAACTCCCTGATGATGAGGAGGAGCTTAGAGCAAGCTTGCAATGGCAGGTTTTGATGATTCAACTCTGCTGCACCAGAAATCGTGTTTTGGTTTGGCTGTGTTTTAGGATATGGTGATGGGTGCTTTGTGATCCTTAGGTCATGTGGAGATGATTGGTGAAAAAAGATTGAAGTTTCAATGGTTGTGTGATGATTTTCGAAGAGGGGATGTTTTTGATGAATTTTGTGAATTCTGAGTTTTTGGATGATTTAGCCTCTTGTGTGTTATGAAATGGCTTGCATAATGTTTGTTTAAGCCATCGGGATTGCTCAGATAGTTGTTGTGGCACAAGCTGATTGGTATGGGGTATTTTGCAAAAAAGTCAAGATTTATGTACTTGAGGTATGGGCCATGGCTGGTCTGGAGTTTTGGGGTGTCTGGCCTCAGCAAGATTCATGGAGAGCCATAGAATCAAGATTATGCAGCTGGCACAAGTGGATGAGAGGATCCAATACATTTTGCAATTTTGGAGAGTTTTGGCCCTTTTGTGATTTTTTGAAGTTCAAGTCATGAAAACCCTAGGTTTAATACACAATTCTGATGTTTAGAGGTTGTCTTGACATGCTGTGAAGTGTTTGTGCATATTAGGAGTCATTAGAATGCTTGAACATGCCAAAATGCAAAATCCCTCTTTGACATGAAACTTGAAATTATAGGATTTTGACCAACTTTGAAAGGCCATATCTTGAGTTCTATGATGAATCAAGACATGTTCTTGTAATTTTTGAAAAGGGAAAGACCCAATCTACAATTTTCATGACCAAGAATTTTTCATTTGAAGCATTTTTGGTTATGAAAGAGGAGGTTGAAACACTTTCCCAAAATGGAAAGTTTGCATTTCAAGTTATTTCCAAAAATGGCAAGTTTGCAATTGGCTCAAAATTCTTCAATATTGTGAACTTCCGAACTCTTCTAAGATCAAATAAAGATCATAGAACTTCAATTTGATGAAAATACCACTTTGGTTCCATTGTTGGGGACCTTAGATGCCCTGATTTTGACTTAACTTACTCAAGAAGTTACCTAGTAAACAAATGACTTCCATAATGAGTTTCTTCATCAAACTTGGTACACATGATCCTTATAACATATTAAGAACATTAGAAACAAGAATGGCCCAAAAATTTGGATTTAAGGCCTCTAAAACCAAAACCCTAATTTTGGTCATCTGTGTAGTGAAAACCCTAGCTCTGCTTCCGTGCCTTTGCCAGTTCTTGTGATTTCTTGACTTCTATGAACTTTGAGGAGCATAATATGATGATAGAACACACATGGACCCTCTTGGAAAGCTTTGAGGAATTTGGGATGGCTTAGATGGATTCTTGGATTGCTCAGATCACAAACCCTAGATGCAGATGAACTTGAACTTATGCAGATGAAACAAATATGAAATATGAGGTGGTATGCTTATGCTTATGCAAAAATGAAAGATCACAAGCCATGGTGTGATAAAGAGTGAGGGAAAATTTGGGGTGTTTACAGCTGCCCCTTGTCGCTCCCGATAAATGGGACAGGGCCCAGATAAAGGTACAGACGCGAACGGTCGGCGAAGGGAACAGTGAGAACACACAGCCGTGAACTCACTGGAGATGAATAGAGTCGCCAGCTAGGCATTTTTATCCCGAAGGAAAGGCAATGCTGCATAGACCTAGAAAAGATCGATAAGACGGTTGCGAACCAGAGAGACTGAGAAAGGGGGTTGGTTACAACCTGGGAAGGTATTAGCACCCAGATTGTCCGCCGTACTCGACGGGATCCACGCTTAAAAGATTTGTGTTTTAAAGGGGTAGTGTCAGTGCAATTTGTGTGCAAAAGAGCTGGAAAGCAAAATGTACAGGTGTCAGTGTAAGAGAAAAGTGAAGTGTATAAATGATGTGTCAGTGTAAGAACAGGAATAAGATGCTCAAGATCATGAGGCTAAAGAATGAAGCTGGAAAGAGGGGGAATGTACAGAGACTTTTGTTCGATAACTATTAAGTTATGCCTACGTATCCTCTCGTGCAATGAGGAAGTCAGAACACCGTAGTTCGACCCAAAGAGACTGAAAGATGAATTGACTTGTGAACTGCTTACTTGCCTATGCTCAAGTGTATGATCTGTCTGGCACAGATGCAAACTGTCTTGCATTAGACGGAAGAAGCAAGTTCTCGTTTGTGAGTGAAGGTGATGAGAAAAGAATCCCGAAGGAGACGATTATTGTTTGTTTTTATGTTTTCAGCCTTTTATTGTTTTTGGATTTTGTCATAGGAAAATGAGCTTAAGTCTAAACCAATGGATTTAGTAAACTCATCACATCTTCCCTCTGATTAGGGGTAATGAGAATACCTTAAGTGTGAAGTCAGCTTCTCACACTTAAACACCTTTGGTGTAGGATTAAGATCATTAACCTACTTGTGATTAATTAGATGTTTTTGTTGTTTTTGTTTAGTGTTAAGTAATGAGATTAAGCCATAATCAGGGATTAAACAGACTCATTACACCATCCTAATAGAAGGATAATAGATGAGAATGTTTAAGCTGAGGAAAACTCCTCAACTTAATCCATGATTAGGGATTAAACTCATGACAAAACAAAGCCTTTATTGAGTGGATTTTAGTTAATGATATGATGATGAAGTGAGTTTTAGGGTTTATAAGACAACTTGAGGGGGACTTGTCCATTAACACTAGGGTTAGTCCTTCTTAACCAGTTAAGGAAGAATTAGAACCCTAATGCAAGGCCCAAGTTACAAGTGTGAAGTCTTGATGATTATTATGTGAATTAATTAGAGGATTTAAACACATTAAGGGTTTAACACTTAGGATTAAAGTTATACACTCCATCCTAAGAGAAGGATGCAGGCATAAGCTTAACCACAAAGCCTTAAAGCCTTCAGGGTTTAGTCCCTGATTATGAGGTGAGAAGAGATGACTCAAAAGAGACACAAAGGTAAAAACTAAGAGGGGAGACTAATCAAAACCCTAATCATTGTCATGCTTGGTTGTTCCTAAGGTTTGTGAGGCTTTCAAGAGAAGTCTTCAATGGAACCACCAGGAAGCAGATGAAAGGATCAAGAGAAGCAAAGTGACTTGCTTCATTCAAGAAGTCAAGTCACTTGAAGAAAGAAAGTGGAAAGAAGAAGAATGAGCAAGCTCAAACTCAAACACATATAAAAATGCAGCAATGGATGCAAGAGGGATGAGAAGAAAGTATGAGAAGTGAAGGCAAATCCACTTCTCAGAATCACTTACCACCTGAAAGGTTAGGAAAGAAATGCAATGCAATGCAAAGTGGGATGAGATGACATGATGATAGACAAAACCAGAAGCATATACATGATGCTAATGATGCTATGAGATGCTACAAACATGAGGCAGCACATGGAAATGATCAAACATGCTTTCAATATGTCTCATGATGTCAAATGAATCAAATGGATGCTTGAAATGTCATGGCAAATCAAATTATGCAAGAAGATGCAAGATGGATGCATATGAAAGCCCAAATTAGGGTTTATGAATCATACATCAAACACAAACCAAAACCAGAAGCAAACAACATTACAAAAAATTGAAAATTCCACTCAAAGGACCCCCTAACCCTATACTAAACCAATGCCCAAAGGAGAGGACTCAACTCCTAACCAATCTCAAGTTATGATTTTCACAAGTTTTTAAGGGTTTTAGGGTTCCTAAACAAAAGAAATGTCAAACAAATGGAAAATGAAAGATCAAATCATGGCCATTTAACCTCACAAACTACATGCTAAACACAATGCAATGCAAAAAGAATCAATGTCCAACTCTTCATGGATAGGCAGGAATGATTTTTTGAACTTTGGATCAAAATAATGCACAAAAATGATTTTAATTCAATGAGGAATTCTTAAAATGCATCAAGATCAAAAAATAAATTTGGTTTGAAGGTTGGACAATGTTTATAAATGTCTTAGAACATTTCATGAATTTTTTGGTGATTTTTAAATACCTAAAAGTATTTTTAATAAATTAATTTTCATTAATCAATTAAAAATAAACTTTTAAATATTTTAAAATACTTTTTAAATGCTAAAAATGAAAATAAAAATGTTTTTGTGTTTTAAAAATTAATGAAACTCTTGACAAAAAGTTTCATAATTTTTAAAACATTTTTGCTATTTTTAATAAATTATACAAAACAAATATGAAATAAATGAATAAAAATAAAGAAAATGGAAAAGTCAACAGAATGGAAGGCTGGGATTGATCCTGGGTTTGAAACTGCTGACCACGCGCGCTATCCAAGGGCTGTGGTTGGTTCTGATTAAATTAATTTAATTAAGATTAATTAAACTAAATAAAATGGATTAGGGCTAATTGAGTGAATCTAGGCCACACATGCGCGCGGGAGGTCAACGAAGTCCACTGATCCAACGTGCCAGATTCAAATGGAAATTAATGACAGGATTAGGGTTAATTAAACTCAGGTGACCGGAGGGGAGCTCCGGTCATCTTCCCCGGCGACCCCAAAACCCTAAAATACGATTCAGGCCACCATTCTTCAAATTAATGCCAGGGAAATGTTCCTCTACCCAAACCTTACTCGAATCAACTCTCAAAATGAATTTCTCATGCTTAAACTAAGGGAAACGAAGCCATGAAGTTTCACGGGCAAAATTTCAGAGCCCTGGTAAATCCTCATTTCTCACTCATTCTTAAATCTAAAACCATCCCCATGACCAGCAAAGCATACATAATCAATTTTTAACATAAAAACCAAGCTCTGAAAAGTTGTAAACCTGAAGCTACCTGAAGTGATGAACTGTGAATTTGAGCTCTCCTGACCTTGCTTTGGTGCAGAATGCCTTCTCTGGACCCCCTGAAGCCAATGGGATGTTCACAACCTCTTGCTAGTGGCTATTTTGGAAGCTTGAGTTCTGATATGGCAGGTTTGGCAGTTGTGATTAGTAGGGTTTCAGGCTGCATTCATGGTGGATTCTGGTTCTTTTTTATGTATTTGATTTGTTGGTGAAGAGAAATGGGATGTTTGATGGCTGGAAAATGAGATTCGAAGGGAGAAGAGTTTTGGACAATTTTGTGATATGCTGAGTTCTGGCCAGCTTCAATGCTCAATGCTTAGCTATATCATCTCCAACTTGTGTGGATAGACTGTGAGGCAGGTCAGTAGGGTGGCTGGGCACTGTGCCAAGAGTATGGGAGCCTTTTGCAAAAAAGTCAAGTTTGTGTCCTTGAGAGCATGGGTCATGGCAGCAGCAGGTTCAAGTCATGTCTTGCTCCAGCTTGAGTTGAGGAGGGCCCTTGGATTGTTTGTAGCTGACTGCAACATGTGGATGACAAGCTATGCTAGCTTTTGCAACTTGACAACTTGTGTTTCCTCATGATTTTGTGCCATACACATGAAACCTTGCTTGCTGAATTTTGTAGCATAACACTTCTTTTAGTCATGGCAATGTTTAAAAGTCAGCTAGAGACCACATAATTCCTTGGAGAATGGTTTTGCTAAGAACCCCCCTTTTGCACTCTTATGAAAAATGCTTTATGGAACTTTGAAAATCAAGGCAAGCCATCCAAAATTCCTTGGGCCAAATCTGTTTTTGGGGGCATGTGTGATCATGCAATGCAGCTTTGAAGTCACTTTGAAGTTACTAGGATGCTTGGTTCATGAAATTGCAAGTTTTCCTTTTAGTGCATAACTTGAAAATTAGTGATTTTTGCCAACTTTAACACACCATAACTTTTGATCCAAGATGAATTAGATCATGTTCTTGTACTTTTTGAAAAGGGAAAGATCTAGTCTACAACTTTCATGACCAGAGTTTTTCCATTTGAAGCATTTTTGGATCAAAAAACAAGGCTTGAAAAATGGCATAAAATGACATATTCTTGAAAAGTCAACTATGCCCAAAAAAGTCAACTTTGCAAAAACTTCAAATTCTTGAATTTTGTGAACTTCAACCCTCTTCCATGATCAAATAAAGATCATATACACTCAAAATGATGAAGATCACCCCTTGGTTGGGTCACTGGGGGCCTCAGATGCCCTGATTTTGCACTGACTTGTCTGAAAAGTCAACTCTTGATCAGATGACTTCCCCATGGAATTTCTTCATGAAAATTGATATGCATACTCCCTATACCATATAGAGACCAATGGAAACAAGAATGACCAAAAAATTTGGAGTTATGGCCTCTGAAACCAAAACCCTAATTTTAGGTCAACTGTGCAGTCAAACTTGGCTCTGCATCCACACCAATCCCAGTTCTTGTGATTCTTTTGCATTTTTGACTTTGAGAGGATGTAATATGATATAAGAACACACATGGATCCCTTTGAAGTGATTGGTGGCCTTTGGAGTGGCTCAAGAAGCTCTTGGATTGCTCAGATCACAAACCCTAGGTGCAGATGACTTAGAAACTATGCAGTGACTCAAAATTGAGATATGAGATGATATGATTGTGTTTATGCATATGAAATGATCACAAGCCATGGTGTGAATGGGTGAGGGCAAATTTGGGGTGTTTACAGCTCCCCCTATTCAAACATGAGTTAGCTGTGCAGGATGTAAGCAACGGCTTGTCAGGCAAACAAGATAACTTGTGGTTGAATACCAAAGACAGTCCAAAATTTGCACTCACAGAATGAAGAAGAAAAGGGATATAGATTGTAAGAAAGGAAAATAAAATATATTGTAAAAGTGTGGACGACGGAGGATGACCGTCGAGCAGAGGACGACTGCTGGGTAAAGAGCAATGACGGGGACGGCCGACATGCTGGGAAGAGTGTGTAAAGCAATGACGGGGACGACCGACATGCTGGGGATAAAAGGTAAAGCCAAGACGGGGACGGCCGACTGGCTGGGGAAAATAAGATATTATGATGGGGACGGCCATCAAGTAAAGCTGTAAAATTCTCTAGGGATCAATGAAACATGACGGGGACGGCCATCAAGTTCATGAAGCAGGGTAACCAACGATGGGGACGGCCATCGGGCTAAAAGAAAAGGGACCACGACGGGGACGGCCATCGGGTTAAAGAATAAATGAAATAAATAGATGATGGGGTACGGCCATCAAAGGTGAAGGACAATCACCTAGCAGGGGACGGCTGCTCTGTTGGGGAATAAAGGAATTAGGATGGGGACGACCATCAAAGGTGGAGGACGACCACCTGGCAGGGTACGGCTGCCGAAAATATCAACGATGGGGACGACCATCGGATGAGCATGATGGAGGACGACCATCAAGAGGTGGAGGACGACCACCTAGCAGGGGACGACTGCTCTCAGGGTTTATCATGACATAGGACGAATGTCAGATAACCAAAATCAACAATGGGGACGGCCATTGGATAAAATTGATGAAGGACGATCATCAAGAGGTGGAGGACGACCACCTAGCAGGGGACGGCTGCTAAAATCAACGATGGGGACGGCCATCGGGTGAGCATGATGGAGGACGACCATCAAGAGGTGGAGGACGACCACCTAGCAGGGTACGGCTGCTCTCAGGTTTTATCATAACACAGGACGAGTGTTAGATAAAAGGAAATATGCTTTGTTGACAATCTGCTGGGGAGTAGTAAACACGGACGAGCGTTTACATCCAAGAAACAAAAGGTATAAGTGTTTGGTATTGTGTATAGATTAAAGATGCGGACGAGCATCCCTAAGACTACGATACGGACGAGTATCGGGTAGAAACAAATACTGACGCGTGTTCAAAGATGATGATACAGACGAGTATCAACGGGTTAACAAAGAACACGGACGAGTGTTGAATCTGAGAGGATTCTTCTGGGGAATAGTAGACACAGGCGAGCATCTACATTCAAGAGGACAAAAGTGTTTGACACGGTGTATGGATTAAAGATGCGGACGAGCATCCTTAAGACTATGATACGGACGAGTATCATGTAGAAACAAACGCTGGACGCCTATTCAGAGATGATGGTACGGACGAGTACCAACGGGTTAACAAAGAACAAGGACTAGTGTTGAATCTGTGGGGATATGAATGGTATATACAAGATACGGACGAGTATCTGTGTAGGTGTAACATGAGTAATGAGTATGAGTATTGCATAGATGAGTGTTTAATTGCTGGGGAGAGTGACACGGACGAGTGTCAAGAGGGAAAAGTATAATAATATCAACAAGTATATAAAAGTGTAGATGACTGTGCTGGGGATATGACACGGACGGGTGTCAAGAAAGTGTATATACAAAGTAGGTGAGTGCAAAGATGATGTCTTTGGCTTTCTGCTGGTGATTTGACACGGACGGGTGTCAGGAAGTATCTGTAATATAGGTGGTTTTGTTTGCGAGGAGTGTTCAGGCGACTTTACTGGGGAAAGATGGCACGGACGGGTGTCAAAATGAGTATATACTGGTGTTTGAGGCAACTGTTTTTGCTGGGGACCCTGGTGGGGTTTTGGGGAAAGTATTCTGCATTCTGATGGATGGTTATTATTTACAAGTGTTTGATTCACAACATGACTTATGATTATGCTATGTATTTGATTTTTGCCGTAATGCTCCGTGTTAAAACGGAATGCTACGCTTTGTGGGTGAATATGATGCAAATGCTATGATTATGCAAAGATACCAAACCGGGATTCGGATCCCGTTGTTGCGAAGATCTCTGGTCGATCTGTTTGAAATGGACATCCCAGCTGGGGATGAGATCGTTAGTAGATCTGATGATACGACATCTGCTTGGGGATTCGGGCCATTGATAGACCTATCCTTTATAAATGAGAGACCCAGCTGGGGTTTGTAGAAGCTTTCTTCACTCTGTTGTGATCTTCTATGCGTTGCTCTTCTGGATAGAGGCTGGAACTCTGTGGGGAGATAGCTCTCTGACTTTTGTGCTCGGCTGAGGGCGAGAGGGCAACTCGGCTGGGGAGAAAGAAAGGAATCACTGAGAGACCTCCCTAGAAATTCTGTAGCGGTAGCTTCTTGACTCAGCCGGGGATATGGGCATCTTCTGTGATACCTGGCAACTCTGATGGGGATAAGCACTAAGTGGCAACTCATCTGGGGGAAGTCATGAGAGGCAAATCAGCTGGGGAGAGGGAACTTCGGGTGCTAAAATTGAGTGTTGGTTTGCCAACTCGCTGGGACGAAGCTTACCTGCCCCAAGTTGCATTCTGGATATCTGCAATCCTGAAAAAGATAGAGAAACGCGCAAGGTAATCCCGAGGTATCCCTTACTGGATTCCGTCGTAGGAGTTAGGATACTTCTGAGAGTAAGCATATTTCCTGCAAGCATGTTTTTACTTTTGAAGGCAAGCATCTGTATTCTTATGCAATCAGTTTTTTCTTTTAAGACATCAGACATTTTTGCAAATAAAATGTACAAAACGAGACATGACTGAAAATCTGATTTTATTAATTCATATGCCCTTAATTGGCGAGATACAATCAAAGGAACATATCCCCTGAAATGAGGAGATTGTTATAAATTGAGAAACAAAATGTTGGCAGTGTTGACGACGCTTTAAGGAGCTTCCTCTTCACTATGACCCGTATGACTTTTGACGTTCTTCTCATCTTGCTTTTTGAAGAATGTTGATTCTGATTGAAGCTTGATCTTTTCGAAGCTTACCAAGTTGTAAGTGATACATACGAATTCAGAGTGCAGTTGTTCGCTTATTCCCTTATTTTGCACGGATCGCCCTTTCGGGTTTTCAATCCATCGGGATACCCATTTTTGCCTGAGCTGTCCAATGTGGCTTTTCAACTTAGCGGGTGTACATTTTTTATTTATTTTCCCTTACTTTTGCCCGAGTCTTTTATTCTGTTTTTGACTCGCCGGGATGCCCTATTTTTGCCTGGACTTACATTCTGTTTTTGCGTCCAGCGGGTCATTTTATGCGAAGTATTTTTTAACTGCATCTGAATTCACAGGGGATGGGAAATCTTCACCATCCATGGTGTTGAGCATCAGTGCTCCACCAGAGAAAACTTTCTTTACCACGAATGGTCCTTCATAATTTGGAGTCCACTTACCCCTGTGGTCTGTATGGGGAGGAAGGATTCTCTTCAGCACAAGATCTCCTACTTGGTACTCTCGGTGCCTGACTTTCTGATCGAAGGCTTTCTTCATTCTTTTCTGATACAGCTGCCCATGACAGATCGCAGCCAATCTCTTCTCTTCAATCAGACTTAGTTGTTCGAAACGGGACCGAACCCACTCTGCTTCGTTCAGTTTAACATCCATTAGTACCCGGAGAGAGGGTAATTCAACTTCGACAGGTAGGACTGCTTCCATACCATACACAAGCTGATACGGTGTTGCCCCAGTGGACGTTCTGATTGACGTGCGGTACCCATGCAAGGCAAATGGTAGCATTTCATGCCAGTCTTTGTAAGTGACTACCATCTTCTGCACAATCTTCTTGATATTCTTATTTGCTGCCTCAACAGCGCCATTCATCTTTGGCCTGTAAGGAGAAGAATTGTGATGTTGAATTCTGAAGTCCCGGCACAGCTCAGCCATCATTTTGTTGTTTAGATTGGAACCATTATCAGTAATGATTCGCTCGGGAACTCCGTATCGACAGATGATATCTCTCTTTAGAAATCTGGCTACCACTTGTCTTGTAACATTTGCATATGAGGCTGCTTCAACCCACTTGGTGAAATAATCAATGGCGACCAGGATGAATCTGTGGCCATTTGAAGCAGTTGGCTCAATCTTGCCAATCATATCAATGCCCCACATAGCAAAGGGCCAAGGTGAAGACATTATGTTCAAAGGATTGGGAGGCACATGCACCTTGTCTGCATAAATCTGGCATTTATGGCATTTTCTGGCATAGGCACAACAGTCTGCATCCATTGTGATCCAGTAATAGCCTGACCTTAACAACTTCTTAGCCATGGCATGCCCTCCAGCATGGGTACCAAAAGATCCTTCGTGCACTTCATGCATCAACAAGTCTGCTTCTGTCTTATCAACGCATCTGAGGAGTACCATATCAAAGTTCCTTTTGTATAAAGACCCATCAGTGTTCAGAAAGAAACTACCAGCAAGCCTTCTCAAAGTCTTCTTATCATTGGAAGATGCCCCAGGTGGGTATGTTTGGTTCTCCAAGAAGCATTTAATGTCATGAAACCAAGGCTTATCATCTTTGACAACATCTATTGCGAACACATATGCTGGTCTGTCAAGTCTGGACACTGAAATTTGAGGTACAAAGTTAGCAGTTTGAACTTTGATCATGGACGAAATGGTAGCCAGGGCATCTGCAAACTGATTCTCGTCCCGAGGGATATACTCAAGCTTGACTGTTGTGAAGAAAGTCAATAACCTCCTTGTATAATCCCTGTAAGGTATCAGATGATCCTGGTGTGTATACCATTTGCCGTTGGTCTGATTGATTACCAGAGCTGAATCTCCGAATACGGTCAATGTCTTGATCCTGAGGTCAATGGCTTCCTCAAGACCCATAATGCAAGCTTCGTATTCAGCTTCGTTGTTAGTGCAGTTGAAAGTGAGTTTTGCCGAGAAAGGCATGTGAACTCCTTTAGGTGTAATGAGTACTGCACCAACACCACGACCATTCATGTTAACAGCCCCATCGAACATCATAGTCCATTCTTCTTCTGGGTCGGGCCCTTCAGTGTGAATAGGCTCTTCACAGTCTTTTGATTTTATGAACATGATGTCTTCATCAGGAAAGTCAAATCTCATAGGCTGGTAGTCATCAATGGGTTGCTCAGCAAGATATTCAGACAATACACTGCCCTTGATGGCTTTCTGGGAAGTGTACAGGATGTCATACTCTGTAAGAATCATTTGCCATCTTGCAACCCGTCCGGTAAGCGCTGGCTTCTCGAATATGTACTTAACTGGGTCCATCTTTGAGATCAATAAGGTAGTGTGAGTCAACATATACTGTCTCAGTCGGCGAGCAGCCCACGCTAAAGCACAACAAGTTTTCTCGAGCAGTGAATAACGTTGTTCACAGTCGGTAAACTTTTTGCTTAGGTAGTATATTGCATACTCTTTTCGACCAGACTCATCATGCTGGCCCAGCACACACCCCATTGACTCTTCTAATACTGTCAAGTACATGATCAGTGGTCTTCCTTCAACTGGAGGCATAAGGATTGGAGGTTCTTGCAGATATTCTTTGATTTTGTCAAAAGCCCTTTGGCAGTCTTCGTTCCACCTGACCGTCTGTTCTTTCCTCAATAGCTTGAACAAGGGTTCGCAGGTTGCAGTAAGGTGAGATATGAACCTTGAGATGTAGTTCAATCTACCTAGGAACCCTCGAACTTCTTTCTCAGTTTTCGGTGCAGGCATCTCTTGAATAGCTTTGACTTTATCAGGGTCAACTTCAATCCCTTTCTCGCTTACAATAAAACCCAGCAGCTTACCAGATCTCACCCCGAATGTGCATTTGTTGGGGTTCAACTTCAATTGGTACTTCCTCAGACGTTTGAATAACTTCAACAGATTTACCAGGTGGTCTTCTTCTGTAAGGGACTTGGCAATCATGTCATCCACATAACACTCTATTTCTTTATGGATCATATCGTGGAATAATGTTACCATAGCCCGTTGGTATGTTGCACCAGCATTCTTCAGTCCGAATGGCATCACTTTGTAACAGAACGTGCCCCAGGGTGTGATGAATGTTGTCTTCTCCATGTCTTCAGGTGACATCTTAATCTGGTTGTATCCTGAAAATCCGTCCATGAAGGAGAATACCGAGAACTGAGCCGTGTTATCGACCAATACATCAATGTGAGGTAAAGGGAAATCATCTTTCGGGATAGCTCTATTCAGATCCCGGTAGTCGACGCACATCCTTACCTTGCCATCTTTCTTAGGCACAGGTACTATGTTAGCAACCCACGGCGGATAGCTAGTCACAGCAAGGAACCCGGCGTCCCATTGCTTTTGTACCTCCTCCTTGATTTTCATAGCCATGTCGGGACAAGTTCGGCGCAGTTTCTGTTTAACTGGCGGGCATTCTTCTCTCAAAGGCAGCTTGTGTACGACAATGTCGGTATCCAACCCTGGCATATCTTGATAAGACCAAGCAAACACGTCCACATACTCTTGAAGCAGGTCAATCAATTGTCTCTTCACTGAGTCTTGCAGGCAGGCCCCGATTTTAACTTCTTTCACGTCTTCATCTGTACCAAGATTGATCACTTCAACCTCCTCCTGGTGAGGAGTAATGACCTTCTCCTCTTGTCTCAACAACCTGGCTAGCTCTTCAGGAAGCTCATACCCTTCTTCAACCCCTTCATCAGCTTGATTGATTGGATTGTCAAAGTCATACGAAGTCATAGCCGTGCTGTTGTCGGTGCTGTCTGGAAGGCACTCTCTGCAAGGGTTCAGTTCGTTCATTTTAGTGATTTGCTTTTAATCTTATTTTAGAAAAGTGAAATAAAGTTGTCATTTTGAAAACACTGCCATTTATTTTTTGTACAAAAAGAAAAAATGGAAAAAACAGTGAGCGGAAAAGAAAAAGACTCATTTGCAAAAAGATGTCTGATATTTCATTGATTAATCTTGTTTGCACAAAAAGTACAGATGGCCCGATTACAAAATGAGTCTTGTCATCATGGGCAAGATGCAAGACTTTGATGCATGCTATAAAAATACAGGAAATAATAATTACTCTGCATGAGTAACTCTTATAATTTCCTGGGAAGACCAGTTTGAGATACTGCTCCCCGGGATCTTTGGACGAATCCAGCTTTCCAGGTTGCGTTCTTCTTCCAGCTCGTCTTCCAGACAGTTGATAGCATCGGGGGTGAGCATCCCCCCACTCACAAAGTTGGGCTCTTTTGCAGCCTCTGCTTGATCTTGTTGAGTTGGTTTGTAACCCAACCCAAATCTGTCCTCTTTCTTCTCCACCGATAGCAGTTTGCCCCAGCCTTGGGCGTTTCCTCCCTCAACAACCTTCCGGGCTTGTTGGTATGATGATATTGAAGTACCAGGCACAACAGATGTTTCATTGACATTCAAAGCTTCGAACCCCTGACTCATCGTTTCATGGATCTCCCCATCCATCTCAATGTACTTATAGGTAGCCAGGTGGCTGACAAAAATATCCTCCTCTCCACAGATTGTAACGATTTGACCCTCCTACTCATATTTTAACTTCTGGTGAAGGGTAGAGGTTACGGCGCCAGCGGCGTGAATCCATGGCCTACCCAATAGACAGCTGTAGGCAGGCTGTATATCCATCACGTAGAAGGTCGTTTTGAAGGTCCGTGGGCCAATCGTTATGGGCAACTCAATCTCTCCCAGAACCGATCTCTTTGAGCCATCAAAGGCTCTTACCACCAGGTTGCTGGGTCTCAACGCCAATCCATCATATTCTAGATTCACCAGGGCCTTCTTAGGTAAGACATTGAGGGATGACCCCGTGTCTACCAGCACATGGGAAAGGACAGCACCTTTACATTCCAGGGTTATGTGCAAGGCTTTGTTATGGTTGCGGCCCTCTGTAGTCAAATCAGTGTTGGTGAACCCTAGTCCATGACTAGCATTAACATTTCCAACTACAGCTTCCAACTGATTGACGGTGATCTCTTCAGGCACATAAGCTGCGTGCAAGACTTTGAGTAGTGCATTCCGATGGGCTTCGGAGCACATAAGCAATGATAAGATTGAGATCTTGGAAGGCGTCTGATGAAGCTGATCCACTATTTTATAATCACTCTTCTTAATGATTCGCATGAACTCATCAACCTCTTGATCGAATGGTGTTTTCAAAGCTTCTTTAACTGTCTGTTCTTCCTGCAACAGGCTTTTTCCTTTTGCTTTAGCAGCAGCTTCTGCTTCGGCAGTGGGTCTCTGAATTTGTGGAGCGAAAAGATGTCCGCTTCGAGTGAAGCCTCCGCCTCCTCCCACATTGTCAATTTGTGGTGCAGGGGTTGATGATTCAAAAGTGATTCTTTGTCCTTCACAGTACAGGTCAGAGCCGTAATGCCAGGGGATAGCATTACTGCTTTCATAAGGTACTGGTCCAGGCACCGTGATAGTGACTGGACTGATTGCAGCTGTGGGAGGAACTGTGATAGTCTGTGGATCGTAATAAATTGTGACTGGTGCTCTGATGGGAGCAACACCTTCTGAATTGTAGGCAGAGTTGTTCTCAGGATCATAGAATATTGTGACAGTTGAGACATCTTCATGATTTATTGCTGATGTTGTAGGAGACATTGTTGGAAGGATGGGTGTTGTTGTTGTAGGAGTTTCAAAATGAAGTGGTGCTGGAGTTGTAGAAGGAACGTTCATTGATAACTGATCAGTTGAGATAATAGATGAAGTACTTGTTGATGAAACCGAAGAATTGTAAGGAACAATGGTTGCTGCAGTTGTAGGAGGTTCTGGAGTTGTCGCTGATGAGATTGCTGGATTTGTTGGAAATGATGTGGTGATCTGAAGTTGGCCACTCTGAATAAGACCATCTATGCCATCCCTCAAGTTATCGCACCCGTTTACCGAGATATTGCAGTAAGCACACCCCAACTCACACCCCGGGAACATTTGACATTCGAGGAGTTGAGCCTTAATTTCTACCAACGGTGTCCGGATCTGACCCACACTGGTTATTAAATAAGACGGTTTGTCTTCTTCAATAGCGTTAATTCTGGGAAAAGCTCTGCCAGGTCTTGTACCTTCATGTGCAAAGCTCTGCACTTTTCTGTACTGTGGCCAGGTGCATTTGAATGGAAGGCACATCTGGCGTTGGAGTCATAATTCCTGGGTAGACTGTTGGGATCTGGAGGTGCCAACGTCCTTAGCTCAGCTAGGTTGAGTTTCAGGAGTTGTGGCAGCAATGTAGCATATGGCATAGGGATCGGATCGATTATCCTGTTGGCTTGAGAAGGCCTCTGTTGGAATGGCCTTTGCTGGTTATTGTTGTTGGTGTTGTTATTTCTCGGAGGATACTGATTCTGTTGATGGTACTGAGGTTGTTGATAGTTTTGCCGCGGAGATTGATAAGTTGGCTGAGGATGAGCTGGAGCGGGAATGGTGACTGCTGCCACTGATCTGTGAACATATTGGGGCCTGCCCCTGTGGGTGTGGATGGCATTGGTCTCGCCAGTTCTTCTTGGGCCTGCAAAAGGCTTTCTTGTACTACTGGACGAGCTTGCACCGTTGTCTGAGATCTTACCCATCTTCAATAGGCTTTCAATTCTTTCCCCGGCTATGACAACATCTGCAAATCTAGTGGAAGAGAAAGCAGCCAGCCTGTCAATGTAAGTCCCCTGAAGGGTGTTCATGAACATATCTGCCATTTCCCTTTCAGACATAGGTGGTTGAACAGCAGCAGCCAATTGCCTCCATCTCTGGGCATATTCTCGGAAACTTTCCCTTGACGACTGTGACATTCCCATTAGGAGAGTCTTGTTGGGTGCCATGTCTAAGTTGTACTGATACTGTCTGATGAAGGCCTCTTCCAGGTCCTTCCAGCATCTAATAGTTGCCCTTGTCAAGTGAGAGTACCATTCTCTTGAAGCTCAAGTTAAGCTATCCTCGAAATAGAACATCCAGAGCTTCTCATCCATAGTATAGGCCTTCAGCCTCCCCAGAAATGATTGTAAATGAGTCCGGGGGCATGAAGTCCCGTTGTATTTTTCAAAACAAGGAGGCTTAAACTTATGGGGGATCCTGACCCCGTCTACCAAGCCCATGTCCATGACGTCGAAACCCAAAGAGTTTTGAGACTCTAAGGACCTCAATTTCTCAGCTATCTCATCCAGCCTTCTATCATAAGCTTCTTCCCCAGCACCCATTACTGTGAACTGATCCTCCTGGGGGTCTTCTTGAAGTACCCTGGCTGCAGTGGCAGTCCCTTGAACATTTGCAGGAATATTGACCTCTGGATGAAGATGGGGGCCAAACACAGGGGGGTTAACATGAGGTTGGACCCTTTCATTGTTGCTGGTGCCGGCAGTCCCTATATGTGGATCTTCTTGATTTTGCCTTTCCACCATGGCCCTTAATCTTTCCTGGCTCTGAGCCATGTTGTTCATCACTTCCATAAACTGAGTCATTTGATTCCTCATTTCTAGCCTTTCATTCGCCATTTGGTTTCTGACCTCAGTAAGGTCCTGCTGCATCTGATCCATTTGAATGCCCGGAAGGTTGCTACGGGTCGGATAACGGTGCGGACGGTTGAGGGGAAATACCCGGCGTCGAGCAATAATTCCTGAACATCACAACAGAGTTAGCAACAAAAAAACCTACAAAACAAACAAAAGGGTCAGCATGCAATGCAGTATGCTTATTTGTTTTCAAGGTATCCGGCTTGGCATTCAGTTTTGACCCTTCCAGACCCTTGAAGATGCTGTTGATGTTGCTTTCGAAGTGAAACTCGGATGGAACAAACTAACACATATATATTACAGGAAGTAAAATAATACAACTTGTTCTTTTTACAACACAAGCCCTCTAAGGGGTCAAAAATACATTACAATAAAATAAAAGTACATGGAATGAAAGCAACAACAATCAAATGGTCAAACACCAAGACCCAACTCATCCTCACGAACTTCCTTGAGAAGTGCTTCGGTCACAGGATCAGCCGGACGCTCCGTGAGATTCCTGATGAGGAGGTTCCGGGTTGTAACAGCTGCTGTTAACTTCTTGTGCTGACTTTGGTCCTTCGACCTCTTCACTCCAGCTTTGATCTTTAGCTCTGATATCTCCCTCTGGGCTGCTGCCAGGGCTTCTTGCTGCACTTTTGCACTAGCTTCCAGTTGCTCCATCTTGTCTTGAACTCTCTTGTCCTCCAGGGTACGAGCCTCGGTGATCCTGACCCACCGGGCCTGACTCTCCTTAAGATACAAGTCTGTCTTTGCTCTCTGGAACTGGGCTTCCTTGCAAGCATTCTTCAGAATTTGTTCTCCAGCTTTAGACTTTTTAATATAATCCCCAGACTTCTCAATCTTAGTCAGATGCTCCACTCTCAACTTCTCTAGCCTCTCAATCTCCAACCTACCATCACTCCTCTCTCGGAGGGTCTTCTGCAAAGCCTGGGTTAACTTCTCATTTCTTTCCTTCAAGCTCTCAAACTCCTCCAAACTGATAGTGGCAGGGGGTGGTGCCGAAGATGATTCAGGCATATCTTCTATGGTAAAGGGCATTCCAGAGAATTGAGCCCTGGCATAGGACCATTCATAATATTGTGCTGATGCCACATTGTTGCACTTCCCCAAAATGGTTACTCCCTTGGTTTGAACATTATCCCAAGCCCAGGCTACCTGCCTAACAGTAGCCAGATTAGGCTTGTTCTCGCAATAAAGAGTCTCAACCAAGTCCTGTGCCTTAGGAGAGTGGACTAGTGCATAGCCCAGTTGCCTTTTGAACAGCAGAGGGTTGTAATTAATACTCCCCTTGACTCCTATTAGGGGCACATTAGGGAAATGCCCACAACTAGTGATGATATCCTTGCCCTTGGCACTATGAGTGCACCATCTGATATCAGCTGAAGTTAGAGCAGTGAGTCTCTTAGCCCAGTTTCTCTGCTGATGAGGGTTCAAAAATGCATCTGTCCTGGGTAGATGCTTGAGAAGCCAAGCGTGGAACAATGGAGCACAACACCTCACTAATCTTCCCCTCTGCTTTTCATTCCTCTGATGCACTGAGTAATAGAGATCCCCCAACAAAGTGGGCACTGGGTTCTTCAAGATGAAAAGATGGATTGCATTCTTGCTAATGAATCGAGGCTCATCTGCAAACAGTATGATCCCATATATGCTCAATGCCAATAAAGCACAGACAGCTTTCCACTCTCCTAAAGAAGCTTTCAGGGTAGCTTGAGAGATCAAGAAATCCAGATGAAAGCCAGGGATTCCAGCTTTAGAAGTCATATGCTGCTCAATCAGAACAGGTTCCAGATGCAAAGCCCTTGCTACTTCTCCATTACCAGGAAAGACCATCTCAGGGTTGAAAGGGATTCCAACCCTGATAGGCATGCCAACCAATGATGAGTATTCTTCCAACAAAGGGCCCAACTGAAAGTCTTGAAAAGTGAAACATCTCAGTGGGGGATCATAAAACTGAAGGCAAGTGTGGATCAGGCTTCTCTGTGAGGGGTCCAGATCCATAACCATATCAAGTATATCCCCATAGTGTTCCCTGAACAATGGTATGTGATCTGGAGTGATCAGGTTCTGAATCCTCCTGATGTCAGATAACTCTGGCTGGAAGAAGTGATAGGTGATGTTTCTCTTTTTAGGAGCCATGATGCTGACAGGTGCTGATGATAACACTGAAGAATGGGCCACTGACTGGCTGGTGCAAGTGACTGAGGTAGATAGCTGATAGCTGAAGCAGGTGCTGATGAAGATAGGTCAATACTGAAGATGGGGTCAAAACCAAAACCAAAGATGAAAGTGGATACCCTGAAACACAAATAAGCAAATGTCAATATGATGCAATGTTTATGTATGCAAATGATATGCAAGGGTTTGTGACCGAGCTGGATCTGATCAAAATGCCCTGATATAGGTCCAAGTATGTCCAAGAAATCCAGATGGAGGTCTATAAATCCAGCAACCAAGGTGGGGGACTCAAATAAAGAGCCACATGTCCAGGGTTTAGAATCACAAGAACTGTTCCAACATGGAGTATTCTTAATCAAGTCAAAGTAACAGGGTATTCTGAGGCAAAAGATACCTGCAACCCTGTAAACAGCCCATCCCCCTCACAGGTGGTGTTCTAAAACAAGGATCCTCAGACTTGGATCAGTTATGAGAAGTGTAAACACTTCTAACCCGGAGGTACAGTGTTTATAATAACCATAAAAGTTCCTCCTCTAATTCACCTCAGTTTCTGAAGGTCAATACTAAAGGTCATCCAGACTTAGCAGGCTTCCCAGATAGCCCTAGCATTGCAGGAAATCTGCAACACAGAGTTCTCAAGAAGAAACCCATATCTGAACCGTGTTTCATATTCCCGCACCAGACCGAGATGGAATGGGAAAGAATATGATTCACTCTAGCCTAGGTGTCACTCAGGTCCCAGGTATAGGACCTTAACTCTCAATGGAACACCCACCCACCAAAGCAAAACCAGATCCAGCCAGACAACATGACAGTATGATATATGTAAAGCAGTAAAGAAAGCAGATAAACAACTGTACATAAAAATAAAACATATATAAACACAAATAAGCACATAACACCCCCAGTAAACACAAATCAAACAAGCGCTAGGAGGAACCCACAAAAAGAACCAGAAGCCCTGGCTAATATAAGGGTCCCCAGCAGAGTCGCCAAGCTGTCGCTCCCGAAGATTTGGGACAGGGCCCAGATAAAGGTACAGACGCGAACGGTCGGCGAAGGGAACAGTGAGAACACACAGCCGTGAACTCACTGGAGATGAATAGAGTCGCCAGCTAGGCATTTTTATCCCGAAGGAAAGGCAATGCTGCATAGACCTAGAAAAGATGGATAAGACGGTTGCGAACCAGAGAGACTGAGAAAGGGGGTTGGTTACAACCTGGGAAGGTATTAGCACCCAGATTGTCCGCCGTACTCGACGGGATCCACGCTTAAAAGATTTGTGTTTTAAAGGGGTAGTGTCAGTGCAATTTGTGTGCAAAAGAGCTGGAAAGCAAAATGTACAGGTGTCAGTGTAAGAGAAAAGTGAAGTGTATAAATGATGTGTCAGTGTAAGAACAGGAATAAGATGCTCAAGATCATGAGGCTAAAGAATGAAGCTGGAAAGAGGGGGAATGTACAGAGACTTTTGTTCGATAACTGTTAAGTTATGCCTACGTATCCTCTCGTGCAATGAGGAAGTCAGAACACCGTAGTTCGACCCAAAGAGACTGAAAGATGAATTGACTTGTGAACTGCTTACTTGCCTATGCTCAAGTGTATGATCTATCTGGCACAGATGCAAACTGTCTTGCATTAGACGGAAGAAGCAAGTTCTCGTTTGTGAGTGAAGGTGATGAGAAAAGAATCCTGAAGGAGACGATTATTGTTTGTTTTATGTTTTCAGCCTTTTATTGTTTTTGGATTTTGTCATAGGAAAATGAGCTTAAGTCTAAACCAATGGATTTAGTAAACTCATCACATCTTCCCTCTGATTAGGGGTAATGAGAATACCTTAAGTGTGAAGTCAGCTTCTCACACTTAAACACCTTTGGTGTAGGATTAAGATCATTAACCTACTTGTGATTAATTAGATGTTTTTGTTGTTTTTGTTTAGTGTTAAGTAATGAGATTAAGCCATAATCAGGGATTAAACAGACTCATTACACCATCCTAATAGAAGGATAATAGATGAGAATGTTTAAGCTGAGGAAAACTCCTCAACTTAATCCATGATTAGGGATTAAACTCATGACAAAACAAAGCCTTTATTGAGTGGATTTTAGTTAATGATATGATGATGAAGTGAGTTTTAGGGTTTATAAGACAACTTGAGGGGGACTTGTCCATTAACACTAGGGTTAGTCCTTCTTAACCAGTTAAGGAAGAATTAGAACCCTAATGCAAGGCCCAAGTTACAAGTGTGAAGTCTTGATGATTATTATGTGAATTAATTAGAGGATTTAAACACATTAAGGGTTTAACACTTAGGATTAAAGTTATACACTCCATCCTAAGAGAAGGATGCAGGCATAAGCTTAACCACAAAGCCTTAAAGCCTTCAGGGTTTAGTCCCTGATTATGAGGTGAGAAGAGATGACTCAAAAGAGACACAAAGGTAAAAACTAAGAGGGGAGACTAATCAAAACCCTAATCATTGTCATGCTTGGTTGTTCCTAAGGTTTGTGAGGCTTTCAAGAGAAGTCTTCAATGGAACCACCAGGAAGCAGATGAAAGGATCAAGAGAAGCAAAATGACTTGCTTCATTCAAGAAGTCAAGTCACTTGAATAAAGAAAGTGGAAAGAAGAAGAATGAGCAAGCTCAAACTCAAACACATATAAAAATGCAGCAATGGATGCAAGAGGGATGAGAAGAAAGTATGAGAAGTGAAGGCAAATCCACTTCTCAGAATCACTTACCACCTGAAAGGTTAGGAAAGAAATGCAATGCAATGCAAAGTGGGATGAGATGACATGATGAGAGACAAAACCAGAAGCATATACATGATGCTAATGATGCTATGAGATGCTACAAACATGAGGCAGCACATGGAAATGATCATACAAGTTCATGAATGCAAATGAAGCAAGTTAGGAACCATGAACATACATGAAAAGTTATGAGGTGCACATGACATACAACATGGAAAATACATGATGCAATGATCAAACATGCTTTCAATATGTCTCATGATGTCAAATGAATCAAATGGATGCTTGAAATGTCATGGCAAATCAAATTATGCAAGAAGATGCAAGATGGATGCATATGAAAGCCCAAATTAGGGTTTATGAATCATACATCAAACACAAACCAAAACCAGAAGCAAACAACATTACAAAAAATTGAAAATGCCACTCAAAGGACCCCCTAACCCTATACTAAACCAATGCCCAAAGGAGAGGACTCAACTCCTAACCAATCTCAAGTTATGATTTTCACAAGTTTTTAAGGGTTTTAGGGTTCCTAAACAAAAGAAATGTCAAACAAATGGAAAATGAAAGATCAAATCATGGCCATTTAACCTCACAAACTACATGCTAAACACAATGCAATGCAAAAAGAATCAATGTCCAACTCTTCATGGATAGGCAGGAATGATTTTTTGAACTTTGGATCAAAATAATGCACAAAAATGATTTTAATTCAATGAGGAATTCTTAAAATGCATCAAGATCAAAAAATAAATTTGGTTTGAAGGTTGGACAATGTTTATAAATGTCTTAGAACATTTCATGAATTTTTTGGTGATTTTTAAATACCTAAAAGTATTTTTAATAAATTAATTTTCATTAATCAATTAAAAATAAACTTTTAAATATTTTAAAATACTTTTTAAATGCTAAAAATGAAAATAAAAATGTTTTTGTGTTTTAAAAATTAATGAAACTCTTGACAAAAAGTTTCATAATTTTTAAAACATTTTTGCTATTTTTAATAAATTATACAAAACAAATATGAAATAAATGAATAAAAATAAAGAAAATGGAAAAGTCAACAGAATGGAAGGCTGGGATTGATCCTGGGTTTGAAACTGCTGACCACGCGCGCTATCCAAGGGCTGTGGTTGGTTCTGATTAAATTAATTTAATTAAGATTAATTAAACTAAATAAAATGGATTAGGGCTAATTGAGTGAATCTAGGCCACACATGCGCGCGGGAGGTCAACGAAGTCCACTGATCCAACGTGCCAGATTCAAATGGAAATTAATGACAGGATTAGGGTTAATTAAACTCAGGTGACCGGAGGGGAGCTCCGGTCATCTTCCCCGGCGACCCCAAAACCCTAAAATACGATTCAGGCCACCATTCTTCAAATTAATGCCAGGGAAATGTTCCTCTACCCAAACCTTACTCGAATCAACTCTCAAAATGAATTTCTCATGCTTAAACTAAGGGAAACGAAGCCATGAAGTTTCACGGGCAAAATTTCAGAGCCCTGGTAAATCCTCATTTCTCACTCATTCTTAAATCTAAAACCATCCCCATGACCAGCAAAGCATACATAATCAATTTTTAACATAAAAACCAAGCTCTGAAAAGTTGTAAACCTGAAGCTACCTGAAGTGATGAACTGTGAATTTGAGCTCTCCTGACCTTGCTTTGGTGCAGAATGCCTTCTCTGGACCCCCTGAAGCCAATGGGATGTTCACAACCTCTTGCTAGTGGCTATTTTGGAAGCTTGAGTTCTGATATGGCAGGTTTGGCAGTTGTGATTAGTAGGGTTTCAGGCTGCATTCATGGTGGATTCTGGTTCTTTTTTATGTATTTGATTTGTTGGTGAAGAGAAATGGGATGTTTGATGGCTGGAAAATGAGATTCGAAGGGAGAAGAGTTTTGGACAATTTTGTGATATGCTGAGTTCTGGCCAGCTTCAATGCTCAATGCTTAGCTATATCATCTCCAACTTGTGTGGATAGACTGTGAGGCAGGTCAGTAGGGTGGCTGGGCACTGTGCCAAGAGTATGGGAGCCTTTTGCAAAAAAGTCAAGTTTGTGTCCTTGAGAGCATGGGTCATGGCAGCAGCAGGTTCAAGTCATGTCTTGCTCCAGCTTGAGTTGAGGAGGGCCCTTGGATTGTTTGTAGCTGACTGCAACATGTGGATGACAAGCTATGCTAGCTTTTGCAACTTGACAACTTGTGTTTCCTCATGATTTTGTGCCATACACATGAAACCTTGCTTGCTGAATTTTGTAGCATAACACTTCTTTTAGTCATGGCAATGTTTAAAAGTCAGCTAGAGACCACATAATTCCTTGGAGAATGGTTTTGCTAAGAACCCCCCTTTTGCACTCTTATGAAAAATGCTTTATGGAACTTTGAAAATCAAGGCAAGCCATCCAAAATTCCTTGGGCCAAATCTGTTTTTGGGGGCATGTGTGATCATGCAATGCAGCTTTGAAGTCACTTTGAAGTTACTAGGATGCTTGGTTCATGAAATTGCAAGTTTTCCTTTTAGTGCATAACTTGAAAATTAGTGATTTTTGCCAACTTTAACACACCATAACTTTTGATCCAAGATGAATTAGATCATGTTCTTGTACTTTTTGAAAAGGGAAAGATCTAGTCTACAACTTTCATGACCAGAGTTTTTCCATTTGAAGCATTTTTGGATCAAAAAGCAAGGCTTGAAAAATGGCATAAAATGACATATTCTTGAAAAGTCAACTATGCCCAAAAAAGTCAACTTTGCAAAAACTTCAAATTCTTGAATTTTGTGAACTTCAACCCTATTCCATGATCAAATAAAGATCATATAAACTCAAAATGATGAAGATCACCCCTTGGTTGGGTCACTGGGGGCCTCAGATGCCCTGATTTTGCACTGACTTGTTTGAAAAGTCAACTCTTGATCAGATGACTTCCCCATGGAATTTCTTCATGAAAATTGATATGCATACTCCCTATACCATATAGAGACCAATGGAAACAAGAATGACCAAAAAATTTGGAGTTATGGCCTCTGAAACCAAAACCCTAATTTTAGGTCAACTGTGCAGTCAAACTTGGCTCTGCATCCACACCAATCCCAGTTCTTGTGATTCTTTTGCATTTTTGACTTTGAGAGGATGTAATATGATATAAGAACACACATGGATCCCTTTGAAGTGATTGGTGGCCTTTGGAGTGGCTCAAGAAGCTCTTGGATTGCTCAGATCACAAACCCTAGGTGCAGATGACTTAGAAACTATGCAGTGACTCAAAATTGAGATATGAGATGATATGATTGTGTTTATGCATATGAAATGATCACAAGCCATGGTGTGAATGGGTGAGGGCAAATTTGGGGTGTTTACACCCCTATTCAAGCATGAGTTAGCTGTGCAGGATGTAAGCGTCTGGCTTAACAGACAAACAAGATAACTTATGGTTGAATACCAAAGACAGTCCGAAATTTGCACTCGCTGGATAGAAGAAGAAAATGGATATAAATTGTAAAAGGTAGTATAAAATGTTTATCAAATGAAAGTGATGGAGGACGACCATCGAGCAGAGGACGACTGCTGGGGATAAAGCAATGACGGGGACGACCGACAAGCTGGGGAAATAGAGAGACCATGACGTGGACGGCCATCAGGTAAAGAAACAAGATTCTCTGGGGATTAAAGTAAAGACAATGATGGGGACGGCCATCAGGCTTGAAAATTAAAGCAAACAACGATGGGGACGACCATCGGTTCGAAGAATAAATGAAATAATGATGAGGGACGGTCATCAAAGGTGAAGGACGATCACCTAGCAGGGGACGACTGTTCTTTATCACGACATAGGACGAATATCGGATAGAAAAGGTCAATGATGGGGACGACCATCAGATAAATATGATGGAGGACAATCATCGAGAGGTGAAGGACGATCACATAGTAGGGTACGACTGCTCTTGGGTTTATCACGACATAGGAAGAATGTCGGATAACAAGATCAACGATGGGGACAGCCATCAGATAAAATGATGAGGGACAGTCATCAAAAGGCGAAGGACGATCACCTAGCAGGGGACGACTGCTCTTTATCACGACATAAGAAGAATGTCTGATAGAAAAGGGTTCCACTAATGGGGACTCCGCTGGGGAGGGGATGAGGGACGGTCATCTAAAGGTGAAGGACGATCACCTAGCAGGGGACGGCTGCCTAAAATATCACGACATAGGACGAATGTCGGATAGAATAAAGTTGTTCTATTGGTGACTTACTGGGGAAAGGTAAACACAGACGAGTGTTCACGCTAAAAAATAAAAGGTATAAGTGTTTGACGCTGTGTATAGATTAAAGACGCGGGTGAGCATCCTTAAGACCATGATACGGACGAGTGTCGGTAGAAACAAACGCTGACGCATGTTCAGAGATGATGATACAGACGAGTACCAACTGGTTAACAAAGAACACGGACGAGTTTCAGATCTGTTGAGGAATGATATATATATATACAAGATACAGACGAGTATCAAAGACTTCTGTATAAGTATGTATATGTATTGATTTGATGAGCGAGATACAAATGAGTGTTTGACCTACTGGGGAATGTATGACATGGACGGGTGTCAGATATGTACTATATAAACAGGCATTTGTTTCGAGAATGAAAAGGATATGCTTTGGCTTTCTGTGGGGATAGGTCGACACGGACGGGTGTCGAAAGGAGTGTGTTATAAACAAGTATCTGGTTGCAGAAGGTGTTCTGACGACCTGTGGGGATAAGATGACACGGACGAGTGTCGAATAAAGGCGTGTTATAAACAAGTATCTGTTTGTAGAAAGTGTTCGGGCAACCTTGCTGGGGAAGGATGACACGGACGAGTGTCAAAAGAGTATGCACATGTATATGTAATTGAGAGTGCAAAGGGGACGCTTTGTCTTTTATGTGCAGGGGTGTATTTGTATTTGCTTGATGAAATATTGATGGTAATTGCAGGTGACTGGCTCGAACCTGGCTTGTGATCATGCAAATGTTTGATTTTTGCCGTAATGCTCCGTATTATACGGAATGCTACGCTTTGTGTGGGGAAAATGATGCGAATGTTATGATTATGCAAAAGAGAAACCGATCTGGGATCCGGATCCCGCTGAAGATCTTTGGCTGATCTATTTGGAAGGATATCCCGGCTGGGGAGGGGATCACTGATAAACCTATCCGGAGGGAGAACTCTGCTTTGGGGAAATAGATCACTGGTAGATCTATCCGTAAGGAGAACTCAGCTGGGGAGAAGGAAACTTCCGTCACTTTGTTGTATATGGGTTTTAGGCATTGCTCCTCTGGGGAGAGAATGGAAACTCTGAAGGGAGACAATTCCCTTAGCTTTGCTTAGGATGAGAGAAGTATGGCTCTCTGGTGGGGAATAGGAAGTTCCTTGCCCATCTTGCTCTAGAAGAGTTGTCAGGCACTGCTCGAGGAGGTGATAACTTCTGGGAGGCAGCATATTGGGGATGCAATGCTTGGTGTGCCCCATGCTGGATATTGAATACTTGCATCATGTTAAGACAAAAGAAACACACAAGTATCCCGAGGTATCCCTTACCGGATTCCGTCATAGGAGTTATACTTTCCTAAAAGTAATATATTTCCTGCAAGCATTTATTAAAAATGGCTCATTTGTTTTATGCAAGTGTTGTATCATGAATACTGGACATTTTGCAAATGAGACAAAAATGAACAAAACAAGGTGTGACTGAAAACTCTGATTTTATTAATTTGGGTGCCCTGAATTGGCGAATACAGTCAAAGAAAAAAATCCCATGAAATGAGGAGATTGCTATAAATTGAGAAAACAAAAGTGTTGGCAATGTTGACGACGCTCCAGTGAGCTTCCTTTACTATGACCTGTATGACCTTGACGTTCTTCTCACCTTACTTTCTGAAGAAGGTTGAATTTGGCTGCTGCTTTGTCCTTTCGAAGCTTGCCATGTTGTGAGTGATACAGACGAATTCAAAATGCAGTTGTTCGCTTATTCCCTGATTTTGCGTGGATCGCCCTTTCGAGTTTTCAATCCACCGGGATACCCATTTTTGCCTGAGCTGTCCAATGCGGCTTTTCAACTCAGCGTGTGTACATATTTTTTATTTTTTCCCTTATTTTTTCCCGAGTCTTTTATTCTGTTTTTGACTCGCCGGGATGCCATATTTTTTCCTGGACTTTACATTCTGTTTTTATGTCCAGTGGGTCATTTTATGCGAAGTATTTTTTAACTGCATCTGAATTCATAGGGGATAAGAAATCTTCACCATCCATAGTAGTGAGCATCAGTGCTCCACCAGAGAAGACCTTCTTTACTATGAATGAACCATCTTAGTTTGGAGTCCATTTGTCCCTGTGGTCTGTATGAGGAGGAAGAAGTCTTTTCAGCACAAGATCTCCCACTTGGTATTCCTGAAGCCTGACATTCTGATCGAAGGCTTTCTTCATCCTTTTCTGATACAACTGCCCATGACAGATGGCAGCTAATCTCTTTTCTTCGATCAGATTCAGTTGATTGTACCGAGACCGGACCCACTCTGCTTCGTCCAGCTTTACATCCATCATTACCCGTAAGGAGGGTAGCTCAACTTCAACAGGTAGGACTGCCTCCATACCATAGACAAGCTGATAAGGAGTTTCCCCAGTGGACGTTCTGATTGAGGTTCGATACCCATGCAAGGCAAATGGTAGCATTTCATGTCAGTCTTTGTAAGTAACCACCATCTTCTGCACAATCTTCTTGATGTTTTTGTTAGCTGCCTCAATAGCGCCATTCATCTTTCTGTAAGGAGAAGAGTTGTGATGTTGAATTTTGAAGTCCCGACACAATTCTGCCATCATTTTGTTGTTCAAATTGGAACCATTAGCAGTAATGATTCGCTCGGGAACTCCATATTGACAGATGATGTCTCTTTTCAGAAATCTGGCTACCACTTGTCTGGTGACGTTTGCATACGAAGCTGTTTCAACCCATTTGGTGAAGTAATCAATGGCTACCAGGATGAATCTGTGGCCATTTGAAGCAGTTGGTTCGATCTTTCCAATCATGTCAATGCCTCACATGGCAAAGGGCCAAGGTGAAGACATCACATTCAAAGGATTCGGAGGCACATGCACTTTGTCTGCGTAGATCTGGCATTTGTGGCATTTCCTGGCATAGGCACAACAGTCTGCATCCATTGTGATCCAGTAGTAACCTGATCTTAATAATTTCTTAGCCATTGCATTTCCTCCAGCATGGGTACCGAAAGATCCTTCATGCACCTCGTGCATCAGTAAGTTAGCTTCTTTCTTGTCAACACATCTGAGCAGAACCATGTCAAAGTTTCGCTTGTATAATGAACCCTCAGCATTAAGGAAGAAACTATTGGCCAACCTTCTTAATGTCTTCTTATCATTGGATGATGCTCCAGGTGGGTATATTTGATCCTCTAAGAAGCTTTTGATGTCATGGAACCACGACTTGTCATCTTTAGAATTGTCCACAGAGAAAAGTATGCTGGTCGGTCCAATATGGATACCAAAATCCAAGGTACATAATTTGCAGTTTGATCCTTGATCGTAGAGGAAATGGTAGCTAAAGCATTTGCAAACTGATTTTCGTCTTGAGGGATGTACTCAGGTTTGACTGTCGTGAAGAAAGTCAATAATCTCCTCGTGTAGTTACGGTATGGAACCAGATGCTCTTGGTGAGTGTACCATTTGCCGTTGGTCTGATTGATCACCAAAGCTGAATCTCCGAATACATTCAATGTCTTGATCCTGAGGTCAATGGCTTCCTCGAGACCCATGATACATGCTTCGTATTTTGCTTCGTTTTTAGTGCAAGAAAAGGTGAGTTTTGCCGAGAAAGGTATATGAACTCCCTTAGGTGTAATGAGCACTGCACCAACTCCACGACCATTCATATTGACAGCCCCATCAAACATCATTGTCCACCCTTCTTCTGGGTTAGGCCCTTCAGTGTGAACAGGCTCTTCATGATCTTTCGCTTTCAAGTACATGATGTCTTCATCGGGGAAGTCAAATCTCATGGTCTGGTAATCATCAATGGGTTTCTCATCTAGATAGTCAGACAATACACTGCCCTTGATGGCTTTTTGAGATGTGTACTGAATGTCATACTCTGTCAGAATCATTTGCCATCTTGCAACCCTTCCGGTAAGTGCTGGCTTCTCAAATATGTACTTGACGGGGTCCATTTTTGAAATCAACAAGGTAGTGTGAGTCAGCATATACTGTCTTAGTCGGCGAGCAGCCCACACTAAAGCACAACAAGTTTTCTCGAGCAGTGAATAACGTTGTTCACAGTCGGTAAACGTTTTGCCTAGGTAGTATATTGCATACTCTTTTCGACCAGACTCGTCATGCTGGCCCAACACACACCCCATTGACCCTTCTAATATTGTCAGGTACATTATCAGAGGTCTTCCTTCAATCGGAGGCATGGGAATTGGAGGCTCTTGCAGGTACTCCTTGATCTTGTCAAAAGCTTTCTGGAAATCGTCGTTCCACCTGACTGTTTGTTCTTTTCTTAATAGCTTGAACATGGGTTCACAGGTTGCAGTGAGGTGAGATATGAACCTTGAGATGTAGTTCAATGTACCCAAGAATCCCCTAACTTCTTTTTTAGTCCTAGGTGCAGGCATCTCCTGAATGGCTTTGACTTTGTCAGGATCAACTTCAATTCCCTTTTCACTTACGATAAATCCCAGCAGCTTACCGGAACGTACCCCGAATGTGCATTTGTTGGGGTTTAACTTCAATTGGTACTTTCTCAGACGCTTGAACAACTTTAGCAGATTTACCAGATGATCTTCTTCAGTAAGGGACTTGGCAATCATGTCATCCACGTAGCATTCAATTTCTTTGTGGATCATATCGTGGAATAACGTTACCATAGCCCGTTGATAAGTGGCACCGGCATTCTTCAGTCCAAAAGGCATTACCTTGTAACAAAAAGTGCCCCAATGTGTGATGAAGGTTGTTTTCTCCATGTCTTCGGGTGACATTTTGATCTGATTATACCCCGAAAATCCATCCATGAAAGAAAATACCGAGAACTGAGCTGTGTTGTTGACCAATACATCAATGTGAGGTAATGGGAAATCGTCCTTTGGGCTAGCTCTGTTCAGGTCCCGGTAATCCACACACATACGTACTTTGCCATCCTTCTTAGGTACTGGTACAATGTTGGCAACCCACGGCGGGTAACTAGTTACAGCAAGGAAACCGGTGTCCCACTGTTTTTGTATTTCTTCCTTAATCTTCATGGCCATATCTGGGCAAGTACGGCGTAACTTTTGCTTCACTATAGGACAATCTTCTTTCAAGGGTAGCTTGTGCATGACAATATCCGTATCTAGACCTGGCATGTCTTGATAGGACTAAGCAAAGACGTCGACGTATTCTCGAAGCATGTCGATAAGCTGTTCTTTTACCGAATCTTGTAGACCGGCCCCAATCTTTACTTCTTTCAAATCCTCTTCGGTACCCAGATTAACTGTTTCAACCTCCTCCTGATAAGGAGTAATCACTTTCTCTTCTTGCTTCAACAACCTGGCTAACTCTTCAGGCAACTCATAGTCTTCATCAACCCCTTCATCGGCTTGATTAATTGGATTGTCGAAGTCATACAAGTTCGTAGTAGTGTTGTTGTCGGTGCAATCTGGAGGATAATCTCTGCAAGGGTTGAGATTTGTTCGTTTTAGTGATCAATTTTAATCTTGTTTAAAAAAGTGTAAAATGAAGTTATTATTTTGAAAACATTTCCATTTTATTGTTTTGTACAAAAGTGAAAAATGAAAAGACAGTGAGCGAAAAAGAGAATTGTTTGCAAAAGATGTCCGATATTCATTGATATTCCATTTGCACAAAATTACAATATGAACCTATTACAAAATGAGTCCTGACACCTTGGGCAAGATGCAGGACTTGATGCATGCTGAAAAAAAAGCAGGAAATAATAATTACTCTGCAGGAGTAACCCTTATAATTTCTTGGGAAGACCAGTTAAGGACTTGGTGACCCAGGATCCTTGGACGTATCCAGCTCTCCAGGTTGAGGTCGCTTTCCGCCTTGTCTTCCACGTTGTTAACAGCATATGGGGTGAGCATCCCCCACTGATGAACGTGGGCTCTTTACCAGCCTTTGCTTGATCTTGTCGGAATGGTTTGTAACCCAAACCGAATCTGTCCTTCTTCTTCTCCACCGGTAGCAGCTTGCCCCCTCCTTGGACATTTCCATCTTCAACAAACTTCAGGGCTTGCTGATAGGAGAAAATTGAAGTATCCATCCTATCCTCCTGGGATGCAGCAAATACTTCAGTCATCGCCTCATTGACGTTCAGTGCTTCGAACCCTTGGTTCATGGTTTCATGGATTTCACCATCCATCTCAATGTATTTATATGTATCCAGATGGCTAACAAAGATGTCCTCTTCACCATAGATGGTGATAATCTGTCTTTCCCACTCATATTTCAATTTCTGGTGAAGGGTCGACGTAACTGCGCCAGTGGCGTGAATCCAAGGTCGAACCAACAAACAACTGTAGGCCGGCTGAATGTCCATCACATAGAAAGTAGTCTGAAAGACCTGCGGACCGATTATCACAGGCAAATCCACCTCTCCAAGAACAGACCTCTTGGAGCCATCAAAAGCTCTAACCACCAGATTGCTCGGTCGGAGAGCTATACCATCATATTCGAGCTTGACAAGGGCTTTCTTCGGCAAGACATCAAGTGAAGACCCAGTGTCAACAAGAACATGCGAGAGCACAACCCCTTTACACTCCAAAGTGATGTGTAAAGCTTTGTTCTGGTGACGACCCTCCGTTGTCAAGTCAGCATTGGTGAAACCTATCCCATGGCTAGTATTAACATTGGACACCACTGTCTGAAGCTGATTCACTGTGATCACCTCCGGCACGTAGGCAGCGTGCAAGACTTTAAGTAGTGCATCCCGATGAGCTTCAGAACATAACAACAGGGATAAGATGGAGATCTTGGAAGGGGTCTGGTGGAGCTGATCCATAAATTTGTAGTCACTTCTCTTAATTATCCTCATAAATTCATCCACATATTGATCAAAGGATGATTTATGAGTCTCTTTTGGTACAGGTTCTTCAGGTGCTACACTTTTACCCTTGGCTTTGGCAGCAGCCTCTGCCTCAACATTGGTCTTTGGAGCTTGTGACGCGAAGAGGCGTCGCTTCGGGTGAAGCCTCCGCCTCCCGCGACATTATCCACTTGTGGTGTGTGAGCCGAAGAATCAAGAAGGACTCTTTCTCCGTTGTAGTAAAGGTCTGAACCATAGTGCCATGGTACAACATTGTCTTTAACATATGGAATAGGCCCTGGCACCGTGATGGTGACTGGGCTGACTGCAGCAGAGGTGGAAACCGTTATTGTTTATGGATCATAAAAGATGGTGACAGGACTTCTGGTTGATGTTGGTGGTGATTGATTGAAGCTTGGTTGTTGCTGAAACTGTTGCTGAGATTGTTGTTGATAATTGTTGGAATCCGGGACCATTGTAGGGTCATAATAGATGGTGACTGTGGAGATGTCGTTGTTGGTGGTTGCTGTAGTTTGATGCGTGTTTTTCGCAAGTGTACGAACACGTCAGAGTAATATAAAAGATTGTCGAATCCAAAGAGACCAAGTGTCAATATATCGTATCTGTTGTTATGGTGTGTATCTAAGGCAACTAAATATAGGGGTTTTAAGAAGGGTGCAATGGTAAATAAAATAATAATTTTAAACAATAAATAAAAGATAGGCTCGAATGTAATTCACGTAATCAATGGAAGATCCAGTACTTGTTAATGGAACTACTTATGGGCAATGTTTTCTCCTTTGAAAAGAACTAATTTAACAGGAACTATCGCTTTCGCGTATTCAGAACCGAGTTGTACTCTCTAATCAACCCCTCCTATTGTCACGGATAAAAAGGTGCATACTGCGTTAGAGTAGTAAACCTATTTTTAAGAAATATAGTATCTTAACTAAGTTGAAAAGTATTTTAACCTGGATTTCTTAGCAAAAAGAGGTTCTTATGAACCAGACTCTAAACTTCATAACGCGTCCGAAAATCGTTTTAAAATCTCTTTTCTTTTTAATCTAAAAACTCCTAATGAACTAGACAAAGCGCTTTTGGCTGTTTTTGAAATAGTTAAAAACAATTACTTGAATTGAAAGATAAAATAACCCTTAAGTGTTTCCACGAACAATTGTACGGATTACTAGTTTAATTACGATCCTTACATTCTAACCTTTATAGATTTAGTTAGACATGATAAAGTAAAGGTTCTTTTTATAATTTTTCATAAAAGTAATTTAGTGCGAGTGCGGAAAGTAAATGAAAGTAGTGCGATTGCGAGAAATAAAGTAATTTAGTGCGAGTGCGGAAAATAAAGGAATTTAGTGCGAGTACAGAAAGTAAATGAATTTAGTGCGAGTGCGGATAATAAACGAAAGTAAAGCGAGTGCGGGAAATAAATAAAATAAAGTGCGAGTGCGGATAATAAAGAAAGTAAAGCAGTGCGAGAAATAAATAAAAGTAAAGCAATGCAGAAAAGTAAAATACGAACTGGAATTAAAATGGCGGCAGGATTAACTTCCTCCAGAGTGCTCCAAAACTCGATCACACAGACAAATTACAGACTCGATCACTCGATTGCAGAAACACCCCGATGTGGAATGGTAACTGCTTTAAAACTAATATATGCTTAGAGAAATCTAAGTTTGGATGAAGAAAAACGAAAATCTAATGTCCTATTTATAGGAAAACTAAATGCAGGAAAAGACCAGGATGCCCCCTCCACTAAATAGTGGAGGGAACTGCTTTTTGCCTTGTGGCGCCCGCCACAGGCCTATGGCGCCCGCCATGGTGCTAACAGGGAATGGAAGAGTGGGGATCGTGGGTCTTGGCAGTTGTGGAGTGGTCTTGAGACGTAGCCACGTCATGGCTAACCCCATGACGCCCGCCACGGTGGGTGCCGTAAGTGTAAAACGCTGAATTTCTAGGTTTTCGTCCGTTTCCACTCCTTTTTCGCTTCTTTTCTCGATTCAAGCCCCGATTACATAAAAAACCTGAAAACAAAGGAAAACAAAGTAATAACATGACAAAATAACAATAAAAGCTAAGAATGCATGCGAAATCGGAGCCAGAAATACGGTGAAATTTAGTGTGATCAAATTCTCCCACACTTAGACCTTTGCTTGTCCTCAAGCAAACATTAAAGCTCAAGAAAATATGGTGTCAACACGTGTCTTTGGGCTAAAGGGCTTCTAAGTTCAAGTCAGGATGCAGTGATAGATACTAACTAAGTGAACCAAGGGTTCCATAGTAACACAAACATAAACTTCAATCCTATATTAACCACTCCATGTCATCCCACAATACCTAGGCCTATCTTCTCATCTTTTCGTGTCCTTTTCATTCAGGCGTAATCACATTAAGCCCGTTATCCGTACATGCTTCATAGTAGAGTGACCGGTTAGTGATTCTGATCCATAACATAAGGTTTCTGGCATATAAGCATGTGTAAACCTGTTTTTATTTCGCCTAAATGTAGCTGCGGGGGATCGGATCGTAATCCGCCCTACCAAGTTCAGTGCGAGATACCTCTGAACCAACTAACAATAGGTGACTGCAATTTTTTTCTTTTTGTGGCAAATTTTTTTTTTCTTCTCTTTTTTCGGTTTAAATGACTTTGTGAGGGTCACCTATCCCAGAGTTTTGCCTTTTTTTCTTTTTATTAGCACTGGATCATTCACTTATGTTCATCGACCCCCTACGTAGAGCATGCTTAGGCCGGAGCTGACTGCTAGAATAAACTACTTGGGACAATTTTTTTGAATGATAATAAAGGCCATGGTGGTGGGGTTTAGGAGTGATTCCTATATTCAAGAGGTCTATGGTGCTAAAATGGTGCTGATGTTTCAAAAAGTTGACCTAAGTCACCACATCCTAATCTAAACCTGTCTCAAAGCCCAAAAAACATGTGAAACAACATTGTTTTCTTTTTAAAATTTTTCTGGTAAGGCTAAGGAAATGGGAAAAATGAAGATGTACTAAAAATACACTATACTGGTGACTCGTCAGACTCATGCATTATCTAAGAAAATTAAACTAAATAACTTACTGAAAAGGGAAATAACTGAAAGGGAATAATTAACTAAAAAGGGAAATGACAGAAAGCAATAAAATCCCCTCCCACACTTAAATCGAACATTGTCCCCAATGTTTCGAAATAAGATAAGGAGGGTAACCTGAAAAAGACTACTGAGGAGGAGCACTAGTGCCCTCGTCGTCCTGCTGTGATGGTCTGGAACGACGGGATCTACTGCGATGCTGGTCCCTCCGGTCGAGTTGTGCCGATAAGGCAGCCTGAGCACCCCGGACCTCTCGAAGGTTACCTAAGATGGAACCCTGAGTAGCCTCTACAAGCTGGTAGTGCTGGCGGTTGAACTCTCTCTGACGGTTCTGCTCTAATGAGATATCGTTCAAGGTACGGCAAATGTTGCTGTAAGCACGATCCGAAACCAATCGCGATTGTTGCATGAAGCTCATGTTGTCCGTCAGTTTTTGTGAAATAGTAGAGAGAAGGCCGTCTCGCCTTTCCTCTCTAGCTTTCATATCACGCCACATCTCCTCGGTCACATAGAATCCAGGAGCAGCACCTGCAACAGGGTTAGAGGAAGATGGTGCGGTGTGTGACTGTGAAGGACGATGGGGGGACATGTGAGGTATGGGAGACTGCTCTCTCCGATCATACTCTTCATCAGTGTCATGTGCCTCCCCATCAGGAATATTAGGAGGAAGTGGACCCAAAACAGGTGGAGCATTCAGATCATAGGTCCAGTTCCTTTCATTACGTACATCAGTACGTCTACTGCAAGGTAAAGCAACAGATGGGATATCTACCCCATGAACCATCAACTCATAACCACCTTCTCTCCTCGTTCGGCACAATTTCATGTCTTTCAGAAATTTTAAATTAATTGTGCGAGGAGGTAGTGGTTCAAGTGTAGCTATCTCATCGTTCAGGCCAAGAGCCCGAGCAATAGACGTAACAAGCCCTCCAAAAACAATCGGTCCTGTTTTATTAGTAAGTAAAGCCATGTGTGCAAGCATAAACGGGACCTGATTGATATGGGTACTAGTGAGGCATCCTTGCAAAAATAGGAGTTCTCTAGCATTTACCTTGTTTGGACTCTCCCGACCAAAAATAGTACATGCCAAAAGATATATGAAAACTCTTATGGCCGGGTTATGAATGGTCGACGCAAGTATTCCTTCAAAAGAATTTATTGAAGTACTTGAAAGCCTTTGCCAGAAGGAAAATACCTCGACCGACCATTCCGCATCCAAAGGAGCCTCACAAATCGCACCTTCCCTATGAGGGATTCCTAACAAGCCTGCTAGCTCGTTGGTACTGAATTCATATTCAACTCCAAACAGTCTAAAATTAACAGTACCGACTGTGCTAGCAGTGTTAGGACTGACAGTGTATATCAATGAACTTAAAAACTCAACTGTCAGCCTCTCATAGGTAGGTTCCTGATTAACGAAAATATTATGCAAGCCTAAAAAATCTAATAAATTAAAAACACTATGATAAATACCCAAAGCATACAGACAGTTATCATCGACGTACCTAGTCGAGAGAATTTCTCGACTCTGAAGCCTCTGAATAATTTTCCTTTGCCTATCACCCGGTCTTCCATCACGAAGAAGAAATCCATTGAACTCCATTGTTGATTGCTCCTTAGGAAGTGAAAATGGTAGAAAATGGTTTATGAGAGAAATGATAAAGTTTTGATTTTTATGGTTTGTGGTGGATGAAAATGAAAATGGATTTTGGATAGGTTTTATGGATGGTGGGTATTTTGGAAATGGGGGAGCTTTAATGGGGTTCAAGGAGGTTTTTTGAAAGTTGCAAAAATGGGTTTTTGGAGAAGGAAGGTATGAAAATGGTGAAAATGGATGTTCAGCCCCGAAATAGGGGAGAACGCCATGGCGCCCGCCATGGGCCTGTGGCGCCCGCCACAAGGCTAAATCCTGATGGGCCTTGGATTTTTTAAATCCTCCTTTGGGCCCTCTTTGCACCTTTGGTCTTCGGGGGGGGGGGGGGTCTGGATAGCATTTTCTTCTCTTTTCCAAGGCATGAGGCTTGCATATTTTTTTATGAAGACAAAAATTAAAATATTTTTGTCTTATATTGTTTTTTCTTTGCTCGACAAAATAAAATAATTAAAAAAATCAAAAAGAAAAGAGAAAAATTGACATTAGTGCATGAAATAATATTTATATACAAGATAAATTCAAAGTACATGAGAAAAAGAAAATATAATAGATGCAATAATGTAAGATATGTCTGGAGATGCGAGAAATAAAATAAAGCATGAAAAGGAAATTAAATACTAGGGTAATATCGTCAATGTAGAACGAATCATGTGGTAGGCTTCTCCTCCTGGTTTGATCCACGAATCTCAGCTATCTCCCTCCGAAGCTCTTCAATCTCCTGATATAGAGCATCGGCCTCTGAGGCATGAGTGAGATCAGAAACTTGAATCTGTAATTCCAAGTCCGCTACTTCCTGCTTGAGCAGGGCAGTCTCCTTACGGAGCTCATAAATTTGAGTTTGTAGATCAGGCGGCTGCAGAGACATATTGTTAGACATAACAGTGATTCGGGGAGTAAGAGGTGTAGGAGTGTACTCAGCGGCGGGAGGTGATTTCGACTCTTCGACAGTCTCTCCATAACCCTCTAGAGCATAACTCCAATTTGTAGGATCATGGACACTGGTCATCAGCGGATCTGGTAATGTAAAGTAATGTATCGCTTCGCCGTCGATCAGTAATCTAAACATGTTGGGCTCAAAAGAAGCCCTCCTCATCAGTCCTCTATCAAGACAAAAGTCAACATCCGGGGTGGTGTAGCAGCAGAAGGTCCTGAGGTGCAATAATTTGCGAGAAAAACCCAATGCAGTAGCTATCTGTGTAACAATCCCACCGACATGTATGATGCCTACAGATGATCTGGCAACACTAGAAAGGCCCTTCAACAGAAAGTTGCCATAAGCAACAGGGCGAGACTGAGTCGCACAAAACAGTAGGAAAATCTCCTCTTCACATAGCAGGGTCTCTGTATCTGGAAAACCTAGGAAGGAATGTGCTAGAATCATCTGGAAGTACCTTAACGCACAGTTGTGGATTACCTGAGAAAACTGAGTGGAAGGATCTTGGCTCCCTCCACCTGATATTTTAGACCAAAACTTTTCCACTTCTCTTCTCATAAAATACCCCATCGGTGTCTCTGGAATAGCATCAGAAGTAGTCTGAAAACCTAGTAAATCACCAAACTCTTTGTGAGAGAAGGAGTAGTCAATCCCGAACAACCTGAAAACAGCGAGTCCATCGGGTCCAGCCCAAGGGTCATGATGAAACAAGCTAAGGAACTCAAGAGTCAAGTTCCTATTAGTGTTGTTCCTGTCGTCAAACTGGTCCCACTGGAGTTGATGGCATAAGAATTTGACGCTTGACTCTATCCCCAAGGCATCCATGCAGTCATGGTCAGGGTACCTGGTAGGAGCCATAGGGCGTCTCATGTGGACATAGTAACGCTCTCTCTGTGCGTCGTCTCTAAAGGCCACGTGCATGTCATCGGGGTTCTGCATTCTGCACAAGGTTAGCAAACAAGTCCTGAAAGCACATAAAACATTCGATCGTTAGTCCTGACATAATAATAAAATAAACAAATTAAAATAAAGTAAAAATAAATAAATAAAAAGTACGTAAATAAGAAAACCATGGGTTGCCTCCCATGCATCGCTTGTTTAACGTCATTAGCTCGACGACCTATTTTTATACATCATTGGAAGGATATGGTGGATCACTCAGAGTATGACAGGTGTATGTTGTTGGGATGTCACCTACTTCGTAGGGTTTCAACCTCTGTCCATTGACGATGAACGATTTACATGTTTGGTTCTTGATTTCAATAGCACCGGATCTTAGGATCTTAGATACTTCAAAAGGGCCGGTCCATCTCGAACGAAGCTTCCCTGGAAAAAGTCGTAACCTAGAATCGAACAAGAGAACAGGATCGCCTATTTTGAAGTCTCTTCTTATGATTCTTTTGTCATGCCAAGCTTTTGTTCTTTCTTTGTATATGATGGCATTTTTGTAGGCGGATTGTCTGAGCTCTTCTAATTTGTGGATATCAAGGATACGTTTCTCACCAGCAGTCAAGTAATCCAAATTCAAAGTTTTGATGGCCCAATAGGCCTTATGCTCCAACTCAAAAGGTAAGTGACATGATTTTCCATAGACCAGTTGATAAGGGGTTGTTCCTATAGGGGTTTTGAAAGCGGTTCTATAGGCCCATAATGCTTCTTGAAGTTTCTGCGACCAATCTTTTCTAGATATAGAAACAGTCTTCTCAAGAATTTGTTTGATCTCCCTATTAGATACTTCCACTTGTCCATTGGTCTGTGGGTGGTATGGTGTTGCTACTCTATGCTTAACTCCATACTTACTTAAAAGTTTATCAAATATTCTCGATATGAAGTGTGATCCTCCATCACTTATGACTAAACAGGGTGTTCCAAACCTGGGAAATATATAGTTTTTGAATAATTTGATGACTACTCTGGTGTCATTTGTGGGTGCGGCGATAGCTCCAATCCATTTTGACACGTAGTCAACAGCTACTAAGATGTACTGATTTCCAAAAGATGGTGGGAACGGTCCCATAAAGTCTATACCCCATACGTCGAAGAGTTCTACTTCTTGGATATTTCTTAACGGCATTTCATTACATCTTGAAATATTTCCTGTGCGTTGGCATCTGTCACACTTGACAATGAAAGCATGGACATCATGCCACATAGTAGGCCAGAATAGGCCAGCTTGAAGAATCTTGGCGTAAGTCTTGGATGTGCTTGCATGTCCACCATAGGGTGCAGAGTGATAATGCTCAATTATATTATTTACCTCTTCTTTTGGAACACAACAGCGGAAAATGCCATGTTTACCTCTCTTGAAAAAAAAACGGTTCGTCCCAATAGAAGTTTCTCACATCACTGTAGAACTTCTTCTTCCGGTGGTAGTTTAGATCAGGGGGTATGATGTCAGCGGCTAGGTAATTAACAATGTCTGCATACCAAGGTACATTACTTATATCTAAGGATTTATGAGAATGCTCATGTGGGTCTGGGTTATCATCTTCAATAATTTCTAGTTGGGCTATCAGTCTATCATAGGCAAAATCGTCATTTATGGGAACTGAGTCAGGTTTCAGGTATTCTAGCCTAGATAGGTGATCAGCTACCACATTATCAGTGCCTTTCTTATCACGGATATCTAAATCAAACTCTTGCAGTAATAGAATCCATCGAAGTAACCTAGGTTTGGCATCCTTTTTACTTAGTAAGTAACGAATGGCAGCATGGTCGGTGTAAACTATAATCTTGGATCCTACTAGATAAGATCTAAATTTGTCTATGGCAAAAACTACAGCTAGGAGCTCTTTTTCGGTTGTTGCGTAGTTGAGCTGTGCAACGTCTAGGGTTCTACTGGCATAATAAATTACGTGTAACTTCTTGTCTTTTCTCTGACCTAGAACGGCTCCAACAACATAATCACTAGCGTCACACATTATCTCAAACGGTTCTGACCAATCAGGGGGTTTCATTATAGATGCTGAAATCAGAGCTTGCTTCAGAAGATTAAATGCTTCAGTACATTTTTCATCGAAGATGAATTCAGCATCTTTCATTAAAAGACCAGTTAAGGGCTTTGTTATTTTGGAGAAATCCTTGATAAAACGTCGGTAAAATCCGGCATGTCCAAGAAAACTTCTTATCTCCCTGATAGTCTTCGACGGTTTTAGATTCTCTATGACTTCTATTTTAGCTTTATCTACCTCGATACCTTTTTCGGAAACTATATGTCCTAAAACAATCCCTTCGGTGACCATGAAATGACATTTTTCCAAATTTAGCACAAGGTTTACCTCCACACATCTTTCCAGGATTTTCTCAAGGTTGATAAGACAATTTTTGAAATCTGATCCACAAACTGAGAAATCGTCCATAAATACTTCCATGATTCCATCTAAATAGTCTGCAAAGATAGACATCATGCAGCGCTGGAAAGTGGCAGGAGCATTACAGAGTCCAAAAGGCATTCTTCTATAGGCAAAAGTTCCAACAGGGCATGTAAAGGTAGTTTTTTCTTGATCTTCGGGGTGAATAGGTATTTGGAAGAATCCTGAATATCCATCTAGGTAATAAAAGTAAGAGTGTCTGGCTAGGCGCTCCAACATTTGGTCTATGAATGGTAATGGGAAATGGTCCTTCCTAGTTGCTTTATTTAATTTTCTATAATCTATGCATATACGCCAACCTTCATCGGTTCTTTTTGCTACAGGTTCACCCTTCTCATTTTGCACAACTGTGATGCCTCCCTTTTTAGGTACTACATGCACATGACTCACCCATTTACTGTCCGAGATCTGATATATTATACCTGCCTCTAGTAACTTAAGAACTTCAGTCTTAACTACAGTACTCATTATAGGATTTATTCTTCGTTGGTGTTCTCTGGAAGGTTTTGAATCTTCTTCAAGCAAAATCCGATGCATGCATACGGATGGGCTTATTCCTTTTAGATCAGAGACCTTATATCCTAAGGTTGAGGGGTACCTTCGTATCTAATAATTGGTTTGTTTCTTCTTGGTCTAAGGTAGCACTGACTATAACTGGACGGTTCATTTCTTCATCAAGAAATTCATATCTCAGGTTTTTAGGCAGTTCCTTAAGTTTTACGGTTGGTTTCATAGGGCAAGGCATAGGATCTGGTGTAAGAGATAAACATTCGTGAAGGTTATCATCAATGTAGGGTCTTTTATAATTGTCATCTTCCAAAATAAGGGTTGATGGCAATTTTATAGATTCAGTTTCTTCTTCTTGTTCTAATTCCCTAATGCATTCATCAATGATATCTAAGGCATAACAAGCATCTCCTATCACAGGTGCCATAAGAAATTTTGAAAGTATAAATTCTATCTTCTCGTTACCTACCTCAAAAGTTAGTTTCCCTTTTTTAACATCTATTACGGCTCCAGCAGTCGATAAGAATGGTCTACCTAGGAGGATTGGTATGTCGTCATCTTCTTTAATGTCCATGACAACAAAATCAGTAGGTATAAACAACTGACATATCCTAACAGGGACGTCCTCAAGTATGTCTATAGGGTATTTAACGGATCTATCGGCTAATTGAAGTGACATCTTAGTCGGTTGTAATTCTCCTAAGTTTAATCTCTCACAAACTGCTAAAGGCATTAAGCTCACACTAGCTCCTAAGTCTAGAAAAACTTTTTCGATGACATGATTCCCTAAAACACAAGGAATGGAAAAATTTCCGGGATCTTTATCTTTCTTTGCTAACCTATTTTCGGAAATAGAATTACATTCCACGGGTTTCGGATCTTCAAGCCTACGTTTATTTGTAAGTATGTCTTTGAGAAACTTAGCGTAAGAAGGTATTTGGGTGATGGCTTCTATAAAGGGGATTTCTACGTGAAGTTTTTCAATAACCTTGACGAATTTTTGATATTGATTATCGATTTGGGTTTTCTTTAATCTTTGAGGGTATGGTATAGGTGGTTTGTATGGTGGTGGTGGTACATAGGTTTTATTTTTAGGTTCTTCTCCTTTTTCTTGACTTTCCGGGTTTTCAGATTCCTCTGGTTCCTTCCCCTTATTCCTCTCAGAAGTTCCGGGCTCACTTAATCTAGGGTTTAAAGGCTCCTTATAAGCGGTTCCACTTCGTAGAGTAATGTCATTTGCTTTCCCTTTCGGGTTTTGTTGAGGTTTTCCAGGGAACTGTCCTCCAGGTGTAATCTGAGGGGCTTGGTTTAAAGCTACCTGAGAGATCTGGGTCTCAAGCATCTTAGTATGAGTAATGATTTGATCAACCTTGGTTCCTAACTGGGTAATCAGTTCGTTAACATGGACGTTTTGGTTCATGAACTCTTTGTTTTGTTGTGTTTGAGCGGTGATAATTTTTTTTACAATTTCCTCAAGGCTCGAACTTGGTGGTACAGGTTGCATAGGTTGATTTGTTCTTGGGGCTTGGTAACCTTGTTGTCTTGGAGGTGCGGTATTTTGAATAGGGTTATTATTTTTGTAGGAGAAGTTTGGGTGATTCCTCCATCCAGGGTTATATGTGTTTGAAAATGGGTTCCCTTGGGTGTAGTTCACTTGCTCAGTGTTGGTCTCATTCAACAGATTACATTCGGCGGATTGGTGTCCTTGCGTTCCACATATCTCACAATTCGGCGAAACTGCGGCTATAGTATTCGGGGTTGTGCATATATGTTCGACTCTAAGGGCCAACGCGTCCATTTTAGCCTGCATCATGTCTATAGAGCTTAGCTCATGTATTCCTCCTTGGGCTTCCTTCTTTTCCACTGTCGCTCGTTCTACTCCCCATGATTTATGGTTTTGGGCCATATCCTCGATAAGGGCACTAGCTTCAGGGTAAGGTTTGTTCATCAGTGCGCCACCAGCGGCAGCGTCGATGGTCATCTTAGTGTTATAATGAAGTCCATTATAGAAGGTTTGAATGATTAGCCAATTCTCTAAGCCATGATGTGGGCATGCTCTTAATAGTTCTTTATATCTCTCCCAGGCTTCGAACAACGACTCTCCTTGGTGTTGGGTAAATCTGGTTATTAGGTTTCGAAGAAGAGCAGTCTTACTCGGGGGAAAATATCTAGCAAGGAAAACTTTCCTAAGATCATCCCAAGTTGTTATTGAATTGGGTGGAAGGGAATCTAACTAAGATAGAGCTTTATCTCTGAGGGAAAAGGGAAATAATATTAAGCGTATCGCCTCAGGAGAAGCTCCATTGGTTTTAAAGGTGTCTGCTAACTGAAGAAAGTTTTTTAAATGTTGGTTCGGGTTATCAGTAGCGAGACCTGCGAATTGTCTCTGTTGCACTAATTGCAGCAGGGATGGTTTAAGTTCAAAATTATTGGCTGGGATAGCGGGGTTTACTATACTGGAACTAGGTTCCTCGTTTGATGGTTGGGCGAAGTCCTTAAGAGATCTTCGGTTTTGATCTTCGGCCATAGCTTTCCTATTCCTATGGAAAAGACAAACGTGCGCGAGCGTAACGTTCAGGTTCAGCTAGAGGGTCTACTAAACTTCCGGCACTGCGAGTCTTTCGCATTGACCGGTGGGTAACAACCTTAGTCTAAACGGTATAACAACATGGTAATGAAATTTGACGAAATTGGTCCCCGGCAACGGCGCCAAAAACTTGATGCGTGTTTTTCGCAAGTGTACAAACACGTCAGAGTAATATAAAAGATTGTCGAATCCACAGAGACCAAGTGTCAATATATCGTACCTGTTGTTATGGTGTGTATCTAAGGCAACTAAATATAGGGGTTTTAAGAAGGGTGCAATGGTAAATAAAATAATAATTTTAAACAATAAATAAAAGACAGGCTCGAATGTAATTCACGTAATCAATGGAAGATCCAGTACTTGTTAATGGAACTACTTATGGGCAATGTTTTCTCCTTTGAAAAGAACTAATTTAACAGGAACTGTCGCTTTCGCGTATTCAGAACGGAGTTGTACTCTCTAATCAACCCCTCCTATTGTCACAGATAAAAAGGTGCGTACTGTGTTAGAGTAGTAAACCTATTTTTAAGAAATATAGTATCTTAACTAAGTTGAAAAGTATTTTAACCTGGATTTCTTAGCAAAAAGAGGTTCTTATGAACCAGACTCTAAACTTCATAACGCGTCCGAAAATCGTTTTAAAATCTCTTTTCTTTTTAATCTAAAAACTCCTAATGAACTAGGCAAAGCGCTTTTGGCTGTTTTTGAAATAGTTAAAAACAATTACTTGAATTGAAAGATAAAATAGCCCTTAAGTGTTTCCACGAACAATTGTACGGATTACTAGTTTAATTACGATCCTTACATTCTAACCTTTATAGATTTAGTTAGACATGATAAAGTAAAGGTTCTTTTTATAATTTTTCATAAAAGTAATTTAGTGCAAGTGCGGAAAGTAAATGAAAGTAGTGCGAGTGCGAGAAATAAAGTAATTTAGTGCGAATGCGGAAAATAAAGGAATTTAGTGCGAGTGCGGAAAAAAATGAATTTAGTGCGAGTATGGATAATAAACGAAAGTAAAGCGAGTGCGGGAAATAAATAAAATAAAGTGCGAGTGCAGATAATAAAGAAAGTAAAGCAGTGCGAGAAATAAATAAAAGTAAAGCAATGCAGAAAAGTAAAATACGAACTGGAATTAAAATGGCGGCAGGATTAACTTCCTCCAGAGTGCTCCAAAACTCGATCACACAGACAGATTACAGACTCGATCACTCGATTGCAGAAACACCCCGATGTGGAATGGTAACTGCTTTAAAACTGATATATGCCTAGAGAAATCTAAGTTTGGATGAAGAAAAACAAAAATCTAAAGTCCTATTTATAGGAAAACTAAATGCAGGAAAAGACCAGGATGCCCCCTCCACTAAATAGTGGAGGGAACTACTTTTTGCCTTGTGGCGCCCGCCACAGGCCTATGGCGCCCGCCATGGTGCTAACAAGGAATGGAAGAGTGGGGATCGTGGGTCTTGACAGTTGTGGAGTTGTCTTGAGACGTGGCCACGTCATGGCTAACCCCATGGCGCCCGCCACGGTAGGTGCCGTAAGTGTAAAACGCTGAATTTCTAGGTTTTCGTCCGTTTCCACTCCTTTTTCGCTCCTTTTCTCGATTCAAGCCCCGATTACATAAAAAGCTGAAAACAAAGGAAAACAAAGTAATAACATAACAAAATAACAATAAAAGCTAAGAATGCATGCGAAATCGGAGTCAAAAATACAGTAAAATTTAGTGTGATCATAGTTGTAGAAGCGGATGTGATTGAACAGTTGTTATTGAAGTGATGGAAGAGGTGGTTGCTGATTTTGTAGACGAGTCTGTGCGAACAATTGTCTTCGCAGTTGTAGGAGAAACACTTGTTGTTGAAAAAGGAGTTGCTGGTGTTGTAGAAGCTGTTGTTGTTATTAGCAGGACACCCTCTTTGATCAAGCCATTGATGCCATTCCTCAAGCTTGCACACCCGTTGACGGAAACCTTGCAAGATTCATAGCAGGCCTCACAACCTAGAAACACCTGGCATTTTAAAAGCTGAGCTTTAACCTCTGCCAGAGGTGTTTGGATACTTGCAGTATCCTCAATTAAATTCATGGGTGAGCCCTCCTTTATTGCATTTATCCTTGGCCCACCATGGCTGGGCATAGGATTCTTTGTGACATTAGGAGGTGGTGCAAAATTTAGGGCTTTTGAATCTACCAGATCCTGGACCTTCATGTGCAGAGCCCTACACTTTTCTGTGGAGTGACCAGGTGCATTAGAATGAAAAGCACACTTGGTGTTGACGTTGTAATTTCTCGTAAGATTCTGAGGATCTGGTGTAGCCAAGGTCCTTAGCTCGACAAGATTAAGCTTTAGGAGTTATGGCAATAAGGTAGCATATGGCATTGGTATAGGGTTAATCACCCTGTTGGTCTGAGATGGCCGTTGCTGGAAAAGGCATTGTTGTTGGTTGCTGTTGTTGTTGTTGTAGGATCTTTGTTGAGGAAACTGCGGCTGTTGAGGAAAATGCTGTGGTTGTTGAGTATATTGAGGAGGTGGAGTAGGAATAGTGACGGTAGCAAATGATCTTGGTAGATATTGGGGTCTTCCTCTTTCCATATGTACATAATTTGTTTCACCAGATCTACGGGGCCCTGCAAATGGTTTCCTTGCACTGCTTGAACTGGCGCCGTTGTCAGAAATCTTTCCCATTTTCAATAAGCTCTCAATTCTTTCCCCGGCTATAACCACGTCTGCAAAGCTGGTGGAAGAAAAAGAAGCCAACCTATCAATATAAGTCCCCTGGAGGGTTTTCATGAACATATCTGCCATTTCCCTTTCTGATATCGGGGGTTGAACGAACGCAACTAATTGCCTCCATCTTTGGGTGTACTCTCTAAAACTTTCACGGGAAGACCGTGACATTCCCATCAGAAGAGTTCTGTTTGGAGCCATGTCCAGATTATATTGATATTGACGAATGAAAGCTTCTGCCAAGTCTTTCCATTTCCTAACTGTAGCACTGGTCAAATGAGAGTACCACTCCCAAGACGCCCCTGCCAAGCTATCCTCAAAGTAAAACATCCACAGTTTTTCATCCATGGTGTAGGCTTTTAATCTCCCCCTGAAATATTGGATATGGGTAGGAGGGCAGGAAGTACCATTGTATCTTTCAAAACAGGGGGGTTTGAATTTGTGAGGAATTCTAACCCCCTCCACCAATCCCATATCCATGACATCAAAACCCAGAGAGTTTTGGGATTCAAGAGACCTTAGCTTTTCTTCTATCTCATCCAGCCGACGATCATAGACTTCGTCTCCAGCCCCAACCACAGTAAATTGCTCTTCTTGAGGGTCCTCCTGCAAGGCCCTCCCTCCAGTGTTGCCTTGGGTGTTTCTTATAGCATTGATATCCGGGTTTAGATGAGGTCCAAACTCTGGGGGATCAGTATGAGGCTGTACATGATCGTTGTTGCTGGTACCCCCTGTACCTGGGTGGTTTTCCTCGGGAGTTTGCCGCTCGACTAACTCTCCCAGTCTCTCCTGGCTCTGAGCCAAACCAGTCATCACTGCCATAAATTGATTCATTTGGGACCTCATCTCAGTCCTATCATTGGCCATTTGGGTCCTCACATCAGTCAAATCCTGTTGAACCTGATCCATTTGTAAGCCCGGAAGATTGTTTCTTGTCGGATACTGGTGCACTCTATTGACGGGGAACACTCTTCTACGAGCAATGTTTCCTGAAATCACAACAAAGTGAGAAACAACAACAAAACAAAAACCTACAAAACAAAGAAAAGATGTTAGTATGCAATGCAGGATGCCTATTTGTCTTCCAATGGTATCCGGTTTGGTTCTTTGGTTTTGACCTTCCAGACCTCGAGGAAATGATGATGTTGCAGAGAGATAAATCCCATGAAATAATACAAACCATATATTACAAAAGATGTAAAGATACAAAGTTTGATTACAACAAAAGTCCCCATGGTGGATCAAAATACAACAACAAAAATACAATCAAATGAAGTACAAACAAAAGAGTCAAACATCCAATCCATAATCATCCTCTCTGACTTCTTTCAGGAGAGCCTCAGTCACTGGGCCCACTGGGTGCTTTGTGATGGTCTTGATGAGAAAGTTCCTGGTGGCAATGGCATTAGTCAACTTCTTATGCTTTCTCCTGGTCCTTTGATCTCTTCAACCCCGCCCCGAGCTTCAACTCAGAGATCTCCTTCTATGCAGCTAACAAGGCCTCCTGACTCTTCTTTTCATTAGCCTCCAACTGCTCTATCCTAGCCTGGGTTCTATGATCTTCTTGTGCGCGAGCCTCAGTGATCCTGATCCACCTAGCCTGACTCTCCTTTAAGTAATGCTCATCTCTGGCCTTCTGAGTCATAGCTTCCTTGCAAGCATTCTTCAATACCAATTCCCCTGCTCTAGCCCTTCTGATGTAATCATCCGTCTTCTCAATCTTGGTCAAGTGCTCAATCTGGAGCTTCTCTAACCTTTCATTGTCCAGACGACCATCATTCCTCTCCCAGAGGGTCTTCTTCAAAGCTTCAGAGAGTTGAGTATTCCTTTCCTTCAATTTCTCAAACTCCTCTAAACCGACAGTAGCTGCAGGCTCCACTGCTGATGGTCCAGGAACATCCTCTAAGGTGAATGGCATACAGGTGATCCGTCCCCTGGTACGAGACCAATCAAGATACTGAGCTGAAGCTATGTTGTTGCACTTGCCAAGAATAGTTGTCCCCTTAGTTTGAATATTGTCCCAAGCCCAGGCAGCTTGTCTGACAATGGAAAAGTTGTGCTGAATGTCACAATAGAGGGTCTTTGTCAATTCTTGTTCTCTCGGTGGATGTACCAAGGCATACCCTAATTGCCTTTTGAAAAGCAAAGGATTGTAGTTGATGCAACCCTTCACTCCAATCATGGGTACATTGGGATACTACCCACAGCTGGTGATGATATCTTTGCCCTTGGTTCTCTGAGTGCACCATCTGATGTCTTCTGAGGTAAGGGCAATCATTCTCTTAGCCCAGTTCCTTGGCTGATGAGGATTCAAGAAAGTGTCTGACTTCGGCAAGTTCCTTAACAACCAACAGTAGAAGAGAGGTGCACATCATCTGACCAATCTTCCCCTCTGCTTCTCATTCCTTTGATGCACTGAATAATAAAAGTCTCCAAGCAAGGTAGGGATTGGATTCCTCAACAGGAAGAGGTGGATAGCACTATTGCTTACAAACTTAGGCTCGTCTGCAAACAAGATGGTCCCATATATGCTGAGTGCCAAGAGTGCACGAACAGTGTCCCACCTCCCTGCTGCAGCATGCAGGGTGGCCTGAGTAACCAAGAAGTCCAAATGGAGGCCTGGGATTCCAGCCTTGGTGGTCATATTCTGGTCAATGAGGGTGGGCTCCAAGTGAAAATCCTTGGCTATATCTTCATTCTTGGGAGCAACCATATCAGGGTTGAAGGGAATCCCCCTCCTGATGGGGACACCCAACAACATGGAGAACTCTTCCATCAGTGGTCCCAACTGAAAATCTGGGAAAGTGAAGCATCTGAAAGGAGGGTCATAGAACTGGAGACAGGTGTGGATTATGCTCCTCTGTGATGCATCCAGTTCCATGATCATGTCCATAATGCCACCATAATGTTCCCTGAATAAAGGGACATGATCAGGAGTGATGAGAGCCTGCATCTGCCTGATGCCTGTCAGAGTGGGCTCAAAGAAATGATATGTGATGTTGCTTTTCCTGGATGTGTCTATGCTGACAATGGATGTTGGTGAAGAAGACTGAGGATAAATGCTGATAAAGGCAACTGAAGAAGATGCTGAAGAAAAGTCTCTGATGAAGACAACTGATGAAGAGAACTAAAAAGAACCTCTGATGAAGATAATTGATGCAAAGGCTGGTGCAAATAACTGAAGGAATCTGAGCAGTAGAATAGGTCAAAACCAAACCAAAGAAAAAATGTGGATACCCTGTAAAACAAATAGACAAATGTTAAATGATGCAAAATGATGTATGCAAAATGATATGCAAAGGGTTTGTGATCAAGTGCTGGATCTGTTATCTGCCTTGATTGGGTCCATGTGTGTTCATAAGTCCGGATGAAGGCTTAGAAAACCAGTAACCAGGTGGGGGACTCAAATAAAGAGTCACAAATTTAGGGTTTCACAAGAACAGTCCAAAATGATACAACCTTAAAACAATATTGGTAACAAGTGTATGATGAGGCCAAGGGTTCCTGCAAACCTGTAAACATCTCAACCCCCTCACATGTATTGTTTTAGAATAAGGATCCTCAGACTTGGATCAGTTATGAGAAGTGTAAACACTTCTAACCCGGAGGTACAGTGTTTACAATAATCATAAAGGTTCCTCCTCTAATTCACCTCAGATGCTGAAGGTCATAAAAGGTCATCCAGACTTAGCAGGCTTCATAGATAGCCCTAGTACTACAGGAAATCCGTAGCACAGAGTTCTCAAGAAGAAACCCATGTCTGAACCGTGTTTCATATTCCCGCACCAGACCGAAATGGAATGGGAATGAATATGAAGCCACTCTATCCTATGTGTCACTCAGGTCCCCGGTATGGAACCTTACTCACTCAAAAACCCTCCCAGCAAAGGAAACAACAGATCCAACACAGATGATATGCATATAAACAGTAAATGAAAGCAATAAATAAAGTTGTACAGAAAGCAATAAATAGAGCAATAAACAACAAGCACAAGTAGCACATAACACCCCCGTAAACACAAATCAAACAAGCTCTATGAGAAACCCACAAAAAGAACCAGAAGCCCTGGTTGCAAGATAAGGGTCCTCAACAGAGTCGCCAAGCTGTCGCTCCCGAAGATTTGCATCCCGGTGCAGACGCAAACGGTCGGCGAAGAAAGAAAATTAAAGTGAAGATGAATAGAGTCGCCAGCTAGGCATTTTTATCCCGAAGGAAAGGTAATGCTGCATAAACCTAGAAAAAGATGGATAAGACGGTTATGAACCAGAGAAACTAAGAAATGGGGTTGGTTACAACCTGGGAAGGTATTAGCACCCAGATTGTCCGTCGTACTCGACGGGATCCATGCTTAAAAGATTGTGTTTAAAGGGGTAGTGTATGTGCTATCTGTGTGCAAAAGCTGGAAAAGAAATATACAAGTCTCAGTGCAAAAAGGGTGAATGCTCAGGAGCTGAGGCTTAAAAGAGAATGCTGAAAGAGGGGGGGGGGCAAAAAGACTTTTGTTCGATAACTGTTAAGTTATGCCTACGTATCCTCTTGTGTAATGAGGAAGTAAAAACACCGTAGTTCGACTCAAAGAGACTGAAAGGTAAATTGACTGTGAACTGCTTACTTGTCTATGCTCAAGTGTATGAATCGTCTGGCTCGAGTGCTAACTTCTTGCATTAGACGGAAGAAGCAAGTTCTCGTTTGCGAATGAGTGTGATGAGAAAAGAATCCCGAAGGAGACGATTATTGTTTGTTTTTGTATTTTCAGTTTTGTTATTGTTTTTGGTGTTTTACATAAGTTAATGAGCTTAAGCCTAAATCAAGAGCATGTAAACTCATTATATCCTCCCTTTTTAGGGATAATGAGAATACTTAAGTATGAGATAAGCATCTCAACTTAATTACCATGATGATGTAGGATTAAGATCATTAACCTACTTGTAATTAATTAGATGTTTTTGGGATTTTTGTTTATTGTTAAGTAATGAGTTTAATCTCTGATCACATATTAGTGAACTCGTTACACCATCCTAATAGAAGGATAATAGATGAGACAACTTAAGCTGAGGAAGATACCTCAACTTAATACATGGTTAGGGATTAAATTCATTATATAACAAAGCCTTTATTAAATGGATTTTAATTAAAGGATGAGATTAAGAAGTGGATTTTATGGTTTGTAAGACAACTTGAGGGGGACTTGTCAATTAAACACTAGGGTTAGTCCCTCTTAACCATAAGGAAGAGTTAGAACCCTAATGTATGGCCCAAGTTACAAGATGAAGTCTTAGTGATTATTAATGTGATTTGATTAAGATGTTTAAACAAATTAAAGGTTTAACACTTAGGATTAAAGTTATACACTCCATCCTAAGAGAAGGATGCAGGCATAACCCTAATTCCAAAGTCCTAAAACTTTAAGAGTTTAGTCTCTGATTATGGAGATGAGAAGAGAGACTCAAGGAGACTCAAAGGTAAAAAGCTAAGGGGGACTAATCACCACCCTAATTATTATCATGCTTGGATAACCCATGGGTTGTAAGGCTTAATAAAGATCTTCAAGGAAGCCACCAATGGAAGAGGCAGATGAAAGGAGGATGAGAAAGAGAATGAGTTACTTACTTCATTGAAGAAGATAAGTAACTTAAAGAAAGAAGGTGAGAGAGATGGAACATAAGTGAATCAAATTCACTTCAAAGACAAGTTAGAATGCAAATGAGAGAGATAAGAAGGAGTGAGAGGTGAAGGCAAATCCACTTCCCAAAGTAACTTACCAAACCTGAAATGGTTAGCATGAATGCATAAAGTATAAAGCATAAATAAATGAAATGAAATGATATGAAATGAGATGAAATGACCAAAGTCAAGAGTGTTTATGCAATTCAAATTTCATGTAAGATGATGCAAAGTCATACAAAATGCATATGTGTGATCATACAAGAATGAGATGTCATGTAAGCATGCTTTGAAGTTTGAAAACACATGAAAGTTTATGAAATGAAATGAAGGTTAATCATGGAAAATGAATGAAGAAATGATCAATCAAGGTTATAACATGTCCTAATATGTCTAAGATGACATATGAATGCATGAAATGTCATAGCAAGTTCATGTAATGATGCATATGCAAGGTGAATGCAAATGAACATGAAACATTAGGGTTATATGGACATGTGAGATGCAAATTGACAAAAAAGAAGCAAACGACATGATAAAAATTTACAATTAAGCTCAAACAAACCCTAATCCCATATTAGGTCACACTAAAAAGGAGAAGGTCAGAAGCCTAACCAATCAAAAGTTATGATTTTCCTAAGTTTTCTAGGTTTTTTGGGTGGTTCAAAGGGAAAAATGCAAATCAATTTGAAAATACAAGATAAATTTATGAGGAAAAAGACCTATAAACTACATGCAATATGTGACACAATGCAAAAAGAACCAACTTCAAACTCTTATTTGTTAGGCATAAATGATTTTTTAAAGTTAGGGTTTAAAAATATGATTTTTATGACCCTTAATTCAAAGAAAATTGACAAACTATGATCAAACCTAAAAAGAAATTTGTGTGAAGAGTTTGAAAATGTTTCTAAATGCATTGGGATGATTCATGATTTGTTTTGTGATTTTTAGAAACTTAAATGTATTTTTAATTAATTAAAATACTTTAATTAATTAAAAATAACATTTAAATATTTTAAAAATGCGTTTTTAATGCAAAAAATAAAATAAAAATCATTTTTGGAATAAGAAAAATATTTAAAGTCAGAATGCAAAAGAAAATATTTTTTGAATGCTTTTTGCTATTTTAAAATAATTATGCAAGAAAATGCAAATAAAATGAAAATAAATGAATAAAATGGGAAGTCAACTGATCTAGTGGGTGAGATTCAAAGGGGGCTTGACTGCGCGCGCAGATGAAAAGCTGGGATTGTTTCTGGCTAAATGAATTAATTAATTTAATTAATTACGAATTAGGGTTAAGTGAGTTAATCAGGACCATTCAAACACGCGCTAAAACACATCCAAGGGTCAGAATTTAAACTGGACAGCTAAACCCTAATTAGGGTTCTATTCATTTTCAGGTGACCGGAGCTAGCTCCGGTCATCTTCTCCGGCAGGCCAATCACCTTAACTTCTTCCCTAGGTCAAATTAAACCCTCTAACTCTCTAGAATCACTCAACTAACAACCCTAAACACAAATCCAACAACAAAATCCATTTATGTTTCATCAAAAGCAAGATTCGAAGCAAAACGAAAAATTACACAAAACTTTCAGAAGTTCAATACATGCTCATTTCTCAAACATTTTCAAAACTAAACATATCAGGATGATCAGCTAAACATGTAGAAGCATTTAAGAACTCAAAATAAGAGTTCTGGAAAAATTGTTCATCATAGTGTAAACACCCCAAATTTGCCCTCACCTATTCACACCATGGCTTGTGATCATTTCATATGCATACACACAATCATATCACCTCATATTACATTTTTGAGTCACTGCATTGTTTCTAAGTCATCTGCACCTAGGGTTTGTGATCTGAGCAACCCAAGAGCCTCCTGAGCCACTCCAAAGGTCACTAATCACTTCAAAGGGATCCATGAATGTTCTTATATCATGTTACATCCTTTCAAAGTTAAGAATGCCAAAGGATCACAAGAACTGGGATTGGTGTGGATGCAGAGCCAAGTTTGACTGCACAGTTGACCTAAAATTAGGGTTTTGGTTTCAGAGGCCATAAACCCAAATTTTTTGGTCATTCATGTTTCCATTGGTCTCTATATGGTATAGGGAGTATGCATATCAATTTTCATGAAGAAATTCCATGGGGAGGTCATCTGATCAAGAGTTGACTTTTCAAGCAAGTCAGTGCAAAATCATGGCATCTGAGGCCCCCAATGACCCAACCAAGGGGTGATCTTCATCATTTTGAGTGTATATGATCTTTATTTGATCATGGAAGAAGGTTGAAGTTCACAAAATTCAAGAATCACAAGTTTTTGCAAAGTTGACTTTTTAGGGCATAGTTGACTTTTCAAGAATATGTCATTTTATGCCATTTTTCAAGCCTTGCTTTTTGATCCAAAAATGTTTCAAATGAAAAAACCTTGGTCATGAAAGTTGTGGAATACATCTTTCCCTTTTCAAAAAGTACAAGAACATGACCTAATTCATTTTGGACCAAAAGTTATGGTGTGACAAAGTTGGCAAAAATCACTAATTTTCAAGTTATGCACAAAATGGGAAACTTGCAAAAACTTTGTACCAAGGAATTTGTGACTTCTAATTCACATCAAACCAATGCACAAACATTCTATGTGACCTAAAAATCAGATTTGAACCAAGAGATCACATGTTTTGTATGGCTTTGGAGCAAAATCTTTCCATGAGAACCAAAGGAAGCCAACTTGCAAAAACCATCATAACACTTCACCCACTTGCTGCCTATGTTGCTGACCACCCCTAGCCTTTCTCCCTCACCTTGTTGCGCAGCCCACACCCATTGTACCAAGCTAGAACCAAGCCCATGCTTTCCTTACACAAGAGTGGACCTTTTTGCAAAAGTAGACATCCCAATCACAGCAGGCCAGGTCACATCACCTGACCAATGGGAGTTCTTTATGCAAGGAAAATGCTGGCCATAACACCCAAGAAGCAAGGATGAAACAGATCACAACATCACATACACAACATCACCCTCACTTGCATTTTCCTTCGAAACTCTTTGCACAAACCACCAACATTCAAACCAATTTCACCAATCATTTCACCATGCTTCATTGGTCCCAAACCAACAAGACTCAAGCCTGAATCAAGAAAGAACACCTCATTTCCATTTTTCACTCCAACCTGCATCTTCCTTCGAAACATCTTCCACAGGCTATAAACACTCAAACAAATCTCATAAACCTTCTCCACTCACCACACTGGTCACAAAGAACCACTTACATTGGCCTGAAACAGCTTGGATCATCATCACCATTTTCAACTGAGCTTGAGCAGAAGCTGTGCAAGCTCCCTAACCAGCTAACTTAAACTCCTTCTAAGCATTCAAGCATCATCAGGGGATCAAGTAGAGTGGATTGCATCAAGAGGGGAGGTCAGAAAGTTGCTGGTTTGAGAGCTTCGAAACTCAGGTAGCTCAAGAACATTTTTTCCAGAAATCATTTTTTGAGTTCTTAAATTGTTATTCATGCTTCCCTGATCATAAATATGTCTTTAGTTTTGAAAATGGTGATGAAATGAGAATGTAATCGTGTTCTGAAACTCTATGACCTAAAAAAGAATTCTGTTCGATTCATGAGTTTGGTGAAAAATAAATGAGTTTGGGCATGGGGTTTTGATTCAGTAAGTGGTGGGGATCATTTCCATGTTTTTGGATTTCATTTTAGTTAGGTTTTGAGAGTTTTGGAGATTTTCAGGTGGGGTTCCCACCGGAGAAGACGACCGGAGGTCTTCTCCGGCCACCTGAAAATCATTAGGGTTTTAATCAGGTCATTAAGTGCAGTTTGAATTTCACGCGTAGGATCAGTTGACTTGTTGACCTGCCGCGCGTTTGTGTGGCCCAGATGTGTCCTCATTAGCCCTAATCCACTTAATTAATTCGTAAAACATAATTAAGTCAGATTGCATCCTGTCCTTTGATTCACACGCCAAGTCAATGGTCTTTCCCCAGCTTTAAATCTCATGCGTTGGATCAGAATACTTTCCATTTATCTTATTTTTATTTCATTTTTTTGTCATTTAACTTCCATAATTTATTTAAAATAGTAAAAATTGTCTAAAAATTATGAAACTTTTTCTCAAGACTTTCATTAATTTTTATGACACAAAAATATTTTTATTTTCATTTTTAGCATTTAAAAAGTATTTTAAAATATTTAAAAGTTTATTTTTAATTGATTAATGAAAATTAATTTGTTAAAAATACTTTTAGGTATTTAAAAATCACCAAAAAATTCATGAAATGTTCTAAGACATTTAGAAACATTGTCCAACCTTCAAACCAAATTTATTTTTTGATCTTGATGCATTTTGAGAATTTTCCATGGAATTAAAATCAATTTGATGCATTATTTTGATCCAAACTTCCAAAAATCATTTCTGCCTAACCATTGAGAGTTGGACTTTGATTCTTTTTGCATTGTGTTTAGCATATCATGTAGTTTGTGAGATTAAATTGGCATGGTTTGATCTTTCATTTTCTTTTTGTTTGGTAATTTTCTTGTTTAGGAACCCTAAAACCCTAGAAATCTTGTAAAAATCATAACTTGAGCTTGGTTAGGAGTTGAGACTTCTCCTTTGAGAAGTGGTTTAGTATAGGATTAGGGGTCCTTTGTGTGGCATTTTCAATTTTTTATAAAGTTGTTTGCTTCTGATTTTGACTTTTGTTTGATGCATTGACCATAAACCCTAATTTGGGCTTCCATATGCACCCATCTTGCATTCTCTTGCATAACATGATTTACCATGACATTTCAAGCATCCATTTGATTCATTTGACATCATAAGACATATTGAAAGCATGTTTGATCATTGCACCTTGCATTTGCCACGTTGTATGCCATGTGCACTTCATAACTTTTCATGTATGTTCATGGTTCCTAGTTTGTTTCATTTGCATTCATGAACTTGTATGATCATTTCCATGTGCTGCCTCATGTTTGTATCATCTCATAGCATCATTAGCATCATTTATATGCTTCTGGTTTTGTTTCTCATCATGTCATCTCATCCCATTTTGCATTGCATTACATTCCTTTTCTAACCTTTTAGGTGGTAAGTGACTTTGAGGAGTGAATTTGCCTTCACTTCTCATAACTTTTCTTTTCACCTCTCTTGCATCCATTGCTGCATTTTTGTTTGTGTTTGAGTTTGAGCTTGCTCATTCTTCTTTTTCCCACTTTCTTTCTTCAAGTGACTTGACTTCTTGAATGAAGCAAGTTGCTTTGCTTCTCCTGATCCTTTCATCTGTTTCCTGGTGGTTCCATTGAAGATCTTCTCTTGCAAACCTCACAAACCTTAGGAACAACCAAGCATGACAATAATTAGGGTTTTGTTTAGTCTCCCCTTTTAGTTTTCACCTTTGTGTCTCCTTGAGCCTTCTCTTCTCACCTCATAATCAGGGACTAAACCCTAAAGGCTTTAAGGCTTTGTGATTAAGCTTATGCCTGCATCCTTCTCTTAGGATGGAGTGTATAACTTTAATCCTAAGTGTTAAACCCTTAATGTGTTTAACCCCTTTAATCAATCCATCTAATAATCATCAAGACATCACACTTGTAACTTGGGCCTTGCATTAGGGTTCTAATTCTTCCTTAATTGGTTAAGAAGGACTAACCCTAGTGTTAATGGACAAGTCCCCCTCAAGTTGTCTTACAAACCCTAAAAATCACTTCATCATCATACCATTAAATAAAATCCACTTAATAAAGGCTTTGTTTTGTCATGAGTTTAATCCCTAATCATGGATTAAGTTGAGGAGCTTTCCTCAGCCTAAACATTCTCATCTATCATCCTTCTATTAGGATGGTGTAATGAGTCTGTTTAATCCCTGATTATGGCTTAACCTCATTACTCAACACTAAACAAAAACAACAAAAACATCTAAATAATCACAAGTAGGTTAATGATCTTAAATCCTACATCAAAGGTGATTAAGTGTGAGAAGCTGACTTCACACTTAAGGTATCCTCATTACCCTTAATCAGAGGGAAGATGTGATGAGTTTACTAACCCATTGGTTTAGGCTTAAGCTCATTAACTTATGACAAACTTTCAAAAGCAATAAAAGACTGAAAACTCAAAAACAAACAATAATCGTCTCCTTCGGGATTCTTTTCTCATCTCCTTCATTCACAAACGAGAACTTGCTTCTTCCGTCTAATGCAAGACAGTTTGCACCTGAGCCAGACAGGTCATACACTTGAGCATAGGCAAGTAAGCAGTTCACAAGTCAATTCATCTTTCAGTCTCTTTGGGTCGAACTACGGTGTTCTGACTTCCTCATTGCACGAGAGGATACGTAGGCATAACTTAACAGTTATCGAACAAAAGTCTCTGTGTATTCCCCCTCTTTTCAGCATTATTCTTTAAGCCTCATTGTCATGAGCATTTCACTCTTGTCCTTACACTGACACTGTATATATTACACTTCACTTCCTTTACACTGACACCTGTACATCCTTTTCCAGCTCTTTTGCACACAAATTGCACTGACACTACCCCTTTAAACACAAATCTTTTAAGCGTGGATCCCGTCGAGTACGGCGGGCAATCTGGGTGCTAATACCTTCCCAAGTTGTAACCAACCCCCTTTCTCAGTCTCTCTGGTTCGCAACCGTCTTATCCATGTCTTTCTAGGTCTATGCAGCATTGCCTTTCCTCCGGGATAAAAATTCCTAGCTGGCGACTCTATTCATTCCCTGTGAGTTCACTCCTGTGTGTCCTCGCATCCCCCTTTCGCCGACCGTTCGCGTTTGTACCCCATTTGACCCGGCTTCATCTGGTGGGAGCGACACATAGCTACCTGAGTTGAAGCTTTGTGTTCTTGAGCTTTTTGACCTATCTCTTGGTTCAAATCCACCCCAATGAACTCCCTGATGATGATGAGGAGCTTAGAGCAAGCTTGCAATGGCTGGTTTGATGATTCAACTCTGCTGCACCAGAAATCATGTTTTGCTTTGGCTGTGTTTTAGGCTATGGTGATGGGTGCTTTGTGATCCTTAGGTCATGTGGAGATGATTGGTGAAAAAAGATTGAAGTTTCAGTGGTTGTGTGATGATTTTCGAAGAGGGGAAGTTTTTGATGAATTTTGTGAATTCTGAGTTCTTGGATGATTTAGCCTCTTGTGTGTTATGAAATGGCTTGCATAATGTTTGTTTAAGCCAACAGGATTGCTCAGATAGTTGTTGTGGCACAGGCTGATTGGTATGAGGTGTTTTGCAAAAAAGTCAAGATTTGTGTACTTGAGAAATGGGCCATGGCAGGTCTGATGTTTTGGGGTGTCTGGCCTCAGCAAGATTCATGGAGAGCCATAGAATCAAGATTATGCAGCTGGCACAAGTGGATGAGAGGATCCAATGCATTTTGCAATTTTGGAGAGTTTTGGCCCTTTTGTGATTTCTTGAAGTTCAAGTCATGAAAACCCTAGGTTTAATGCACAATTCTGATGTTTAGAGGTTGTCTTGACATGTTGTGAAGTGTTTGTGCATATTAGGAGTCATTAGAATGCTTGAACATGCCAAAATGCAAAATCCCTCTTTGACATGAAACTTGAAATTATAGGATTTTTGCCAACTTTGAAAGGCCATATCTTGAGTTCTATGATGAATCAAGACATGTTCTTGTACTTTTTGAAAAGGGAAAGACCCAATCTACAACTTTCATGACCAATAATTTTTCATTTGAAGCATTTTTGGTTATGAAAGAGGAGGTTGAAAAACTTTCCCAAAATGGAAAGTTTGCATTTCAAGTTATTTCCAAAAATGGCAAGTTTGCAATTGGCTCAAAATTCTTCAATCTTGTGAACTTCCAACCTCTTCTAAGATCAAATAAAGATCATAGAACTTCAATTTGATGAAAATACCACTTTGGTTCCATTGTTAGGGACCTCGGATGCCCTGATTTTGACTTAACTTGCTCAGGAAGTTACCCAGTAAACAGATGACTTCCACAATGAGTTTCTTCATCAAACTTGGTACACATGATCCTTATAACATATTAAGAACATTAGAAACAAGAATGGCCCAAAAATTTGGAGTTAAGGCCTCTGAAACACAAACCCTAATTTTGGTTATCTATGCAGTGAAAACCCTAGCTCTGCTTCCATGCCTTTGTCAGTTCTTGTGATTTCTTGACTTCTATGAACTTTGAGGAGCATAATATGATGATAGAACACACATGGACCCTCTTGGAAAGCTTTGAGGCCTTTGGGATGGCTTAGATGGATTCTTGGATTGCTCAGATCACAAACCCTAGATGCAGATGAACTTGAACTTATGTAGATGAAACAAATATGCAATATGAGGTGGTATGCTTATGCTTATGCAAAAATGAAAGATCACAAGCCATGGTGTTTTAAAGAGTGAGGGAAAATTTGGGGTGTTTACACTAGCGTTACAAAGATGGTCTTGTTAGAAGTTGGTTTAGAAAAGTTTGAGTAACCAAGACCACTCTTATCATTTGAATACCTTTGTTGACTAAGAACACACTTCAATCCAATTTTTCCTTTTTCATACCTTTCAAGGACTCGTTTTAGTTGGACAATTTGGAATGAAAGTGAATCACACTTTGTGCATACAAAATTCTGATTTTGATCACTAATTAAATTTTGTTTTTCATCTTTGAAATCAGTTTCCATGGTCTCAACCTTTTCTTCTAACGTTGAGGTTTGTTTTTGTTTTGTGATGAAATGTTTTGTACAGAATTTTGAATTCACTTAATAGTTCATCAATTTCTCCTTGAGCATCACTATCATAAATTTAAAAATTATTATTAACATCATCGTCCTCATCGTCGGAGTGGTGTGAGGACATCAGTGAAAGATTTGCGCTTTCATCATTGTCCGAGTTTAATGAAGAGCTTATCTCGTTATCATCCCAAGAAACATAGGCTTTATTTTTCCTGTAATCCTTTTTGCCTTTATAGCTGCAGTTCTTTGAGTGTTTAAGACAGTCTGGTTTGAAGTGTCCTAGTTTTCCACACTCATAGCATTTGATATCTTATGTGGATGTTGATGCTTCCTTCTCCTTGTTCTTTGAAAACTTCTTCCTCTTGATATATTTAGAATTACCAATATTATTTTTAGAACCAAAATATTTTCCTAACCTTTTTATAAGAAGCTAAATTTTCATCTTCAATTGGATTGTCTTCTTTCTCCACTTATTTGGAATCAACCTTTAACGCGATGCTTTTAGATTTCTTTACTTGATTCTCATGCGTTTCTACTCGCCCAAGTTCCGTCTCATATTCTTGAAGTTTTTCGAATAATGTAGCAAATAACATCGTGGATAGACTTTTATTTTTGGATATCATCGTCACCTTGGGTTGCCATTCCCTGGACAAAGATCTAAGCAACTTTAAGATTAAGTTCATCGTTAGTTAAAGTCTTACCAAGTGCTATCAAATGATTTGTCAAGTGCACTAATCTTTTCTGCAAATCAAGGATTGATTCTCATGGTTGCATTCTCAATAATTCGTATTCCTGACTCAATGTATTCAATCTTGATCTTTTAACTTTGGCGGTTCCTACATGAATTTCTACCAAAGTGTCCCAGATTTATTTTGCCGATGCAAATATTGAGACATGAAAGAATTCATCAATGCTTAGTGCACTTTGTAGAAGATTGATTGCATTTTTGTCATAGAGAACCTTCTTTTTATCATCTTCATCCCACGAACCTTTAGGCTTTGTTTCTCCAACACCATTGACAACCGTTGAAGGAATGAACGGGCCATTTTGGACTGCATCCCATATTTCATCACCTTGTGCCTCTAACTGAGCCTTCATGCGAAATTTCCAGAAATCAAATTATTCACCACAAAACAGTGGAGGCTTATTGCTACTACCACCTTCTTTAAACACAAGATTGTTGATTTACCTTATGTATTTAAACACTAAGTTCAAGAAGAACAATCATCTTCAATGCACATACTTGCTTTCAACAATCCTGAATAGCAAGGGAAATAATTACAATGGTTGATTTACAATGAGTATGAAATTTGTATATACAATGTTTATCAATACTATGATTGATCTTCTATTTCAATGATAATTTTCACAACTATTTAAGACTTATTGCTCAAGAATTTTTGTACAAATGATATGAAAATATGCTGAAAATTCTTATGAAAATGACTTGTTCAAGATGTGAAAAAAATTAAAGTTTTTGCAAAGTTTAAGAAAGATTTTTTTTGAAAGAGGTGATTTTGAAAAATTGAAGAAATGTATTTATAAGATCATAAGCACCCTTTGAAATATCATGTAATTCTTCAGAAAATACCATGAACAATTGCCATGATTTATTGGAAACAAAATATGAAAAATTAGATGAAGAGGATCAGTTTTTCAGAACAATATTTCAAAAATGCACAGTGAGCAATCAATTGCACCACAAACAGAAACACACAAAATTTGAAATTTTCAAGCATGCAATCGATTGCACTAGAGAGGCCAATCGATTGCACCTAAAACAGAGGCCAAAAATGTTTTTAAAAAAAATGAGCATGCAATCGATTGTTGCATAAGGTGCAATTGATTGCTCTGGCCATAACTTAGAAAAGTTTTGAAAATAAATTTGTAAATGTGTGATCATGCAATGCAAATGATTTTTGATTAATTCGAGCAACTAGGACTAAAATACTTGATGAAGATTTTCATTATACCTTCAAAGTGGATTATTCTTCATATCAAGTCGTTGTCCTGATTCTTTGCTTTAATCATGATGCTTTTAAAATGAATGATCATCTTTGTGAGACATGGCATGGGTTTTGAAATTGTTAAAAACTTGGTATGATTGAAATTGTGTGTGGATCACAAGGGAAATGAAAGAAAACTCATTTTCAAGAAATTCAACTGCATGAGCCAACTTAAAGCTTTCCATGAGCCGACTCATTTGAGGTGTTTTCCTTCTTTTTCTCACGGGTCTCAACAGGCTGACTGAGCCTAATTTTTGGTCGGCTCATTGACCCTATTGAGTCGACTCATCCCTTATTTGAGATGGCTCAATCATGTTGCTATCATTTTTTATAATTATTCTTTCTTTATGTTTTCTGTTATTTGACAAACCAATATAAATAGCTGCTTTGATCTCATTGATAAGGTAAACAAGAAAAGTGAAATAGATACACACTCTTCTCTTTGTCTTCTTCTTCCTTGCATCAATAAATAATCACACACAATAATTTTTGTCGATCAAGGTGAAAGTTACGAATATAACGTTGAATTGTGAAATAGAGATGTCAGATTGGGTTTTGAAGGTGTGGGTTTTTCTTGGAAAAACCTTAAGGGTTTTCTCCTCCAAGATCATAGAGGATTTGGGGGTTTTGCATACAATCATCATTCGTAGATTCAGTCGAGTGAGGTAGATTGAAGATCAAGTGGGTCGTTCTTTCATATCACGGTAGACAGAGGATTACAAAAGATCTTTGTGGGTTCACAAGTGTTGAAGAAACTCAGTTGTCCTCAAAGTTTGGAGGATTGTATATCCTTGCAAGAAGGGAGCAGTTAACCGGAGGCTTTCTCGACACACGTGAAGGACTTGGTTCGCTTGAATCAAGGGGCAAGAAGAAGCTGTCACAACATTCGCGACTTGGATTGGTTTGTTGTTCCAATTTTCTTCTTGTAAAAACAATTGCAATATTAATGAAATTTCCCAATTCAGTTGAGAATTGGGGGCAGAGTACTTCTAGCAACGACGGTGAAGGAACTGCCTAAAAAAACTCTCGTGTCCTTTACTTGCTTTTCTCTTACACTTTCTGCATCCTTTGATTTTGTGTGACTTGAAAATTCTGGTTTGTGATAGTTAGTGCATACCAATTGTTTGTTAAAGTGTTGCTCTCAAAATTGACAGCAACTTTGTGAAAAATTATGCACTACTTGAACATCTAACCAACACTTTGTGTGGGTGCACACCAAGTGTTTGTGGAAAAGTCAAAACACACAAAATCAATTCTTTTGTGCTTATTTTCTTCCTATATTTCATTGTTAAGAGTGGTTTATAAATTGTTGTGGAATTAAGTGAATTAATTGCATTGTATTAATTTCTCTTGTCAACATTTAATTCCCATTTGGTTTCAAGTGCATATCCGATCACCTGTGACATAACTTTGTTTTAGATGATTTTTCTGGGGAAATTCTGCAAAATATTTTTCAATTAATTTTTGAAAAGTAAATTTTAAAAAGGGATCTATTCAACCCCCCTTCTAGATCTGCGCCATCGTCTAACAAGTGGTATCAAGAGCACCGGTTTATCTAGTGCTTCACATAAAACTTTTTAGAAAATGGACAACGATCCAACGGGGGTGTATAATAGAGCTCCATTTTTACCGGAGAAAACTATAGTCACTGAAAATATTGTATGCGCATTCACATCAACTCTGTTGATAGAAAAATTTGGAAGGTTATTCAAGAAGACCATTTTCAAATCACTATGGCCGGTCCGGATAACGTCCAAATTGAAAAACCAGAAGCACAATGGGATGAAAATGATGAAAATAAATATAGTTATGATTGGAAAGCTCGAAAAATGCTTATTGCTTCTTTGGGAGCGGATGAATATTTTCGAGTTTCTCATCATACTACGGTAAAGGCTATGTGGGAAGCGTTACAAGTTGCCCATGAGGGAACCGATGACGTGAAGCTAGCCTAACTTAATACATTGCAACAAGAGTTTGATCGATTTCACATGAGCCAAGGGGAAACCATTGGTGAAACGGGAAAGAGATTTTCTCACTTGACGAATCGATTAAACGCTCTTGGCAAAACCACTCCTAACGATGTAGCTACTAATAAAATCTTAAGATGTCTTACTAGGGAATGGTTGCCAAAGATTATGGTAATAAAAGAAGCCAATGACGTAAGAACCTTGGATTTGACGACACTTATTGGAAAGCTACAAGAGCATGAACAAGAGCTCTTAAATTTACATGAGCATGAAGAGAACGAAAAGAAAGAAAAGAATGAGAAGCCTAAGGACAACGAGAAGAAGAAGTCTATTTCCTTGAAGACTTCTACTTCAAAATCCTCCACCAACAACAACGAATATGAGAGTGAATCAAATGATGAAGACAGAGAATCAAATGAAGATATAGGGCTATTCTTAAGAAGATACAATCAGTATCTTAGAAAGAACGAAATATCTCATTCGGACAATCGTCTTGTCAACTACCGAAGGCAATCTAATCCCTCTAAGCTAGAACAAAGAAAATGTACTAAGTCAAATGGATCGTGCTATAATTGTGGGAAACCCGGCCACTACAAACCAGTATGTCCCATGTTGAAGAAAGATAAGGGAAAAGAAAAATATCAAAAGAAAGGTAACAAAGGAAGGAGAGCATATATCGTTTAGGAAAACGATATTGAAGTCTCTAGCAATGCTAGCTCAAGCGATGAGGAAGAGAAAGTGAATCTTTGTCTCATGGCTCATAAGAAGGGCAAAAAGTAGGTAAGACATGCCAAATATGATAACTTTGAAAAATTACCTTATGATGATTTACTTAGTACTTTTAGGATTTTTCACCAAGAAGCTAAAGAAGTCTTTAAGCGCGTAGCATCCGATAAACATATTTTTAAATATTTAGAGAAAAAGGTATCAGGTAATCAAAACACGGTGAAAGCCCTTAAGCAATCTATGGTGGAATCCACAAAATAAGACAAGCGAGAATGGCATAACTTTCGTAGTTGTGAAACATGTTGCATTTGGCAAAAGGAAGTAAAACCTCTTCAAGACAAATTAGACAAGTTATCACAACCTAAGATAACCTTTGTTATATAGATCATTCAAATTTTAGAGAATCAATGAATAATATGTATCAATGATATACTTATGTTGTGAAAGATCAAAATAGAAAATGTGATTCTAAACCAATCTTGAGATGTCTCTATTATTGCAAGAGGGGTCACACTATTTCTAAATGTCGATTTAGGAGATTTTTGGTTCCTAAAGGAATTTTTCAATGGTTTCCCAAATGCAACCAAGTTTTCACTCACACACAAGGACAAAATGAAAATTGGGTACCTCTATCTTTTGTTTAATCATGTAGGTGGAGTGGCTTGAGACTACGGAGAAAAGATGGTTTCTCGATAGTGGATGCTCAAGACACATGACGGGTGACATCTCCTTATTCTATGACTTTGTGGCTAATAATAAAGGATTTGTTACTTATGGTGATAACAACAAAGGCGCTATTCTCAATAAAGGTAGTGTAGGTAATCCCTCTTCCACATCTATCTCTAATGTCCTTTTAGTTGAAGGCCTTAAACATAACCTCATTAGCATTAGTCAATTATGTGACAAAGGATATAATGTATCTTTTTCAAAAGGAGGTTGCATAATCAAACATGATGATAATAAGGATGATATGTTTAAGGGCTTGAGGGTAAATAACGTATACATGCTTGATTTGAACATGGTATCCATTAATGATCCCAAGTGTCTAGTATCCAAGAGTGATGATTCTTGGATTTGGCATAGACACTTGGCACACATTAATTTTGACTTGCTTAATAAAATTGTCTCCAAAGATTTGGTAGTAGGGTTTCATAAAATAAAGTTTACTAAAGATCATCTTTGCGATGCTTGTCAAATGGGTAAGCAAACAAAGATCTCCTTTAAATCAAAAAACATAGTCTCAACAACTAGACCTCTTGAACTTATACATATGGATCTATTTGGTCCATCTAGAATCAAAAGTCTAGGAGGAAATTACTATAGTTTTGTTATTGTAGACGACTACTCAAGATTTTGTTGGACAAATTTCTTAGCAAGTAAAAGTGACACCTTCTCGGCATTTGAAACTTTCGCCAAGTTATCTCAAAATAAACTTAACACAAACCTTGTAACAATTCGGAGTGATCGTGGAGGTGAATTTGAAAATTATCTTTTTGAAAAGTTTTGTGAGAAACATGGCTTTGAACATAATTTTTCCGCTCCTAGAACTCCATAACAAAATGGTGTAGTGGAACATAAAAATCGTGTGTTAGAAGAGTTAGGAAGAACTATGATCAATGATAGTGGACTTCCTAAATATTTTTGGGCCGATGCTATTAGCACCACATGTTATGTGTTGAATAGGATAACTATTCGACCTATGCTAAATAAAATGCCCTATGAACTTTTAAAAGGAAGGAAGCCAAATGTATCACACCTTTATGTCTTTGGATGTAAATGTTTTGTGTTAAATAATGGAAAAGAAAACCTTGGTAAATTTGATTCAAAGGAGGATGAAGGTATCTTTCTTGGATACTCAAATTCAAGTAAGGCATATAGAGTATACAACAAAAGATTACTTGTTGTTGAAGAATCTGTGTATGTCTCTTTTGATGAATCTTGTCTGGAAGTTGTCAGAAAAGGTAGTGTGGTTATTGGTGCAGGTGCTTCTTTAGAAGAGATTGTTAAAGATCTAGATATGTCTCGTGGGGAACCCATTCCGGATATTGTTGTTGAGGAGACGGTTAAAGAATCTAGTCTCAAAGATGAAGATCAAGCATCGATCCAAAATTATCTACCATTGGAGTGGAGAACTTCAAAAGACCACCCCATTGATAATATTATTAGAGATATCTCAAAGGGTGTCACCACTCTATCAAGGATAAGTAATTTTTGTTTTCATTATGCTTTCGTCTCTCAAATTGAGCCTAAAATATTCCAAAGATGCTTTACTCGATAAAAATTGGTTTTTAGCTATGCAAGAGGAACTTAATCAGTTTAAAAGAAATGAGGTTTGGGACCTTGTTTCACCTCCGCGAGATCATCGAGTAATTGGCACAAAATGGGTATTTAGGAACAAGATGGATGAAAACGGTATCATTATTCACAACAAGGCTTATCTTGTTGCTCAAGGGTATTACCAAGAGGAAGGCATAGACTATGAGGAAACTTATGCTCCCGTTGCTCAACTCGAGGCTATACGCCTTTTACATGCATTTGCATGCTCACAAAATTTTAAGTTATATCAAATGGATGTCAAGAGGGCGTTCCTTAACGGATACATAAATGAAGAGGTGTATGTTTGTCAACAACCCGGATTTGAAAACCATGAAAAACCAAATCATGTTTACAAGCTAAAACGTGCTTTGTACGATCTCAAATAAGCTCATAGAGCGTGGTATGAGCGCCTAAGTAAGTTTTTGTTAAATCAAGGTTTTTCAAGAGGAAAGGTTGACACTACTCTTTTCATTAAACGAGAAGAAAATCACTCAATTTTAGTTCAAGTGTACGTAGATGACATTAATTTTGGGTCTACTAATATGAAGTTAGTCAAGGAGTTTTCAAGTTCTATGCAAGGTGAATTTGAGATGAGTATTATGGGGGGCTTAATTTCTTTCTCGGACTCCAAATTAGACAACTTGAAGAAGGCACTTTCATAAGTCAAACAAAGTATTGTAATGAATTTCTCAAAGGTTTGATATGACAATTTCGAAACCTATTGATACACCAATGCCTACTGCGGCAAGTCTCGATCATGATGTAAATGGTAAGGATGTAGATATAAAAAGGTATCGATGTATGATCAGCTCTCGTCTTTATCTTACCGCATCTCATCCGGATATTATGTTTAGCATGTGTATGTGCTCTAGATTTCAATATTGCCCTAAGGAATCACATTTAAAATCTGTTAAATGCATTCTTAGATACCTTTGTGGTACGTCTAAGTTTGGACTTTGGTATCCTAAGGGTAGTGATTGTACTTTGGTATGCTTTTCCGATTCCGACTTTTCCGGTTGCAAATTAGATAGGAAAAACACTAGTGGTACATGTCACTTATTTTCTAACTCTCTTATAAGTTGGCATAGCAAAAAGAAAGTTTTCGTTGCTTTGTCAACTGCAGAGGCGAAATATGTTGCAGCCGGAAATTGTTGTGCTCAAATTTTGTGGCTAAAATAACAATTACTTGACTTTAATATTATTCTTAAAAGTATTCTGATTATGTGTGACAACACTAGTGCAATTAACCTTACCAAAAATATGATCTTACACTCATGCACTAAGCATATTGAAATAAGACATCATCTCCTTAGGGATCACGTAGAGAAAGGAGACGTGGTATTTGAACATGTTGATAGCTTAAATCAACTTGCCGACATTTTTACAAAACCACTTGGCACCAAACCTTTCTTTCATATTCGTAGGGAACTGATAACGAGAAAATGTATCGATTATATTGCTATGTTTCAATACCGTTTTATCGCATAATTGTCGTTTTAACACCCGATTCCTCGAGTTTTCTTTGCCATTTTGCAGGTACATCATATACAGAGCTAAATCAAGAGCCACGAGTGAAATGAGCAAAAACAACCGTTAAAAGATGAAGAAATGAGGAATTCTGCATAACCTGCATATTTTGTTACACTCACGGTCGTCACCTAGGTGTCACGACCGTGACACCCCAAAAAGAGCACTCACGACCGTGACATATCCCTCACGACCGTGACACTTATAATACAATGAACACGAACGTGATGCCCTTGTCACGACCGTGACAAGGGAAAAATAGGTTATTTGACTGAAGACTTAGTCATGAACGTACGCTGCATGTGAGGTGCCTATTTTCCAACTGACCCAGTATCCACACGTCCCTGGATTCTCTCATTCTCCTACGAAGCCCAAGCAACAATCCAACTACCAAGCCCATTTTAGTTTTCTATAAATAGCTTAATTTGTATGAACAACACACAAAGTTTTTTTTTATTAATTTCTTGCGGAAGCTCTGCCGAATTATTTTGCACCCTTTATATTTTTTCCAGCATTATTTTCATTGCTTTATTTTTCTTGTATCCCAACCAACCCTATAACAATTTCCAACATCAGGAAATTGTTATAAATTTATTTGTTTCAAAGCCTTCAGAATTTTTAGAATTTATTTCCGATTCCGACGAATACTCCGAGCTTTCCGGCCTGTGGAAGAAGGAGTCTGCCACTTTTATTGTTATCCAGGTTTATATTAATTTGCAATTATATTTATGTTGAGTATTTATTTTTCTGCCATGCATATTTCGTTTTATGTTTCTCTGCCTCTGTCTGGTTCAACAATAATGAGTAGCTAAATACCTTAGGGCGGTATGTGATTAAAACAAACTAAATCGGTAAAATCAACTCTAGGTTTAAAATAATTAAGAGCTTAATATTCTGGCTGAGACTTTTTATTATAAAATCAACCTTTTTGTTACGAGAGTAAGGAAAGTGTATTAGGTTAGGTCAAGACCACGAGAGTGTGAGATTTTAACCAGATAGCTAAAGTTAGGCATTTAAATTAAACACAGCGAGAGCGCTTTAAAATAAATTAGAATTACTAAGTTTCCAAAAATTATTCCTAAACACTTATGGGCTAGCGAGAGCAGGCATAGGGCTTTAGGGGTAAGATCTGAGATAAGACCACGAGAGTGTGAGTTAAAGATATTTATGTTGGTAACCTCTACAGAATAGATTAAGTGAACCATCTTTACAAGCCTAGGGTAGATTGACCCGCCTAAGTTAGCTTAATTACATACCGACCGCCTTAGTATTATTTATTAAACTTAAATTTAATTCCCGCCTTTAATCTTTAAAAACAACAAAAAATCGTGACAACCCCTCACCTTAGCTAAAACTAGAAATTCCTCTAGCACTAAGTAACCATAGAGTCCCTGTGGATCGATAATCTTAAATATTACTTCGATAGGCTGTGCACTTGCAGTTAAGATACCTCTAGACACATAATTAGATACGTCTTTAGCCCATCAAGTTTTTGGCGCCGTTGCCGGGGACCTTAATTTAGTTACTAGTGCACTTTAGGGTAGCATTGTCTAGACTAAGGTAACAACTATTTTCTTTTCTTAATCTAAATTCCCGAGTGTATGCCAAGTACTCGCTCTCAAGGCGAAAACTTGCAACCTCTAATCCCAGAATCGGAACGCTTCTTACACGTAAGAAGACAGATATTCGATTACGAACAAAATTACAACATTCCAGATCTTCAATTAGATCCACCTAAACCAGTTGTAACATCAAAGGACGCAGAGATGGCTGAAGAACAGAATCACCCACTCAAATATTACGCTAGTCCTTCACAAGTTGAACCGTATTCCAGCATTGCCGCACCGGCTATCAACCGAAACGATTTCGAACTAAAACCTTCGTTGATATCAGCCGTGCAACAAAATCAATTCGCCGGAAATCCTACCGAGGATCCGAACCTTCATCTCTCGATCTTTGTGCAATACACATATACCGTAAAAGCCAATGGAGTTACCCAAGAAGATATTAGACTACATTTGTTTCCTTTTTCACTTCGAGACAGAGCAAGAGCCTGGCTTCAATCTCTGCCTTCGAACTCAGTAACTACGTGGGAGGAACTAAAGAGAGTTTTCTTAACCAGATTTTTCCCACCTAGCAAGACAGCTATGCTGAGAGCTCAGATCAACGGATTTAAGCAAAGGGAAAACGAATCACTTTTCGAAGCTTGGGAATGCTATAAGGATATGCTGAGACTTTGTCCACATCACGGATTAGTAGAATGGATGGTCATCCATACCTTCTATAATGGACTCTTGTACAATACAAGAATGACAATTGACGCTGCCGCAGGCGGTGCACTAATGGACAAAGAATATAATGATGCTTATGCACTTATCGAAAGTATGGCTCAAAACCATTACCAATGGGGAAGCGAGAGAGTCGCAACTGAGAAACCAACAAAAGGAGGTATGTACGAAGTGAGTAGTATGGACCAAGTCAATGAAAAGTTTGACCAACTAAACCAAAAGATCGACAACTTGGCCATAACATCAACAACCACCGTGGCTGCAGTAACACCTAACTGTGAGTTATGTGGAGTTCCAGGACATGAAGTTCCTGATTGTCAATTATTAACAGGAATTCCCACAGATCAAGTGAATTATGCTCAAGGAAACCCATACTCAAACACATACAACCCAGGTTCGAAGAATCATCCGAACTTCTCCTATAAGAATAACAATGCTTTATACGCACCAGGTCAAGCACCAGCTACACCACCAGGATATCAAAAGACTGCTCCTAATGTCCCTAGAAAATCGAACCTTGAATTGATGATGGAGAACTTTATAGCTAACCAATCTCAGACAAACAAGGACTTCTTAAACCAAAACATACACACTAGTGAGCAGATTAAGCAATTAGTAAGCAAAGTAGATGCATTGGCTACACATAACAAAATGCTTGAAACTCAGATTTCACAAGTAGCTCAACAACAAGCACCTACCGCTGCACCAGCTGGAGTATTTCCTGGACAACCTCAACCTAATCCGAAAGGACAAGCCAATGCTGTAATATTAAGAAGTGGCAAGGAACTTGACAAACCTACCGATCCAAGACTTGACAATCCAGCCATGTACCAAAAACCGGATAAACCGACTGAAATGGTGAACGATCCAGAAGAAAAGGAAGATGATAATCAAGAGGCAGTGGAGAAAGAACAGCCTTATGTGCCTCCACCACCCTATAAACCACCAATTCCGTACCCTCAGAGATTAACCAATTCCAAGACGATGGGTCAGTTTAAGAAATTTGTCGAACTTCTGAAACAGTTGAATATTACTATTCCGTTTACAGAAGCTATCACTCAAATGCCCTCGTATGCTAAGTTTTTAAAAGAAATCTTATCTAATAAGAAAAAGATAGAGGATAACGGAACAGTTACACTTACTGCTGAGTGTAGTGCCATAATTCAGAATAATATGCCTCCTAAGCTAAAAGATCCAGGAAGTTTCTCTATACCCTGTGTAATAGGAAAATTCGTCATTGACAAAGCTCTATGCGATTTAGGAGCCAGTATCAGTGTTATGCCCTTAACGATTTGCAAAAGGCTAGACATGGGAGACCTAAGACCAACTAAAATGTCTGTTCAACTAGCCGATCGCTCTGTTAAATATCCTGTAGGCATACTAGAAAACGTCCCAGTACGTATAGGAAAAATCTACATTCCTACTGATTTCATAATCATGGACATCTCTAAAGACTCCACTACACCTATCATACTAGGAAGACCATTCTTAGCTACCGCCGGAGCTATAATAGACGTAAAGAGAGGAAAGCTAACCTTTGAAGTAGCTGAAGAGAAAGTTGAATTTATTTTAACACAATTCTTACAATCACCAGCTATAGAGGATACATGCTATCTATTGGACGTAATTGACGAATGTGTAAGAGAAATGGAAATGAAAGAAACTACCTATTCTGAAATTATGAAAATTCAAATCCCTCCGATTTTCGAAGATGATAATTGGCGTGCACCATATCAGGATGACAGTCTAAGCGAAAGTTTAGCACTTACACCGGATCCCATGCCAAGTAAGGATAAACCTACATTAGGATTAAAAACTTTACCTAATAACCTAAGATACGAATTCTTAGACATTGAATGTAAAAGACCAGTTATAATAAATTCCAGTTTAGGAACAATCGAAACAAAGAAACTTTTAGATGTCTTAAAGAAATATCCAACTGCATTAGGATATAACATATCTGATCTCAAAGGAATATGCCCTTCAATCTGTATGCATCGTATTCTGCTAGAAGAAGATTGCAAAACCTCCAGAGAATCTCAAAGAAGAATTAACCCAATCCTTAGCACTGTAGTAAAAGAAGAAGTTAAGAAACTACTAGATGCCGGAATAATATATCCAATCTCTGATAGTAAATGGGTTAGTCCGGTACATGTAGTACCAAAGAAAGGAGGTATCACTGTTGTGAAAAACGCTAAAGGCGAATCGATATCACAAAGAGTAGTGACGGGACATAGAGTGTGCATCGATTATCGTAAACTAAACAAAGCCACTCGAAAAGATCATTTCCCATTACCTTTTATAGATCAAATGTTAGAACGATTAGCCAAGCATTCTTATTTCTGTTATCTTGATGGTTACTCAGGATTTTTCCAAATCCCTATCCACCCAGTTGATCAAGAAAAGACTACATTCACATGCCCCTATGGAACGTTCGCTTATAGACGAATGCCCTTTGGATTATGCAACGCTCCTGCAACCTTTCAAAGATGTATGATGTCAATATTCGCAGATTTTATAGACAACATCATGGAAGTGTTCATGGACGACTTCTCTGTATGCGGGCAAAGCTTTGAAGGATGCCTATCAAATTTAGAAATGGTGTTAGAAAGATGTGTAAAAGTAAACCTCGTTCTTAACTGGGAGAAATGTCATTTTATGGTCAGAGAAGGAATCGTATTAGGACATGTTATATCCGACAAGGGAATTGAAGTTGATAAAGCTAAGATAGAAGTCATAAAAGATCTTCAATCCCCTAAAACCGTTCGAGAAATACGAAGTTTTTTAGGACACGTCGGTTTCTACCGACGATTCATCAAAGATTTCTCGAAAATCACTAAACCTCTTACTGGTTTATTAATGAAAGACGCTGAGTTCATATTCAATGGAGATTGTCTTAAAGCATTCGAAACTCTAAAAACAGCCCTCATCACCGCACCAATCATGCAACCCCCTGATTGGAGATTACCTTTCGAAATTATGTGCGATGCGAGTGACTATGCTGTAGGCGCAGTTCTAGGCCAGAGGAAGGAAAAGAAACTTCATGCGATTTACTATGCCAGTATAACCTTAGATTCTGCTCAGATGAACTACGCCACTACTGAAAAAGAATTGTTAGCAGTTGTCTTTGCACTGGACAAATTCCGTTCTTACCTAGTAGGAGCGAAAATAATAGTTTACACAGACCATGCTGCTATCCGATATATATTAACTAAGAAAGATGCTAAACCAAGACTCTTGAGATGGATTTTACTCTTACAAGAGTTTGATCTTGAAATAAAAGATAAGAAAGGTACTGAAAACGTCGTAGCGGACCATTTATCTAGAATAGAAGGTATTAAACCCGAACAAGTGCCGATTAACGATGATTTTCCGTATGAACAGCTGATAACACAAATAGGAAGCGACCCAGTTCAGTTAGACATAGATGAACCAGAACCCGTGGAAACAATCCAAACGACTGTAGGACTGCCATGGTACGCTGACATTGTTAACTACCTAGCTGCAGGAGCTCTTCCACCTGAATTAACCTATCAGCAGAAAAAGAAATTCTTTCACAATCTCAAACATTACTATTGGGCTGAACCATTATTGTTCAAAAGAGGACCCGACGGAATCTTTCGTCGATGTATTCCCGAAGAAGAAATAGAAGATGTCATTGCTCATTGCCATTCATCTCCTTATGATGGACATGCAAGCACTTCCAAGACTTGTGCAAAAATTTTACAAGCCGACTTATTCTGGCCTAATCTATGGAAAGATGTGCACATCGCTGTTATAAATTGCGATCGGTGTCAACGCACCGGTAATATTTCAAGAAGAGATGAAATGCCTCAAAAAGGAATATTAGAAGTAGAAATCTTTGACGTCTGGGGAATAGATTTCATGGGACCATTCCCATCATCTTTCGGTAATAATTACATACTCGTAGCTGTTGATTATGTTTCAAAGTGGATTGAAGCTATAGCTTCTCCTACAAATGACACACGGGTAGTAATAAAGCTTTTCAAAAATATAATCTTTCCCAGATTTGGTGTGCCTAGACTCGTCATAAGTGACGGTGGCTCACACTTCATTTCAAAAATCTTTGACAAATTATTATCTAAGTATGGAGTAAGACACCGTGTGGCAACACCATATCATCCACAAACAAGTGGACAAGTCAAAGTCTCAAACAGAGAAATCAAACAAATCTTAGAAAAGACTGTCGCCATATCTCGGAAAGATTGGTCATCTAAACTTAATGAAGCTTTATGGGCTTATAGGACCGCTTACAAGACACCCATAGGAACTACACCTTTCAAATTAGTTTATGGAAAATCTTGTCACCTCCCAGTAGAACTAGAACACAGAGCTTATTGGGCGATCAAAACTCTCAATTTAAACTATAATGCTGCAGGAGAAAAGCGAATCCTAGATATTAACGAATTAGAAGAATTAAGGCTAGATGCTTATGAGAATTCTAAGATATATAAAGAAAGAACTAAGCGATGGCATGATAAACGCCTATCTAGGAAAGAATTTAGTGTGGGAGACGTTGTACTCCTCTTTAATTCAAGACTTAGGCTCTTTCCTGGAAAACTAAAATCTAGATGGTCAGGACCCTTTGAAATAACTAAAGTATTCCCAAGTGGAGCGATAGAAATTAAAGGTAGGAATAGTGAACCATTCACGGTAAACGGACAACGTTTAAAACATTATCATAAAGTTGAAAATAGAGATTATGCAAATAGTCTAAGGCTTTTAGAGTTGTCCACTAATTTCCCTGATTAATCTAACCTAAGCATTATGTCAGGCTTTAGACGATAAAAACAGCGCTTAGTGGGAGGCAACCCATTTAATCATTTAATTATCTAAATCAATTGTATCATTCTATTATTTTGTCATTTATCATTTTATTATTCATTTATTTGTTTTGTCATTTTATAGTTTTATTTCAATATTACTATTATTGCTTTAAATTTATGCATTTTATTTTCTTATTTTTCCTTATTTTAATTTTAAATCACTTTTACAGATTTTTCTAAAGTCTTTTCCACTTTCCTTCTCCCCCTGATTTGTTTCCTCCGTATTTGCACTAACTATGGCTAACCAACCGATAAACCTTATGGAAACCAAATTTAGAGGTAGGAACCAAAGAATGAAATTTGAAGAGTTATCGCAGAGACCAATGGATTTGACTCTGTACCCGGAAGATCTGACTATGGAAACCTTAGGTATACATGATAGCATCCTATACTTGTTTAACCGACTTGGATGGGAGAATGCACTGATTCAACATAAGTTTGTGACTTACCGCGAGCTCACCCTTGAGTTCCTTAGCTCCTTAGTTTACCTACCCGAGCGCGGTTTTGGATTCAGGAAAGGATTTATCAGTTTCCGCCTATTTGGAATAGAATATGACTTTAACCATAAAGAACTAGCTGACTTATTAGGATTCCCTAGTGGACCCTTTGCTTTTACTACCACACAGGTAGAATTGATGGACATTGAGCTGGATTTCTTTTGGGGAACTTTAACCGGAAACTACCATCCTGAACCAAATAACATGAACAATGATGAGATACATAACCCTGCTATCCGTTACTTCCATAAGATCCTTGCCCACACCTTCTTTGGAAAAGAAGAAAACCTTACTGGAGTATCTAAAGATGAGATATTCATTATGTCATGTTTCACTAATGGACAGCCAGTCAATGGTGTGCCTTTCATGATGCAAACCTTCACCCGAATCCAAGAAGAACCTGAATTACCTATATTAGTAGGAGGTCTTGTAACCATGATTGCTGATGCCTTAGGACTTAGATACCAATTGCACAGGTGCAACCGTTTAGGTACCATCCGTCCTATGAATCTTAACTTTTACTTTAATCGCCATATCATAAGGAATTTAGGACATCCACCTTTCGAGTACCTAATCCGGAATGAAGTAGTAACCATGTTCACACTACCAAACCATGCTAGAGTAAGTGTTCACAATAAGGATAATTGGCTTTATGAATTAACCCCACCTGACTATCCATCTACTCCTGAAACACCTCAATCTTACAAGATAAAGGATGATATAATGACCGATGTAGAAAGTGACCCTGAGACACCTCCTAGTTACCATGACATTGACCACACTGACGAAGTGATTGAAAACCCTGAAGTGAATCAAGTAGAATATGCTGATAACTTAAAGAATATCATGAACACTCTTGAAGCTTACCAAACCGACATAAATACTGTTAAGGATGAGATTAAGAGCATGCGATTGGACATTATAGGATTAACTGACATAACATGTGAGCAATTCTACCACCTGAACTCCACAATCGAAGATTTGAAGAAGCACTTTTGAAAATGCTGTAGTGATTTAGCTTATTTTACTTATTGTTTTTGTTTCTAGTTAATTTTACATTTCGCAAACATTTTCGTACCGTATTTTCATTAATGTAATTTCATTTCAATTACCAAATGCAAAGCACTTCTAGTTTACAATTTTTTCAAATTTAATCAATTTATATGCTTTCAATCTATATACTGTTATGTTTGAATTGATTAATATTTTATACAACCTCTCGTGCGATGCAATTTACAAAATTCTGATGATATTATATATTATATGGTGTTTATGTTTAAATTAGAGTAAGAAGTGACCAAAAATATTATATAAATTATATGAAGCGTGAGAGATAATATGCTTTCTGGAAATTATTCAAGGTTTTTAAGCCCTCACGGTCGTCATCACCCCCCTAACGATCGTGACAAGCTAATTAGCGCGTCACGACCGTCATTCTCTTGTCACGACCGTGACGGCCCTAATTATAGAATTCGTGAGAAACAGAACTGTTTCTTCTTCGAAACCTCTTCATCTTTCTTCTTCCATAACTTTCAAAACCACCCATTATCTCCACCAACTTCCGTAACCTCCCATTACCAAATTAAACCCCATTAACATCTCCATTATCACCACACCTATCACATTCTAACCTTGCATTATTTATCCAAACCAATTTTCTCTCATTTTATCACTTTTCTCACAAAAATCCAAACTCCTCATCTCCCACTCTTGTTCTTGCATGCAATGGAAGCTATTCAATTTAGAGATGGTGAGAATGGAGAAAACCAGAGAGAGAGGTTCATCCGATTCCAGAACCGTGGTGTGCAACCCACGCGATATGTCGACACTGTCTGTTTGAGAGAATTGGGAATGCTTAACAATGTCAAGAGCCTGCTTCAAAAAGTCGGTCTGTGGGATCTTTGCAGTCAGCCCCAGCCCACATTCGAGCTTCTGACATTGGAATTCCTAAGCTCATTCCATTACATCACTCCTGCCGGTTCTCAGAGTCAACTCACCGGTTTCGCTAAGTTCAGATTGCTTGGCCGGGAGTTCGAACTTCCGCAAAATAGGATAGCTGATTTGCTAGGCTTCGATCACGGGAATGAAGCTCACCTCCGCGTGCTGGACAATTTCAGTGAAACCGCTTTCACCTTATGGCACGATATCACCAGCACCCGTGCCTCAGCCTTTCAGAGCTTGAATGCTACACATATCCACAACCCGGCGATCAGATATTTTCATCGCATCATTTGCAACACCATCTTTGCACGAGAGAGTAACCACAAGCTCAACTCCAAGGAGCTTCTGTTCTTATACTGCGCTCTAAATGACGAGCCTATCAACGCTGCCCCGTTCATGCTGAACCATATCCAGTCCATTGCGTAAAGAGGCGCAACCTCATTTTACATAGGCGGCATTGTCACCACCCTCGCCATTCAGTTGGAGCTTGGTGACTTGGTCGTAAATTTGCCTAGCAGATTCGCCGAGTTCCTAACCAAGAATTATTGCAGGTCCGCACACTTGATTGCGCAGAGAGAGGATGGCAGGTTTAGCCCTGTTATCCACGGCACTGTTTATCACCACATCATTCTGCCGTCCCGTGACCGCATCGATCCGTCTAGCCGAGCCAACTGGCTCTTTGCTTTACCGGATGCTGCCGGCCACGCCCCTATTCATGATGAGCAGGCCGATCCACCCGCGGACGAGATGCAAGACGCTATGGATGCAGCTGAGCCTGTCTAGGACATTCCTGAGACATCCACCCGACAGCCTCCTGCACAGGAATACACACTTGAGGAAGTCCTCCGTGCGATTCATCAGCAAAACCAGATGAATGCTGCACTGGAGCGAAGGCAAAAGGAGCAGTATGATGCATTACTCTGCACTGTTGCCACAAACCAGCAGACTACTGATGAGAAGCTCGGCGATATCCTTAGCGAGCTAGAGGCTTTGCGCATTGACATTACTGCTATCACTGGTACCGGTTCTGATCCTGAAGCGACTCCGACCAGACGCTCCCGCACCAGAAGCCGAGGTCGCGGTCATCAGCAGCCTTAGTTTTAGTTTTTGTTTATTGTTTCTCCATTCCGTTGTTTGTATTGTACTTTAACCGCTATTATATCACAACATTGAGGACACGGTCGCATATAAGAAACGAGAAATATGAGAAGGAGTCCATTGCGGGTTGGTTCAGAGGTACTGGTTCTGAACTTGGTAGGGCGTGCTACGGCTGATCCCCCACAACCTCCAAATCGGATAATGTATATAGGGTTACCACATTCGTGTACCAGACCCCGTGCTTAAAAAGGATCAAAGTCGCTAACCGGCTACTCCACTACGTGCGTGCTAAGGCAAAGGGCTTAATGTGATTGCGCTAGAATGAAACCGGGCGAAATAAGATCGAAAGACTCTAGGTGAAATCGTAAAGCAATTGCCGAATGTTTCGTTTAACGGGAAGTCGACGACTTAGCTTGTTGCTTGTGTCATTAGTGTATCGTTAGTGTTTTATCAAAGTACCAGTTTATCCGACGAAACGATCCCTCGTACGGTTTGTTATGTGTGTGCGTCGATAAAAACTTGTCCGACAATTTTCAACCGACTATTTGCTTGAGGACAAGCAAAGGTTTAAGTTTGGGGAAGTTTGATAACGAGAAAATGTATCGATTATATTGCTATGTTTCAATACCGTTTTATCGCATAATTGTCGTTTTAACACCCGATTCCTCGAGTTTTCTTTGCCATTTTGCAGGTACATCATATATAGAGTTAAATCAAGAGCCACGAGTGAAATGAGCAAAAACAACCGTTAAAAGATGAAGAAATGAGGAATTCTGCATAACCTGCATATTTTGTTACACTCACGGTCGTCACCTAGGTGTCACGACCGTGACACCCCAAAAAGAGCACTCACGACTGTGACATATCCCTCACGACCGTGACACTTATAATACAAGGAACACGAACGTGATGCCCTTGTCACGACCATGACAAGGGAAAAATAGATTATTTGACTGAAGACTTAGTCATGAACGTACGCTGCATGTGAGGTGCCTATTTTCCAGCTGACCCAGTATCCACACGTCCCTGGATTCTCTCATTCTCCTACGAAGCCCAAGCAACAATCCAACTACCAAGCCCATTTTAGTTTTCTATAAATAGCTTAATTTGTATGAACAACACACAAAGTTTTTTTTTATTAATTTCTTGCGGAAGCTCTGCCGAATTATTTTGCACCCTTTATATTTTTTCCAGCATTATTTTCATTGCTTTATTTTTCTTGTATCCCAACCAACCCTATAACAATTTCCAACATCAGGAAATTGTTATAAATTTATTTGTTTCAAAGCCTTCAGAATTTTTAGAATTTATTTCCGATTCCGACGAATACTCCGAGCTTTTCGGCCTGTGGAAGAAGGAGTCTGCCACTTTTATTGTTATCCAGGTTTATATTAATTTGCAATTATATTTATGTTGAGTATTTATTTTTCTGCCATGCATATTTCGTTTTATGTTTCTCTGCCTCTGTCTGGTTCAACAATAATGAGTAGCTAAATACCTTAGGGCGGTATGTGATTAAAACAAACTAAATCGGTAAAATCAACTCTAGGTTTAAAATAATTAAGAGCTTAATATTCTGGCTAAGACTTTTTATTATAAAATCAACCTTTTTGTTACGAGAGTAAGGAAAGTGTATTAGGTTAGGTCAAGACCACGAGAGTGTGAGATTTTAACCAGATAGCTAAAGTTAGACATTTAAATTAAACACAGCGAGAGTGCTTTAAAATAAATTAGAATTACTAAGTTTCCAAAATTTATTCCTAAACACTTATGGGCTAGCGAGAGCAGGCATAGGGCTTTAGGGGTAAGATCTGAGATAAGACCACGAAAGTGTGAGTTAAAGATATTTAAGCTGGTAACCTCTACAGAATAGATTAAGTGACCCGCCTAAGTTAGCTTAATTACATACCGACCGCCTTAGTATTATTTATTAAACTTAAATTTAATTCCCGCCTTTAATCTTTAAAAACAACAAAAAATCGTGACAACCCCTCACCTTAGCTAAAACTAGAAATTCCTCTAGCACTAAGTAACCATAGAGTCCCTGTGGATCGATAATCTTAAATATTACTTCGATAGGCTGTGCACTTGCAGTTAAGATACCGCTAGACACATAATTAGATACGTCCTTAGCCCATCAGGAACTTGGTGTTCTTGACATTTCGGATCGATCTTAATCTTAAATATATTTATCATATATTATTGTTTGACTTAACATAATTCTTCACTAACGAATCGTTTATTGAAGTGTTACTTGTGATTTTCCATCTTACATTTTCATATTCTCGAGGTAATATCATTCTAATTGTAGTTTGTCTCTAGTCACTTAATTGAATTTTGATATATGTTGTTCATCTTTGATATAAAACATATAACTATGTGTGTGCTTTTGTTCATACTCCTATTTATCTCTTATTTTAATCATTATGTCAAAATAGGAGTTTGCATGAAAGTTGGTTGCATTGTAATATGATATTATGATGATATGGAGTGTTTTTGTTGAAAATTGGTGAATATTTTGATCTTAAACATTCGGGTCCCAACAGGTCGACTCATGAGTCGGCTCATGGACCCTTGTGAGTCGACCTCTTACTTTCTTGATCCGGCTCATTTCAAAGTTTTAATTGCACTGACTCACTGTCTTGTTTGAGTTGACTCATTGCTGATTTGACTGACAAGTGTGCATTGATCCACATTCTCATCCTAACTCATAACATACACATTTTCATCCACATTCTCTCAATATCTTCAAGAAACTCTAAAACCTCTCTCACAAAAAGCTTCAATTCTCTTCATCATCTTCAACAATGACTTCAAGGACTAAAGGAAAAAGGTCAAGGGCTCTTCATTTCAATCCTCTTTACCGATAAATGCTCTTTCTCTTCTTCCACCAGATTTGGGTGAAATTTACAATAAGAGGTTCAAGAATAGGAAGATTATTCCCTAATATGTGTACTCAAAAACTATTGCAAATCAGATGCATATTTCTCATATTATTGACTTGATAGATTTTCATGGTATCAATCTATTTCTATCATGTCATGAAGATTATAATGAGGACTTAGTGAGAATGTTTTATGTTGGGTTGATAGGTCAATTTGTCGCTCCTGGGATTTTCATCCTAGTACAAACGCGAGAGTGGCGTGGAAAAGGTAGAGTCGCCAGCCAGGCATTTTTATCCCGAAGGAACGGAAAAGGTAATGCTGCACAAACCTGAGGAAGAAGGAAAGGATGGGGCCCTGCGAACCAAATATCTGGGTTCAGGAGTCGGTTACGACCTGGGAAGGTATTAGCACCCCAGATCGTCTTCCGTACCCGACGGGATCGACACTTGCTTGTTTGTTTCAAAGGGTAAGAAATAAGATGCTGTTGAATGAAATAATTGCTATCTGGAATGGAAACTGAAATGAGAAAGGGAACTGAAAAAGAGAATGAAAAGAAAGAAGGAATTGTAGGTAAAATAAAGAATTTGCTCGAACGGGCCCTACCCCGCTGCCTACGTACCTCATCGGGAAAATGAGGATCAGAGTCAACGTAGTTCACCTAACTAAGGCGGAAACTATTTTGTGTTTTTTAGGATGACGTTGCCATAGCTCTAGCTCAGGTGTTACCGGCTCTGACTCGAGGGTGTTTACCGTATCGCTGTTTGAAATGTCGAGGCAAGTCGCATTCGTCCGCAAAGATTAGGATATGAGAAGAGAAGACGCGATGTCTTTGTTGGTTGTCTTTTATGAGAAGTGTTTTGGAGTTTATTGTTTGTGAAGATAGTCTCATGATTAGACTTGTACATCATGCTAGACAAGCCCACACTATTCCAAGATGGAATGAATATGAGTGCCCCATGGAATAAGGATATGCACAAGAGACTAATTCAATCCTTTATTAAATGTCTTTTAGATTTTGTTTGAAGATGAGAGAAGAAGACTCAAATCGGAAAAGGACAAAACTAGGGGGACTAAGACACAACCCTAATTTTTCATTAAAATGGTGGTCCTAATGGTTAGTGCGGCTTTTCTAATCCTAAAGAGAAAAAGGATGCAACTTACTTCCTAAGGAAGATAAGTTGATCCTACAAGGGGAAATCCTACCAATCACAAATATGGAAGTAAAAGGTGAATAAAATGCATAAAGAAAATGCATAAAAATAAAAGGATAAGGTGTAAGGAAACATACCTTTCCCTCCCTACAAAACAAAGATTAATGTGCATTTTATTAAAAATAATAAGGCAAACACACAACAATAAAATCCTAATAAACCTTGGACTCAAACTAAACTAAAAAAGCATGCTAAAACAAATTCAGCACCTATTACAGCCCCTAAATGCACAAATAGCTACCAAACAAAAGGCAAAGCACAAGCAACTTTCTACAGCCAGCATGCAACATGTAAAGATAGGTGTAGAAAGTCACATACAACATGAACAACATAACAAACAACATCTATTTTACAGCGCCTATATGCAAAGTCAGCTATGAAATGTAAATTGCAGATTTGATTATTTTCATTTTTTAATGCACAAACTCAATGAAAAATGTACCAATTAATCATGAATATGCATTTGAACATAGATCACCATACATAGTTGAATGAACATGATAATGTTTTAGGGATTATGCAAGAATGCACCATATGATTTATTATGCAACAAGTATGCAAAATATGGCACATGAACATGGCATATGAACATAATGAACATTGATCATGAATATGCAACATGATAGATCAACAAGAATGTTAAGCTTAACGCAAATTCAGAATTGAATTGATGTAAAAAATATGATCAAACTTACTACAAAATGCAACAAAATGCACATGCATAATTATCATCATATGAAATGCAACATTGAGTAGCAAAGCATTAACGAAACATGCGAAAGATGCAAAAAATAGAATGCAACATGATAACTTACATGCCAAATAATGTGTGGACATAGAAACAAAGTGCAAGAAGTCAAATTATACACAAATGAACACATAAACACATAAACACATAATATGCAACATGAACGGAAACACGTCGAAACGACTCGAAATTGTCGCTCCCGGGATTTCCATGCTGGTACAAACGCGAAAGTGGCATGGAAAGAGGTAGAGTCGCCAGCCAGGCATTTTTATCCCGAAGGAACGGGAATGGTAATGTTGTACAAACCAGAAGAAAAGAAAAGGAAGGAAACGGGTCATGCGAACCAAAGAGACTGGGTTCGGGAGTCGGTTACGACCTGGGAAGGTATTAGCACCCTAGATCATCCGCTGTACCCGACGGGATCCATGCTTGCAAATAAATTTGTTTCAAAGGGTGAAGAAATGAAAGCTACTGCAAAACTGAAACTGAAATGGGATAAGAAAAGAAAAGAAAGGGGGAAATGTAGGGAAAATAAAAGAGTGATCGAACGGGCCCTACCCCGCTGCCTACGTACCTCATCTGGACATGAGGATCAGAGACACCGTAGTTCCCCTAACTAGGGGTGGAAAAGATTGCTTGTGTCTTAAGGCTTGAACTGCCTATGTCAATGCTCAGGTGTTACAGGATCGGACGACGAGTGCGTAACCGTCTTGCAAAATGACAAGTAAGTGCAAGTTCGCGTACGGAGCAAAGGAGATGAGAAAAGAATTCCCGAAGGAGACGCTTATTGTTTGTTTGAGTTTTTTATGAGCTTTTATTTGGTGTGGCAGAAGAGAATGAAATCAAGCTCTTTTCCATGGAATGTGTACTTGTTACTACATTCCAAGATGGAATAATAGAACAAGCACACCAAGTAAGGAGAAAGTGACATGATCCTCTTGGACCATCTGAACCCTTGCTCATTCTTCATTACTGAGCGAGGAAGGTGAGAAATAAACCACCTAGAAAGTAAAGGTATGCAGCACATCAAAGTCCCTCTTGCCCTTGTAGTACGGGTATGAAGAGAATGTAGGATATCTCCAAGCAATGTAGGCACTGGATTGTGACTCAGGAAAATGTTGATGGCATGAACATCTATGAACTGATCTGGATTGGGGAATAATACTAAGCCATATATCAGCAAGGCTAAGATCTCCTCAAAAGCATCATAGCTCATGGCCTTCAAGAACATTTGAGCCTTATCCATTAGCACCTTGGCAAGGATACCCTTGACTCCGCTTCTCGTTTCTAGAACAATGTCAGACTTCTTCAGATGTAGAGCTGCAGCAATAACCTCTGGTTTGAGTTCCTTCTCCAAGCCTGTGAAGGGTCTTTGATCAAGAACAGGTATACCCAGAAGTTTAGAGAACTCCTCCATGGTAGGAACTAGCTGGTAGTCGGGGAATGTGAAGCAATGGTGCTTAGGGTCAAAGAACTGAAACAAAACACTCATCATGTCTTCATTGAACCCTGAGGTGACTAGATCCAGTAGGTGACCATGTCTCTTGATGAAATAGGAGTGATTAGACACTTGAGCAACCAACTCTTTAAGCTTAGCAGGTATGCCCACAAAGTTGATCCTGATGGTGTTTCTACGAGCAGAAGCCATGACCTGCAACAAAGAACAAAGATAAATCCTTTGGTCCTTGAAATGGTTAGTGAAAATGCTATGCTTATGATGCATGATGATGTCATGATGTTATGCTCAATCACAAACATGTGGCACACACAAACAAGTCACACCATAGCCCTAGGTTTAAAGGCTTGCATGAGGTTTAAGGTAAGTACCCTCCCCTGAAGTTAGATGGTTCGTCCTGTCCTACAAAAGTAACCAGGTTCTAAGGGATCTCAATATCATTGATCCTTCACAAGGGTGGTTGTTCAGAAGGCAACTTACTTGCCAACCAAAACCCTCCAAGTTTAGAATCTCAATGAGCGTAGTATCGAGTGTCAACCAACTTCAGTCTGCACCAAAGCCGGTTACCTCACTACCTTCTAAAGGCCAAGATGAGTTAACTAGGGTTCTAAAAGTTAGTTAGTGCATTGACAACATATGGCAGCCTCATATTATCCTCAACTTGACTTAAGGAACATAAGCACCAACCAAGAAGTCGCACTAACTATGGCCACCAGATCAACCGTATCGATATACGTCGTACAGTTTCCTTGGTCTATTGCCATTTACCTAAGGTACACTTAGATCCGGGTTAGGATCTTTCACACATAAGAGCACCCCAACAAGATAATATAAAGCAAACAAGGCAAACAATTTAAAGTGATCTAATTCCTAAGGGTACCCCTCTTAAATTTAAATCCCCAGCAGAGTCGCCAGTCCTGTAACACGGTGGGAGAACTGACTTTAGTTATGTTGCGGATAGCAAGAGTCGCCACCGACTTTTATTTTATCCAAAAGGAAAGGGTATAAAAGAACAGGAAAGACCTCAAGAGAATATTTTGGGTCCGGGGGGTAGGTTATGTAAAGGGAAGGTGTTAGCACCCTTTACATCCATGGTTATCCATGGGCTCTTAGTTACTTAGCTCACTTTTGAATTGTTTTTGAAAGTGTAGTGTGTGAATAGAAAAATTTTCAGAATAGTTAATAATGATCCATGTACGGATGCGTAAAAACTTGTTTTTGAAAATTTGTTTGAAATTTGTTAAGTGTGAAAAGTTTTTGAAGTGAGCAAGTACATAAGAGAAACTTACCCTAAAGTTTTGAGTCTTTCTTGTTCTTTATCCTTTAATTGGTAAGACTATCCCTACTATTAAGGAGTAGGTAGTCATTACCTTGGATGTAAGGGACATGAGAGAGACATTCTGTTTTATGAAGGCAACTGTGGGGTGTAATAAGCATATAGGAGGGACTATCATCATTATTCGAAGGGACTTGATTCGTAAAGGCAACCATGAGGGACTTGATGATTTTTCTTTTTAAAGGGACTTGCTTTATACACCCCACTTGACCTTATGATTTAGGCAACAATGAGGGATAGCCTTAGAAATGTGAGACGGCGATTAAAAATCGACTTACGTTTGTGAGTGTTCAATATTATTTATCTTATAATTAAAATGAGCTAAATTTATTTTAAAATAAAATACATGTTTTTGCACTCCCTAAATTACTAACCATAGCATAAAAATTAAATAATTAAATATTACAAAATTTACATCCGGGAAGCAATTACAAAATAATAATAAGCAAATTAAAATAAAGAGCAAACAATAAATAATTAGCAAAATATAAATAAATAAGAAAATATAAAAATAAATAAATAGGGGTTAGTGATAAATATAATTAAAAAATAAGGTTAGTAAAAATAAAATAGCTAAATTTAATGAAATAATAATAATAATTAGAAAAATAAACAAGGTTAGAGAAATAAGAATATAAGATAATAATAAACAAAAATAATAAATAATAATATGGTTAGCAACAATAATTAAATAAATAAAATTAAATAGAAAAATATTATAATGACATGATTAAAATAATAAACACAAAAATAGAATTTTAATATATAAGCATTTAGTTAGAAACATAAATAATTAAACAATTACTATAATATAAAATTTTTAAACATAATATAATTATAAATTTTAATTATTACAAATTTAATCATTTTAAACATATATTAACATTTATTTATTAAAACAATAATTATCTACATATTATAAGGAGAAAATAAATTTTAAATATTATATTCACAAAATTAATCATATTTATAAAATTTACAATAATCATATTAAATAAATAAATAAATATACATAATAATTACATTTAAGAATTAGAAAATAAAATTATTTAAAAAAAATAGAATTAGGTTTTATTTTAGAAAATATTTTTAGGGTTTGTCTAGAAAAATAATCTTAGGGTTTAATTTATAATACAAAATTACATACATATATTTATAATTTAATCACAAGATATAAAAACATAATTTAAGAAAATTTATATATTTTAGAATTTTTTAGAAAATATTAATCATGCTTTATTATTATTATTTATTATTTAGAAAAAGACATATATACAAAAAATTATATTTATTTTAATATTATAACACCTAAAACAAATAAAAGAAGAAAAAGTGTGAAAACTTACCTGACTGGGGTTTGAACCCAGGTTAGCCTGTTTTCCAGCAAGAAGAGCAACCACCAGACCACTGTGTACGCAGGCAATGAGTGAGAGTGTGAAATTTGTTTTGTGCTTCATCTAGAAAATCCAGAAAAATAATGAAAACAAAAGGTCTGGGGTGGGACTTGAACCCAGGACCTTCTGATTACAAGCATGCACGCGTATCCGCCTGGCTGGGAGAGCCTTTCTGATAGTTGAATGGCCAGTAACTATAATATATTAAGTTTGCTTTTAACCTGAAAAAAAAAAAAATAACAAAACAACAATGCACCAGCCAAGTATCGAACCAGTGACCTCACATCATACACGCATCGGTCTTACCACTAGGACAAACGTAAGTTTGTGATATAAAACAATACTTAATTCATAAAATATTATGCGCAATATTTGAATTCTGGAAAACGCGCGCAGGGCCTTCATCTTCCTCCTATTACCTGCGAAATTTGAAACGATTTCTCCTGCGAATTTTCCTGGGTGTTCATGAACCAGAAACCCTAGGTTTTTGGATCATCACGCAAACAGAAAAATCAATACAAATTGCTAGTCCAGATCAAACATATAGAGTTCATACATCATAATCATGTTTTTAAAAGTCGTTTATATTCACTAAATCATGAATTCCCAATTTGAGAACTCAAACCCTAACAATGGTGTCCTTCGGTTTAGGGCATGTTTCTTCAATGTTTTTGTCCAGAATCCATCTAAGCATCATGATAAACAAGGTTAAACACACAAAAACGATTTACAACGGTTAAATAAATGAAATCGAAAAATCAAACAAGAGTAAGAAGATGCATTCGGGATATGCTATATGAGGAGCTTTGGATGCAAGTAGGTATTGGTTTTGACTCAATGATGTCCAAGGATCATTGTGGTGTCCTCAAATTACCTTCTAGTGCTCTGAATTTCAAAATCCGAATGTGACTTTTGCTTGAAATTTTTTGAAGTGAAACCTACCTTTGGCTACTGGAAATTCGTCCATGAGGGTTGGCATTATGTTTGATACTTATATGTGAATGATTCTAGGTCAAAACATTGATGGATCATGTGGAAGAATTGATTTAAAAAGATTGAGATTGATCATGCTTTGAAAGTTCAATATTTGCTCATGAAAGCTTACTATTTTTGGATCAATCACATGATTTCTTTCTCTTTCAACTTCAATCAATATTGATGAGATTCTAGAAGCTCAATCTTCATCCAAAAATATATTTTCATATTTTATATTTATTTAAAATGATTTTTTATGAATTAAATCAAAATAAATAAAAATAAAATAGTAAAAATTATGATTTTTAATCAATTGGGTCGTGCATGATGATATGATATGGATTGGATCACAATTTAGCAAGCCCATTTGGAAAGAAGTGGTTTTAAACCTCCATTTTCAACATAAACCATCATAAAATTTCCCAACTTTGCAAGGGCACATCTCCCTCAATTTTAAAGGTATGAGGGTGTTCTTGGACATTTTGGAAAGCTTGAAGAGTCCTCTAAACAACCCCATTTGTTTCAGGTCCATATCATTTGCCAATCTCAAGTTATGCCCTTTTGAAGTTGTTGACTTTTTGTTGACTTTTGAAATGACCTATAATGTCTTAGCTCATATCTTCCAAATGAAGCATTTTTGGGATTAACTTGCAAGATCAAAGTTGTAGAGAATTAAATTTCCTTCAAAATGAGCTTTGGATGGAGACTTGGTGATGAAGTATGTGAAAGTTATGGCTGGTCAAAGTTCAGTTGACTTTTACTAAGGAAACCCTAATTTAGAAACTCCTGATTCTTGATGATCTGAAATCTCCTTGATGAATCATGATCAACCCTTGATAAAATGATGAATTTTACTTCATATACTTGATGTTGGCAAAAAATCATGAATTTTGACTTTGATTTGACCACAGTTGACCTCAGTTTGACTTTTTAAATGCTTTGACTGATTTTGACTTATCTGATCATCTGACTGAGCAAACTTTTGAGAAAAGTCTTGAAACTTGACATGGGGGTTCTTACACACATATAAGATGTTATGAAGCTCACTTGAAGTCTTGGAAATTCATTTAGCCTGATTAAAGTCAAAACCCTAGTTTTGGATGCACTGCTTAGGAGGTGCATTGTTTGAGGGAATTGTCAACTCTTTTGACCAATTATGAACTTTGTGAACCTTGTGAACCATCATAAAATGTCTTGTGAACCTCATGGGAGGTATTGTAAAGCTTGTGAACCTTGTGAACCTCATGAAGTGACTTTGTAGACCCCATGAACCTCAGGAGAGCTTTGTAATCATTGTGAATCTTGTGAACCTTGTGAACCTTCAAGAAGTGACTTGTAGACTTCATGAACCTCATGAAAGGTTTATAATAATTTTGAATCTTGTGAACCTTGTGAACCTTCAAGAACTGACTTGTAGACTTCATGAACCTCATGAAAGGTTATGGAAATGTTAAGAAACTTGTGAACCTTGTGAACCTTCAAGAAGTGATTTGTAGACTTCATGAACCTCATGAAAGGTTATGGAAATGTTGAGAAACTTGTGAACCTTGTGAACCTTCTTAGCACACAAAGTCTTGTATTATGAGGGCAAATTTTGGGGTGCAACAGCCCCATGGAATAAGGCTATTACACAAGAATTCACTTCTTTCTTTATTAATGTTTTTTAGGTTTTTTTTAGATGAGAAGAGAAAGAACTAAAAGAGAAAAAGGCAAAAGTATAATGGGGAAAGACTAAACCTAATATTAGCATGAAAAAGGTGGTCCTAAGGTTAATGAGGTTTCAACTATCTTAAGAGAAAAGAAGAACCAAAGAAGGACGAAAGAGAGGAGAAGAAAGCTAGCAAGAAACTTACTCCTATAAAGGAGATAAGTGGCTCTTAGAGGGGGAAGAAAAGAGTTGCATCACATGATGGCATAAGGCACATCAAAAAGCACAAAGTAGAAAGCAACTTAAGAAGAAAAGAAAAGGAGTTGAAATATGGATAAACATCCACACTTCTCTTACCATAAGCCCTTGCAATGTTAGCAAAAATCCAACATATGTTCATCAACACAATCATGGGATTGGCATGCTCAAAGTTCTAGAAAACCAAGTTAAACAAACATGCCAAGCTTTGCACATACAAGCATTTACGTGTCGAGAACATGAAGGCATGCATCAACCAACGAGCAAATCACCCTAAACTAGCATGTTCAATGATCATATAATGATCCATGGCATTTAAAACAAGTAAGGGGATCAAACAAGCTTAAAACAACTCAAATATGGCATTCTGCATCAGTGTTAACCGGTTAACCAAAGCGTTAACCGGTTAACTAGTTCAAACCTGCAGAAAAAAAACACAAAACACAGGTGCGTTAACCGGTTAACCAAAGCGTTAACCAGTTAACACTGTGAAAACAACAACAATTCCTGCAGAAAATCAGCTCAAAACCAGCTTATCCAAATAATCACACACCAGACCAGCAATCAATTAAACATGAAATAAATGGATAAATTCACATTAATTAACACCATTAAGCTCATGAACATTAGCACATGGATCCGGTTACAAATCAACCAATCAATTCAAGCAAAACATGCAAATACACAAGCACATGGTGGATCTAAAGCACAAGCATGCAAATAAGCTAAAACAGAGCTAGATCTGAATTTAACCAACCTACAAAGCTGAGGTATGCTTTGGTAGTTGTTAATTGAGCTGGAAATGAGAGATTTCGCGGAAAACTTTGAAGATCCGGTGCTAACCTTCACACTCCATGCAAAATAAATGCAAGCAAAAGATCTTGATGCAGAATTTTGGCTCCAAAAGCACTTCTAATCTCCAAACCAGATCTGAACCACCAAATAAACCAACAAAATGATGCAAAAAATCTATTGAGGGAGGTCTAGTTCCAAGATCTACACACTTTAAGGCAAAGTTATGTGATCTTCAAAGAGGAACTTTGAGTGATTTGGAAAATTGGGAGAGAAAAGTGAGAGAATGGTGAGAGAGATCCAAAAATTCAGAAAAATGAAGAGGAGTGAATTATGAGGGAGCCCTCTCTTGGTTTGGAGGGGAATGGATTAAATAGTGTTTAGGTTTGGGGCCCAAAATTTAGGCTTGGGATCTAAAAAAAGGTTTGGAATTGGCTTTAGAAAGTGATTAGGCTTGGATAAATGCTCTAGATCCTTCTCCTTAATTCAAATGAATAAAAATTGGAAAAATTAAAAAAAATGGAGCCAAAACTCATGTTGAATATGCTGCTGGAATTCAAAATTCGCAGCCGTTAACCGGTTAACCAAAGCATTAACCGGTTAACGCCAGTGAGTTTTGAATTCTCCCTCCTTTTGGTGGGAAACTTCTATAATAACCCGGCGCTAACCGTTTTGACCTGATTTTGATCCTTAACCCCTTTTAAGGCTTTGACCATGATATTGTAAACACCCCAAATTTGCCCTCACTCTTTATCACACCATGGCTTGTGATCTTTCATGTTTGCATTAGCATAAGCATATCCCCTCATATTGCATATTTGTTCCATCTGCATAGTTCAAATTCATCTGCATCTAGGGTTTGTGATCTGAGCAATCCAAGATTCCATATGAGCCATCCCAAAGGCCTCAAAGATTTCCAAGAGGGTACATGTGTGTTCTATCATCATATTATACTCCTCAAAGTTCATGAAAGTCAAGAAATCACAAGAACTGGCAAAGGCATGGAAGCAGAGCTAGGGTTTCATTACACAGATGACCAAATTTAGGGTTTTGTTTTCAAAGGCCTGAACTCCAAATTTTTGGGCCATTCTTGTTTCTAATGTTCTTAATATGTCATAAGGATCATGTGTACAAGGTTTGATGAAGAAACTCATTGTGGAAGTCATCTGTTCACTGGGTAACTTCTTGAGCAAGTTAAGTCAAAATCAGGGCATCTGAGGCCCCCAACAATGGAACCAAAGGGTTATTTTCATCAAATTGAAGTTATATGATCTTTATTTTATCTTATAAGAGGTTGTAAGTTCAAAAGATTGAAGAATTTTGAGCCAATTGCAAACTTGCCAAAAATGGAAATGACTTGAAATGCAAACTTTCCATTTTGGGAAAGTTTTTCAACCTCCTCTTTCTTAACCAAAAATGCTTCAAATGAAAAATTCTTGGTCATGAAAGTTGTAGATTAGGTCTTTCCCTTTTCAAAAATTAAAAGAACATGTCTTGATTCTTCATAGAATTCAAGATATAGCCTTTCAAAGTTGGCAAAAATCTTATAATTTCAAGTTTCATGTCAAAGAGGGATTTTGCAATTTGGCATATTCAAGCATTCTAATGACTTCAAATGTACACAAACACTTCACAATATGGCAATTGATCCTCTAAACATCATAATTGTGCATTGAATCAAGTGTTTCTATGACTTGAACTTCAAGAAATAAAAAAAGGGCCAAAACTCTCAAGAATTGCAAAATGCATTGGATCCTCTCATCCACTTGTGCCAGCTGCCTCAAAACCATTCTATGGCTCTCCATGAAACTTGCTAAGGCTAGAAACCCCAAGAAATCAGACCTGCCATGGCCCATACCTCAAGTACACAAATGTGACTTTTTTGCAAATCACCCCATACCAATCAGCCTGTGCCACAACAACTCTCTAGCCAATCAGCATACATTATGTGAACCCTAAGGACTCAAAAGAACACAACATTGAAGCCTGAAACACACACACACACACACTCAGAATCCACAAAATTTGTCAAAAACTTCCCCTCTTCGAAACTCATCACACAACCACTGAAACTTCAATCTTTTTTCACCAATCACCTCCACATGACCTAAGGATCATTTCCCACCCATCACCATAGCCTAAAACACCCTCAATCAGAAACATGATTTCTGCATATTCAGAACCAAACACCTCAAAATAGCCATCACAAGCTTACTCTAAGCTTCTTATCATCATCAGGAAGTTCATTGGAGTGGATTTGAACCAAGAGGGAGGTCAGAAAGCTCAAGAACACAAAGCTTCAACTAAGGTAGCTTGGTGAACGTTTTTTCCAGAACTTGCTATTTAAGTTTCTAAATGATTTTACATGTTTAACTGATCATCTTGATATGTTTATTTTCGAAAATGGTTGAGAAATGAGCATGTATTGAACTTCTGAAAGTTTTGATTATTTTCACGATTTGCTTCGAATCTTGTTTTTGATGAATGATAAATGTTGTTTGTGGCCTGATTCTTGTTTAGAATGATTACGGGATTGATTCTGGAGAGTTTTGGGGTTTGGGGTAGCCTAGGGAATTATATAGCATGAACAGCTCGCCGGAGAAGATGACCGGAGCTTGCTCCGGTCACCTGAAAGTAATGAGGATTAGGATTATGGCTAATCTCCCCAGTTTGAATCTCAGCCCTTAGATTTAGGTTAGCGCGTGTTTCAGTGGCCAAGATCATTTCACTTAAACCCTAATTTTAATTAATTAATTTAATTAATTTAATTAGTCAATTTGAATGTCAGCCTTAGGATATCGCGCGCAGTCAACTCCCTCCTTTTCCAGTTTGAATCTGGGCCTTAGGATCAACATACTTCCATTTTAAATCATTTTTATTTCATTTTAATTCATTTTTCTGGCATAATTTATTTAAAATAGAAAAAAGCATCACAAAAGTATTATCTTTTGCATTCTGACTTTAAATATTTTTCTCATTCCAAAAATGATTTTTATTTTATTTTTTACATTAAAAAAGAATTTTTAAAATTTTTAAATGTTATTTTTAATTAATTAAAGTCTTTTAATTAATTAAAAATACATTTAGGTTTCTAAAAATCACCAAAAATATCATGAATCATCCCAATACATTTAGAAACATTTTCAAACTCTTCACACAAATTTCTTTTTAGGTTTGATCATATTTTGCCAATTTTCTTTGAATTAAGGGTCATAAAAATCATATTTTTAAACCCTAACTTTGAAAAATCATTTCTGCCTAACCAAAAATATTTTGAAGTTGATTCTTTTTGCATTGTTTTGCATATTGCATGAAGTTTATAGGTCATTTTCCTCATGAATTTATCTTGTATTTCCAAATTGATTTGCATTTTTCCCTTTGAACCACCCAAAAACCCTATAAAACTTAGGAAAATCATAACTTTTGATTGGTTAGGCTTCTGACCTTCTCCTTTGGGGTGTGACCTAATATGGGATTAGGCTTTGTTTAAGCTAGATTGCAAATTTGTATCATGTCATATGCTTCTGTTGTGCTCATTTGCATCTCATACTTTCATAAAACCCTAATTTCTCATGTCCACTTGCATTCACCTTGTATATGCATCATTACATGAACTTGCCATGACATTTCTTGCATTCATATGTCATCTTAGACATCTTAGGACATGTTAGAACCTTGCTCAATCATTTCTTCATTCATTTGCCATGATTTTCATTCATTTCATTTCAATAACTTTCATGTGTTTTCAAACTTCAAAGCATGCCTCCTTTGCATCTTATCTTTGTATGATCATACATATGCACTTTGTATGCCTTTGCATCATCTTGCATGACATTTTCATTGCATAAAAACTTCTGAATTTAGTCATTTCATCTCATTTAATTTCATTTCTTTATGCTTTATACTTTATGCATTCATGCTAACTTTTCAGGTTTGGTAAGTTATTTTGGGAGGTGGATTTGCCTTCACCTCTCACATCTTCTTACCTCTTTCATATGCATTTTTGCTTGTCTCTTAAGTGAACTTGTTCACTTGTGTTCCATCTCTCACTTTCTTTCTTTAAGTTACTTATCTTCTTCAATGAAGTAAGTAACTTATTCTTCTGCTTCCTCCTCCTTTCATCTGCTTCTTCCATTGGTGGCTTCCTTGAAGATCTTTCTTAAGCCTCACAAACCATAGGAAATCCAAGCATGATAATAATTAGGGTTGTGATTAGTTCCCCTTAGCTTTTTACCTTTGAGTCTCCTTGAGTCTCTCTTCTCACCTTAATAATCAGAGACTAAACTCTTAAAGTTTTAAGACTTTGGAATTAGGGTTATGCTTGCTTCCTTCTCTTAGGATGGAGTGTATAACTTTAATCATAAGTGTTAAACATTTAATTTGTTTAAACCTCTTAATCAAATCACACTAATAATCACTAAGACTTTATCTTGTAACTTGGGCCTTACATTATGGTTCTAATTCTTCCTTATGGTTAAGAAGGACTAACACTAGTGTTTAATGGATAAGTCCCCCTCAAGTTGTCTTACAAACAATAAAATCCACTGCTTAATCTCATCCCTTAATTAAAATCCACTTAATAAAGGCTTTGTCATATAATGAATTTAATCCCTAACCATGGATTAAGTTGGGGTATCTTCTTCAGCTTAAGTTTTCTCATCTATTATCCTTCTATTAGGATGGTGTAATGAGTCCACTAATTTGTGATTAGAGATTAAACTCATTACTTAACACTAAACAAAAACCCAAAAACATCTAAATAATCACAAGTAGTTTAATGATCTTAATCCTACATCATCATAGCAATTAAGTTGAGATGTTTATCTCATACTTAAGTAGGCTCATTATCCCTAATCAGGGAGGATATAATGAGTTTACAAGCCCTTGATTTAGGCTTAAGCTCATAATCCTATTCAAAACACCAAAAACAATAACAAAACTGAAAACACAAAAACAAACAATAATCTTCTCCTTCGGCATTCTTTTCTCATCACACTCATTCACAAACGAGAACTCGCTTCTTCCGTCTAATGCAAGACAGTTAGCACTCGAGCCAGACGAGTCATACACTTGAGCATAGGCAAGCAAGCAGTTCACAGTCAATTTTATTTTCAGTCTCTTTGAGTCGAACTACGGTGTTCTGACTTCCTCATTGCACGCGAGGATACGTAGGCATAACTTAACAGTTATCGAACAAAAGTCTCTTTGTCATCCCTCTCTTTCAGCATTCTCTTTTAAGCCTTAGTTCCTGAGCATTCACCTTTTGCACTGACACTTGTATATTCTTTTCTTAGCTTTTTCACACATATAACACATACACTACCCCTTTAAACACAATCTTTTAAGCGTGGATCCCGTCGAGTACGACGAACAATCTGGGTGCTAATACCATCCCAGGTTGTAACCAACCCCCTTTCTCAGTTTCTCTGGTTCGCAACCATCTTATCCATCTTTTTTCTAGGTTTGTGCAACATTACCTTTCCTTCGGGATAAAAATGCCTAGCTGGCGACTCTATTCATCTTCACCTTCATTTCTCTTTTCGCCGACCGTTAGCGCTTGTACCGGGATGCAAATCTTCGGGAGCGACATATATCAAACTTGTAACATGCCTTGTGAGCTTTGAATTTCCCTGATGATTGATCGTATGCCTTATGCTGGAACATGCGAGTACTATGCTTCTTTTTTCTATGCAACATGCTAAGGGTATGACATGCTGATGATGATTACGATATGATGATGATGCTAAACATGAGAGGGAAAATTTGGGGTGTTACAATGGGGGAATGAGATGTCAAAACCAACCTAGAAAATTCCCTAAAATTAGTACCTAAACATGTATGAACATTAGAGGCACAAAGAAGCAAGAACAAGCAAGCAAATAAGCTAAAATTTTGAATTTCTACAGCGTTAACTGGTTAACCAAATTGGTTAACCCGTTAACGGACCCCAGACAACACTAAAATGGCAAAAAACGCATGTGTTAACCGGTTAACCAAAAGCGTTAACCGGTTAACACTAAACAGAAAGTGAAAAAAAACTTTGAAATAAGTGCTTTTGGCCACAAACTTGCTTCTAAGCATCCCCAACACACATCTAATCATGTTAACACGAATTTCTACTCAATTAGGGATTATTAACACATTCTAAAACCTATAACAAGCTACACTCTAGTTTCTAATCCATTAAACTCCATAAATCTCAAGCAAAACGTAACGAAAACATAATCAACCACAAGTAATACGAAAAGCACTTAAAGAATGCCGAAATGGTGAGATGGAGAGAATAACTTAAAGCTAGCATGGTTTTAGATCACCAACCTACGAAGCGGAGAAGTGCTTCGGTAAATGTTGCTAGAATCGAAGCTTGATCGAAGAGAAATCCGAAGAATCCGCGAATGTGCAAAATAAATGCGTTCTTGATGGTTGAGACTTCTTGCACTTCCGATAAGTCGAAATCTTCCCAAAAATCAGTAGTTTCTTCTTTTATAATCCACCATTCAATGGAGGTTAGAGGCTAAGCTTTAAGATCTTCAAGTTTTAATGTGAAACTTGAAGAGCTTCTTCAAAAAATCTTTGGTGAAAAGGGAAATGGAGGAAAAGTGAGAGAGGAAAAGTGATTCTAGAAATTATGAGAGGGTGAAAAATTGGGAACCTTTTGCATTGAAGTGATTAATGATTATATAGAGGCTAGGCTTGGAGCTAGGTTTGGGAATGGAGTTAGGTTTAAGAATGGAGTTAGGTTTGTAGTTAGTTAGGGTTAGGGTTGGAGAGGGAATATTCCTTGGAATATTCCATGGAATACTTTAGAAGGTTGTAGAACATGGTAGAAGCATCCAAGGGAAAAGGAGTGGAATTGAAGTGGAAAAATAAGAGGGGAAAGAATGAAAGGAAATTTGGAAGGAAAGTGGAAGGAAAATGGAAGGAAAGGTGAAATCTTCCTTTTTTTTGTTGGTTAGCTTGGAAGTGGTTTGGATTATTTTTGGTATATTATTTTTCTCTTTAACTCCAATGTTTGGCAAGCCTCGATCGACCACACACCTAATGCATATGCGAAGGATGATGATTTATTTATTTTTCAAATGCGACACAATGATATGCAGAATGATGCGGGAATGAAGCGCAAACCGCTCGAGGTTGATAATAAGTACGAGGGCAAATTTTGGAGTATTACAGCTGCCCCTATTCAATCACTATAGACTTGAATGAATGATAGCAGTTGCTTTCAGACATTTTAAGTATGCAGGGATTGAATACTAAAACTAACCATAAAATTTTCACTCGGTGGAAGAAGACAAAGGAAATAAACCCAACCATCTGAACTCTGCTTGGGGATAACTCGGATGTGAAGGGTATTACTCTGATGAATGCTTTGGAATAACATTGGGAGATTGTTGATTTGCCAGACTACGGGTGGACTTTTGCTGGGCTATTAATGACATGCCACACAACAGGTGGTTTTCTGAATGCTTTGCCACACTACGGGGGTATCGCTCGCTACAGGAGACTTTTGATACCTTGCCACCCTGAGGATGGACTTTTGCTCACTCTATGGGGATACTCTGCCACACTACGGGGGTCTTCTGCTCGCTGCAGGGATACTATGCCACACTGGGGGGGGGGACTTTGGAAATCTTGCCACACTACGGGGACACATTGCTCAGCTACGAGAGACTTTGAAAATTCGCCACACTACGGGGGCTGCTGCTCGCTACGGGAGACTTCAATGTTTTGCCACACTATGGGGGACTTCAATTTCTTGCCACACTACGGGGGTTGCTTCTCGCTACGGGAGACTTTTGCTCACTACGGGAGACTTATGCTCGCTACGGGAGACTTTTGCCACACTACGGGGGACTTCAATTTCTTGCCACACAACGGGGGCTGCTGCTCGCTACGGGAGACTTTTGCTCACTACATGAGACTTTGGCCCACTACGGGGGACTTTTGCTCACTACGAGAGACTTTGGCCCACTACGGGGGACTTTAGAAATTCGCCACACTACGGGGACAGATTGCTCACTACGGGAGACTTTGGCCCACTACAGGGGACTTTGGCCCACTACGGGGGACTTTTGCTCACTACGGGAGACTTTAAGAATTTTTCCACCCAGAGGATGGACTTTGGCCAATCTACGGTTGGACTTTGGATAAGTTGCCACGCTGCGGGTGGACTTTGGATAATTTGCCACCCGAAGATAGACTTTGGCCAGTTTGTGGCTGGACTTTTGCAAGATATCAAACTTGGATTATACTGGCTATGTATATGTTGAACTGCACGACATGATGCCCCATGACACTGGGGATACTAGGTTTTGAACATGTCGATGAAATGGCATAAGTGCAAAGGGAGTTCCTGATGCAGAAATAATAGGTCCCTACTGATTCTGCTGAGCATGCAATGATTGCAGATTCGATCTCGATAAGCCCTGCAGGGATGCCATCTTTGCTGGAGAAGAGCGTGAATAATTCATCTGTCTCGAATTATCACCTTTGCCAAAAATAAATTGGACTTTAGATTTTAGAAACCTTCCAGGAGATACCACAACTATTGGGGATTGAATCTCACCCATAAGATTTTGCTGGGGGATCGATAACTTTCCGACTTAGCTGGGGAAAGGTCTTGTCAAGGCTCTGCTGAGGAGTACTCGCCGTCTACCTGAACCTTCTGAACCTCTGTGGGGAAAAGAACCGATTAGCTAACTGCTGGGAATTTCTGGATTCTTGTAAGAAGTGCTTCACTACGGGAATATGACTCTTGCTAAGGATAATCTTTATTGCTCGGCTAGGGAAGATAAGGATTTGGTTTAAGATCTGCTGGGAAATAAGATCAAGGAAACCCGTTGAAGAAAAGTTTGACGACTTTACTGGGGATAACTTCCATGTGTCTGCTGGGGATAACAAAACTGAAACACATCTTGCTGAGGAGGAGATACTTCTCGTTGTTTCGTGCTAGGGATCATTTGCTCTTGCCTAAGCTTTACATTAAGAGGATTTTACAAAATACTTGGCGTCTTTAAACTCTTCAGGAGTATAATTTCCCCGGTATTATGAACTTCCGATTATCTATCTTCGGGAAATAATGAATCCTCGTGCGATTGGGGTGGCTTGCCCCAGTATGAGTCTTTGACTAATTACTCTGGGAGAGATATGAATCTCGAGGTGATTGCCCCAGATTGGTTGGCTCTTACCATGACTGTTTGGGAAAGTCCTTATTCAATGGAGCTTTCTCGGAAAAATGCACCTCGATGTGACTGTCTTTCAGAAGTTTTAAACTTCTCAACTTGGCAAGCTTAAGCTTCAGGATTGAATTTCAACATGTGAGCTTTTTATGATATCAAACAAATGTATGCAGGCATAAAATGTTTATTCAGAGAATGGAAATTCTAATGCAACACACATGTTAATCTTGAAGTTTTAAAAAGGGGTCGCAAACCTTTGTGAGCAAATCACTGGTTGAGATATGACATTATTTTTGATTGAAAGAACGCATGCACATGCAATACCAACAAGGTCTTTTAGCACAACTCATAGGAGTCAGGAACGCCATCTCGTGGTAGTACGCTCTCAAATTAACCCTGTTTTAGTTAGGACTTTTGAGGGTTGTATCGTGGTCTGGTTCACGGTTATAGAAACAAAGGATATAGGCTCTAAGTTTATATGTGCTCACCCCTCTTTGTGATTTCCTCCATTCCTATGTTCAGCTAATTTCCGCAAGCGCTCACCTTTCATAAGGGTTTTGTGATGGTTGAGGAACCATTACTGCTATCGGTTTAGGCACCAATCAGGTTATTGTTTAGAGTCAGTCACCATTTTGTCTTTCGTGTATGTCCCACACGACTTTGTTCTTGTTTGAGGATCTTTCTTGTGTAATCCTTCTTGTCTTTCGCTTTTTGCGTTCTTTTGCTTATCCCTAACTTTTTCTTGGACTGATTCTCGTGAATCCTTGATTGTGAAGTCCAGCGGGATGCTCTAATTTTTGCCTAAGTCGCTTGTTTTCAAGTTTCGACTTAGCGGGCTTTTCATTTCTCTTTTTTTATGAACAAATCGTGTGACACTGTTTGTCTTAATTGCTTTGCGAGGGTTGTGACTGCCTCATTCTTTGGTCGATGAAGGATAACCATTGTGGCTTCCAATCTTTGGACCTCTTGATTTGGATAACCATTGTGGTTTTTGGTTTTTGGACCTCTTGATTAGCATAGTGGATTGTAATGGATCCTCAAATACACTCCTTTATGAAAGCCTGAACACTTGGTCCAACTAGCTAACTTATACCCTGCCCCTGGGTTAAACGTAAGGGTTTTTTCATGTGGAAAGAAACTCCTACTTCAAGGCTCAAAGGGGTTAATGAGGGTCTATCTCCCTTATATCTCCGGTGTTTAGGGATTTGAAACAAAGCCTGTACATCGTCAACAGGGTCTTATTCGAGAGCACACAATTAGAGATTCTTGCATTTTTGTTTCGTCATTCTCCTTCATAGAGTTTAAGCACGACAATTGGTATTGCGATGTAAACATGCAAAATTAAATTGACAAATGAATTACTTCAAGAAAAACATGTGAGTTTTATTATTGATATAATTCAAAAGCAAACAAATTTCATACATGTATACCAATGTTCAGCAAATAAAAAAACTACAAATGGAAATGCAGTAAAGAAACTGAATAATGCCGTAGTTGAGGAGGCCTGACTCCGTTTGGACTTGTCAGTCTTGGATACTTTCAGTGATCAATAGCTCTTTCACAGACTTGTAATCTTCAAGTTGCAGTCATATACCTAACCATGGAAATCATACCTCTTCTTCTAGTTATTCTCACTCTGACACGAGACGTCTGAAGGAAAGAGTAAAGCTGGGGGGTAAAGTTTCCCCATAAGGTTGCTCGGAAAGACCTGACGATCTTCTGCCTACGTATCTTCATTAGTTCAAGACCAATGAAGAATCAGAGCGACGTAGTTCCCCTTAATAGGGATGAAAATGAACAATGAAGAAAGGCAAACACACAAATGCCATCACTGAGAGTACTTGAATACTGCTGGCTCTATTTGCTTCATGAATACCCTTGTAACCTGGGTGATTAACTCAAATATTTTGGCTTAACACGAACCATCCAGTAAAACAACCGTGACACCCTCATTCGTTTCGTCCCCACCGTGATTAGGTATTAGATTTTGGAGTACATTTGGATAAGGAGCGAAGCTGATCGCCTTGGAGTCAACTAGGTCCTGTACCTTGTTCTGGAAAACCCAACATTTCTCGATGCTATGCCCCTGGGCACCTGAATGGAACTCGCATCTGGCGTTTGCATCAAAATTCAGAGGTAGATTGTGAGGAGAAGGAGCTCTCATGGTACGAAGCTCGACCATGTTCAACTTTAGCAGCTCTGGAAGTAATACAACATATGGACATGGGACATGATCAATCCTACGGTCTCTCACTCTTATTCTTTGCTGAAATGGTCTCTGTGCCTGTTGTTGATGACCTTGAGGTTGTGATTACACATTTTGTTATTGATATTGCTTTGAGTGCCTAACTTGCCCCTGCACTCTCTTACTCATACTCGACCGAGGAGAGAATTAAGGTTATTGATGTAACCCCTTTGAAGACTTGGTATGAGCAATGATTCTAGAAGAAGGAAAGTTGACCCCCTCTTTTGTATTCCTGCATGCTTCATCTTGCGGTACTTCCAGCCTGGTCAGTCCAAAAGTGATTACCCCTTCATTAATTAAGTCTTGCATTTGATGTTTAAACGCCTTGCAATTGTTAACACCATGTCCAGGAGCTCCAAAGTGGAAAACACAGTAGGCGTAAGGAATCCAACCTTGGTGAATTTTACCAGAAGGAGGAGTTAGCTCGTGACACTCAATCAACCACATTTTGAGCAGTTGTGGGCATAATTCAGCATAAGACACGGGTATCGGATCAATAACCCTTTCTTAATCCTGTTGATAACGGGTTGCTGCCAGTGGAGGAGCTACAAACGAAACCTGTTGAAGTCCTTCTCTTAGAAACCAAGGTGTAGCTGTTGAGGAAGATCCCTGATAAGGAAAGAAAGTGCTCACTTCTTTGGCAACGATTGGTGTAGGATCATTTAGCTCACTTGTATCAAGCAATGTGGAGTCGATTCCTATGTCAGTTTCCTCCCGACTGCCAAGTAGTGATTGCTGGTGAAGAGGCTCAAACTGTAGAGGAAATCCACCTAACAACTCCTGATTTAGTGGACATCCCAAAGAGATGGGAGAAACATGACCTTCTGTTTGAAAAGCAGACACATGGCTATTTTCCTTTCTCAACATAGCATTCATGATTCCCGTAAGCAGCTTCATCTGAGTCTTCATCAAGTTGAATTCTTCTCTCAACAATTTCTGATCCTGGGACAACGCTCGAATGTCCACTATAAAATGCCCCAGTTGGGCCTTCATCTCAATCACCTCCGCTCGGAGTTGTTCCATGCCTATACCCTGACAATCATGATTCAAGTTGGCCATTATGGAGAGAAACCAAGCCAGGATAAGAATTTGTCCCTGAACACCTGTCAAGAATGCAATGATGTATGCAAATTCCATATCCAGTTATTTCCAAGGAATCTATCTTTTTTTATCTCAGTTTTAATGCAGAAAAAATCCGACGATTTAATTCAGATATGTGATCCTTAGAAGTAACTGAACATGTATGCTTGTCGCTCCTGGGATTTTCATCCTAGTACAAACGCGAAAGTGGCACGGAAAAGGTAGAGTCACCAGCCAGACATTTTTACCCCGGATGAATGGGAAAGGTAATGTTGCACAAACCTAAGGAAGAAGGAAATGACAAGGTCCTGCGAACCAAAGATCAGGGTTCGGGAGTCGGTTATGACCTGGGAAGGTATTAGCACCCCAAATCGTCCGCTGTACCCGACGGGATCCATGCTTGCTTACTTGCTTCAAAGGGTGAGAAAAATATAACTGTTGCTGAAAAAATGAATTGCTAACTGGAATGGGAATGGAAATGAGAAAGGAACTGGAAAAGAGAAAGAACAGAAGGGGGAAAATGTAGGGAAAATAAAGAATGTGCTTGAATGGGCCCTGCCCCACTGCCTACGTACCTCATTGGGAAAATGAGGATCAGAGTCGACGTAGTTTTCCTAACTAAGGCGGGAGCTATTTGTTTGTGTTTTTTTTTGGCTTGAACTGCGTATGTCTATGCTCAGGTGTTGCAGGCTCGTATGGTACAAGTGCATTTACCTTCTTGCATGCGAGACAAATCGTCGCGAGTTCGCGTTATGAGTGAATAAGATGAGAAGAGAAGTTCCCATAGTAAAGTCACTTATTGTTTGTTTTTGCCTTTTAAGAGTTTTGTATAAATTTGGCACAGGGAAGTGAATTCAAACTCTTTTCCATGGAATGTGTCTTTGCTACTACATTCCAAGATGGAATAATAGAACAAGCACACTGTAAACACCCCAAATTTGCCCTCACTAAGTTCACACCATGGCTTATGATATTTTCATTTGCATAAGTTCAATCATATCATCTCATATTGCATTTTTGCTTCACTGCATTGATTCTAAGTCATCTGCATCTAGGGTTTGTGATCTAAGCAATCCCTGAGCCATCTGAGCCACTCCAAAGGCCTTCAATCATCTCAAGAGGTTCCATGTATGTTCAAGCATCATATTATATCCTCACAAGGTCAAGGAAGTCAAAGAATCACAAGAACTGAGAAAGGCATGGGAGCAGAGCTAGGTTTAATTGCACAGATGACCTAGAATTAGGGTTTTGGTTTCAGGGGTCATAACTCCAAAAAATTTGGTCATTCTTGATTCTATTGGTCTCTATATGTTATGAGTATCATCCATACCAAGTTTCATGAAGAAATTCAATGGGGAAGGCATCTGATCAAGGGATGACTTCTTGAGCAAGTCAGTGCAAAATCAGGGCATCTGAGGCCCCCAATCACCCAACCAAAGGGGTTTCTCCATCATTTTGAATGTGTATGATCTTTATTTGATCATATAAGATGTTAGAAGTTCACAAAATTGAAGAATCTCAAGCCATTTGCAAAGTTGCCTTTTTGGGAAAGTGACTTGTAATGCAAAATTGCCATTTTGGGAAAGTTTTTCAACCTCCTCTTTTTGATTCAAAAATGCTTCAAATGAAAAATCTTTGGCCATGAAAGTTGTAGATTGGATCCTCCCACTTTCAAAAAGTACAAGAACTTGATCTAATTCATTTTAGATCAAAAGTTATGGCCTTGCAAAGTTGGACAAAATCACTAAATTTTCACTTTTACACCAAAGAGGGAAACTTGCAAATTCACATGCCAAGCATTTCTATGACTTCAAAATGACTTCTAAGCATTACATAAACACAACACATGACCTAAAATTCAGATTGGCCCAAAGAATCACTCATTTTCATGCCTTGATCATTAAGAAATAAAAAAGGGGCCAAAACTCCATGAATTTGCAAAAAATGACCCAAAGCTCCTCATCCACTTGTGCCAGCTGCCAAACATGACTTCCATGGACCTCCTTGAAGCAAGCTGATTCGAACCATGCCCTTGTACCATGACTGAACCAGCCCATACCTTCACTTACACAAATGTTGACTTTATGCAACTTGAGCCATACCAATCAAACTGAGCCACACCAACTACTCTGACCAATCACAGCTTCACATACATGCCTCAAGGATCACATTTCACACAATCTTGGAGCCTGGAACCAGAGCATCACCATAGTTCACAAAAACCTCTCTCTTTGCATTTTCATTCGAATATCATCACACAAGCCTCAAACCTCAAAACAAACTTCACAGAACCACTCACCATGATCCACTGATCATTTCCCAACCATCATCTGGCCCTGAAACCCTTCATATCAAAAACACGATTCCCCTCTCTCATTGAACTGAACTGCATCAAACTCACAAATCAGCCTCAAAACACTCCAACCAAGCATCAAAGCTTCTTCAGGGAGTTCATTGGAGGCCTTTGGAAGCAGGAAAGCAGCCTGAAAGCTCTGGGGTTGAAAGCTTCATCTCAGGTAGCCATGCGAAACTTTTTTCCAGAACCTTTATTTTAAGTTCTTAATTGGTTGTGTTTGATCCCCTGAGTGTAATGAACTTGAAATTATTGAAAATGATGGAGAGATGAGGTGGTATTGCTTGTTTGAAAGTTTTGCATATTTGTGTTCTTGGCTTCGAATCATGTTTGTGGCTGGAAATAAATTCCATTTGAGGTTGGATTTAGGTTTATGGGAGTGAGAGGAACAAATCTAGAGCTTTAGAGCTCCAGAAATGACCCAGGGAAGAAGTTGAGATTTTTCAGGGAGGGATGTCACCGGAGAAGACGACCGGAGCTCTTCTCCGATGACCTGAAAGTCATTAGGGCTTTAATCAGGTTTAGGGCTTTATTTGAATGTGAGCCATTAGATTTTGTTTCCCACGCGCGTTTCAATGGTTGGGATCTAGTCGTTAGCCCTAATCCTGATTTAATTAAATTTAATTAATGAATTAATGAAAATTAGTCAGGTTTGAACCTGGGTCGTCCAGATGCGCGCCCAGTCAAACGTCTTAAGCCCAGAATCAATCTGAACCCTCCCTTTGGCTTACTTTTCCATTTAATTAATTTTATTTCATTTTATTTGTATTTAATTTCCACGAATTTGTAAAAATAGTAAAATACATTAAAAAATTCTGAAAATTTTTATCAAATCTTTTATTAATTTTCAGAACCCAAAAATATTTTTATTTTTATTTTTTGCGTCAAAAATTATTTTTAAATTATTTAAATGTTTATTTTTAATTAGTTAATGGAAATTAATTAATTAAAAATGCATTTATGTATTTAAAAATCACCAATAAATTCACATTGCATTTTGACACATTTAGAAACATTATCAAACTCTCCAAACAAATTTCTTTTTGGTTCTTGATGTATTTTGACATTTTTCATTGGAATAAAAGTTATTAAAAGGCAATATTTTGGTCCTAACTTAGAAAAATTCATTCTGCCTAACCATGAAGAGTTTGATGATGGTTCTTCTTGCATTGCATTCTCCATATCATGTAGTTTCTAGGGTAAAATTTATTTGAATTTATCTCTCATTTTCAATTTGATATGCATTTTTCCTTTTGAAGTGCCTTGAAACCCTAGCTAACTTGAGAAAATCATAACTTCCATTAGGTTAATATTTAGGTCTCCTCCTTTGGGCAGTGAACTTATGTAGATTTAGGGTTCCTTTGATCCCATTTTCAATTTTTTATCTTGTCATTTGCTTCTGATTTTGAATTTTGCTTTGAATCTTGTGCATAAACCCTAATTTTTGCCCTCATTTGCATTCATCTCTCATTTGCTTGCATACATGAACTTGCCATGGCATTTTGTGCATTCACATAACTTCTAAGACATCTTAGGACATATTAGAATCATGATTGATCATTTGTTCATTCATTTGCTATGTTATATTTCCATTACATTTCATAAAATTTCATGAACTTTCATGGTTCAAAGCATGCTTCATTTGCATCCTCATCCTTGTATGATCATCCACAATTCTTGATATGTGTTTGCATCATCTCCTAGCATCATTAACATCATGTTTATGCTTCTGGTTTTGGTTTGCATCATTGCATCTTTCTCTTTTTTTCATTCCATTTCATTTCTTGTCATTAACTTTTCAGGTGGTAAGTACTTGAGAAGTGAATTTGCTTTCACTTCTCATAATCTTTTCTCATCTCTCTTATGCATTCATTTCTGCATTTTTACTTTTGTATTAGAGTGAGCTTGCTCATTCATGCTCCTCCTCTCCTTCTTTCTTCAAGCAACTTATCTTCTTAAGAGAAGTAAGTTGTTTTGCTTCTTTTTGCTTCTCCTCCTTTCATCCTGTTTCTTCCATGGTGGCTTTTCTCCTGAAGATCTTTTGCAAGCCTCATAAACCCTAGGAATACCCAAGCATGATCACAATTAGGGTTTGATTAGTCCCCCATTTAGTTTTACCTTTGTGTCATCTTTGTGTCTTCTCTTCTCATCCCTTAATCAAAGACTAAACCTTAAAGGTTTTAAGGCTTTGTGATTAAGCTTATGCCTGCATCCTTCTATTAGGATGGAGTGTACAACTTTAATCCTAAGTGTTAAGCCCTTAATGTGTTTAAATCCTTTAATCAATCCACTTAATAATCATCAAGACATCAAGCTTGTAACTTGGGGCTTGCATTAGGGTTCTAATTCTTCCTTAATTGGTTAAGAAGGACTAACCCTAGTGTTAATGGACAAGTCCCCCTCAAGTTGTCTTACAAACCATAAAATTCACTTCTTAATCTTATCATTAACTAAAATCCACTTGTAATAAAGGTTTTGTTTTGTCATGAGGTTAATCCCTAATCATGGATTAAGTTGAGGAGCCTTCCTTAGCTTAAAGGTTCTCATCTATTGTCCTTCTATTAGGATGGTGTAATGAGTCCATTAAATCCTTGATTATGGCTTAAACTCATTACTTAACACTAAACACAAACTCCAAAAAACATCTAAATAAATGCAAGTAGGTTAATGATCTTAATCCTACATCATGGTGATTAAGTGTGAGGTGCTTACTTCATACTTAAGGTATTCTCATTACCCCTAATCAGAGGGAGGATGTGATGAGTTTACCAACCCTTGGTTTAGGCTTAAGCTCATTTTCTTATGACAAACACCAAAAAGAAATAAAAGATTAAAAATACCAAAAACAAACAATAATCGTCTCCTCCAGGATTCTTTTCTCATCATCTTCACTCATAAATGAGAACTTGTTTCTTCCGTCTAATGCAAGACAGTTTGCACCTGAGCCAGACATGTCATACACTTGAGCATAGACAAGTAAGCAGTTCACAAGTTAATTTATCTTTCAGTCTCTTTGGGTCGAACTACGGTGTTCTGACTTCCTCATTGCACGAGAGGATACGTAGGCATAACTTAACAGTTATCGAACAAAAAGTCTCTGTATATCCCCCCCTCTCCCAGCACTGTTCTTTAAGCCTCATAGTCTTGAGCATTTCACTCTTGTTCTTACACTGATACTCTCATACTTCACTTCACATTTATCTTACACTGACACTTGCATTCTTTCCAGCTTTGATACACAGATAGCACTGACACTACCCCTTTAAGCACAAATCTTTCAAGCGTGGATCCCGTCGAGTACGACGGACAATCTGGGTGCTAATACCTTCCCAGGTTGTAACCAACCCCCTTTCTCAGTTTCTCTGGTTCGCGACCGTCTTATCCATCTTTTCTCAGGTTTATGCAGCATTACCTTTCCTCCGGGATAAAAATGCCTAGCTGGCGACTCTTTTCTTTCTGAGTTCACCCTTGTGTGTTCTCTCTTTCACCGACCGTTCACGTCTGTACCCCATCTGACTTAGGTGTCATTTTGGTGGGAGCGACAACTTGGCGACTCTGCTGGGGACCCTTATATTGCAACCAGGGCTTCTAGTTCTTTTTGTGGGTTCCTCCTAGCGCTTGTTTGATTTGTGTTTACCGGGGTGTTATGTGCTAATTGTGTTTATTTATTTGCTTTATTTCCTGCTTTATGTACATCTTTATTTATTGCTTTCTTTTACAGTTTTTCATATTTCATACTGTCATTATCATTGCTGGATCTGGCTTCTGTTTTGAAGGGTGGGGTTCCATTGAGAGTGTGAGGTCCTATACCTGGGACCTGAGTGACACCTAGGCTAGAGTGGTTCATGTTCTTTCCCATTCCATTTCGGTCTGGTGCGGGAATATGAAACATGGTTCAGATATGGGTTTCTTCTTGAGAACTCTGTGCTACAGATTTCCTATAGTGCTAGGGCTATTTGGGAAGCCTTCTAAGTCTGGATGACCTTTATTTTGACCTTCAGAAGCTGAGGTGAATTATAGGAGGATCTTTTATGGTTATTGTAAACACTGTACCTCAGAGTTAGAAGTGTTTACACTTCTCATAACTGATCCAAGTCTGAGGATCCTTGTTCTAGAACACTACCTGTTAGGGGGTTGGGTTGTTTACAGGTTTGCAGGTACCCTTGGCCACATCATACCCTGTTTTTGTTTTGTTTAAGAGTACTCCACTTTGGACAGTTCTTGTGATTTAACCCTGGACATGTGACTCTTTATTTGAGCCCCCGCCCTGGTTATTGGATTTCTGAACCTTCATATGGACCTTCTTTAAACATACATGGACTTATATTAAGACAAATAATCAGATCCAGCTTGATCACAAACCCTTGCATATCATTTGCATACATCATCATTGCATCATTTAACATTTGTTTGTTTGTTTTTCAGGGTATCCACATTTATATCTGGTTTGGTTTTGACCCCTTCTTCTGCATAGACCTTTGCTTCATCAGTTATCTGCTTCAGCTATTCTCATCATCACCAGCATCAGCCTGTCAGTGGCTCATCTCCAGTATCAGCCTTGATCTTCATCAGCACCTATCTTCCTCCTCTTCAGCATTTATGACTACTCCCAGGAAGAGCAACATATCCTACCATTTCTTTGAGCCTGTGTTGACTGGCATCAGGCAAGTCCAGTCACTTATCACCCCTGACCACATCCCATTGTTTAGAGAGCATTATGGAGGTATCCTGGATATGGTTATGGACCTTGACCCTTCTCAGAGGAGCATGATCCACACCTGCTTGCAGTTTTATGACCCTCCTTTGAGATGCTTCACCTTCCCAGACTTTTAGTTAGGGCCTCTACTGGAAGAGTTTTCCTCATTGATTGGAGTACCTATCAGGGGTGGACTCCCTTTCAACCCAGAAATGACTTTTCCCAGCAATGGAGAAGTAGCAAAAGCACTGTACCTGGAGCCTGCCTTGATTGAGCAAAGCATGACAACAAAAGCTAGGATCCTTGGTTTGCACTTGGACTTCTTGATTTCTCAGGTCATCCTGAAGGCCTCCTTGGGAGAGTGGAGGGCAGTCTGTGCACTGTTAGCCCTCAGCATATATGGGGTTATACTGTTTGCAGATGAGCCCAAATTTGTCAGCAAGAACGCCATTCATCTGTTTCTTCTGAGGAACCCAGTACCCACATTGCTGGGAGATTTCTATTACTCCATCCATCATAGGAATGAGAAACAAAGGGGGAAGTTGGTGAGATGTTGTGCTCATTTGTTTCACACCTGGCTGCTCAAACACCTACCTAAATCAGATGCCTTCTTAAACCCTCACCAACAGAAGAATTGGGCCAAGAGGCTCATTGCTTTGAATTCAGATGATATTAGATGGTGCACCCAGAGCACCAAGGTTAAAGACATTATCACCAGCTGTGGGCAGTACCCAAATGTGCCTCTGATAGGAGTAAAGGGTTGCATCAACTACAATCCTTTGCTGTTTAAGAGACAACTGGGCTATGCTTTGGTTCACCCTCCCAGAGTGCAAGATTTAGCTGAGACCCTGTATTGTGAAGTGAAGCCTAATTCAGCTGCTGTCAGACAAGCATCCTGGGCTTGGGACAACATCCAGACAAAAGGGATGGCTATTCTTGGAAAGTGCAATAATGTTGCTTCAGCTCAATACTATGACTGGTCCCGTACTAGAGCTCAGATTACTGGAATGCCTTTCACCTTGGAAGACATACCTGGACCATCCACAACACAGCCAATAGCAACTGTCAGCCTCGAAGAATTTGAGAAGCTGAAGGAAAGTAATGAGAACCTATCTCAAGCTTTAAAGAAGACTCTTTGGGAAAGAAGTGATGGTCGTTTGGACATTGAGAGGTTGGAGAAGCTTAGGGTGGAGCATCTTGCCAAAATTGAGAAGACAGAGGACTATATCAAGAAGGCAAGAGCTGGAGAAAAAATATTGAAGAATGCTTGTAAAGAAGCCAAGATTCAGAAGGCCAGGACTGAGCTCTATCTGCAAGAGAGTCAGGCTAGGTGGGTCAGGATCACTGAAGCCCGTTGTCGCTCCCACCAAATAACACAGGGCCAAGAGGGGTACAGATGCGAGCGGTCGGCAAAAGAGAAAGAGATGAATAGAGTCGCCAGCCAGGCATTTTTATCCCGAAGGAAAGGTAATGCTGCATAGACCTAGAAAGATATGGATAAGATAGTCGCGAACCAGAGAAACTGAGAAAGGGGGTTGGTTACAACCTGGGAAGGTATTAGCACCCAGATTGTCCTCCGTACTCGACGGGATCCACGCTTAAAAGATTTGTGTTTTAAAGGGGTAGTGTCAGTGCTATTTGTGTGTCAAAGCTGGAAAGAATAATGCGGGAAGGAGGGGGAATATACAGAGACTTTTGTTCGATAACTGTTAAGTTATGCCTACGTATCCTCTCGTGCAATGAGGAAGTCATAACACCGTAGTTCGACTCAAAGAGACTGAAAGAAAGATTGACTGTGAACTGCTTGCTTGTCTATGCTCAAGTGTATGACCTGTCTGGCTCAGGTGCAAACTGTCTTGCATTAGACGGAAGAAGCAAGTTCTCGTTTGTGAGTGAATGAGATGAGAAAAGAATCCCGGAGGAGACGATTATTGTTTGTTTTTGTGTTTTCAATATTTTATTGCTTTTTGATATTTGTCATAAGAAAATGAGCTTAAGCCTAAACCAAGGGCTAGTAAACTCATCACATCCTCTCTCTGATTAGGGGTAATGAGAATACTTTAAGTATGAAGTAAACACCTCACACTTAATCACCATGATGTAGGATTAAGATCATTAACCTACTTATATTTATTTATATGTCTTTGGTGTTTTTGTTTAGTGTTGAATAATGAGTTTAAGCCATAATCAGGGATTTAACGGACTCATTACACCATCCTAATAGAAGGATAATAGATGAGAACATTTAAGCTGAGGAAGGCTCCTCAACTTAATCCATGATTAGGGATTAACCTCATGACCTAACAAAGCCTTTATTAAAGTGAATTTTAGTTAATGATAAGATTAAGAAGTGGATTTTATGGTTTGTAAGACAACTTGAGGGGGACTTGTCCATTAACACTAGGGTTAGTCCTTCTTAACCAATTAAGGAAGAATTAGAACCCTAATGCAAGGCCCAAGTTACAAGCTTGATGTCTTAATGATTATTAAGTGGATTAATTGAAGGAATTAAACACATTAAGGGTTTAACACTTAGGATTAAAGATATGCACTCCATCCTAATAGAAGGATATAGGCATAACCTTAATCACAAAGTATTAAAGCCTTAAGGGTTTAGTCCTTGATTATGAGGTAAGAAGAGAAGACTCAAAGATGACACAAAGGTAAAACTAAATGGGGGACTAATCAAACCCTAATTGTGATCATGCTTGGTTGTTCCTAGGGTTCATGAGGCTTGCAAAAGATCTTCAAGAGAAAAGCCTCCAGGAAAGAAACAGATGAAAGGAGGAGAAGCAGAAAGAATAAGACAACTTACTTCACCAAAGAAGACAAGTTGCCTGAAGAAATAAAGTAAGAGATGAACATGAATGAGCAAGCTCACTCTAATACAAAGATAAAATGCAGCAATGATGCAAGAGAGAGATGGGAAAAGATTGTGAGAAGTGATGGCAAATTCACTTCTCAAAACAACTTACCACCTGAAAAGTTAGCAAAAGAAATGCAATACAATGAAAATGAGATGAAATGCCATGATGCAAGACAAAGTCAGAAGCATGAACATGATATTAATGATGCTAAGAGATGATGCAAACACAATTCAAGAGATGAGGATGATCATACAAGGATGAGGATGCAAATGAAGCATGCTTTGAACCATAAAAGTTCAAGAAAGTTTATGAAATGGAATGAATGCATGACATGGCAAATGAAGGATGCAATGATCACATATGATTCTAATATGTCCTAAGAGGTCTTATATGTCATATGGATGCACAAAATGTCATGGCAAGTTCTTGAATGCAAGCATATGGAAGATGGATGCAAATGAAGGCAAAAATTAGGGTTTATGCATAACATGCAATACAAAATCCAAAACCAGATGCAAATGACATGATAAAAAATTTAAATTGGGATCAAAGGAACCCTAACCCCACACAAGTTCACTGCCCAAAGTGGGAGACCTAACTCTTAACCTAATGGAAGTTATGATTTTCTCAAGTCAACTAGGGTTTCAAGGCACTTCAAAATGAAAAATGCTCATTAAATTGAAAATGGAAGATAAATTCAAACCAATTTTACCCTAAAAACTAAATGATATGAAGGATGCAATGCAAGAAGAACCATCATCAAACTCTTCATGGTTAGGCAGAATGAATTTTTCTAATTAGGACCAAAATATTGCCTTTAAATAACTTTAATTCCAATGAAAATTATCAAAGTTGGTCAAGAACCAAAAATAATTTTGTTTGAAGTGTTGGACAATGTTTCTAAATGTATAAAAATGCAATGTGAATTTTTTGGTGATTTTTAAATACCTAAATGCATTTTTAATTAATTAATTTCCATTAACTAATTAAAAATAAACATTTAAATGATTTAAAAATGATTGTTGATGCAAAAAATAAAAATAAAAATAGTTTTGGGTTCTGAAAATTAATAAAAGGTTTGACAAAAAAATCCAGAATTTTTTAATGTGTTTTGCTATTTTTAAAAATTCGTAGAAAATAAAACAAATAAAATGAAATAAAAATTAAATAAAAAGAAAGTATGAGCAATGGAGAGTCCAGATTGAATCTAGGCTTGGGAAGTTTGACCTGGCGCGCATCTGGACGGCCCAGGTTCAAACTTCCCTAAACTTAATTAACTATTCAAATAATCCTAAATTAAACTAATTAATGACTGATTAGGGCTTAATAACCAGATCTCATCCATCCAATGCGCGCGGGAAAGAACAATCACACGGCCTACATTCAAAGTTGCTAATTAATGGGATTAGGGCATAATGACCTTCAGGCGACCAGAACAGTACTCCGGTCGTCTTCTCCGACGACACAAAACCCTAGCTTCTTCTACAGGTCACCAAACCTCAAATTTCTTCCACCAAAATGATCCTCTCACTCTTCTAAACCTAAACCCTCACCTGAAACTCATTTATTTTACCTCACAAGCATGAATCGAAGCAAAATGAAAAACACGGGAAAATGTTCAGAGACACCATACATGATGGTTTCGCAACCATTTTCAAAAGCAAACACATCCCCATGATCAGGGGAACATACAAAATCATAAAAGAACTTAAAAACTAAACTCTGGAAAAAAAGTTCTTCATGTTACCTGAGATGAAGACTCTCTGATTCTGAGCTTTTTGGACTCTCCCTTTATGTAATCCTGCTTCTTTGAACACCCTGATGATTAAATGAAACTTAGGAGGCTTTGATACTGGCTGGTTTGAAAGCTACAATTCTGGTGTGGCAGAAATGGAGGTCTGTGTATGTGATGTTTCAGGTTGTTTCAATGGTGGATTCTGGTTCTGTGGATGATTTGTGGTTTGTTGGTGAAAGAAAAATTGAAGTTTGATGGCTGTGTGAAGAGTTTCGAAGAGGAGGAGTTTTTGACGGATTTTTGGAATGCTGGATTGTGGGAAGTTTTTGGCTTGTGTGTGGTGTGTTTTGGGATGCTTGAGGTCCACATATTAGACTCTGATTGGGCAGAGAGTTGGTAGTGGCACAGTTTGATTGGCATGGGCAAAAATGCAAAAAGTCAAAAGTATGTGTACTATAAGCATGGGCTGGAACAGAAGTGGTTCAATGGGGTGTCTTGCCTCAGCATGGTTTATGGTGAGCCCTAGGATCAAAAAGATGCAGCTGGCTGGCTTGGATAGCAAGATGGCATAAGTTTTGCATTTTTCCCTCTTTGAAGTTTCTTGTGAGACAAGGCATGAAATCTTATGATTTCTTGATCAATTTGTAGCAAAATGAGTTATGTGATGTTGTTATGGTGTTTTGATACCAATTAGAAGTCAAACCAATCCTTGGACATCATTCTTGCAAGAATTCCTTTTTGGAGAATTTTATGGAAAATGGCTTATGCAAGTTTGTGATCCAAGGCATGAACCTTGTAAACTCTTGGGCAATTCTGACTTTTCTAAGTTGCAATATGTTGTAATGATGCAAAGAAGTCATTTAGAGGTCTTGAAAGTGCTTAGAACTTGAATTTGCAAAAATCCCTCTTTGGTGCCAAAAGTGGAAATTTAGTGATTTTGTCCAACTTTGACAAGCCATAACTTTTGATTCAAAATGAATTAGAATGAGTTATTGTACTTTTTGGAAAGGTAATGATCTAATCTACAACTTTCATGACCAAAGTTTTTCCATTTGAAGCATTTTTGAATCAATAAGAGGAGGTTGAAAAACTTTCCCAAAATGGCAAGTTTACATTATAAGTCACTTTCCCAAAAAGGCAACTTTGCAAATGGCTTGAAATTCTTCAATTTTTGTGAACTTCTAACATCTTCTATGATCAAATAAAGATCACACACATTCAAAATGATGGAGAAACCTCTTTGGTTGGGTCATTGGGGACCTCAGATGTCCTGATTTTGCACTGACTGGCTCAAGAAGTCATCTCCTGATCAGATGCCTTCCCCATTGAATTACTTTATGAAAATTGATATGCATGATCCTCATAAAATATGGAGACCAATATAAACAAGAATGACCAAAAAATTTGGAGTTATGGCCTCTGAAACCAAAACCCTAATTCTAGGTCATCTGTGTAGTTAAGCCTGACTCTGCTTCCATGCCTTTCTCAGTTCTTGTGATTCTTTGACTCCTTTGACCTTGTGAGGATATAATATGATGCTTGAACACACATGGACCCTCTTGAGATGATTGAAGACCTTTGGAGTGGCTCAAATGGCCCAGGGATGGCTCAGATCACAAACCCTAGATGCAGATGGCTTTGAATTAATGCAGTGAAACAAAAATGCAGTATGAGATGCTATGGTTGAACTTATGCAAATGAAAAGAGTCACAAGCCATGGTGTGAATGGGTGAGGGAAAATTTGGGGTGTTTACAGCTGCCCCTATTCAAACATGAGTTAGCTGTGCAGGATGTAAGCATCGGCTTAACAGGAAAACAAGGTAACTTGTGGTTGAATACCAAAGACAGTCCAAAATTTGCACTCACTGAAATGAAGAAGAAAAGGGATATAGATTGTAAAAGGAAGTAAAATATGATTATAAGATGTGGGCGATGGAGGACGACCGTCGAGCAGAGGACGACTGTTGGGGATGAAGCAATGACGGGGACGACCGACATGCTGGGGAAATAGAGGGATCATGATGGGGACGACCATCAAGTAAAGTTATAAGATTCTCTGGGGATTAAAGGTAAATAATGGGGACGGCCATCGGGTTGGAGAAATAAATGATGAGGAACGGTCATCCAAGGTGAAGGACGATCACCTAGCAGGGGACGACTGCTCTGTTGGGGGTAAGATGAGGGACGATCATCTAAGGTGAAGGACGATCACCTGGCAAGGTACGATTGCCGAAAGCAACACGACATAGGACGAATGTCGGATGAAAAGGTCGACGATGGGGACGGCCATCGGATAAGCATGATGAAGGACGATCATCAAGAGGTGAAGGACGATCACCTAGCAGGGTACAGCTGCTCTCGGGGTTTATCATGACGTAGGACGAATGTCAGATAACAAAAACAACGATGGGGACGACCATCAGATAAAATGATGAAGGACGATCATCAAGACTATGATACGGACGAGTATCAGTAGAAACAAACGCTTGACGCATGTTCAGAGATGATGATACGGACGAGTACCAACTGGTTAACAAAGAACACGGACGAGTGTCGACTCTGAGGGGGTTTAAGTGATGTATACAAGATACAGACGAGTACCTGCATGAGTAAAAAGGGTGAGACGCATATGAGTGTTCAACTTGCTGGGGAGAGCATGACACGGACAGGTGTCGGAAGAAGTGTATTATAAACAAGTATTTGGTCTATAAAGTGTTTAGGCAACTATGCTGGGGGAGGTGACACGGACGGGTGACAGGGCAGCGTGTAGATATATGTAAACATGTGTTTGTGAGTGCAAAGGGGACGCTTTGGCTTTCTGCTGGGGATATGACACAAACGAGTGTCAAGAAGCATCTGTAATATATAAGTGTCTGTTTGTAGAGAGCGCTCGGGCGACTTACTGGGGAATGATGACACGGACGAGTGCCAAAAGGAGCATGTATCTGTATTTGTGAGTGTAAAGGAAAATGCCTTAATGTTCTGCCGGGGAATTTGAGAAGTATTTTGTATATTGTTGATGGAATGTCAGTACTTACAAGCGTGATCCAGAACATGGCTTATGATTTATGCAATATGTTTGATTTTTGCCGTAATGCTCCGTATTAGACGGAATGCTACGCTCTGGGGGAAAATATGATGCGAATGTTATGTTTACGCAAAGATACCGATCCGGGATTTGGATCCCGTTGTTGTGGAGATCTCCGGCTGATCTGCTTGAAATGGGTGTCCCAGCTGGGGATGAGATCATTGTAGATCTGACATATATGTCTCTGCTCGAGGAATTAGATCACTAATAGACCTATCTTGGTAATGAGGGACCCAACTGGGGTCCGCGGGAGCTTTCGTCACTCTGTTGTGAGATCTTCAGGCATCGCTCTTCTGGATAGAGGCTGAAACTCTGCGGGGAGATAGTTCCCCGTCTGACACTTGGCTGGGGAGGAATGATGATTCGGCAACTCAGCTAGGGATAAAGCATCTCTAGTGCCATTTGGAGAATGAGCCGAGTAGATAATGATTTGGTGGCCTGATGGGGAGAAGCTTTCATGCCCCATGATGCACTCTGAATACCTGCAATCCTGTTAAGCCAAAGAAACACACAAGTATCCCGAGGTATCCCTTACCGGATCCCGTCACAGGAGTTTAGGTACTCCTGGGAGAAAATATATTTCCTGTAAGCATATAATAAGAAATGGCGCATCTGTATTTATGCAATCATTATATTAAGGACATCGGACATTCTTTGCAAATGAAAATAAAATGTACAAGACAAAGTGTAACGAAAAATCCGATTTTATTAATTTCGTGCCCTGAAATGGCAAATACAGTCAAGGAAACAGATCCCCTGAAATGAGGAGATTGTTACAAATTGAGAAATAAAAAGATGCTGGCAATGTTGATGACGCTTCAATGAACTTCCTTTTGCTATGACCCGTATGACCTTGACGTCCTTCTTATCCTGCTTTTGAAGAAGGCTGATTCCGACCGAAGCTTGAACCTTTCAAAGCTTACCATGTTGCAAGTGATACAGACGAACTCAGAATGCAGTTGTTCGCTTATTCCCTTATTTTGCGTGGATCGCCCTTTCGGGTTTTCAATCCACTGGGATACCCATTTTTGCCTGAGTTGTCCAATGCGGCTTTTCAACTCAGCGGGTGTACATTTTTTTTATATTTTTTCCCTTATTTTTGCCCGAGTCTTTTATTCTGTTTTTGACTCGCCGGGATGCCCTATTTTTGTCTGGACTTACATTCTGTTTTTATGTCCAGCGGGTCATTTTTATGCGAAGTATTTTTTAACTGCATCTGAATTCACAGGGGATAAGAAATCTTCACCATCCATAGTACTGAGCATCAGTGCTCCACCAGAGAAAACCTTCTTTACTATGAACGGTCCATCATAATTCGGAGTCCACTTGCCCCTGTGGTCTGTATGAGGAGGGAGGAGTCTTTTCAGCACAAGATCTCCTACTTGGTATTCTCGAAGTCTGACCTTCTGATCGAAGGCTTTCTTCATTCTCTTTTGATACAGCTGCCCATGACAAATTGCAGCCAATCTCTTTTCTTCAATCAGATTCAGTTGCTCGTATCGGGATCAGACCCATTATGCTTCATTCAGTTTAACATCCATTAGTACCCGCAGGGAGGGTAATTCAACTTCAACAGGTAGAACTGCCTCCATACCATACACAAGCTGATACGGTGTTGCCGCAGTGGATGTTCTGATTGACGTTCTGTACCCATGCAAAGAAAATGGTAGCATTTCATGCCAGTCTTTGTAGGTGACCACCATCTTCTGCACAATCTTCTTGATATTCTTGTTAGCTGCCTTTACAGCGCCATTCATCTTTGGCCTGTAAGGAGAAGAATTGTGGTGTTGGATCTTGAAGTCCCGGCACAGTTCTGCCATTATTTTATTGTTCAAGTTGGAACCATTATCAGTAATGATTCGCTCGGGCACTCCATACCGACAGATGATGTATCTCTTCAGAAATCGGGCTACCACTTGCCTGGTAACATTCTTATACGAAGCTGCTTCAACCCACTTGGTAAAATAGTCAATGGCTACCAGGATGAATCTGTGGCCATTTGAAGCAGTCGGTTCAATTTTTCCAATCATATCAATGCCCCACTTGGCAAAGGGCCAGGGTGAAGACATCACATTTAAAGGATTGGGAGGCACATGCACTTTATCCGCATAAATCTGACATTTATGGAATTTTCTAGCATAGGCACAACAGTCTGCATCCATTGTGATCCAGTAGTAGCCTGATCTTAACAACTTTTTAGCCATTGCATGCCCTCCAGCATGGGTACCAAAAGATCCTTCGTGCACCTCGTGCATCAACAAGTCTGCTTCTGTCTTATCAACGCATCTGAGAAGTACCATATCGAAGTTTCTCTTGTACAAGGAACCATCAGTATTCAGGAAGAAACTACCAGCTAGCCTCCTTAATGTCTTCTTATCATTGGATGATGCCCCAGGTGGGTATGTTTGATCCTCTAAGAAGCACTTAATGTCGTGGAACCACAGCTTATCATCTTTAGCAAGGTCTGCTGAGAATACGTATGCTGGTCTGTCAAGTCTGGATACTGAGATCCGAGGCACGAAGTTGGCAGCTTGAACTTTGATCATGGATGAGATAGTAGCCAGAGCGTCTGCAAACTGATTCTCGTCTCGAGGGATATACTCAAGCTTGACTGTTGTGAAGAAAGTCAATAACCTCCTTGTATAATCCCGGTAAGGTATCAGATGATCCTGGTGCGTGCACCATTTGCCGTTGGTTTGATTAATTACCAGAGCTGAATCTCCGAACACAGTCAAAGTCTTGATCCTGAGGTCAATAGCTTCCTCAAGTCCCATAATACAGGCTTCGTATTCAGCTTCGTTGTTAGTGCAGTAAAAGGTGAGTTTCGCCGAGAAAGGCATGTGAACTCCCTTAGGTGTAATGAGTACTGCACCAACACCACGACCATTCATATTAACGGCCCCATCAAACATCATAGTCCATTCTTCTTCTGGGTTAGGCCCTTCAGTGTGAACAGGTTCTTCATGATCTTTTACTTTTATGAACATGATGTCTTCATCAGGGAAGTCAAATCTCATAGCCTGGTAATCATCAATGGGCTGTTCAGCAAGATAATCAGACAATACACTGCCTTTGATGGCCTTTTGAGATGTATATTGAATGTCATATTCTGTGAGGATCATTTGCCATTTTGCAACCCGTCCGGTAAGTGCTGGCTTCTCAAAGATGTACTTAACTGGATCTATCTTGGATATCAATAAAGTAGTGTGGGTCAACATATACTACCTCAGTCGGCGAGCAGCCCACACTAAAGCACAACAAGTTTTCTCGAGTAGTGAATAACGTTGTTCACAGTCGGTAAACTTTTTGCTTAGGTAGTATATTGCATACTCTTTTCGACCAGACTCGTCATGTTGGCCCAGCACACACCCCATTGACTCCTCTAATACTGTCAAGTACATGATTAGAGGTCTTCCTTCAACTGGAGGCATAAGGATCGGAGGCTCTTGTAAGTATTCCTTGATTTTGTCAAAAGCCCTCTGGCAGTCTTCGTTCCACCTGACTGTTTGTTCTTTTCTTAACAGCTTGAATAAGGGCTCACAGGTTGCAGTAAGGTGAGATATGAACCGTGAAATGTAGTTCAATCTGCCTAAGAACCCCCAAACTTCTTTTTCAGTCTTAGGTGCAGGCATTTCTTGGATGGCTTTGACTTTGTCAGGGTCAACTTCAATCCCTTTTTCACTTACAATAAATCCCAGCAGTTTACCGGATCGCACCCCGAATGTGCATTTGTTGGGGTTTAGCTTCAACTGGTACTTTCTCAGACGTTTGAATAACTTCAACAGATTCACCAGGTAGTCTTCTTCTGTGAGGGACTTGGTAATCATGTCATCCACATAACATTCAATTTCTTTGTGGATCATGTCATGGAATAATGTTACCATAGCCCGTTGATAAGTGGCACCCGCATTCTTCAGTCCGAATGGCGCCACTTTATAACAGAACGTGCCCCAGGGTGTGATGAAAGTGGTCTTCTCCATGTCTTCGGGTGACATCTTGAGCTGATTGTATCCTGAAAATCCATCCATGAAGGAGAACACCGAGAACTGAGCCGTATTATCAACCAATACATCAATGTGAGGTAAAGGGAAGTCATCTTTCGGGCTGGCTCGGTTCAGATCCCGGTAGTCCACACACATCCTCACCTTGCCGTCTTTCTTAGGCACAGGTACAATATTAGCAACCCACGGCGGATAACTAGTCACAACGAGGAAACCGGCCTCCCACTGCTTTTGTACCTCTTCTTTTATCTTCATTGCCATATCTGGGCGAGTACGGCGCAACTTCTGTTTTACTGGCGGACAACCTTCTTTCAGAGGCAGCTTGTGCATGACAATGTCGGTGTCCAACCCTGGCATATCCTGATAAGACCAAGCGAAAACATCCACATATTCCCTGAGCATGTCAATCAGTTGTTCTTTCATTGAATCTTGTAAGCAGGACCCGATCTTGACTTCTTTCACGTCTTCTTCTGTACCAAGATTAACCGTCTCGACCTTCTCCTGATGAGGAGTAATAGCCTTCTCCTCTTGTCTCAATAACCTGTCTAGCTCTTCAGGTAGCTCATAATCTTCTTCAACCCCTTCATCGGCTTGATTGATTGGATTGTCAAAGTCATATGAAGTCATAGCAGTGTTGTTGTCGGTGCAGTCTGGAGGGCACTTTTTGCAAGGGTTTAGATTGGTTTGTTTTAGTGATCAGTTTTATCTTATTTAGAAAAAGTGAAAATGAAGTTATTTATTTTGAAAAGCACTGCCATTTTATTTTTGTACGAAAAGTGAAAAATGAAAAACAGTGAGCGAAAAAGAAAAGACTCATTTGCAAAAGATGTCCTGATATTCGTTAATTTGATCTTTGCACAAAATACAAGATGGCCGGATTACAAAATGAGTCTTGACATCTTGGGCAAGATGCAAGACTTGATGCATGATTTAAAATACAGGAAATAATAATTACTTTGCAGGAGTAACTCTTATAATTTCCTGGGAAGAACAGTTAAGGACTTGGCTCCCCGGGATCCTTGGACGTATCTAGCTCTCTAGGTTGTGGTCGCTTTCCTCCTCGTCTTCCAAATTGTTCACAGCATCCGGGGTGAGCATTCCCCCGCTGACAAACTTGGGCTCTTTGGCAGCCTCTGATTGATCATGTTGAGTTGGTCTGTAACCCAACCCAAATCGGTCTTCTTTCTTTTCTACGGGCAGCAGCTTGCCCCAGCCTTGGGCGGTACCTTCCTTAACAACCTTCCGGGCTTGCTGGTACGATGTTATGGAAGTTCCCAATACAACAGATGCTTCATTAATGTTCAAGGCCTCAAACCCTTGGCTCATGGTTTCATGGATCTCCCCATCCATCTCAATGTACTTATACGTAGCCAGCTGGCTAACAAAGATGTCCTCCTCCCCACAAATGGTGATGATTTGGCCTTCCCACTCGAATTTCAACTTCTGGTGAAGGGTAGACGTAACAGTGCCAGCGGCGTGGATCCAAGGTCTACCCAACAGACAGCTGTAGGCCGGCTGTATGTCCATCACAAAGAAGGTAGTTTTAAACGTCTGCGGGCCAATCATCACAGGCAGATCAATCTCCCCAAGCACTGATCTTTTAGAGCCATCAAACGCTCTCACCACCAAATTACTTGGACGCATTGCCAAGCCATCATACTCCAGCTTCACTAAGGCTTTCTTTGGTAGAACATTGAGTGATGACCCAGTGTCTACCAGTACATGAGATAGAACAGCACCCTTGCATTCCAAGGTGATATGCAAAGCCTTGTTGTGGTTACGTCCCTCCGTTATTAAGTCAGCATTGGTAAAGCCCAGTCCATGACTGGTGTTGACATTTGCAACCACAGTTTCTAGCTGATTAACAGTAATCTCCTCCGCCACGTATGCTGCGTGCAGGACTTTCAACAGTGCGTTCCTGTGAGCTTCAGAACACATCAACAGTGATAATATGGAGATTTTTGAGGGAGTTTGGTGAAGCTGATCCACCACCTTATAATCACTTCTTTTTATGATTCTCATAAACTCGTCTACATCTTGTTCAAAAGATGTCTTCTGAGTTTCTTTGGCAGTCGGCTCTTAAGGTACCACACTCTTTCCTTTTGCTTTGGCAGCAGCCTCTGCTTCAACATTAGGTATTTGCATTTGTGAGGCAAAAAGGCGTCCGCTTCTAGTGAAGCCTCCGCCTCCCCCAACATTATCAATTTGTGGAGAAGAGGTTGATGAATCCAAAGTGATTTTCTCCCCGTTGCAGTAGAGATCAGAGCCGTAATGCCAAGGTATGGAATTACTACTTTCATAAGGAACTGGTCCAGGCACCGTAATGGTGACCGGACTGATTGCTGCAGAGGAGGGTACTGTGACGGTGTGCGGATCATAGTAGATTGTGACTGGTGATCTGGCAAGAGGTGCCACTGTTTGTTGTTGGAAATTGCCGCTGGGAGGAACATTTGATGGATCATAGTAGATTGTAACTGTTGAAACATCTTCATTAATTTTTGCTGGTGTTGTAGAAGATTCTGCTAATAAAGTGGATGCTGATGTTGTAGAAGAGATGGTTGTTGAAATTTGATTTGTTGAAGTGATGGACGGAGTAACTGCTGATGATATTGATGAATCGGTAGGAATGATTGTTGCTGCTGTTGTAGAAGAATCGGGAATTGTTGTTAAAGGAATTGCTGGATTTATAGGCGCCGTTGTCGAAATTTGAAGGATACCATCCTTGATAAGACCATCTATGCCGCTTCTCAACCTTTCGCACCCATTGACTGCAATGTTGCAATACCCACAGCCGAGCTCACACCCGGGGAACACTTGGCATTCTAAAAGCTGGGTTTTAATTTCGACCAAAGGTGTTCGTATTTGTGCAACACTGGTGATCAAGGTAGATGGTTTGTCTTCCTCAATGGCATTAATCCTCGGCCCGCCATGATTAGGCATGGGATTTTTGTTGACATTCGGAGGATGTGCAAAGTCGAGGGCTTTAGAATCCACCAGATCTTGGACTTTCATTTGCAAGGCCCTGCACTTTTCAATATTGTGTCCAGGTGCATTGGAGTGGAAAGCACACCTGGCGCTGACATCATAAATCCTTGGGAGATTGAGGGGATCTGGTGGTGCCAACGTCCTTAATTCAACCAAGTTATGCTTCAGGAGTTGTGGCAATAAGGCAGCATAAGGCATAGGGATATGGTCAATCACCCTATTTTCCTGCGACGGTCTTTGTTGAAAAGGACACTGCTGTTGGTTGCTATTGTTGTTGCTGTAGGTTCTCTGTTGCGGATACTGAACTTGTTGTTGATAATGTGGTTGTTGCTGAGGATATGCTGATTGTTGAGGAACCGGAGCTGGAATGGTAACAGCTGCTACTGGCCGGTGTACATATTGAGGTCTGCCCCTACTTGTATGGATGGAATTTGTCTCACCGGCCCTTCGGGGTCCCACAAAAGGCTTCCTGGGATTACTGGATGAACTTGCGCCACTGTCGGAAATCTTGCCCATTTTTAATAGACTTTCGATCCTTTCACCAGCTATGACGACATCAACAAAGCTGGTAGAAGAAAAGGCAGCCAGTCTATCAATATATGTTCCTTGCAGAGTATTCATGAACATGCCAGCCATCTCCCTCTCTGACATGGGTGGTTGGATAGCAGCAGCAAGCTGTCTCCACCTTTGGGCGTATTCCCTGAAGCTTTCTCTGGAAGACTGGGACATTCCCATTAGAAGGGTCCTGTTAGGAGCCATGTCCAGATTGTATTGATATTGCCTGATGAAGGCTTCGGCTAAGTCCTTCCAGCATCTAATGGTAGCTCTGGTCAAGTGCGAATACCACTCTCTTGAAGCCCCAGTCAGACTGTCTTCAAAGTAAAACATCCACAGCTTCTCATCCATAGTATAAGCTTTAAGTCTTCCCAGGAAAGACTGCAGGTGAGTTCGTGGACAAGAGGTTCCATTGTATTTCTCAAAGCACGGGGGTTTGAATTTGTGGGGAATTCTCACCCCATCCACTAGCCCCATGTCCATTACATCGAAGCCCAAGGAATTCTGGGACTCTAGAGATCTCAATTTCTCAGCAATTTCATCTAACCTCCGGTCATAGACTTCATCTCCTGCTCCCATAACAGTAAACTGCTCTTCTTGGGGATCTTCCTGCAAGATTCCCCCCCAGCAGTATTTCCTTGTACATTTCTCGGGATGTTGACTTCCGGATCTAGATGAGGTCCAAATACTGGTGGATTAACATGAGGCTGGCCCCGCTCATTGTTACTTGTTCCTCCAGTTCCAAGATGAGGTTCCTCGGGAGTTTGTCTTTCCACTAGTTCCCTTAACCTTTCTTGACTCTGGGCCAAGCCAGTCATTACAGCCATGAATTGAGTCATTTGGTTCCTCATCTCCATTCTTTCATTAGCCATCTGAGTTCTGACCTCAGTCAGGTCCTGCTGTACTTGATCCATTTGAATACCAGGAAGGTTGTTGCGAGTAGGGTACCGGTGCGTGCGGTTGACAGGGAACACTCGGCGACGAGCAATGTTTCCTGAGATCACAACAGAGTTAGAAACAAATAATAACAAAACCTACAAAACAAAACAAGGTTAGTATGCAATGTAGTATGCTTATTTGTTTTTCCAAGGTATCTGGCTTGGTTCTTGGTTTTGACCTTTCTAGACCTCGAGGAAGATGCTTGATGTTGCTTGAGAAAAGAAACCCAATGAAAGCAAACTAATATATTACAAATGATGAACAAATACATAGTTTATTTTACAACACATGCCCCTGGAGGGTCAAAATACAAAAAGAAAAAAGTACATCAAATGGAAATGAACAACAAGCAAATAAGTCAAACATTCAGTCCAAACTCATCCTCCTTGACCTCCTTCAGGAGTGCCTCAGTCACTGGACCAGCTGGGTGCTCTGTAATGGTCCTAATGAGGAGGTTCCTGGTGGCAATGGCAGCGGTCAGCTTCTTGTGCCTATCCTGGTCCTTTGATCTCTTCAATCCTGCCCTAAGCTTTAACTCTGAAATCTCCTTCTGGGCTGCCAACAAAGCTTCCTGCTGCTTCTTTTCATTGGCCTCTAACTGTTCAATCTTGGCTTGAGTTTTCTGGTCTTCCTGTGTCCGGGCTTCAGTGATCCTGACCCACCTAGCCTGACTCTCTTGCAGATATAACTCAGTCCTAGCCTTCTGAATCTTGGCTTCTTTACATGCATTCTTCAATATTTGTTCCCCAGCTCTTGATTTCCTGATGTAGTCCTCTGTTTTCTCAATTTTGGAAAGATGCTCCACCCTAAGCTTCTCCAACCTCTCAATATCCAGACGACCATCACTCCTTTCCCAAAGGGTCTTCTTCAAAGCTTGAGACAGATTCTCATTCCTTTCCTTCAGCTTCTCAAATTCTTCCAGGCTGACAGTTGCTGCTGGCTATGCTGTAGATGGTCCAGGTATGTCCTCAATGGTGAAAGGCATTCCAGTAATCTGAGCTCTAGCACGGGACCAATCATAGTACTGAGCTGAAGCAACATTATTACACCTCCCTAGAATAGCCATCCCTTTTGTCTGGATGTTGTCACAAGCCCAAGATGCTTGTCTGACAGCAGCTAAATTATGCTTTACTTCACAATACAAGGTCTCAGCTAAATCTTGCACTCTGGGAGGGTGAACTAAAGCATAGCCTAGTTGTCTCTTAAACAGCAAAGGATTGTAGTTGATGCAACCCTTTACTCCTATCAAAGGCACATTTGGGTATTGCCCACAGCTGGTGATAATGTCTTTGCCTTTGGTGCTCTGGGTGCACCACCTAATATCATCTGAAGTCAAAGCAATGAGCCTCTTAGCCCAATTCTTCTGCTGGTGAGGATTCAAGAAGGCATCTGACTTGGGTAGGTGTCTGAGTAGCCAGGTGTGAAACAAAGGAGCACAACATCTCACTAACTTCCCCCTTTGTTTTTCATTCCTCTGATGGATGGAGTAATAGAAATCTCCCAGCAATGTGGGTACTGGGTTCCTTAGAAGAAACAGATGAATGGCATTCTTGCTGATAAATTTGGGCTCATCTGCAAATAGTATAACCCCATATATGCTGAGGGCTAACAGTGCACAAACTGCCCTCCATTCTCCCAAGGAGGCCTTTAGGATGGCCTGAGAAATCAAGAAATCTAAGTGCAAACCAGGGATCCCAGCTTTTGTTGTCATGCTTTGTTCAATTAAAGCAGGCTCTAGGTACAGTGCTTTTGCTACTTCTCCATTGCTGGGAAAAGTCATCTCTGGGTTGAAAGGGAGTCCACCCCTGATAGGTACTCCAGTCAATGAGGAAAACTCTTCCAGTAGAGGCCCTAACTGGAAGTCTGGGAAGGTGAAGCATCTCAAAGGAGGGTCATAAAACTGTAAGCAGGTATGGATCATGCTCCTCTGAGAAGGATCAAGGTCCATAACCATATCTAGGATACCTCCATAGTGTTCCCTGAACAATGGGATGTGGTCAGGAGTGATAAGTGACTGGACCTGCCTGATGCCAGTCAGCACAGGCTCAAAGAAATGGTAGGATATGTTGCTCTTCCTGGGAGTAGTCATAAATGCTGAAGAAGAGGAAGATAGGTGCTGATGAAGATCAAGGCTGATACTGGAGATGAGCCACTGACATGCTGATGTTGGTGATGATGAAAATAGCTGAAGCAGATAACTGATGAAGCAGAGATCTATGCAGAAGAAGGGGTCAAAACCAAACCAGATATGATGTGGATACCCTGAAAAACAAATAAACAAATGTTAAATGATGCAAATGATGATGTATGCAAATGATATTCAATGGTTTGTGATCAAGCCAGATCTGATTATCTGTCTTGATATGAAGCCCATGTATGTTCAAAGAAGGTCCAGATGAAGGTTCAGAAATCCAGTAACCAAGGTGGGGGACTCAAATAAAGAGTCACATGTCCAGGGTTAATCACAAGAACTATCCAAAATGAGGTACTCTTATACCAAACAAAAACAGGGTATGATGTGGCCAAAGGTACCTGCAAACCTGTAAACAGCCCAACCCCCTCACAGGTAATGTTCTAAAACAAGGATCCTCAGACTTGGATCAGTTATGAGAAGTGTAAACACTTCTAACCCGGAGGTACAGTGTTTACAATAACCATAAAAGATCCTCCTCTAATTCACCTCAGCTTCTAAAGGTCATAATAAAAGGTCATCCAGACTTAGCAGGCTTCCCAGATAGCCCTAGTACTACAGGAAATCTGTAGCACAGAGTTCTCAAGAAGAAACCCACATCTGAACCGTGTTTCATATTCCCGCACCAGACCGAAATGGAATGGGAAAGAACATGAACCACTCAAGCCTAGGTGCCACTCAGGTCCCAGGTATATGACCTCAAACTCTCAATGGAACCCCACCCACCAAAACAGAAGCCAGATCCAGCAATGATAATGACAGTATGAAATATGAAAAACTGTAAAGGAAAGCAATAAATAAAGCTGTACATAAAGCAGTAAATAAAGCAAATAAATAAACACAATTAGCACATAACACCCCAGTAAACACAAATCAAACAAGCGCTAGGAGGAACCCAGAAAAAGAAATAGAAGCCCTGGTTACAATATAAGGCTCCCTAGCAGAGTCGCCAAGCTGTCGCTCCCACTAAATGACACAGGGCCAAGAGGGGTACAGACGCGAGCGGTCGGCAAAAGAGAAATAGATGAATAGAGTCGCCAACCAGACATTTTTATCCCGAAGGAAAGGTAATGCTGCATAGACCTAGAAAGATATGGATAAGACCGTCGCGAACCAGAGAAACTGAGAAAGGGGGTTGGTTACAACCTGGGAAGGTATTAGCACCCAGATTGTCCGCCGTACTCGACGGGATCCACGCTTAAAAGATTTGTGTTTTAAAGGGGTAGTGTCAGTTCTATTTGTGTGTCAAAGCTGGAAAGAATGCAAGTGTCAGTGTTAAAAGAAAGTGAGGTGAAATATATGAAGTGTCAGTGCAAGGACAAGAATGAAATGCTCAAGACAATGAGGCTCAAAGAATAATGCGGGAAGGAGGGGGGATATACAGAGACTTTTGTTCGATAACTGTTAAGTTATGCCTACGTATCCTCTCGTGCAATGAGGAAGTCATAACACCGTATTTCGACTCAAAGAGACTGAAAGAAAGATTGACTGTGAACTGCTTGCTTGTCTATGCTCAAGTGTATGACCTGTCTGGCTCAGGTGCAAACTGTCTTGCATTAGACGGAAGAAGCAAATTCTCGTTTGTGAGTGAATGAGATGAGAAAAGAATCCCGGAGGAGACGATTATTGTTTGTTTTTGTGTTTTCAATATTTTATTGCTTTTTGATATTTGTCATAAGAAAATGAGCTTAAGCCTAAACCAAGGACTAGTAAACTCATCACATCCTCCCTCTGATTAGGGGTAATGAGAATACTTTAAGTATGAAGTAAACACCTCACACTTAATCACCATGATGTAGGATTAAGATCATTAACCTACTTGTATTTATTTAGATGTCTTTGGTGTTTTTGTTTAGTGTTGAATAATGAGTTTAAGCCATAATCAGGGATTTAACGGACTCATTACACCATCCTTATAGAAGGATAATAGATGAGAACATTTAAGCTGAGGAAGGCTCCTCAACTTAATCCATGATTAGGGATTAACCTCATGACCTAACAAAGCCTTTATTAAAGTGAATTTTAGTTAATGATAAGATTAAGAAGTGGATTTTATGGTTTGTAAGACAAATTGAGGGGGACTTGTCCATTAACACTAGGGTTAGTCCTTCTTAACCAATTAAGGAAGAATTAGAACCCTAATGAAAGGCCCAAGTTACAAGCTTGATGTCTTAATGATTATTAAGTGGATTAATTGAAGGAATTAAACACATTAAGGGTTTAACACTTAGGATTAAAGATATGCACTCCATCCTAATAGAAGGATATAGGCATAACCTTAATCACAAAGTCTTAAAGCCTTAAGGGTTTAGTCCTTGATTATGAGGTGAGAAGAGAAGACTCAAAGATGGCACAAAGGTAAAACTAAATGGGGGACTAATCAAACCCTAATTGTGATCATGCTTGGTTGTTCCTAGGGTTCATGAGGCTTGCAAAAGATCTTCAAGAGAAAAGCCTCCAGGAAAGAAACAGATGAAAGGAGGAGAAGCAGAAAGAATAAGACAACTTACTTCACCAAAGAAGACAAGTTGCCTGAAGAAAGAAAGTAAGAGATGAACATGAATGAGCAAGCTCACTCTAATACAAAGATAAAATGCAGCAATGATGCAAGAGAGAGATGGGAAGAGATTGTGAGAAGTGATGGCAAATTCACTTCTCAAAACAACTTACCACCTGAAAAGTTAGCAAAAGAAATGCAATACAATGAAAATGAGATGAAATGCCATGATGCAAGACAAAGTCAGAAGCATGAACATGATATTAATGATGCTAAGAGATGATGCAAACACAAGTCAAGAGATGAGGATGATCATACAAGGATGAGGATGCAAATGAAGCATGCTTTGAACCAAAAAAGTTCAAGAAAGTTTATGAAATTGAATGAATGCATGACATGGCAAATGAAGGATGCAATGATCACATATGATTCTAATATGTCCTAAGAGGTCTTATATGTCATATGGATGCACAAAATGTCATGGCAAGTTCTTGAATGCAAGCATATGGAAGATGGATGCAAATGAAGGCAAAAATTAGGGTTTATGCATAACATGCAATACAAAATCCAAAACTAGAAGCAAATGACATGATAAAAAATTGAAATTGGGATCAAAGGAACCCTAAACCCACACAAGTTCACTGCCCAAAGTGGGAGACCTAACTCTTAACCTAATGGAAGTTATGATTTTCTCAAGTCAACTAGGGTTTCAAGGCACTTCAAAAGGAAAAATGCTCATTAAATTGAAAATGGAAGATATATTCAAACCAATTTTACCCTAAAAACTACATGATATGATGGATGCAATGCAAGAAGAACCATCATCAAACTCTTCATGGTTAGGCAGAATGAATTTTTCTAATTTAGGACCAAAATATTGCCTTTAAATAACTTTAATTCCAATGAAAATTATCAAAGTTGGTCAAGAACCAAAAATAAAATTTGTTTGAAGAGTTGGACAATGTTTCTAAATATATCAAAATGCAATTTGAATTTTTTGGTGATTTTTAAATACCTAAATGCATTTTTAATTAATTAATTTCCATTAACTAATTAAAAATAAATATTTAAATGATTTAAAAATGATTTTTGATGCAAAAAATAAAAATAAAAATATTTCTGGATTCTGAAAATTAATAAAAGGTTTGACAAAAAAATCCAGAATTTTTTAATGTGTTTTGCTATTTTTAAAAATTCGTAGAAAATAAAACAAATAAAATAAAATAAAAATTAAATAAAAAGAAAGAAAGTATGAGCAATGGAGAGTCCAGATTGAATCTGGGTTTGGGAAGTTTGACCTGGCGCGCATCTGGACGGCCCAGGTTCAAACTTCCCTAAACTTAATTAATTATTCAAATAATCCTAAATTAAACTAATTAATGACTGATTAGGGCTTAATGACCAGATCTCATCCATCCAATGCGTGCGGGAAAGAACAATCACACGACCTACATTCAAAGTTGCTAATTAATGGGATTAGGGCATAATGACCTTCAGGCGACCGGAACAGTACTCCGGTCGTCTTCTCCGACGACACAAAACCCTAGCTTCTTCTACAGGTCACCAAACCTCAAATTTCTTCCACCAAAATTATCCTCTCACTCTTCTAAACCTAAACCCTCACCTAAAACTCATTTATTTTACCTCACAAGCATGAATCGAAGCAAAATGTAAAACACGGGCAAACGTTCAGAGACACCATACATGATGGTTTCGCAACCATTTTCAAAAGCAAACACATCCCCATGATCAGGGGAACATACAAAATCATAAAAGAACTTAAAAACTAAACTCTGGAAAAAAAGTTCTTCATGTTACCTGAGATGAAGACTTTCTGATTCTGAGCTTTTTGGACTCTCCCTTTGTGCAATCCTGCTTCTTTGAACACCCTGATGATGAAATGAAGCTTAGGAGGCTTTGATAATGGCTGGTTTGAAAGCTGCAATTCTGGTGTAGCAGAAATGGAGGTCTGTGTATGTGATGTTTTAGGTTGTTTCAATGGTGGATTCTGGTTATGTGGATGATTTGTGGTTTGTTGGTGAAAGAAAAATGGAAGTTTGATGGCTGTGTGAAGAGTTTCGAAGAGGAGGAGTTTTTGACAGATTTTTGGAATGCTAGATTGTGGGAAGTTTTTGGCTTGTGTGTTGTGTGTTTTGGGATGCTTGAGGTCCACATATTAGACTCTGATTGGGCAGAGAGTTGGTAGTGGCACAGTTTGATTGGCATGGGCAAAAATACAAAAAGTCAAAAGTATGTGTACTATAAGCATGGGCTGGAACAGAAGTGGTTCAATGGGGTGTCTTGCCTCAAAATGGTTTATGGTGAGCCCTAGGATCAAAACGATGCAGCTGGCTGGCTTGGATAGCAAGATGGCATAAGTTTTGCATTTTGCCCTCTTTGAAGTTTCTTGTGAGCCAAGGCATGATATCTTATGATTTCTTGAGCAATTTGTAGCAAAATGAGTTATGTGATGTTGTTATGGTGTTTTGATACCAATTAGAAGTCAAACCAATCCTTGGACATCATTCTTGCAAGAATTCCTTTTTGGAGAATTTTATGGAAAATGGCTTATGCAAGTTTGTGATCCAAGGCATGAACCTTGTAAACTCTTGGGCAATTCCGACTTTTCTAAGTTGCAATATGTTGTAATGATGCAAAGAAGTCATTTAGAGGTCTTGAAAGTGCTTAGAACTTGAATTTGCAAAAATCCCTCTTTGGTGCCAAAAGTGGAAATTTAGTGATTTTGTCCAACTTTGACAAGCCATAACTTTTGATTCAAAATGAATTAGAATGAGTTCTTGTACTTTTTGGAAAGGGAATGATCTAATCTACAACTTTAATGACCAAAGTTTTTCCATTTGAAGCATTTTTGAATCAATAAGAGGAGGTTGAAAAACTTTCCCAAAATGGCAAGTTTACATTATAAGTCACTTTCCCAAAAAGGCAACTTTGCAAATGGCTTGAAATTCTTCAATTTTGTGAACTTATAACATCTTCTATGATCAAATAAAGATCACACACATTCAAAATGATGGAGAAACCTCTTTGGTTGGGTCATTGGGGACCTCAGATGTCCTGATTTTGCACTGACTTGCTCAAGAAGTCATCTCCTGATCAGATGCCTTCCCCATTGAATTTCTTCATGAAAATTGATATGCATGATCCTCATCACATATGGAGACCAATAGAAACAAGAATGACCAAAAAATTTGGAGTTATGGCCTCTGAAACCAAAACCCTAATTCTAGGTCATCTGTGTAGTTAAGCCTGGCTCTGCTTCCATGCCTTTCTCAGTTCTTGTGATTCTTTGACTCCTTTGACCTTGTGAGGATATAATATGATGCTTGAACACACATGGACCCTCTTGAGATGATTGGAGACCTTTGGAGTGGCTCAAATGGCCCAGGGATGGCTCAGATCACAAACCCTAGATGCAGATGGCTTTGAATTAATGCAGTGAAACAAAAATGCAGTATGAGATGCTATGGTTGAACTTATGCAAATGAAAAGAGTCACAAGCCATGGTGTGAATGGGTGAGGGAAAACTTGGGGTGTTTACACCTGTACACAAGAAGACCAGAAGACTCAAGCCAAGATTGAACAGTTAGAGGCCAATGAGAAAAAAGCAGCAGGAAGCTTTGTTGGCAGCCCAGAAGGAGATTTCAGAGTTGAAGCTCAGGGCGGGATTGAAAAGATCAAAGGACCAAGACAGGTATAAGAGGTTGACCACTACCATTGCTACCAGGAACCTCCTCATTAGGACCATTACAGAGCATCCAGTTGGTCCAGTGACTAAGGCACTCCTGAAGGAGGTCAAAGAGGATGAGTTTGGACTGGATGTCTAACTCTTTGTTTGTTGTTGTTTTCATTTGGTGTACTTTTTTCTTTTTGATGTATTTTGACCCTTCATGGGCATGTGTTGTAAAACAAACTATGTATTGTTCAGCATTTGTAATATATTAGTTTGTTTTCATTGGGCTTCTTTTCTCAGCAACATCAAACATCTTCCTCGAGGTCTGGAAAGGTCAAAACCAAGAACCAAACCGGATACCTTGGAAAACAAACAAGCATACTGCATTGCATGCTAACTTTTGATTTGTTTTGTAGGTTTTTATTATTATTGTCTCTAACTTTGTTGTGATCTCAGGAAACATTGCTCGTCGCCGAGTGTTCCCTGTCAACCGCACGCACCGGTACCCTACTCGCAACAACCTTCCTGGTATTCAAATGGAACAAGTACAGCAAGATCTGACTGAGGTCAAAATCAGATGGCGAATGAGAGAGTAGAAATGAGAAATCAGATGTCTCAATTCATGGCTGTGATGACTGGCTTGGCCCAGAGTCAAGAAAGATTAAGAGAACTGGTGGAAAGGCAAACTCCTGAGGAGCCTCATCTTGGGACAGAAGGAACTAGCAACAATGAAAGGGGTCAGCCTCGTATTGATCCACCAGTATTTGGACCTCATCTGGATCCAGAAGCTAACATCCCAAGGAATGTGCAGGGTAATACTGTTGGGGGGAGAATCTTGCAGGAGGATCCCCAAGAAGAGCAGTTTACTGTTATGGGAGCAGGAGATGAAGTCTATGACAGGAGGTTGGATGAAATTGCTGAGAAGTTGAGATCTTTGGAGTCTTAGAATTCCTTGGGCTTCGATGTAATGGACATGGGGCTAGTGGATGGGGTGAGAATTCCCCACAAATTCAAACCCCCGTGCTTTGAGAAATACAATGGAACCTCTTGTCCACGAACTCACCTGCAGTCTTTCTTGGGAAGACTTAAAGCTTATACTATGGATGAAAAGCTGTGGATGTTCTACTTTGAAGACAGTCTGACTGGGGCTTCAAGAGAGTGGTATTCACACTTGACCAGAGCTACCATTAGATGCTGGAAGGACTTAGCTGAAGCCTTCATCAGGCAATATCAATACAATTTGGACATGGCTCCTAACAGGACCCTCCTGATGGGAATGTCCCAGTCTTCTAGAGAAAGCTTCAGGGAATATGCCCAAAGGTGGAGACAGCTTGTTGCTGCTGTCCAACCACCTATGTCGGAAAGAGAAATGGTCAACATGTTCATGAATACATTGCAAGGAACATATATTGATAGACTGGCTGCCTTTTCTTCTACCAGTTTTGCTGACGTAGTTATAGCTGGGGAAAGGATTGAAAGCCTTTTAAAAATGGGCAAAATTTCTGACAGTGGTGCAAGTTCATCCAGTAATCCCAGGAAGCCTTTTGTGGGACCCCGAAGAACTGGTGAGACTAATTCCATCCATACAAGCAGGGGCAGACCTCAGTACGTACACCGGTCAGTAGCAGTAGTTACCATTCCAGCTCCGATTCCTCAACAATCAGCATATCCTCAGCAACAACCACCGTATCAACAACAAGTTCAGTATCCACAACAGAGAACCTACAACAACAACAATAGCAACCAAAAATAACGACCCTTCCAACAGAGACCATCACAGGCAAACAGGGTAATTGACCCAATCCCAATGTCGTATGTTGCACTTTTGCCACAACTCCTGAAGCTCAACTTGGTTGAGTTAAGGACGTTGGCACCACCAGATCCCCTCAATCTCCCAAAGAATTATGATGTCAACGCCAGGTGTGCTTTCCACTCCAATGCACCTGGTCACAATACTGAAAAATGCAGAGCCTTACAAATGAAATTCCAAGATCTGGTGGATTCTAAATCCCTCAACTTTGCACCTCCTCCAAATGTCAACAGAAATCCTATGCCTAATCATGGCGGGCCGAGGATTAATGCCATTGAGGAAGACAAACCATCTACCTTGATCACCAGTGTTGCACAAATTCGAACACCTTTGGTCGAAATTAAAGCTCAGCTTTTAGAATGCCAAGTGTTCCCCGGGTGTGAGCTCGGCTGTGGGTATTGCAACATTGCATTCAATGGGTGTGAAAGGCTGAGAAGCAGCATAGATAGTCTTATTAAGGATGGTATCCTTCAGATTTCAACAACGGCGCCTACAAATCCAGCAATTCCTTTAACAACAATTCCCGATTCTTCTACAACAACAGCAACAATCATTCCTACCGATTCATCGATGTAATCAGCAATTACTCCGTCCATCACTTCAACAAGTCAAATTTCAACAACCATTTCTTCTACAACATCAACATCCATTTTATTAGCAGAATTTTCTACAACGCCAGCAAAGATTAATGAAGATGTCTCGACAGTTACAATCTACTATGACCCATCAAATGTTCCTCCCAAAAGCAATTTCCAACAACAAGCCATGTCACCTACTGCCAGATCACCAGTCACAATTTACTATGATCCGCACACCATTACAGTACCTCCCTCTGCAGCAGTCAGTCCGGTCACCATTATGGTGCCTGGACCCGTCCCTTATGAAAGCAGTAATGCCATACCTTGGCATTATGGCTCTGATCTCTACTGCAATGGGGAGAAAATCACTCTGGATTCATCAACCTCTTCTCCACAAATTGATAATGTTGGGGGAGGCGGAGGCTTCACCAGAAGCGGACGCCTTTTTGCCTCACAAACACAAAGACCTAATGTTGAAGCAGAGGCTGCTGCCAAAGCAAAAGGAAAGAGTGTGATATCTGAAGAGCCGACTACCAAAGAAACTCAGAAGACATCTTTTGAACAAGATGTGGATGAGTTCATGAGAATCATAAAACGAAGTGATTACAAGGTGGTGGACCAGCTTCACCAAACCCCCTCCAAAATCTCCATATTATCACTGTTGATGTGTTCTGAAGCTCACAGGAACGCACTGTTGAAAGTCCTGCACACAGCATACGTGGCGGAGGAGATTACTGTTAATCAGCTAGAAACTGTGGTTGTAAATGTCAACACCAGTCATGGACTGGGCTTTACCAATGCTGACTTAACAACACAGGGACGCAACCATAACAAGGCTTTGCATATCACCTTGGAATGCAAGGGTGCTGTTCTATCTCATGTACTGGTGGATATTGGGTCATCACTCAATGTTCTACCAAAGAAAGCCTTAGTGAAGCTGGAGAATGATGGCTTGGCATTGCGTCCGAGTAATTTGGTGGTGAGAGCATTTGATGGCTCTAAATGATCAGTGCTTGGGGAGATTGATCTGCCTGTGTTGATTGGCCCGCAGACCTTCAAAACTACCTTCTTTGTGATGGACATACAGTCGGCCTACAGCTGTCTGTTGGGTAGACCCTGGATCCACGCCGCTGGCGCTGTTACGTCTACCCTTCACCAGAAGTTAAAATTAGAGTGGGAAGACCAAATCATCACCATCTGTGGGGAGGAGGACATATTTGTTAGCCAGCTGGCTACATATAAGTACATAGAAATGGATGGGGAGATCCATGAAACCATGAGCCAACGGTTTGAGGCCCTCAATATTAATGAAGCATCTGCTGTACTGGGAACTTCCATCATATCATATCAGCAAGCCTGAAAGTTTGTTGAGGAAGGTACCGCCCAAGGCTGGGGCAAGTTGCTGCCCGTGGAAAAGAAAGAAGACCGATTTGGGTTGGGTTACAGACCAACTCAACAAGATCAATCAGAGGCTGCAACGAAGCCCAAGTTTGTTAGCGGGGGGATGCTCACCCCAGATGTTGTGAATAGCTTGGAAGATGAGTCGGAAGACGAGCGCAATCTGGAAAGCTGGATACGTCCAAGGACCCCGGGGAGCCATGTCTCACACTGGTCTTCCCAGGAAATTATAAGAGTTACTCCTGCAGAGTAATTATTATTTCCTGTATTTTAAAGCATGCATCAAGTCCTGCATCTTGCCCAAGATGTCAGGACTCATTTTGTAATTGGGCCATCTTGTATTTTGTGCAAAGATCAATTAATGAATATCAGGACATCTTTTGCAAATGAGTCTTTTCTTTTCCGCTCACTGTTTTTCATTTTTCACTTTTTGTACAAAAATAAAATGGCAATGTTTTTCAAAATAAATAACTTCATTTTTACTTTTTCTAAATAAGATAAAAACTGATCACTAAAATAAACCAATCTAAACCCTTACAGAATGTGCCCTCCAGACTGCACCGACAACAACACTGCTATGACTTCGTATGACTTTGACAATCCAATTAATCAAACGGATGAAGAGGTTGAACAAGATTATGAGCTACCTGAAGAGCTAGACAGGTTGGTAAGGCAAGAGGAGAAGGTTATCACTCCTCATCAAGAGGAGGTTGAGACGGTTAATCTTGGTACGGAAGAAGACGTGAAAGAAGTTAAGATTGGGGCCTGCTTACAAGATTCAGTGAAAAAGCAACTGATTGACATGCTTCGGGAATATGTGGATGCTTTTGCTTGGTCTTATCAGGATATGCCAGGGTTGGACACCGACATTGTCATGCACAAGCTGCCTCTGAAAGAAGACTGTCCGCCAATAAAATAGAAGTTGCGCCGTACTCGCCCAGATATGGCAATGAAGATAAAAGAAGAGGTACAAAAGCAGTGGGACGCCGGTTTCCTTGCTGTGACTAGTTATCCGCCGTGGGTTGCTAATATTGTACATGTGCCTAAGAAAGATGGCAAGGTGAGAATGTGCGTGGATTACCGGGACCTGAACAGAGCTAGCCCGAAAGATGACTTCCCTTTACCTCACATTGATGTATTGGTCGACAATACGGCTCAGTTCTCGGTATTCTCCTTCATGGATGGATTTTCAGGATACAATCAGATCAAAATGTCACCTAAAGACATGGAGAAGACAACTTTCATTACACCCTGGGGCACGTTCTGTTATAAGGTAATGCCATTCGGACTGAAGAATGCTGGTGCCACTTATCAACGGGCTATGGTAACATTATTCCATGACATGATCCACAAAGAAATTGAATGTTATATGGATGACATGATTGCCAAGTCCCTCACAGAAGAAAAGCACCTGGTGAATCTGTTGAAGTTAATCAAACGTCTGAGGAAGTACCAATTGAAGTTAAACCCCAACAAATGCACATTTGGGGTGCGATCTGGTAAGCTGTTGGGATTTATTGTAAGTGAGAAAGGGATTGAAGTTGACCCTGACAAAGTCAAAGCCATCCAAGAAATGCCTGCACCAAAGACTGAAAAAGAAGTTCGAGGGTTCTTAGGTAGATTGAACTACATTTCAAGGTTCATATCTCATCTTACAACAACCTGTGAACCTTTGTTCAAGTTGTTAAGAAAAGAACAAACGGTCAGATGGAATGAAGACTGCCAGAGGGCTTTTGACAAAATCAAGGAATACTTACAAGAGCCTCCGATCCTTATGCCTCCAGTTGAAGGAAGACCTCTAATCATGTACCTGACAGTATTAGAAGAGTCAATGGGGTGTGTGCTGGGCCAACATGACGAGTCTGGTCGAAAAGAGTATGCAATATACTACCTAAGCAAAAAGTTTACCGACTGTGAACAACGTTATTCACTGCTCGAGAAAACTTGTTGTGCTTTAGCGTGGGGTTCTCGCCGACTAAGACAGTATATGTTGACCCATACCACTTTATTGATCTCCAAGATGGACCCAGTCAAGTACATATTTGAGAAGCCAGCACTTACCGGACGGGTTGCAAGATGGCAAATGATTCTCACAGAATATGACATTCAGTACACATCTCAAAAGGCCATCAAAGGCAGTGTATTGTCTGATTATCTTGCTGAGCAACCCATTGATGATTACCAGCCTATGAAATTTGACTTCCCTGATGAAGACATCATGTTCATAAAAGCAAAATATCATGAAGAGCCTATTCATACTGAAGGGCCTGACCCGGAGGAAGAATGGACCATGATGTTTGATGGGGCTGTTAATATGAATGGCTGTGGTGTTGGTGCAGTACTCATTACACCTAAAGGAGTTCACATGCCTTTCTCGGTAAAACTCACCTTTAACTGCACTAACAACGAAGCTGAATACGAAGCTTGTATTATGGGTCTTGAGGAAGCCATTGACCTCAGGATCAAGACTTTGACTGTGTTTGGAGATTCAGCTCTAGTAATTAACCAAACCAACGGCAAATGGTGCACCCACCAAGATCATCTGATACCTTATCGGGATTATACAAGGAGGTTATTGACTTTCTTCACAACGGTCAAGCTTGAGTATATCCCTCGAGATGAAAATCAGTTTGCAGTTGTTCTGGCTACCATTTCATCCATGATCAAAGTTCAAGCTGCCAACTTTGTGCCTCGGATTTCAGTATCCAGGCTTGATAGACCAACATATGTATTCTCAGAAGACCTTTCTAAAGACGATAAGCCTTGGTTCCATGACATCAAATGCTTCTTGGAGGATCAAACATACCCACCTGGGGCATCTTCCAATGATAAGAAGACTTTGAGAAGGCTAGCTGGTAGTTTCTTCCTGAATACTGATGGTTCCTTGTACAAAAGAAACTTTGATATGGTACTTCTCAGATGTGTTGATAAGACAGAGGCAGACTTGTTGATGCACGAGGTGCACGAAGGATCTTTTGGTACCCATGCAGGAGGGCATGCAATGGCTAAAAAGTTGCTGAGATCAGGCTATTACTGGATCACAATGGATGCAGACTGTTGTGCCTATGCCAGAAAATGCCACAAATGTCAGATTTATGCGGATAAAGTGCATGTGCCTCCCAATCCTCTGAATGTGATGTCTTCACCTTGGCCCTTTGCCATGTGGGGCATTGATATGATTGGCAAGATTGAACCGACTGCTTCATATGGTCACAGATTCATCCTGGTAGCCATTGACTATTTTACCAAGTGGGTTGAAGCAGCTTCGTATGCAAATGTCACCAGGCAAGTGGTAGCCCGTTTCCTAAAGAAAGACATCATCTGTCGGTATGGAGTACCCGAGCGAATCATTACTGATAATGGTTCCAAATTGAACAACAAAATGATGGCAGAACTATGTCGGGACTTCAAGACCCAACACCACAATTCTTCTCCTTACAGGCCAAAGATGAATGGTGCTGTAGAGGCGGCTAACAAGAATATCAGGAAGATTGTACAAAAGATGGTAGTCACCTACAAAGACTGGCATGAAATGCTACCATTCGCCTTGCATGGGTACCGAACGTCAATTAGGACGTCTACTGGGGCAACGCCATATCAGCTTGTGTATGGTATGGAGGCAGTCCTACCTGTTGAAGTTGAATTACCCTCCTTGCGGGTATTGATGGATGTTAAGTTGAATGAAGAAGAATGGGTCCGATCCCGATACGAACAACTATATCTGATTGAAGAAAAGAGATTAGCTGCAGTCTGTCACGGGCAGCTGTATCAGAAAAGAATGAAGAAAGCCTTCGATCAGAAAGTCAGGCTTCGAGAATACCAAGTAGGAGATCTTGTGCTGAAAAGACTCCTCCCTCCTCATACAGACCACAGGGGAAAGTGGACTCCGAATTATGATGGACCATTCATAGTAAAGAAAGTTTTCTCCGGTGGAGCATTGATGCTCAGTACTATGTATGGTGAAGACTTCTTGTCCCCTGTGAATTTAGATGCAGTTAAAAGATACTTCGCATAAAATGACCCGCTGGACATAAAAACAGAATGTAAGTCCAGGCAAAAATAGGGCATCCCGGCGAGTCAAAAACAGAATAAATGACTCGGGAAAAAATAAGGGAAAATGAATAAAAAATGTACACCCGCTAAGTTGAAAAGCCATATTGGACAGCTCAGGCAAAAAATGGGTATCCCGGTGGATCGAAAACCCGAAAGGGCGATCCACGCAAAATAGGGGAATAAGCGAACAATTGCATTCTGAATTCGTTTATATCTCTTACAACACGACAAGCTTCGAAAGGTTAAAACATCGGTTAGAATCAACCTTCTTCAGAAAGCAAGATGAGAAGAACGTCAAGGTCATACGGGTCATAGCAAAGGGAAGCTCACTGAAGCATCGTCAACATTGCCAGCACCTTTATTTTTCCTAATTTGTAGCAATCTCCTCATTTCAGGGGATCTGTTTCTTTGACTGTATCTTGCCAATTCAAGGCACACAAATTAATAAAATCAGACTTTCAGTCGTATTCCATCTTGTACATTTTATTTCCGTTTGCAAAAATGTCCGATGTTCTCATAACATTGATTGCATAAATACAGATGCGCATTTTCCAAATCACATGCTTACAGGAAATATATTACTCCCGGGAGTGTCTAAATTCCTATGATGGAATCCAATAGGGGATACCTCGGGGCACTTGTACGTTTCTTTGTCATACAGGATTGCAGGCAGTCAAAGCACAACAGGGGGCATGAAAGCTTCTCCCCAATAAGCTGCCAAATCACTATTTGCTCAGCACATCTCCCAGATAGCACCAGGGATGTCTTTTCCCCAACTGAGTTGCTAGGCTTCAATCATCCTCAGCAGGATCCTCTACAGAAATCACCAGGAAGATCGTTCAGTGATCATTCCTCCCCGGCCAAGTGTTAGGCAGGGAACCATCTCCCCGCAGAGCCCTAGCCTCTATCCAGAAGAGCAATGTCTGAAGACCGCACAACAAAGCGACGAAAGCTTCCACAGCCCCAGCTGGGCTTATCATCACCGAAGAAAGGTCAATCAGTGACCTGTTTCCCCAAGCAGAATCATTTCATCAGATCTACCAATGATCTCATCCCCAGCTGGGATATCCACTTCAAGCAAATCAGTCGAGGATCTTCACAAGCAAGGGGATCCGAATCCCGGATCGGTATCTTTGCATAATCATAGCATTCACATCATATTTTCCCCTCAGAGCGTAGCATTCTGTCTAATACGGAGAATTATGGCAAAAATCAAACATATTGCATAAATCATAAGCCATGTTCTGAATCAAGCACTTGCAAATACTGACATACCATCAGCAATATACCAAATACTTCCCAAGCTCCCCAGCAGAAAGCCAAAACATCCTCTTTGCACTCACAAATACAAATATATGCTCCTTTTGGCACTCGTCTGTGTCACCATTCTCCAGTAGAATCTCCCGAACTTTCTCTACAGACAAATACATACATATACAATTCCCTGACACCCGTCCGTGTCACCATCCCCAGCATAGTTGCCTAAACACTTTGTAAACCAAATACTTGTTTATAATACATTTCTCCCGACACCCGTCCGTGTCGTACTCTCCACAGCAAGTTGGACACTCGTCTATGTCTCACTAATCACCTTTTTCTCATACAGATACTCGTCCGTATCTTATGTACGCCATTTAAATCCCCTCAGAGTCGACACTCATCCGTGTTCTTTGTTAACTAGTTGGTACTCGTCCGTATCATCATCTCTGAACATGCATCAAGCGTTTGTTTCTACTGATACTCGTCCGTATCATAGTCTTAAGGATGCTCGTCCGCATCTTTAATCTATACACCGTGCCAGACACTTATGCCTTTGCTTTCTTGAAATTAGACATTCGTCTGTGTCTACCATTCCCCAAAAGAATTCCCGGCAAATCTGGATAAATTATCTCCTTTTTATCTGACATTCGTCCTATGTCATGATATTTCTGGCAGCCGTACCCTGCCAGGTGAACGTCCTTCACCTTCTTTTTGATGATCGTCCTTCGTCATCCCCAGCGGAGTCTCTATTCATTAGAACCCCTTCCTATCCGACATTCGTCCTATGTCGTGATATTTTTTTAGCAGCCGTCCCCTGCTAGGTGATTGTCCTTCACCTCTTGATGATCGTCCTTCATCATTATCCGATGGCCGTCCCCATCGTTGATCTTGTTATCTGACGTTCGTCCTATGTCATGATAAACCCCAGGAGCAGCCGTACCCTGCTAGGTGATCGTCCTTCACCTCTTGATGATCGTCCTTCATCATGATTATCCGATGGCCGTCCCCATCGTCGACCTCTTTCTATCCGGCATTCGTCCTATGTCGTGATACTTTCGGCAACCGTACCTTGCCAGGCGATCGTCCTTCACCTTAGATGACCGTCCCTCATCTTTTCCCCAACAGAGCAGCCGTCCCCTGCTAGGTGATCGTCCTTCACCTTTGATGACTGTTCCTCATCATTTATTTCTTCAGCCCGATGGTTGTCCCCATCATTTACCTTTAATCCCCAGAAAGTCTTATTTCTTTACTTAATGGCCGTCCCCATCATGATCTCTCTGTTTCCCCAGCATGCCGACCGTCCCCGTCATTACTTTATTCCCCGGCAGTCATTCTTTGCTCGACAGTCGTCCTCCGTTGCCCGCACTTTATAATCATACTTTACTTCCTTTTACAATCTATATCCCTTTTCTTCTTCATTCAGTGAGTGCAAATTTTGGACTGTCTTTGATATTCAACCACAAGTTATCTCGTTTGCCTGTTAAGTCGTCGCTTACATCCTGCACAGCTAACTCATATTTGAATAGGGGAAGCTGTAAACACCCCAAATTTGCCCTCACTAAGTTCACACCATGGCTTATGATCTTTTCATTTGCATAAGTTCAATCATATCATCTCATATTGCATTTTTGCTTCACTACATTGATTCTAAGTCATCTACATCTAGGGTTTGTGATCTAAGCAATCCCTGAGCCATCTGAGCCACTCCAAAGGCCTTAAATCATCTCAAGAGGGTCCATGTATGTTCAAGCATCATATTATATCCTCACAAGGTCAAGGAAGTCAAATAATCACAAGAATTGTGAAAGGCATGGGAGCAGAGCTAGGTTTAATTGCACAGATGACCTAGAATTAGGGTTTTGGTTTCAGGGGCCATAAATCCAAAATTTTTGGTCATTCTTGATTCTATTGGTCTCTATAGGTTATGAGGATCATCCATACCAAGTTTCATGAATAAATTCAATGGGGAAGGCATCTGATCAAGGGATGACTTCTTGAGCAAGTCAGTGCAAAATCAGTGCATCTGAGGCCCCCAAGGACCCAACCAAAGGGGTTTCTCCATCATTTTGAATGTGTATGATCTTTATTTGATCATAGAAGATGTTATAAGTTCACAAAATTGAAGAATCTCAAGCCATTTGCAAAGTTTCCTTTTTGGGAAAGTGACTTGTAATGCAAAATTGCCATTTTGGGAAAGTTTTTCAACCTCCTCTTTTTGATTCAAAAATGCTTCAAATGAAAAATCTATGGTCATGAAAGTTGTAGATTGGATCCTCCCATTTTCAAAAAGTACAAGAACTTGATCTAATTCATTTTAGATCAAAATTTATGGCCTTGCAAAGTTGGACAAAATCACTAAATTTTCACTTTTACACCAAAGAGGGAAACTTGCAAATTCACATGCCAAGCATTTCTATGACTTCAAAATGACTTATAAGCATTACATAAACACAACAAATGACCTAAAATTCAGATTGGCCCAAAGAATCACTCATTTTCATGCCTTGATCATTAAGAAATCAAAAAGGGGCCAAAACTCCATGAATTTGCAAAATGACCCAAAGCTCCTCATCCACTTGTGCCAGCTGCCAAACATGACTTCCATGGACCTCCTTGAAGCAAGCTGATTCGAACCATGCCCTTGTACCATGACTGAACCAGCCCATACCTTCACTTACACAAATGTTGACTTTATGCAACTTGAGCCATACCAATCAAACTGAGCCACACCAACTACTCTGACCAATCACAGCTTCACATACATGCCTCAAGGATCACATTTCACACAATCTTGGAGCCTGGAACCAGAGCATCACCATAGTTCACAAAAACCTCCCTCTTTGCATTTTCATTCGAATATCATCACACAAGCCTCAAACCTCAAAACAAACTTCACAGAACCACTCACCATGATCCACTGATCATTTCCCAACCATCATCTGGCCCTGAAACCCTTCATATCAAAAACACGATTCCCCTCTCTCATTGAACTGAACTGCATCAAACTCACAAATCAACCTCAAAACACTCCAACCAAGCATCAAAGCTTCTTCAGGGAGTTCATTGGAGGCCTTTGGAAGCAGGAAAGCAGCCTGAAAGCTCTGGGGTTGAAAGCTTCATCTCAGGTAGCCATGTGAAACTTTTTTCCAGAACCTTTATTTTAAGTTCTTAATTGGTTGTGTTTGATCCCCTGAGTGTAATGAACTTGAAATTATTGAAAATGATGGAGAGATGAGGGTGTATTGCTTGTCTGAAAGTTTTGCATATTTGTGTTCTTGGCTTCGAATCATGTTTGTGGCTGGAAATAAATTCCATTTGAGGTTGGATTTAGGTTTAGGGGAGTGAGAGGAACAAATCTGGAGTTTTAGAGCTCCAGAAATGACCCAGGGAAGAAGTTGAGATTTTTCAGGGAGGGATGTCACCGGAGAAGACGAACGGAGCTCTTCTCCGGTGACCTGAAAGTAATTAGGGCTTTAATCAGGTTTAGGGCTTTATTTGAATGTGAGCCATTAGATTTTGTTTCCCGCGCGCGTTTCAATGGTTGGGATCTAGTCGTTAGCCCTAATCCTGATTTAATTAAATTTAATTAATGAATTAATGGAAATTAGTCAGTTTTGAACCTGGGCCGTCCAGATGCGCGCCAAGTCAAACGTCTTAAGCCCAGAATCAATCTGAACCCTCCCTTTGACTTACTTTTCCATTTAATTAATTTTATTTCATTTTATTTGTATTTAATTTCCACGAATTTTTAAAAATAGTAAAATACATTAAAAAATTCTGAAATTTTTTATCAAATCTTTTATTAATTTTCAGAACCCAAAATTTTTTATATTTTTATTTTTTGCATCAAAAATTATTTTTAAATTATTTAAATGTTTATTTTTAATTAGTTAATGGAAATTAATTAATTAAAAATGCATTTAGGTATTTAAAAATCACCAAAAAATTCACATTGCATTTTGACACATTTAGAAACATTATCAAACTCTCCAAACAAATTTCTTTTTGGTTCTTGATGTATTTTGACATTTTTCATTGGAATAAAAGTTATTATAAGGCAATATTTTGGTCCTAACTTAGAAAAATTCATTCTGCCTAACCATGAAGAGTTTGATGATGGTTCTTCTTGCATTGCATTTTCCATATCATGTAGTTTCTAGGGTAAAATTGATTTGAATTTATCTCTCATTTTCAATTTGATATGCATTTTTCCTTTTGAAGTGCCTTGAAACCCTAGCTAACTTGAGAAAATCATAACTTCCATTAGGTTAAGATTTAGGTCTCCTCCTTTGGGCAGTGAACTTATGTAGGGTTAGGGTTCATTTGATCCCATTTTCAATTTTTTATCTTGTCCTTTGCTTCTGATTTTGAATTTTGCTTTGAATCTTGTGCATAAACCCTAATTTTTGCCCTCATTTGCATTCATCTCTCATTTGCTTGCATACATGAACTTGCCATGGCATTTTGTGCATTCACATAACTTCTAAGACATCTTAGGACATATTAGAATCATTCTTGATCATTTGTTCATTCATTTGCTATGTTATATTTCCATTACATTTCATAAACTTTCATGAACTTTCATGGTTCAAAGCATGCTTCATTTGCATCCTCATCCTTGTATGATCATCCACAATTCTTGATATGTGTTTGCATCATCTCCTAGCATCATTAACATCATGTTTATGCTTCTGGTTTTGGTTTGCATCACTGCATCTTTCTCTTTTTTTCATTCCATTTCATTTCTTGTCATTAACTTTTCAGGTGGTAAGTACTTGAGAAGTGAATTTGCCTTCACTTCTCATAATCTTTTCTCATCTCTCTTATGCATTCATTTCTACATTTTTACTTTTGTATTAGAGTGAGCTTGCTCATTCATGCTCCTCCTCTCCTTCTTTCTTCAAGAAACTTATCTTCTTAAGAGAAGTAAGTTGTTTTTCTTATTTTTGCTCCTCCTCCTTTCATCCTGTTTCTTCCATGGTGGCTTTTCTCCTGAAGATCTTTTGCAAGCCTCATAAACCCTAGGAATACCCAAGCATGATCACAATTAGGGTTTGATTAGTCCCCCATTTAGTTTTACCTTTGTGTCATCTTTGTGTCTTCTCTTCTCATCCCTTAATCAAAGACTAAACCTTAAAGGTTTTAAGGCTTTATGATTAAGCTTATGCTTGCATCCTTCTATTAGGATGTAGTGTACAACTTTAATCCTAAGTGTTAAGCCTATAATGTGTTTAAATCCTTTAATCAATCGACTTAATAATCATCAAGACATCAAGCTTGTAACTTGGGCCTTGCATTAGGGTTCTAATTCTTCCTTAATTGGTTGAAGAAGGACTAACCCTAGTGTTAATGGACAAGTCCCCCTCAAGTTGTCTTACAAACCATAAAAGTCACTTCTTAATCTTATCATTAACTAAAATCCACTTGTAATAAAGGTTTTGTTTTTTCATGAGGTTAATCCCTAATCATGGATTAAGTTGAGGAGCCTTCCTCAGCTTAAAGGTTCTCATCTATTGTCCTTCTATTAGGATGGTGTAATGAGTCCATTAAATCCTTGATTATGGCTTAAACTCATTACTTAACACTAAACACAAACTCCAAAAAACATCTAAATAAATGCAAGTAGGTTAATGATCTTAATCCTACATCATGGTGATTAAGTGTGAGGTGCTTACTTCATACTTAAGGTATCCTCATTACCCCTAATCAGAGGGAGGATGTGATTAGTTTACTAACCCTTGGTTTAGGCTTAAGCTCATTTTCTTATGACAAACACCAAAAAGAAATAAAAGATTAAAAATACCAAAAACAAACAATAATCATCTCCTCCGGGATTCTTTTCTCATCATCTTCACTCATAAACGAGAACTTGTTTCTTCCGTCTAATGCAAGACAGTCTGCACCTGAGCCAGACAGGTCATACACTTGAGCATAGACAAGTAAGCAGTTCACAAGTCAATTTATCTTTCAGTCTCTTTGGGTCGAACTACGGTGTTCTGACTTCCTCATTGCACGAGAGGATACGTCGGCATAACTTAACAGTTATCGAACAAAAAGTCTCTGTATACCCCCCCTCTTCCAGCACTATTCTTTAAGCCTTATAGTCTTGAGAATTTCACTCTTGTTCTTACACTGATACTCTCATACTTCACTTCACATTTATCTTACACTGACACTTGCATTCTTTCCAGCTTTGATACACAGATAGCACTGACACTACCCCTTTAAGCACAAATCTTTCAAGCGTGGATCCCGTCGAGGTCGACGGACAATCTGGGTGCTAATACCTTCCCAGGTTGTAACCAACCCCCTTTCTCAGTTTCTCTGGTTCGCGACCGTCTTATCCATCTTTTCTCAGGTTTATGCAGCATTACCTTTCCTCCGGGATAAAAATGCCTAGCTGGCGACTCTTTTCTTTCTGAGTTCACCCTTGTGTGTTCTCTCTTTCGCCGACCGTTCGTGTCTGTACCCCATCTGACTTAGGTGTCATTTTGGTGGGAGCGACAACTTGGCAACTCTGCTAGGGACCCTTATATTGCAACCAGGGCTTCTGGTTCTTTTTGTGTGTTCCTCCTAGCGCTTGTTTGATTTGTGTTTACCGGGGAGTTATGTGCTAACTATGTTTATTTATTTACTTTATTTCCTGCTTTATGTACAACTTTATTTATTGCTTTCTTTTACAGTTTTTCATATTTCATACTGTCATTATCATTGCTGGATCTGGCTTCTGATTTGATGGGTGGGGTTCCATTGAGAGTTTGAGGTCCTATACCTGGGACCTGAGTGACACCTAGGCTAGAGTGGTTCATGTTCTTTCCCATTCCAATTCGGCCTGGTGCGAGAATATGAAACACGGTTCAGATATGGGTTTCTTCTTGAGAACTCTGTGCTACAGATTTCCTGTAGTGCTAGGGCTATCTGGGAAGCCTGCTAAGTCTGGATGACCTTTATTTTGACCTTCAGAAGCTGAGGTGAATTAGAGGAGGATCTTTTATGGTTATTGTGAACACTGTACCTCCGAGTTAGAAGTGTTTACACTTCTCATAACTGATCCAAGTATGAGGATCCTTGTTCTAGAACACTACCTGTGAGGGGGTTGGGTTGTTTACATGTTTGCAGGTACCCTTGGCCACATCATACCCTGTTTTTGTTTTGTTTAAGAGTACTCCACTTTGGACAGTTCTTGTGATTTAACCCTGGACATGTGACTCTTTATTTGAGCCCCCGCCCTGGTTACTGGATTTCTGAACCTTCATCTGGACCTTCTTTAAACATACATGGAGTTATATCAAGACAGATAATCAGATCCAGCTTGATCACAAACCCTTGCATATCATTTGCATACATCATCATTGCATCATTTAACATTTGTTTTTTTTTCCAGGGTATCCACATTTATATCTGGTTTGGTTTTGACCCCTTCTTCTGCATAGACCTTTGCTCCATCAGTTATCTGCTTCAGCTATTCTCATCATCACCAGCATCAGCCTGTCAGTGGCTCATCTCCAGTATCAGCCTTGATCTTCATCAGCACCTATCTTCCTCCTCTTCAGCATTTATGACTACTCCCAGGAAGAGCAACATATCCTACCATTTCTTTGAGCCTGTGTTGACTGGCATCAGGCAAGTCCAGTCACTTATCACCCATGACCACATCCCATTGTTTAGAGAGCATTATGGAGGTATCCTGAATATGGTTATGGACCTTGACCCTTCTCAGAGGAGCATGATCCACACCTGCTTGCAGTTTTATGACCCTCCTTTGAGATGCTTCACCTTCCCAGACTTTCAGTTAGGGCCTCTACTGGAAGAGTTTTCCTCATTGATTGGAGTACCTATCAGGGGTGGACTCCCTTTCAACCCAGAAATGACTTTTCCTAGCAATGGAGAAGTAGCAAAAGCACTGTACCTGGAGCCTGCCTTGATTGAGCAAAGCATGAAACCAAAAGTTGGGATCCCTGGTTTGCACTTGGACTTCTTGATTTCTCAGGCCATCCTGAAGGCCTCCTTGGGAGAGTGGAAGGCAGTCTGTGCACTGTTAGCCCTCAGCATATATGGGGTTATACTGTTTGCAGATGAGCCCAAATTTGTCAGCAAGAACGCCATTCATCTGTTTCTTCTGAGGAACCCAGTACCCACATTGCTGGGAGATTTCTATTACTCCATCCATTAGAGGAATGAGAAACAAAGGGGGAAGTTGGTGAGATGTTGTGCTCCTTTGTTTCACACCTGGCTGCTCAAACACCTACCTAAATCAGATGCCTTCTTGAACCCTCACCAACAGAAGAATTGGGCCAAGAGGCTCATTGCTTTGACTTCAGATGATATTAGATGGTGCACCCAGAGCACCAAGGGCAAAGACATTATCACCAGCTGTGGGCAGTACCCAAATGTGCCTCTGATAGGAGTAAAGGGTTGCATCAACTACAATCCTTTGCTGTTTAAGAGACAACTGAGCTATGCTTTGGTTCACCCTCCCAGAGTGCAAGATTTAGCTGAGACCCTGTATTGTGAAGTGAAGCCTAATTCAGCTGCTGTCAGACAAGCATCCTGGGCTTGGGAGAACATCCAGACAAAAGGGATGGTTATTCTTGGAAAGTGCAATAATGTTGCTTCAGCTTAATACTATGACTGGTCCCGTACTAGAGCTCAAATTACTGGAATGCCTTTCACCTTGGAAGACATACCTGGACCATCCACAGCACAGCCAGCAGCAATTGTCAGCCTAGAAGAATTTGAGAAGCTGAAGGAAAGGAATGAGAACCTATCTCAAGCTTTAAAGAAAACTCTTTGGGAAAGAAGTGATGGTCGTTTGGACATTGAGAGGTTGGAGAAGCTTAGGGTGGAGCATCTTGCCAAAATTGAGAAGACAGAGGACTATATCAGGAAGGCAAGAGCTGGAGAACAAATATTGAAGAATGCCTATAAAGAAGCCAAGATTCAGAAGGCCAGGACTGAGCTCTATCTGCAAGAGAGTCAGGCTAGGTGGGTCAGGATCACTGAAGCCCGTACACAAGAAGACCAGAAGACTCAAGCCAAGATTGAACAGTTAGAGGCCAATGAGAAACAAGCAGCAGGAAGCTTTGTTGGAAGCCTAGAAGGAGATTTCAGAGTTGAAGCTCAGGGCGGGATTGAAAAGATCAAAGGACCAAGACAGTCATAAGAGGCTGACCACTGCCATTGCTACCAGGAACCTCCTCATTAGGACCATTACAGAGCATCCAGCTGGTCCAGTGACTAAGGCACTCCTGAAGGAGGTCAGAGAGGATGAGTTTGGACTGGATGTCTGACTCTTTGTTTGTTGTTGTTTTCATTTGGTGTACTTTTTTCTTTTTGATGTATTTTGACCCTCCATGGGCATGTGTTGTAAAACAGACTATGTATTGTTCAGCATTTGTAATATATTAGTTTGTTTTCATTGGGCTTCTTTTCTCAGCAACATCAAACATCTTTGTGAAACAACCCCTTGATAAGACTTGTACATCATGCTAGACAAGCTTACACTATTCCAAGATGGAATGAATGTAAATTTCCCATGGAATAAGGCTATACACAAGGGATCCTTTCATGCATTTATTAAGTCTTTTTGGATTTTGTTTGAAGATGAAAAAGAAGACTCAAATCGGGAAAGGACAAAAATTAAGGGGAACTAAGACATAACCCTAAGTTATTTATTAAAATGGTGGTCCTAAAGGTGAGTGAGGCTTTTCTAATCCTAAAGAGCAAAAGGAAAAGAGAGAAGAAAAAGGATGCAACTTACTTCCTAAGGAAGATAAGTTGGTCCTAACAAAAGGGAAATCCTACCAATCACAAATATGGAAGTTAAAGGTGAATTAAATGCATAAAGAAAATGCATAAAAATAAAATAAAAGGATAAAGTGTAAGGAAACATACCTTTCCCTCCCTACAAAACAAAGATTAGTGTACACTTTATTAAAAAAAAATAAAGCAAATATACACCAATTAAATCCTTATAACTCTAGGACTTTATCTAAACTCTATCTTAATTCTAGAGGAACTAAAAAATGCTAAAACAAAAATTCAGCACCTACTGCAGCCTCTAAACTAAAAAGCAGCTATGAAATGCAGCACACAAAGCAAACATCATACTACAGCTATCAAACAGCATAAAAGTAGGTGTAAAAAGTCATATACAGCATGCAAACATAACAAACCACATGTATTTTACAACACCTATATTAACAAACAGCTATGAAAACATGGGACAAATTTGATCCTTTTTATTTATGTGCACAAAGTGAATGATAAACAACACATCAACATCAATTAACATGGATCTACATACACCACAAAATGAACTCAAACATGTGAATTTATTTACATAATTTATTTGATTAAAATGAACAATGATCAACAAGAATAGCCACACTTTTCCATATTTCACAAAATAAGCATTTTATCATGAGATTGAACAAGTATCACTACAAGCATCAATTATTTCACATGTATTGCATAAAAATCAGAATTGAACTCATGTTAAGATATGATCAATTAAGCACAAGAAACTTGCATGAACATGTGAAGTATTTAATCACTTTTAAGCAAAAATCAACACATGACATTTAATCATTTAATCAATCCAACAAGCAAAGATCATGATCATGAAGCACACATCAACTTTAAGTAAGCACTTAACATGTGAAACAAATGATTAAATAGTAGCACTACACATCAAGAATCAATTATAGCACATTTATGGAAAAGTGAACGGAATCATGTCGAAACGACTCGAAACCATGGAATCGGCTACTGGAAACAGACCCAAAAATTCGCTAAAATCAATACCTAAACATACATGAACCTTAGAAGCACTAGGAAGAAAGAACAAGAAAGAACATAAGCTAAAAAACCAAAAACTAACAGCCTTAACCAGTTAACCAAATTGGCTAACCCGTTAACGGGCAGAAAAATACAGCATTTTGGCCAAAAACGCACGCGTTAACCGGTTAACCAAATGCGTTAACCGGTTAACACTAAACAGAAAGTGAAAAATTGTTTTGAAATAAGTGCTTTTCGCCACAATCTTACTTCTAAACAACCCTAACCTCCACCTAATCATGCTAACACGAATTTCTACTCAATTAGCACTTATTGACACATGCTAGGACCTATAACAAGCTACAACCTAACTTCTAATCCATCAAAAACCACAAATCGCAAGCAAAACGTAACGAAAACATAATCAACCATAAATAATACGAAAAGCACTTAAAGAATGCCAAAATGGCAAGATGAAGAGAATAACTTAAAGGAAAAGTGATTTAGATCACCAACCTACGAAGCGGAGAAGTGCTTCGGTGGATGTTGCAAGAATCGGAGCTTGATCGAAGAGAAAACCAAGAAAACCGCGAATCCGCAAAATAAATGCGTTCTTGATGCTTGAGCCTTCTTACACTTCCGATAATTCGAAATCTTCACAAAAATCAGTAGCTTCTTCTTCTATAATCCACAATCCAATGGAGATTGGAGGTTAAGCTTTAAGATATTCAAGTTTCAATGTGAAACTTGAAGAGCTTCTTCAAAAAAGCTTTGGTGAAAAGGGAAATGGAGGAAAAGTGAGAGAGAAAAAGTGATTCTAGAAATTGTGAGAGAGTGAAAAATTGGGAACCTTTTGCATTGAAGTGATTAATGATTATATAGGGGCTAGGCTTGGAGCTAGGTTTGGGAATGGAGTTAGGTTTAGGAATGGAGTTAGGTTTGTAGTTAGTTAGGGTTAGGGTTGGAAAAGGAATATTCCTTGGAATACTCTAGAAGGTGGTAGAACATAGTAGAAGCATCCAAAGGAAATGGAGTGGAATTGAAGTGGGAAAACAAGAGGGAAAGAATGAAAGGAAATGTGGAAGGAAAGTGGAAGGAAAAGTGGAGGGAAAAGTGAAATAAACCATTTTTCAAATGATTTTTCCCTTGATTTTTTTATGATTCCTCCATCATTTCTTGACCAAATTTGAACCAAAAGATCATTGTAACCCTAATTTCATGATTTTGATCTTAAAAGTCATGAGTCGACCATTTTTACCTAGCTCGGTTGCCTTTTCCCCGATTCCTCGATTTTTCAGTCATCTGGCCAGTTGAACCTTTTCCAAAATGATTTTGTGGACGAAATTTGAACCCTAGGCACTTGACATCATATATAAGACAAAGGAATTTACTTTGAATCAAAACTTCATGGAGAAGCCCAGTAGAGATGAAACCCTATTTTGGTCTTTTTCATCAGGAGATGTTGCACTGCTTGCCTCCTTTGATCAAACCAAATCTTCCCATGGCTTGTGGTTTCAAATGAGGACTTGTGGGATATTGTGAACCCTTTGCACAATGTTGAGAAGCTTTTTGGCCCTTTTATTGCCTTTATAATGCCTTCAGTTGCTCCAATCATTGATCACATACCAATGCCTCAGCTATGCTACACATGATGCAATATTTTTGATTATTTCATGCACTTATGTATGCTAAATGCTATGCAAAATGTTGAGGAAATGAGAGGGAAAATTTTGAGGTATTACAACTGCCCATATTCATTCATCTGCAGGCCTGAACGAATAATTGCAAGAGCTTTTAGACATTCAAGGTGTGGAGTGATTGAATACTCGAATAAAAACCTGGAAATTTGAACTCGGTGGATAAGAGAAATGTCATCTGCCTCTTATTTATCTCCTTTTTTTGGTTTTGTTTTGACCTCTAAATAGGTTGCAGGAAGAGAACAAGGTGGAATGGGATCGTTGTACATAAACGAGAGCCCAGGAAAACAAGATCGTTGCACAAAACGATAACCTGCGACGTGATTGCTGAGCGAATCAAGCCACAAAGGGGGCATGTTGTACAAAACAGGGCTTTGAAACGAGACCATTGTATGGAACTCAGAAATGTGATTGCTGAGCGAATCAAGCCACAAAGGGAGCCTGTTGTATAAAATAGGGCTTTGAACAAGACCATTGTACAAAACGGAACTCGAAAATGTGACTGCTAAGGGAATCAAGCCACAAAGAAAACCACGCGACTGCTGAGCGAATCAAGCCATGAAAAGGAAGGACCTATTGTACAAAACAAGGCTTTGGAATAAGACCATTGTACAAAACGGAACTCCGAAATGTGACTACTGAGCGAATCAAGCCACAAAGAGAGGTCTCTGTTGGCGAAACAGGGCTTAAATGCAACATCAACCGATTTGCGACTCAAATAAGATCAACCGATCTATCATGGAGATGGTATCAACCGATCCATAACCAGGAAAGCGAGAATGTAATATCATCCGATTTACAGCTCGAAGAGAAGTGATATCAATCGATTCACAACTCAAAATAAAATCAACTGATCTAACCAGGAAATGGTATCAACCGATCCATAACCCGGAAAACGAGAACGTAATAACATCTGATTTACGGCTCGAAGGGAAGTAATATCAACAAATTTATAACTCAAATAAGATCAACCGATATAACATGGAGATGGTATCAACCGATCCATAACCAGGAAATGCAAGAATGTAATATCATCCGATTTACAGCTCGAAGAGAAGTGATATCAACCGATTCACAACTCAAATAAGATCAACTGATCCAACCAGGAAATGGTATCAACCGATCCATAACCCGGAAAACAAGAACGTAATATCATATGATTTATGGCTGGATGAGAAGTAATATCAACCGATTTACAACTCAAATAAGATCAACCGATCCAACCAGGAAATGGTATCAACCGATCCATAACCCAGAAAACGAGAACGTAATATCATCCGATTTAAGGCTCGAAGAGAAGTAATAACAACCGATTTACAACTCAAATAAGATTAACCGATCTAACTAGGAAATTGTATCAACCGATCCATAATCATCGTACTGAGATGAAACAAAAAAGAACGGGATCATGGTATCAACCGATCCACAATTGGCTTATGCTTCGTATGCACGTGTTTTAATTTTTCTATGGCGTAATGCTCCATAATAATGGAAATGCTACGCTTTGGAGGATGAAAATGTAGTGATGATTATGCAAATGAAAATGAAAAAGGGTCTCCCGATGAGGAGATAGCAGATATCCCAGATGGCTTGACTGGGGAAATGATGATCACTGCATTGATCTGGTTAGTCCTTGTGAGGAGAAAACAACTCTGCGGGGAATCTTGTTAATGATACACCGGCTCTGAACTGCCACCACTGTGAAAATAAATTGGACTTCGAGATTGGAGAGCCAAGATCCTGCTGGAGATGGACTCTTCTTACTAGCTACGCTACCCGTTGAACTCCGTTGGGGAAGTGAAATCTTCTGACTTGGCTGGGGAAACAGATGTATGATACTGCTGAAGTAGAAACCTGCTGGGGAGAAAAACACTCCTTGTATTGCTGGGGATTGCCCCTGTATTGAAGGGAAGTCTCTGCTTGGGGAGGACACCAACCTTCTGTTTCCTTGTTGGGGGAGATTTCAACTTCCAACTCTACTGGGGATTATGGATGATGTCAATGATAAAGCTTCCTGCTGAAGATAAGAGCTTAAGTTGCCCCTCGCTGGGGATGAGAGGTGTAGAGTGTCTCATGTTGGGAATGAGAGATGTAAGGCATCCCATGCTGGGGATGAGAGACGATGATACCCTTCTGCTCAAGAAGTAACCTTCCCTTATATACATTGTTGGAGAAGGGATTATCTGATGAGACTTGCTAAGGATTTTTAATCAATGAAGCCTGCTGATGAAACAACTCTTGAAGTAATGTGCTGAGAATGGCTTTGCTTCCAGCCTATGGGTTGATAGATTGCCTACTAATCATGAGTGAACAATAGTTCTTTGCAATTTTCAACTCGCCTCTGATTAAGGTCCATCGGAAGAAAATGTCTCAAGAGGATTTTACAGAAAACATGACATACGAAATGCCTCAGTGTCTTCAAACTCTTAGAGAGATTCGTCGGATCTCAAAATAACTGCCCCAGACTGCATATTCTGTGCAAGAATTTTCCTCGCGAGGATTCATGAAGAACCTCATATCACTATGAGATAATGTGTCCTAGTATTTTGAACCTTGGGTAGTGTAAACACCCCAAATTTGCCCTCATCCATTCACACCATGGCTTGTGATCTTTTCATATGCATAAATTCAATCATAGCATCTCATATTGCATAGTTGCTTCACTGTATTGATTCAAAGTCATCTGCATCTAGGGTTTGTGATCTGAGCAATCCAAAAGCCACTTGAACCATTTAAAAGGTCATCAATCATCTCAAAGGGATCCATGTGTGCTCAAGCATCATATTATATCCCCACAAAGTCAAGAAAGTCAAAGAATCACAAGAACCGAGGAAGGCATGGAAGCAGAGCCAGGTTTAACTGCACAGATGACCTAGAATTAGGGTTTTGGTTTCAGAGGCCATAAATCCAAATTGTTTGGTCATTCTTGTTTCTATTTGTCTCTATATGATATAGGGATCATGCATATCAATTTTCATGAAGAAATTCCATGGGGAAGGCATCTGATCAAGAGTTGACTTCTTGAGCAAGTCAGTGCAAAATCAGGGCTTCTGAGGCCCCCAATGACCCAACCAAGGGGTGTTCTTCATCATTTTGAATGTGTATGATCTTTATTTGATCATAGAAGATGTTATAAGTTCACAAAATTGAAGAATTTCAAGCCATTTGCAAAGTTGCCTTTTTGGGAAAGTGACTTGTAATGGAAACTTGCCATTTTGGGAAAGTTTTTCAACCTCCTCAAATTGATTCGAAAATGCCTCAAATGAGAAAACTTTGGTCATGAAAGTTGTAGAATGGATCATTCCCTTTTCAAAAAGTACAAGAACTCATTCTAATTCATTTTGGATCAAAAGTTATGGCCTTGCAAAGTTGGATAAAATCATTGAAATTTCACTTTTGCACAAAATGGGAAACTTGCAAATTCTCATGGCCAACCTTTATGTGACTTCAATGTGACCTCTAATCATCATACAAATACAATGCATGACCTAAAAATCAGTTTGGCCCAAGGGATTTCCCATTTCTATGCCTTGATTTTCAAGTAACCATAAGCCATTCTTCATGAAAGTGCAAAGAGGGATTTCTTGCAAAATCATTCTCAAAGGGATTGTATGACCTCTAGCTGGTCTCAAGACAATTCCATGACCTAATGAAGAATCTCACACCAAGAATTCCGCAAGACTTATCACATGTACATGGCCAAAAATCATGAAATGTAACAAGTTGTCAAGTTGAAAAAACCCTTCCAACTTATGATCCAAATGCTGCAGTCCTTCATGAATCATCCAAGGGCCATCCTTGACTCAAGCTGATGTAGGACAAGCCTCAAGATTGCCTCTGACCTGTGCCATGCTTAGGGTACACAATATCTTGACTTTCTTGCATTTTGCCCATACCAATCTCGCAGTGCCACACCAACTCTCTGCCCAACCAGAGTATGATATGTGGACATCAAGCAATCCAAAAACACACCATACACAAGCTGAATCCTCCCACATTGCAGCAAACACAAAATCTGTCAAAACCTTTCCCTCTTCGAAACACTCAACACAGCCATCAAACTTCAATAATTCCTTCACCAATCAACCACACACAACCCATAGAACAAATCCCACCCCTCACAATGGTTTGAAACACAACACACAAGAACCTCATTTCCTGCCATATCAGAACTGAACCTCTCAAACTAGCCACTTTCAACCCCATTCAAGCATTCCATTAGCCTCAGGAGGTTCAAAGGAGACCATTTTCACAAGAGGGAGGCTCTGAAAGCTCACTTTAGAAGGTCTCCAGCTCAGGTATAACCTAAGAACTTTTTTCTCAGAACTTCATTTTCTTGTTACAAAATGAATCTACATGTTGCACTGATCATCTAGATGTGTTTAGAATTGAAAATAAGCAAGAAATGACCATTTCATGTTGTTCTGAAAGTTTGCCCGTGTTTTATATTTTCCTTCGATTCAGGATTGTGAGTGAAAATAAATGGATTTGAGATGAGGGGTTAGGTTTAGATTGATGAGAGGTTTGTTTTGGTGGAAGAAATTTCATGTTTAGTGACCTGTAGAAGATTCTAGGGTTTATGCTCGCCGGAGAAGATGACCGGAACCACTGTTCTGGTCACCTGAAAATCATTAGTCCTAATTGTGTCATTAATGGTAGTTTGAATTTGGGCCGTAGAAGAGGTAGACTGGGGTTGACTCCCGCGCGTGTGTGTGGTCAGGATCTTGCCATTAAACCCTAATCCCTGATTAATTAATTAAATCCAGATTAATTAATTATAAAACTTAATTTAGCCAGGTTTGAATGTGGGCCTTTGGATCTGGCGCGCAGTCAACCAGTCCAAACCCAGATTCAATCCCATCCTTCCATTGCGTTTACTTTTATTAAATTTAGTTTTAATTCTTTTTTTTTCTCATTTGTTTTATACATTTTATTTAAAATAGCAAAAATCATTTAAAAATTATGAAAAAATTTTCCAGACATTTCATTAATTTTTAAAACCCAAAAATATTTTTAGTTTTATTTTTTGCATTAAAAATCATTTTTAAATCATTTAAATGTTTATTTTTAATTAATTAATGAAAATTAATTAATTAAAAATACATTTAGGTATTTAAAAATCACCAAAAAATTCACATTGCACTTAGAAACATTTAGAAACATTGTCCAACTCTCAAACCAAATTTCTTTTTTGTTCTTGATGCCTTTTGATCCTTTTCATTGGAATTAATTTCATTTTAAGGCAATATTTTGGTTCAATCTTTAAAAATTTCATTCTGCCTAACCATTGAGAGTTGGATGATGATTCTTCTTGCATTGCACTCTTCATAGCATGTAGTTTATAGAATAAAATTGGCTTGATTTGATCTTGCAATTTCAATTTGTTTGGTATTTTTCTTGATGAGGTACCCCAAAACCCTAGCAATCTTAGGAAATTCATAACTTACACTAGGTTAAGAGTTGGATCCCCTCCTTTGGACAGTGAGCTTGTATAGGTTTAGGGTATCTTTGATTGCATTTTCAATTTTTTGTCATGCCTTATGCTTCTGATTTTGAGTTTTGCTTTGTGTGTTGATCATAAACCCTAATTTGTGCCTTCTTTTGCATCCATCTTTCATTTGCTTGCATCCATTGACTTGCCATGACATTTTGTGCATCCACATGATTCATAATACATCTTAGGACATATTAGAACCATGATTGATCATTGCATCATTCCCTTGCCATGTTATATGTCCATTGCATCTCATAACTTTTCATGTACTTTCATGGTTCAATGCATGCTCCATTTGCATCCTTGTGCTTGTTTGATCATTCTCATGTCTTGACTCATGATTGCATCATCTCTTGGCATCACTAACATCATGTAAATGCTTCTGACTTTGTCTTGCATCATGACATTTCATCTCATTTGTATTGCATTTCATTTCTTTTACTAACTTTTCAGGTGGTAAGTTGTTTTGGGAAGTGAATTTGCCTTCACTTCTCACAATCTCTTCTCATCTCTCTTGCATCTTTGCTGCATTTTATCTTGTGTATTGGATTGAGCTTGCTCATTCATGTTCATCTTACTTTCTTCCTTCAAGCAACTTGTCTTCTTAAGTGAAGCAAGTTGTCTTGCTTCTCTCTGCTTCTTTCTCCTTTCATCTGCTTCTTTCCTGGTGGCTTCTCTCCTGAAGATCTTCTTGCAAACCTCATTAACCCTAGGAATGACCAAGCATGATAATAATTAGGGTTTGATTAGTCCCCCTTTACTTTTTACCTTTGTGTCTTCTTTGAGTCTCTTTTCTCATCTCATAATCAGGGACTAAACCCTAAAGGCTTCAAGGCTTTGTGATTAAGCTTATGCCTGCATCCTTCTATTAGGATGGAGTGTATAACTTTAATCCTAAGTGTTAAACCCTTAATGTGTTTAAATCCTTTAATCAATCCATTTAATAATCATCAAGACATTAAGCTTGTAACTTGGGCCTTGCATTAGGGTTCTAATTTTTCCTTAACTGGTTAAGAAGGACTAACCCTAGTGTTAATGGACAAATCCCCCTCAAGTTGTCTTACAAACCATAAAATTCACTTCTTCACCTTATCATTAATTAAAATCCATTTAACAAAGGATTTGTTTTGTCATGAGGTTAATCCCTAATCATGGATTAAGTTGAGGAGTCTTTCTCAGCTTAAATGTTCTCATCTATTATCCTTCTATTAGGATGGTGTAATGAGTCCATTAAATCCTTGATTATGGCTTAAACTCGTTACTTAACACTAAACAAAAACAACAAAAACATCTAAATAAATACAAGTAGGTTAATGATCTTAATCCTACATCATGATGATTAAGTGTGAGGTGCTTACTTCATACTTAAGCTATTCTCATTACCCCTAATCAGAGGGAAGATGTGATGAGTCTACTAACCCTTGGTTTAGGCTTAAGCTCAGTTTCTTATGATAAACTTTCAAAAGCAATAAAAGACTGAAAACACAAAAAACAAACAATAATCGTCTCCTCCGGGATTCTTTTCTCATCTCATTCACTCACAAACGAGAACTTGCTTCTTCCGTCTAAAGCAAGACAGTTTGCACCTGAGCCAGACAGGTCATACACTTGAGCCTAGACAAGTAAGCAGTTCATCAGTCAATTTACCTTTCAGTCTCTTTGAGTCGAACTACGGTGTTCTGACTTCCTCATTGCACGAGAGGATATGTAGGCATAACTTAACAGTTATCGAACAAAAGTCTTTGTATATTCCCCCTCCTTCCAGCATCATTCTTTAAGCCTCATAGTCTTGAGCTTCATACTCCTGTTCTTACACTGACACTTCTCTTATACACTTCACCTTTCTTTTAGCACTGACACTTGCATTCTTTCCAGCTTTGATACACAGATAGCACTGACACTACCCCTTTAAAACCTAAATCTTTTAAGCGTGGATCCCGTCGAGTACGACGAACAATCTGGGTGCTAATACCTTCCCAGGTTGTAACCAACCCCCTTTCTCAGTCTCTCTGGTTCGCAACCGTCTTATCCATATCTCTTTCTAGGTTTATGCAGCATTACCTTTCCTTCGGGATAAAAATGCCTAGCTGGCGACTCTTTTCAGTTCACCCCTGTGTTCTTTCCTTCGCCGACCGTTCGCGTATGTACCCATCTTGGCCCTGGGTGTCATTTGGCGGGAGCGACAGCTTGGCGACTCTGCTGGGGAACCTTATACTGTAACCAGGGCTTCTGGTTCTTTTTGTGGGTTCCTCCTAGCGCTTGTTTGATTTATGTTTACTGGGGTGTTATGTGCTAATTGTGTTTATATAGTTGCTTTATTTACTGCTTTATGTACAGTTATTTATTGCTTTCTTTACAGTTTTATACATCATACTGTCATACTGTCATTGCTGGATCTGGTTCTGTTTGGTGGGTGGGGTTCTATTGAGAGTTAAGGTCCTACACCTGGGACCTGAGTGACACCTAGGCTAGAGTTGTTCGTATTCTTTCCCATTCCATTTCGGTCTGGTGCGGGAATATGAAACACGGTTCAGATATGGGTTTCTTCTTGAGAACTCTGTGCTACAGATTTCCTGTAGTGCTAGGGCTATCTGGGAAGCCTGCTAAGTCTGGATGACCTTTATTTTGACCTTCAGAAGCTGAGGTGAATTAGAGGAGGATCTTTTATGGTTATTGTGAACACTGTACCTCCGAGTTAGAAGTGTTTACACTTCTCATAACTGATCCAAGTATGAGGATCCTTGTTCTAGAACACTACCTGTGAGGGGGTTGGGTTGTTTACATGTTTGCAGGTACCCTTGGCCACATCATACCCTGTTTTTGTTTTGTTTAAGAGTACTCCACTTTGGACAGTTCTTGTGATTTAACCCTGGACATGTGACTCTTTATTTGAGCCCCCGCCCTGGTTACTGGATTTCTGAACCTTCATCTGGACCTTCTTTAAACATACATGGAGTTATATCAAGACAGATAATCAGATCCAGCTTGATCACAAACCCTTGCATATCATTTGCATACATCATCATTGCATCATTTAACATTTGTTTTTTTTTTCCAGGGTATCCACATTTATATCTGGTTTGGTTTTGACCCCTTCTTCTGCATAGACCTTTGCTCCATCAGTTATCTGCTTCAGCTATTCTCATCATCACCAGCATCAGCCTGTCAGTGGCTCATCTCCAGTATCAGCCTTGATCTTCATCAGCACCTATCTTCCTCCTCTTCAGCATTTATGACTACTCCCAGGAAGAGCAACATATCCTACCATTTCTTTGAGCCTGTGTTGACTGGCATCAGGCAAGTCCAGTCACTTATCACCCATGACCACATCCCATTGTTTAGAGAGCATTATGGAGGTATCCTGAATATGGTTATGGACCTTGACCCTTCTCAGAGGAGCATGATCCACACCTGCTTGCAGTTTTATGACCCTCCTTTGAGATGCTTCACCTTCCCAGACTTTCAGTTAGGGCCTCTACTGGAAGAGTTTTCCAAATTGATTGGAGTACCTATCAGGGGTGGACTCCCTTTCAACCCAGAAATGACTTTTCCTAGCAATGGAGAAGTAGCAAAAGCACTGTACCTGGAGCCTGCCTTGATTGAGCAAAGCATGAAACCAAAAGCTGGGATCCTTGGTTTGCACTTGGACTTCTTGATTTCTCAGGCCATCCTGAAGGCCTCCTTGGGAGAGTGGAAGGCAGTCTGTGCACTGTTAGCCCTCAGCATATATGGGGTTATACTGTTTGCAGATGAGCCCAAATTTGTCAGCAAGAACGCCATTCATCTGTTTCTTCTGAGGAACCCAGTACCCACATTGCTGGGAGATTTCTATTACTCCATCCATCAGAGGAATGAGAAACAAAGGGGGAAGTTGGTGAGATGTTGTGCTCCTTTGTTTCACACCTGGCTGCTCAAACACCTACCTAAATCAGATGCCTTCTTGAACCCTCACCAACAGAAGAATTGGGCCAAGAGGCTCATTGCTTTGACTTCAGATGATATTAGATGGTGCACCCAGAGCACCAAGGGCAAAGACATTATCACCAGCTGTGGGCAGTACCCAAATGTGCCTCTGATAGGAGTAAAGGGTTGCATCAACTACAATCCTTTGCTGTTTAAGAGACAACTGAGCTATGCTTTGGTTCACCCTCCCAGAGTGCAAGATTTAGCTGAGACCCTGTATTGTGAAGTGAAGCCTAATTCAGCTGCTGTCAGACAAGCATCCTGGGCTTGGGAGAACATCCAGACAAAAGGGATGGTTATTCTTGGAAATTGCAATAATGTTTCTTCAGCTTAATACTATGACTGGTCCCGTACTAGAGCTCAAATTACTGGAATGCCTTTCACCTTGGAAGACATACCTGGACCATCCACAGCACAGCCAGCAGCAATTGTCAGCCTAGAAGAATTTGAGAAGCTGAAGGAAAGGAATGAGAACCTATCTCAAGCTTTAAAGAAAACTCTTTGGGAAAGAAGTGATGGTCGTTTGGACATTGAGAGGTTGGAGAAGCTTAGGGTGGAGCATCTTGCCAAAATTGAGAAGACAGAGGACTATATCAGGAAGGCAAGAGCTGGAGAACAAATATTGAAGAATGCCTGTAAAGAAGCCAAGATTCAGAAGGCCAGGACTGAGCTCTATCTGCAAGAGAGTCAGGCTAGGTGGGTCAGGATCACTGAAGCCCGTACACAAGAAGACCAGAAGACTCAAGCCAAGATTGAACAGTTAGAGGCCAATGAGAAACAAGCAGCAGGAAGCTTTGTTGGAAGCCTAGAAGGAGATTTCAGAGTTGAAGCTCAGGGCGGGATTGAAAAGATCAAAGGACCAAGACAGGCATAAGAGGCTGACCACTACCATTGCTACCAGGAACCTCCTCATTAGGACCATTACAGAGCATCCAGCTGGTCCAGTGACTAAGGCACTCCTGAAGGAGGTCAGAGAGGATGAGTTTGGACTGGATGTCTGACTCTTTGTTTGTTGTTGTTTTCATTTGGTGTACTTTTTTCTTTTTGATGTATTTTGACCCTCCATGGGCATGTGTTGTAAAACAGACTATGTATTGTTCAGCATTTGTAATATATTAGTTTGTTTTCATTGGGCTTCTTTTCTCAGCAACATCAAACATCTTTGTGAAACAACCCCTTGATAAGACTTGTACATCATGCTAGACAAGCTTACACTATTCCAAGATGGAATGAATGTAAATTTCCCATGGAATAAGGCTATACACAAGGGATCCTTTCATGCATTTATTAAGTCTTTTTGGATTTTGTTTGAAGATGAAAAAGAAGACTCAAATCGGGAAAGGACAAAAATTAAGGGGAACTAAGACATAACCCTAAGTTATTTATTAAAATGGTGGTCCTAAAGGTGAGTGAGGCTTTTCTAATCCTAAAGAGCAAAAGGAAAAGAGAGAAGAAAAAGGATGCAACTTACTTCCTAAGGAAGATAAGTTGGTCCTAACAAAAGGGAAATCCTACCAATCACAAATATGGAAGTTAAAGGTGAATTAAATGCATAAAGAAAATGCATAAAAATAAAATAAAAGGATAAGGTGTAAGGAAACATACCTTTCCCTCCCTACAAAACAAAGATTAGTGTACACTTTATTAAAAAAAAATAAAGCAAATATACACCAATTAAATCCTTATAACTCTAGGACTTTATCTAAACTCTATCTTGATTCTAGAGGAACTAAAAAATGCTAAAACAAAAATTCAGCACCTACTGCAGCCTCTAAACTAAAAAGCAGCTATGAAATGCAGCACACAAAGCAAACATCATACTACAGCTATCAAACAGCATAAAAGTAGGTGTAAAAAGTCATATACAGCATGCAAACATAACAAACCACATGTATTTTACAACACCTATATTAACAAACAGCTATGAAAACATGGGACAAATTTGATCCTTTTTATTTATGTGCACAAAGTGAATGATAAACAACACATCAACATCAATTAACATGGATCTACATACACCACAAAATGAACTCACACATGTGAATTTATTTACATAATTTATTTGATTAAAATGAACAATGATCAACAAGAATAGCCACACTTTTCCATATTTCACAAAATAAGCATTTTATCATGAGATTGAACAAGTATCACTACAAGCATCAATTATTTCACATGTATTGCATAAAAATCAGAATTGAACTCATGTTAAGATATGATCAATTAAGCACAAGAAACTTGCATGAACATGTGAAGTATTTAATCACTTTTAAGCAAAAATCAACACATGACATTTAATCATTTAATCAATCCAACAAGCAAAGATCATGATCATGAAGCACACATCAACTTTAAGTAAGCACTTAACATGTGAAACAAATGATTAAAGAGTAGCACTACACATCAAGAATCAATTATAGCACATTTATGGAAAAGTGAACGGAATCATGTCGAAACGACTCGAAACCATGGAATCGGTTACTGGAAACAGACCCAAAAATTCGCTAAAATCAATACCTAAACATACATGAACCTTAGAAGCACTAGGAAGAAAGAACAAGAAAGAACATAAGCTAAAAAACCAAAAACTAACAGCCTTAACCAGTTAACCAAATTGGCTAACCCGTTAACGGGCAGAAAAATACAGCATTTTGGCCAAAAACGCACGCGTTAACCGGTTAACCAAATGCGTTAACCGGTTAACACTAAACAGAAAGTGAAAAATTGTTTTGAAATAAGTGCTTTTCGCCACAATCTTACTTCTAAACAACCCTAACCTCCACCTAATCATGCTAACACGAATTTCTACTCAATTAGCACTTATTGACACATGCTAGGACCTATAACAAGCTACAACCTAACTTCTAATCCATCAAAAACCACAAATCGCAAGCAAAACGTAACGAAAACATAATCAACCATAAATAATACGAAAAGCACTTAAAGAATGCCAAAATGGCAAGATGAAGAGAATAACTTAAAGGAAAAGTGATTTAGATCACCAACCTACGAAGCGGAGAAGTGCTTCGGTGGATGTTGCAAGAATCGGAGCTTGATCGAAGAGAAAACCAAGAAAACCGCGAATCCGCAAAATAAATGCGTTCTTGATGCTTGAGCCTTCTTACACTTCCGATAATTCGAAATCTTCACAAAAATCAGTAGCTTCTTCTTCTATAATCCACAATCCAATGGAGATTGGAGGTTAAGCTTTAAGATATTCAAGTTTCAATGTGAAACTTGAAGAGCTTCTTCAAAAAAGCTTTGGTGAAAAGGGAAATGGAGGAAAAGTGAGAGAGAAAAAGTGATTCTAGAAATTGTGAGAGAGTGAAAAATTGGGAACCTTTTGCATTGAAGTGATTAATGATTATATAGGGGCTAGGCTTGGAGCTAGGTTTGGGAATGGAGTTAGGTTTAGGAATGGAGTTAGGTTTGTAGTTAGTTAGGGTTAGGGTTGGAAAAGGAATATTCCTTGGAATACTCTAGAAGGTGGTAGAACATAGTAGAAGCATCCAAAGGAAATGGAGTGGAATTGAAGTGGGAAAACAAGAGTGAAAGAATGAAAGGAAATGTGGAAGGAAAGTGGAAGGAAAAGTGAAATAAACCATTTTTCAAATGATTTTTCCCTTGATTTTTTTATGATTCCTCCATCATTTCTTGACCAAATTTGAACCAAAAGATCATTGTAACCCTAATTTCATGATTTTGATCTTAAAAGTCATGAGTCGACCATTTTTACCTAGCTCGGTTGCCTTTTCCCCGATTCCTCGATTTTTCAGTCATCTGGCCAGTTGAACCTTTTCCAAAATGATTTTGTGGACGAAATTTGAACCCTAGGCACTTGACATCATATATAAGACAAAGGAATTTACTTTGAATCAAAACTTCATGGAGAAGCCCAGTAGAGGTGAAACCCTATTTTGGCCTTTTTCATCAGGAGATGTTGCACTGCTTGCCTCCTTTGATCAAACCAAATCTTCCCATGGCTTGTGGTTTCAAATGAGGACTTGTGGGATATTGTGAACCCTTTGCACAATGTTGAGAAGCTTTTTGGCCCTTTTATTGCCTTTATAATGCCTTCAGTTGCTCCAATCATTGATCACATACCAATGCCTCAGCTATGCTACACATGATGCAATATTTTTGATTATTTCATGCACTTATGTATGCTAAATGCTATGCAAAATGTTGAGGAAATGAGAGGGAAAATTTTGAGGTATTACAACTGCCCATATTCATTCATCTGCAGGCCTGAACGAATAATTGCAAGAGCTTTTAGACATTCAAGGTGTGGAGTGATTGAATACTCGAATAAAAACCTGGAAATTTGAACTCGGTGGATAAGAGAAATGTCATCTGCCTCTTATTTATCTCCTTTTTTTGGTTTTGTTTTGACCTCTAAATAGGTAGCAGGAAGAGAACAAGGTGGAATGGGATCGTTGTACATAAACGAGAGCCCAGGAAAACAAGATCGTTGCACAAAACGATAACCTGCGACGTGATTGCTGAGCGAATCAAGCCACAAAGGGGGCATGTTGTACAAAACAGGGCTTTGAAACGAGACCATTGTATGGAACTCAGAAATGTGATTGCTGAGCGAATCAAGCCACAAAGGGAGCCTGTTGTATAAAATAGGGCTTTGAACAAGACCATTGTACAAAACGGAACTCGAAAATGTGACTGCTAAGGGAATCAAGCCACAAAGAAAACCACGCGACTGCTGAGCGAATCAAGCCATGAAAAGGAAGGACCTATTGTACAAAACAAGGCTTTGGAATAAGACCATTGTACAAAACGGAACTCCGAAATGTGACTACTGAGCGAATCAAGCCACAAAGAGAGGTCTCTGTTGGCGAAACAGGGCTTAAATGCAACATCAACCGATTTGCGACTCAAATAAGATCAACCGATCTATCATGGAGATGGTATCAACCGATCCATAACCAGGAAAGCGAGAATGTAATATCATCCGATTTACAGCTCGAAGAGAAGTGATATCAATCGATTCACAACTCAAAATAAAATCAACTGATCTAACCAGGAAATGGTATCAACCGATCCATAACCCGGAAAACGAGAACGTAATAACATCTGATTTACGGCTCGAAGGGAAGTAATATCAACAAATTTATAACTCAAATAAGATCAACCGATATAACATGGAGATGGTATCAACCGATCCATAACCAGGAAATGCAAGAATGTAATATCATCCGATTTACAGCTCGAAGAGAAGTGATATCAACCGATTCACAACTCAAATAAGATCAACTGATCCAACCAGGAAATGGTATCAACCGATCCATAACCCGGAAAACAAGAACATAATATCATATGATTTATGGCTGGATGAGAAGTAATATCAACCGATTTACAACTCAAATAAGATCAACCGATCCAACCAGGAAATGGTATCAACCGATCCATAACCCAGAAAACGAGAACGTAATATCATCCGATTTAAGGCTCGAAGAGAAGTAATAACAACCGATTTACAACTCAAATAAGATTAACCGATCTAACTAGGAAATTGTATCAACCGATCCATAATCATCGTACTGAGATGAAACAAAAAAGAACGGGATCATGGTATCAACCGATCCACAATTGGCTTATGCTTCGTATGCACGTGTTTTAATTTTTCTATGGCGTAATGCTCCATAATAATGGAAATGCTACGCTTTGGAGGATGAAAATGTAGTGATGATTATGCAAATGAAAATGAAAAAGGGTCTCCCGATGAGGAGATAGTAGATATCCCAGATGGCTTGACTGGGGAAATGATGATCACTGCATTGATCTGGTTAGTCCTTGTGAGGAGAAAACAACTCTGCGGGGAATCTTGTTAATGATACACCGGATCTGAACTGCCACCACTGTGAAAATAAATTGGACTTCGAGATTGGAGAGCCAAGATCCTGCTGGAGATGGACTCTTCTTACTAGCTACGCTACCCGTTGAACTCCGTTGGGGAAGTGAAATCTTCTGACTTGGCTGGGGAAACAGATGTATGATACTGCTGAAGTAGAAACCTGCTGGGGAGAAAAACACTCCTTGTATTGCTGGGGATTGCCCCTGTATTGAAGGGAAGTCTCTGCTTGGGGAGGACACCAACCTTCTGTTTCCTTGCTGGGGGAGATTTCAACTTCCAACTCTACTGGGGATTATGGATGATGTCAATGATAAAGCTTCCTGCTGAAGATAAGAGCTTAAGTTGCCCCTCGCTGGGGATGAGAGGTGTAGAGTGTCTCATGTTGGGAATGAGAGATGTAAGGCATCCCATGCTGGGGATGAGAGACGATGATACCCTTCTGCTCAAGAAGTAACCTTCCCTTATCTACATTGTTGGAGAAGGGATTATCTGATGAGACTTGCTAAGGATTTTTAATCAATGAAGCCTGCTGATGAAACAACTCTTGAAGTAATGTGCTGAGAATGGCTTTGCTTCCAGCCTATGGGTTGATAGATTGCCTACTAATCATGAGTGAACAATAGTTCTTTGCAATTTTCAACTCGCCTCTGATTAAGGTCCATCGGAAGAAAATGTCTCAAGAGGATTTTACAGAAAACATGACATACGAAATGCCTCAGTGTCTTCAAACTCTTAGAGAGATTCGTCGGATCTCAAAATAACTGCCCCAGACTGCATATTCTGTGCAAGAATTTTCCTCGCGAGGATTCATGAAGAACCTCATATCACTATGAGATAATGTGTCCTAGTATTTTGAACCTTGGGTAGTGTAAACACCCCAAATTTGCCCTCACCCATTCACACCATGGCTTGTGATCTTTTCATATGCATAAATTCAATCATAGCATCTCATATTGCATAGTTGCTTCACTGTATTGATTCAAAGTCATCTGCATCTAGGGTTTGTGATCTGAGCAATCCAAAAGCCACTTGAACCATTTAAAAGGTCATCAATCATCTCAAAGGGATCCATGTGTGTTCAAGCATCATATTATATCCCCACAAAGTCAAGAAAGTCAAAGAATCACAAGAACCGAGGAAGGCATGGAAGCAGAGCCAGGTTTAACTGCACAGATGACCTAGAATTAGGGTTTTGGTTTCAGAGGCCATAAATCCAAATTGTTTGGTCATTCTTGTTTCTATTTGTCTCTATATGATATAGGGATCATGCATATCAATTTTCATGAAGAAATTCCATGGGGAAGGCATCTGATCAAGAGTTGACTTCTTGAGCAAGTCAGTGCAAAATCAGGGCTTCTGAGGCCCCCAATGACCCAACCAAGGGGTGTTCTTCATCATTTTGAATGTGTATGATCTTTATTTGATCATAGAAGATGTTATAAGTTCACAAAATTGAAGAATTTCAAGCCATTTGCAAAGTTGCCTTTTTGGGAAAGTGACTTGTAATGGAAACTTGCCATTTTGGGAAAGTTTTTCAACCTCCTCAAATTGATTCGAAAATGCCTCAAATGAGAAAACTTTGGTCATGAAAGTTGTAGAATGGATCATTCCCTTTTCAAAAAGTACAAGAACTCATTCTAATTCATTTTGGATCAAAAGTTATGGCCTTGCAAAGTTGGATAAAATCATTGAAATTTCACTTTTGGACAAAATGGGAAACTTGCAAATTCTCATGGCCAACCTTTATGTGACTTAAATGTGACCTCTAATCATCATACAAATACAATGCATGACCTAAAAATCAGTTTGGCCCAAGGGATTTCCCATTTCTATGCCTTGATTTTCAAGTAACCATAAGCCATTCTTCATGAAAGTGCAAAGAGGGATTTCTTGCAAAATCATTCTCAAAGGGATTGTATGACCTCTAGCTGGTCTCAAGACAATTCCATGACCTAATGAAGAATCTCACACCAAGAATTCCGCAAGACTTATCACATGTACATGGCCAAAAATCATGAAATGTAACAAGTTGTCAAGTTGCAAAAACCCTTCCAACTTATGATCCAAATGCTGCAGTCCTTCATGAATCATCCAAGGGCCATCCTTGACTCAAGCTGAGGCAGGACAAGCCTCAAGATTGCCTCTGACCCGTGCCATGCTTAGGGTACACAATATATTGACTTTCTTGCATTTTGCCCATACCAATCCCACAGTGCCACACCAACTCTCTGCCCAACCAGAGTATGATATGTGTACATCAAGCAATCCAAAAACACACCATACACAAGCTGAATCCTCCCACATTGCAGCATACACAAAATCTGTCAAAACCTTTCCCTCTTCGAAACACTCAACACAACCATCAAACTTCAATAATTCCTTCACCAATCAACCACACACAACCCATAGAACAAATCCCACCCCTCACAATGGTCTGAAACACAACACACAAGAACCTCATTTCCTGCCATATCAGAACTGAACCTCTCAAACTAGCCACTTTCAACCCCATTCAAGCATTCCATTAGCCTCAGGAGGTTCAAAGGAGACCATTTGCACAAGAGGGAGGCTCTGAAAGCTCACTTTCGAAGGTCTCCAGCTCAGGTATAACCTAAGAACTTTTTTCTCAGAACTTCATTTTCTTGTTACAAAATGAATCTACATGTTGCACTGATCATCTAGATGTGTTTAGAATTGAAAATAAGCAAGAAATGACCATTTCATGTTGTTCTGAAAGTTTGCCCGTGTTTTATATTTTCCTTCGATTCAGGCTTGTGAGTGAAAATAAATGGATTTGAGATGAGGGGTTAGGTTTAGATTGATGAGAGGTTTGTTTTGGTGGAAGAAATTTCATGTTTAGTGACCTGTAGAAGATTCTAGGGTTTATGCTCGCCGGAGAAGATGACCGGAACCACTGTTCCGGTCACCTGAAAATCATTAGCCCTAATTGTGTCATTAATGGGAGTTTGAATTTGGGCCGTAGATGAGGTAGACTGGGGTTGACTCCCGCGCGTGTGTGTGGTCAGGATCTTGCCATTAAACCCTAATCCCTGATTAATTAATTAAATCCAGATTAATTAATTATAAACCTTAATTTAGCCAGGTTTGAATGTGGGGCTTTGGATCTGGCGCGCAGTCAACCAGTCCAAACCCAGATTCAATCTCATCCTTCCATTGCGTTTACTTTTATTAAATTCAGTTTTAATTCTTTTTTTTTCTCATTTGCTTTATACATTTTATTTAAAATAGCAAAAATCATTTAAAAATTATGAAAATTTTTGTCAGACATTTCATTAACTTTTAAAACCCAAAAATATTTTTATTTTTATTTTTTGCATTAAAAATCATTTTTAAATCATTTAAATGTTTATTTTTAATTAATTAATGAAAATTAATTAATTAAAAATACATTTAGGTATTTAAAAATCACCAAAAAATTCACATTGCACTTAGAAACATTGTCCAACTCTCAAACCAAATTTCTTTTTTGTTCTTGATGCCTTTTGATCCTTTTCATTGGAATTAATATCATTTTAAGGCAATATTTTGGTTCAATCTTTAAAAATTTCATTCTGCCTAATCATTAAGAGTTGGATGATGATTCTTCTTTCATTGCACTCTTCATAGCATGTAGTTTATAGGATAAAATTAGCTTGATTTGATCTTGCATTTTCAATTTGTTTGGTATTTTTCTTGATGAGGTACCCCAAAACCCTAGCAATCTTAGGAAATTCATAACTTACACTAGGTTAAGAGTTGGATCCCCTCCTTTGGGCAGTGAGCTTGTATAGGTTTAGGGTATCTTTGATTGCATTTTCAATTTTTTGTCATGCCTTATGCTTCTGATTTTGAGTTTTGCTTTGTGTGTTGATCATAAACCCTAATTTGTGCCTTCTTTTACATCCATCTTTCATTTGCTTGCATCCAGATGATTCATAATACATCTTAGGACATATTAGAACCATGATTGATATTTGCATCATTCCCTTCCCATGTTATATGTCCATTGCATCTCATAACTTTTCATGTACTTTCATGGTTCAATGCATGCTCCATTTGCATCCTTGTGCTTGTTTGATCATTCTCATGTCTTGCCTCATGATTGCATCATCTCTTGGCATCACTAACATCATGTAAATGCTTCTGACTTTGTCTTGCATCATGACATTTCATCTCATTTGTATTGCATTTCATTTCTTTTACTAACTTTTCAGGTGGTAAGTTGTTTTGGGAAGTGAATTTGCCTTCACTTCTCACAATCTCTTCTCATCTCTCTTGCATCTTTGCTGCATTTTATCTTGTGTATTGGATTGATCTTGCTCATTCATGTTCATCTTACTTTCTTCCTTCAAGCAACTTGTCTTCTTAAGTGAAGCAAGTTGTCTTGCTTCTCTCTGCTTCTTTCTCCTTTCATCTGCTTCTTTCCTGGTGGCTTCTCTCCTGAAGATCTTCTTGCAAACCTCATTAACCCTAGGAATGACCAAGCATGATAATAATTAGGGTTTGATTAGTCCCCCTTTACTTTTTACCTTTGTGTCTTCTTTGAGTCTCTTTTCTCATCTCATAATCAGGGACTAAACCCTAAAGGCTTCAAGGCTTTGTGATTAAGCTTATGCCTGCATCCTTCTATTAGGATGGAGTGTATAACTTTAATCCTAAGTGTTAAACCCTTAATGTGTTTAAATCCTTTAATCAATCCATTTAATAATCATCAAGACATCAAGCTTGAACTTGGGCCTTGCATTAGGGTTCTAATTCTTCCTTAACTGGTTAAGAAGGACTAACCCTAGTGTTAATGGACAAGTCCCCCTCAAGTTGTCTTACAAACCATAAAATTCACTTCTTCACCTTATCATTAATTAAAATCCATTTAACAAAGGATTTGTTTTGTCATGAGGTTAATCCCTAATCATGGATTAATTTGAGGAGTCTCTCTCAGCTTAAATGTTCTCATCTATTATCCTTCTATTAGGATGGTGTAATGAGTCCATTAAATCCTTGATTATGGCTTAAACTCATTACTTAACACTAAACAAAAACAACAAAAACATCTAAATAAATACAAGTAGGTTAATGATCTTAATCCTACATCATGATGATTAAGTGTGAGGTGCTTACTTCATACTTAAGCTATTCTCATTACCCCTAATCAGAGGGAAGATGTGATGAGTCTACTAACCCTTGGTTTAGGCTTAAGCTCAGTTTCTTATGATAAACTTTCAAAAGCAATAAAAGACTGAAAACACAAAAAACAAACAATAATCGTCTCCTCCGGGATTCTTTTCTCATCTCATTCACTCACAAACGAGAACTTGCTTCTTCCGTCTAAAGCAAGACAGTTTGCACCTGAGCCAGACAGGTCATAAACTTGAGCATAGACAAGTAAGCAGTTCATCAGTCAATTTACCTTTCAGTCTCTTTGAGTCGAACTACGGTGTTCTGACTTCCTCATTGCACGAGAGGATACGTAGGCATAACTTAACAGTTATCGAACAAAAGTCTCTGTATATTCCCCCTCCTTCCAGCATCATTCTTTAAGCCTCATAGTCTTGAGCTTCATACTCCTGTTCTTACACTGACACTTCTCTTATACACTTCACCTTTCTTTTAGCACTGACACTTGCATTCTTTCCAGCTTTGATACACAGATAGCACTGACACTACCCCTTTAAAACACAAATCTTTTAAGCGTGGATCCCGTCGGGTACGACGGACAATCTGGGTGCTAATACCTTCCCAGGTTGTAACCAACCCCCTTTCTCAGTCTCTCTGGTTCGCAACCGTCTTATCCATATCTCTTTCTAGGTTTATGCAGCATTACGTTTCCTTCGGGATAAAAATGCCTAGCTGGCGACTCTTTTCAGTTCACCCCTGTGTTCTCTCCTTCGCCGACCGTTCGCGTATGTACCCCTCTTGGCCCTGGGTGTCATTTGGCGGGAGCGACAGGTAGGTACTTCTGATTAACCGTCTTCGGGAGAAAATAACTTCTAGTGCTCTTGGGGTGGCCTGCCCCAGTACGAGCCTTGAAGTGATCACCTCTGACTGACTGTGCTTTGAAGAAAATATCCATAATACATAGTCCTGGAGAGATTTGAGTCTCGAAGTGATTGCCCCAGTTTGGCTGAAATTTGCATGCATGCCTCAGACTAATGGCTCTTTGAGAGATTTGAATCTCGAAGTGATTGTCCCAACTTGGCTGAATTTTGAAGAGATTACTCGATGTGATTTCCCCAGATTGGCTGGATCTTACCACAATTGGTTGGGAAAGTTCCAACTCAATGGAGTTTCTTGGAAAAGTGCATCTTCATATGTTGGTCCCTCGGAAGTTTCAGACTTCTCAACTTTGGCAAGATTAAGCTTCTGGATTGAGATTCCATATGTGAACTTTTATGATGCCAAACAAATGTATGCAAGCAAAAAATATTTATTTTTAAGAACGTATTATTGCTATTCGGCTTTGAGAGTCCGTGATGTTGACCCGAGTAGCACACCTGTGAGATTGGGAGGGGTTTACAGGATTGCAGGAGCCCTAAATTTCAACATACCCATTATCCCTTCACACTTTAGTGAAATGATCTTGTTCTGTTAATTATGGATTCTGAAGCCATAAACTCCTGATCAGAGATACTTGTGACAAACACTTGATCAATTGATTCCCTACACAGACACATCACTGATCACACTGATCACATGTCTTGCCTTGCATAACATAATAACATCATTAATCATTTGTGTTCTTTTTATTCTCAGGGTTCATTACCTCCCATTTCTGGTCATATTTGCTGCTTCAACATGGAGATTCCATGGAAAATAAATGTCCACTATACTTTCCCACAACCGGAGACAGAGAGTACTTAGGGATTGATTAGCTTGATTGGTGACAAATTCCATGATGATTTCAGGAAAGAGTTTGGCAAGATCTTGGATTATGCGAGCAAGCCCACAGTTGACCAGAGGGATAGCTTGCATTCTTTGTTGCAGTTCTATGATCCACAGCTGAGGGTCTTTGTTTTCCCTGATTATATCTTGGCACCTACATTAGAGGAGGTTTCTAGTATGTTGAATATTCCTATTAAAGAAGGTATGCCTTACTATGCTTCAGAGAGGACCCCTACTCATGAGGATATCACTGCTGCCTGTCATTTGAGTATGCTCAGATTCAAGATGGGATTAGAAGCTGGCCAAAGTAAGGGGATCCATTTGGATTTTCTTATTACAGAGGCACATATCATGGCATTGGGAAAGAAATGGGAAGACTTCAAAGCATTATTAGCCATGATAGTGTATGGAATCAGTTTATTTCCAGGAGAGAAAGGGCTAATTAGTATAGAGGCCATTACCATCTTTGTCAAAAGAAATCCTGTACCTACATTGCTAGCTGACTTCTACTATGGAGTTCACCACAAGAATGAAAAGAGGAAGGGACATGTAAATTGTTGTGCTCCCCTATTTGCTGAATGGTTTGTAAGGCAATTCCCTACATCAGGACCTTTTCAGGACTTGAAACAATCTTGGAAGTGGTCCAAAAGATTAATGGGCTTAACCTCGGCTGACATTGCTTGGGAACGCAACAGAGATCTTGTGGGCAAAGAAATGTTGGTCAGTTGTGGTAACTTTCCAAATGTGCCCTTGATAGGGAGGAAAGGTGGGATCAGCTACAATCCTATCTTATCCATGAAACAATTTGGATATCCTTTAAGAGATGTACCTTTGATTGAAGATACAAATGAGTCTTTATACTTTCCAACAGAAGGAAATCTCAAGAAGAGCATACTGATATCCCAAGCTTGGGAGGTTAGAGTGATGAAAGGGAAGAAAGACTTCAGGAGAGTAGATCCCAACACTTATGATCCTTTTGCTAGCTGGTTGGAGGATCGTGTGAAGACCCTGTTGCTCCCATTTTCTAGAGAAACACCTCTCTACCCTAAGGAGGTAGCACCCACAACTTCAGTGCCTCTTCAAGAATATCAAAAGTTGGAAGCCTTGGTTCAACAACTCAGGTTGGAGAATCAAGAAGCTTATAATTCTTGCCAGAAACTGGAGATGCAAAATCAAAAGTTGGAGGAAAGAGCTCACAAAGCTGAAGAGATGGTTAGGCTCAAGCAGCAATATTTTCAGGAGAGAGAGCTATACTTCAAGAAAAGGGGATTAGTTGAAACTCACAAGGCGACCCAACGTCAGAAGGAGAGGAAAGATTTGAATGAAGCTAATGAGGCTGTCACCTTATGGCAAGAGAAGTGGGAAGACAATTTGAAAACACGGAAGGAGCTGGATGTCAAGCACAAGCCAGAAGTCAAGAGTCTTCAAGATTCTTTGGATGGACAGAGAGAACTCTTTCAGAAGTCTTATCATCAAGAGAAGAGTCGTCTCCAAAGTTTAGCAGAAAGCAAACAAGCAGTAAAGGAAGCTCAAAGAGAAATAGAAGAATTGAAAGTGAAAGTTGATGTTAAGAGAGCCAAGGTTGATCCTATTACAAGCCCAGAAAGTGAAAAAGTGTTCCTACAACAAATTGAGGAATTCCATGCCTCCTTTGACCTTAGGGATATCCTAATTCAGAAGCTCGTACAGGAACCTACACATCCAGATGTAGCTCAGCTGTTTCAAGGTGTCAAACGCCTTAGTTAGAGGTTACGGGATGCAGATTTTCCTAAGCCTTAGTCTTGTATTCATATGACTTGGATTACCCACAGGATTGTTGTGGGAATCCCCTCTCTCATGATGTAATTTTCTCTTGACATATGAATTTGCACCCTGTGAGGGCTTTTGTTGTTTCAATTATCTTCTGGTTTACTTGAAGTCTCTGGTTATATCTGTTGCACGAACACAAAATAAATGCCACCACTTCAAGTTTGAATGTCACACTTGATTTTCTCAACACCAGAATGGGAAAGTAAATGAAATCTTGGGAATAAAAGGGAACACATTGCATTGCATACACATCATTTGCATTTCTTCTTTGTTTTGCAGGCTTTCTACAGGTTGCTTAACTTATTTGTATTATAGGCAAAGATTGCGAGAGCGTACCAGAATGAGGGAATTCATGGTCATGATGCAAGGGATGGCTCAGGGACAACAAGATTTGAGAAATGCAATTCAGAGGCTCAACCCTCCTCAGACTAATCCTCTTGTAACCACTCCTGACGTCCAAGTGACTCCTCCTAACACCAACAATGGCCCAGGTGGACCTCAAGTTCCAGAGCAGGGCATAACAACTTTCATTCCAGTACAAGACAGGCAGGAGGATCAGTTCCCTTCTTTCAATAATGACATGGGGTTCGGCGGAGAAGGAAATCTTCAGGAGTTTTTGATGCTTGCTGAGAAAGTCAAAGCCCTCGAGTGTAGGGATACTTTAGGGATATATATGTCTGACATGGGTCTAGTCCCCAGGGTGGTTATTTCTAACAAATTCAGGCCACCAATTTTTGACAAGTATAATGGTAGCTCCTGCCCTAAAACTCACTTGCAGGCATTCTACCAAAAAATTGCTGCCCATTCTAGGGATGAAAAGCTCTGGATGTACTATTTCCAGGATAGTCTCTCCGGAGGATCCTTGGAATGGTATATGAAGCTAGAGAGAAGCTCTGTGAGAAGTTGGAAGGAATTGGGAGAAGCATTCCTCAAGCAGTATCAATATAATATCGACATGGCGCCCAGCCGCACTCAACTTCAAAGTCTGACTCAGAAGAACTCCGAGAGCTTCAAAGATTATGCACAAAGGTGGCGTGAAGTGGCCGCTAGAGTGCAATCACCTTTGCTGGAGAGATAAATGGTAGACCTGTTCCTGGATACCCTCCCTGGGCATTTCATGGAAAGGCTAGTTGGATGTTCTTCAAGTGGATTCTCAGATATCATCTTGACGGGCGAAAGGGTAGAAAGCTGGATCAAGCAAGGGAAGATTCAGAATGGGGCGCTTCGAGTTCTGGTGTCAAGAAGCCCTTCATGAAGAGGAGAGAAGGAGAGACTAGGGCAGTGTACGCGTAGAGGGGAGGAAGCAACAGAGGGTTTTATCAGCAAGTGGCCCCCGTCACTATATCAGCCCAACCTGTTCAACCACAAGTCCAACTTCCGCAGCCGCAACGCCAACAAGGGTATCAACAAAGAGCTCCTCGCCCATATTACCCCCAGAAGACCAGAGAAAGACATTTCGAAACTCCGCCGATTTCCTATTCATAGCTTTTGAAGAATCTCCTACAGCTCCAGATGGTTCAACTCCAAACTCTACAACTCCCGAAGCTGGGCCAAATCCCCGAGGGTTATGATACAAACGCTAGATACGAATTTCATTCTGGAGCTCCCGGGCATACCACAAAAATATGCAAAGCTCTGAAGCATGTTGTTTAGGACCTACTGGATTCTAAAGTGATTAATTTTACTGCTACTCTTAATTTAATACAAAACCCCATGCCTCCTCATGGAGGTACGGTTAGGGAAATTGATGAAGGGGAGAATCTAAACTTGGTGCGTGATGTCAATGACCTGGCGACTCTGTTGAGTGTTGTTAAAGTTTTCTTGTCACAAAGGGGTGTTTTTCCTGGGTGTGAAGATGATTGTCCAAGGTGTGTTGAAGCTCCAAATGGCTGTGAACAGTTGAAAACAGGGATCCAGAGCATGATTAATGAAGGGGTTCTACAGTTTGACAAAGTTATAAAGGAAAGCGAAGTCTCTACAATAACCATTTTCTACGATCCATCTCAAGTTCCTACACAGACCAGAGTGGCACCGATAACCATCACCACTGCAGGACCACTAATGTATCAAAGTGATAAAGCCATTCCCTGGAATTATGGTGGCGAAGTATACTGTAACGGCCAGAAGCAAGAGTTGGCTACGCCTAGCACGACCCCAGCTCAAGTAGAAAACGTTGGAGTAGGGGGCTTTACTAGAAGCGGAAAGTTATTCGCGCCGAAAACACTAAGAAATAGTGTGATACCACCCAGAGACACCGCAGAAGCCCAGACTAAGTCAAGAGGGAAGAAGCCAGTGGTTGTCAATAAGCCTGCACTAGTAACTGATCCAGATGCTACCTTTGATAAAGAAGCTGAAGAATTTTTTAGAATTATCAAAAAGAGCGATTACAAGATTGTGGACCATCAGCAGCAGACTCCGTCAAAGATTTCCATCTTGTCTTTGCTAATGTGTTCTGACTCCCATAGGAAGGATCTCTTGAATATTCTGAACAAGTCTTATGTGCCTCAGGATATTTCGGTAAATCAGTTAGAAGCGGTGGTATCTAGTGTCAATGCCAGTCACGGATTGGGCTTTACAGACATGGATCTAACATCTGAAGGGCGTGCTCATAATCGGGCGCTGCATATCTCTTTAGAATGTAAAGGTGTAGTACTTTCTCATGTGTTGGTAGATACCGGGTCGTCTTTGAATGTTCTACCCAAGAAAGCATTGATGAAGTTGGATTATGATCGAGTGATTCTAAAGCCTAGCGACCTGGTAGTTAGAGCATTTGATGGGTCGAGGAGATCGGTGTTCGGGGAGGTGGATTTACCAATTAAAGTAGGTCCAAAAATCTTCAATACCACGTTCTACGTAATGGATATACAACCTTCATATAGTTGTTTGCTGGGAAGGCCTTGGATACATTCAGCAGGAGCGGTATCATCCACACTTCATCAAAAACTAAAGTTCATCTAGGAATGTCAAATTGTAACTGTCAGCGGGGAAGAAGACGTTTTTGTTAGTCATTTGGCTTCATTTAAGTATGTGGAAATGGATGGCGAAATAGTTGAAAATCCATGTCAGGCTTTTGAGCCCCTGAAAACTGAAAAAGCATCTTCATTGGCAACTTCTTCTGAAGAACCAAAGAAGGGGGTTTCCATAGCCTCTTATAAGCAAGCTCTTAAAGTTGTAGAATCTGGGATGCGAGAAGGCTGGGGAAGTCCAGTAGAAGTGCCAAAAAAGAAAGATATGTTTGGGATTGGTTACCATCCTGGGCGGTCATCATCTGAACCGAGTGCTAGAGGTCGTCAAGGTCCGATTACTTTCACGAGTGCAGGAGTGGTGGACTATGGAAGCATCAGTGTCGTGCAAGACAATAAAGTTGATAGTGACTATGACTTAGATGAGTGGATCAGGCCTTCTGTTCCAGGGACTCAACTTAGCAACTGGTCATCTGAAAGGCTTATCTCAGTCACCTCCTTCGAAGAGTAATGATCTTTGTTTCTGTCTTTTCTGTACTCAAGCACTATGTCTTGCCCGGGGCATAATAGCTTTTTGTAAGGGTTCTTTTGTTCCTAACACAATTCATGATCATAAATAAAGCTGACGTTTCACATTCATCCATGTTGTTCTTTTCCTTTCATTTTTACTTTTGTTTTTCAAAAAGAAAGAAAAGTCATAAAATGGCAATGTTTCTCATTTTCTCAAGCCTTTTCTAAAGCCTTGCATGAATCACCATTCATGCAGGTGCTCGTCACTGGATCTTATCAATGACGACCCTGTTATGGCTAAGTATGACTATGACAATCCGATTTATCAAGCCAATGAGGAAGGTGAAGAAGATTGTGAACTACCTGAAGAATTGGCCAGACTGCTTAAACAGGAAGAGAAGATGATTCAGCCGCATGAAGAGGTCGTCGAAGTGATAAACCTGGGTACTGAAGAAGACAAGAAAGAAGTTAAGATTGGGGCTGCATTAGAAGAATCTATCAAGACTCGTCTAATTTCTATGCTTCGAGAGTATGTTGATGTCTTTGCATGGTCTTACCAAGATATGCCTGGTTTAGACACTGACATTGTGGTACACAAGTTGTCTCTGAGAGAAGACTGCCCTCCAGTGAAGCAGAAGTTGAGGCGCACACGCCCTGATATGGCAATCAAGATCAAAGAGGAAGTATAAAAGCAATTTGATGTTGTTTTCTTGGTCGTGACCAGTTACCCTCTGTGGGTTGCCAACATTGTGCCGGTCCCTAAGAAAGACGGTAAGGTCAGGATGTGTGTAGACTACAGGGACTTGAACAGGGCCAGCCCCAAAGATGATTTCCCTCTGCCTCACATAGATGTGCTTGTTAATAATATTGCTCATTTTTCTGTGTTCTCTTTCATGGAAGGGTTTTCAGGTTATAACCAGATCAAGATGTCTCCCGGTGATATGGAAAAGACTACCTTCATCACGCCTTGGGGCACCTTCTGTTACAAGGTCATGCCATTTGGTCTAAAGAATGCTGGGGCCACTTACCAACGGGTGATGGTGACGCTATTTCACGACATGATTCATCATGAAATTGAGATTTATGTTGATGATATGATAGCAAAGTCCCAAACAGAAGAAGAGCATTTGGTCAATCTAGCAAAGTTGGTGAATCTAGCAAAGTCCCATTTCTCAGTTTCTTTGGTTCACAACCGTCTTATCCATACTCTCCCAGGTTTATACAGCATTACCTTTCCTTCGGGATAAAAATACCTAGTTGTTGACTCTATTCAACCTCAACCTCCAACATCGTCGACCGTCCGCGTCTGCACCGGGACGTAAAGTCCGGGGAGCGACAAAACCCTAATTTAATAACTTCTGGTTCTTGATGAATTTGAGGTTTTCCTTAATGAATCGTGATCAACCATTGATCAAATGATGAATTTCACCTCATAATCTTAATGTTGACCAAAAATCTTGAAGTTTGACTGTATGTTGACCACAATTGACTTTTTGACCAAGTTAATTGATTTTTGATCATTTGAGTATCTAACTGACCAAACTTGTAGAGCAAGCCTTGAAACTTGACATGAGGATCCTTTGAATTATATGGGACACCATGAAGTCCAATTGAGGGTTTAGAAGTCCAATTTACTTTGTGAAACTCAAAATCCTAATTTAAGATCCATTGCTTAGGAGGAGGCTTTATCCGATGAAACCTTGAATCCCTTTGAGCAATTGAAAATCTTGTGACTATTAGGAGTCCTCTTGATGTATATTGACTTAAAGATGTGATGGAAAATTTTGGGGTACAACAGCTGCCCCTATTCAATTTTCTGAAACCTGAGGAGTTAGATTGACATGCACGTCATTCGTGACCTGAAGGTGGAAGAGGATTGAACACTTAAAGCCCAAATATTTGCACTCGCCGGTGCGGAATAACATTGTTGGTTGATTGTATTTATTGATGCCATTTAGGGTAATTGGAGATGGGCTTATAGATACCATCAAAAGTGTTTGTTGATAGGAGTATCAGAATGTGTCTACGTTTGACTTTATCTAAATGTTACTCTGGGATAAGTATCTGCACTAGATTTTTATCTTGATCGTCTCTAAACTATCTCTAGAGAATACTCTGAACTAAGTATCAGAACTAGATCTTTGTTTTGATCGTCTCTGAATTGCCACTGGAAAACGTGAGAACTAAGTATCAGAACTAGATCTTCGTCTCGATCGTCTCTGGAAAAAAAAATTTGACCTAAGTATCAGAACTAGATCTTCATCTCGATCGTCTCTGAACTGTCTCTATAAAATGTCAGAACTAAGTATCAGAACTAGATCTTCGTCTTGATCATCTCTGGAAAATGTCATAACTAAGTATCAGAACTAGATCTTCATCTTGATTGTGTATGAATCATCTATAGAAATCATCCTTTACTAAGTATCATAACTAGATCTTCGTTTTGATTGTCTTTGAATTGTCTTTGGAAAATGTCAGAACTAAGTATCAGAACTAGATCTTCGTCTTGATCGTCTTTGAACCGTCTCTGGAAAAATATACTGAACTAAGTATCAGAACTAGATCTCCGTCTCAATCGTCTCTGAACTATCTCGGGAAAATATCAGGACTAAGTATCAGAACTAGATCTTCGTCTTGATCGTCTCTGAACTATCTCTGGGAAAACAATATCCTTAACTAAGTATCAGAACTAGATCTTCGTCTTGATCCTCTCTGGAAAATGTCAGAACTAAGTATCAGAACTAGATCTCCGTCTTGATTGTCTATGAACCATCTCTGGAAATCATCTTGAACTAAGTATTAGAACTATATCTTCATTTCGATCGTCTCTGAAATGTCTCTGGAAAATGTCAGAACTAAGTATCAGAACTAGATCTTCATTTTGATCGTCTCTGAACCGTCTCTGGAAAAATATCCTGAACTAAGTATCAGAACTAGATCTTCATCTCGATCGTCTTTGAACTGTCTCAGGAAAATACCAGGACTAAGTATCAGAACTAGATCTTCATCTTGATCATCTACCAACTGTCTCTGGAAAAAAAATCCTGAACTAAGTGTCAGAACTAGATCTTCGTCTTGATCGTCTCTAAATTGTCTCTGGAAAAAAATATCCTGAACTAAGTATCAGAACTAGATCTTTGTCTTGATCGTCTCTGTATTGTCTCTAGGAGTCGACAATGTTCCTCTGATCACAAACTATCCTGAAAAGGCAAAGTTAGTTTTATGCAAGGTCATTTGATGTATGCATGGCATGACGTTCTTAACTTAGATGAGAATGTTGTATGCATTATGGATGTGTATGCCATGGTGTGATGTAAATGATGTATGAATTATGCAGTCGAAGCACATTAGTAAATTCGTATAACAATTTCCAGTTGGGGAAAATAAATCCCGATTTGTTGTTGAGGAGTATGAAGACATCGTTCCCGTCTTGTTTCAGAATGTTGTACTTAGGATCTTTCGTTTTCTGTTCATCGCATTTTTTATTGAAAGATTAAATTCCTAAATACCCTGACTAGGGATAAAAGAGATGGACTTTCCCTTGAGAGAATTATTCGACCAAGTGTCAATTCTTCAGAGGATATCAGGCTTTGAGAGGAATCTGTCTGAGACTTTTTATAACTGGAAGTACAAGAGGCTCCTTGGAATACTTCGCCGGAATAAATTCGTAAAGATTACTCTGTGGGGATGAGCCTGCGAAGATCTGTTGGATATGAACTTTGCTGGGGATTCCAACCTCCCAGAGTCTTTAGTAAATGTTATTATTGTAATTTTGGTAAACATCAATCATATTCAAAAGCATACATTCATTTGAAATAACCAAGGGATTCAGAACTTCTGATATTCTCGACTTCCCCGAGTAATTTTCTAAGAATTATCATGACTGTATTCGAAGACATGATACTGACACCATCTGATACTATTGACACAGAAAATCAATTTCCATAATGGCTTCTGCTGAAACCCAATATCAAGGCAATGTAATGATAGGAATGTGCTTTCGGACTGTGGTGGATCGTGTACGCTCTAGGTAATGGTTAAGGATCTTGCAACTGAATTTGATTTGATTAGATTTGAAAAGAGAGTGTTGCCTGTAGTTGAGGATGATTTGTCCCAAAGTGGAAGTATTTGAAAGGAGTTGCCTCAAGAGAAATTAACGAGATGCCCCATAATAACATGCCCCTAGCATCGTGAACTCGGTAATGTTACTTCTGGTAATTCAGATGAGGAGACCTTCCCCTGGCTATTAAACACCGTTGAATCTTGACTTAACTGCCCCAGATGAATTGGACAATAACATGGCATGCCCCTTTATTGGAAGATGGTGACCATGTTCATTGTATACATTGGCTTTGATCCAATTGAGTCGGGCCCAGGAAGTAACTTTGTCTGTCAGGAGGACTTTGGTTTATTGAATGTTCATCATGTAAACTTATTTGCTATCAAACATTTAATTACATGCAAACAATGATATTCAAAATGCAACACTTATGTTTGTCTTGAAGTTTTGAAAAATAATTATTTTAGCAAAACAATGTTTGTAAAAACTATGATATTAACTCAAGATTTATAATAACCCCTAAAGGAGTCAGAATACCTTTTTGTAGCAGTATGCTTTCGAACTAACCATGCTTCAGTTAGGACTTTAAAAGGATTCTAACATGGCCTAGTTCACTGTTTAGGAAACAAAGGATAAAGGCTCAAATTTTATTTGTATCCAACCTATCCTTTGTGATGTTCTTTAGTCATATGTTCAGTTAACTTATGCATTGAGGCTCCAAAGGAGTTTGGAATTGTAACACTGACATCAGTTTATTTGAAAAGCCAGTCATCTTTTTTTTGTTGAGGATTTGTAATGACCTATTTTTTCTTTTGACTTTGTTATCCCTTCTTTTTGCCTGAACTGTTTGTTTCAAGATTACAATCAGCGGGATGTCTCAATTTTTACTAAGTCTCCTTCATAGGTTTTGACTTAGTGAGCTTTTCTTTTGCTAGATATTGACTGTCGGACTTAATGATTATAGGGAACCTTTATTAGTTGTGTACAAAAGGACAACTAACATAATTGAGTTAACCGAGGAACTACCCTGCCCCAGGTTATGATTAAGGGTTTTAATTTGCGTGAGAATGAAAACTCCTACTTCATAGGCTCAAAAGGGTTGACTAGGGATTAACTTCCTTATATCTCCACTGTTTAGGAATTGAAACAATGCATGCACATCGTCAGCATAGTCTGTTCAAAAGCATATTATATGAAATTATGGTATCGTCTTCGTCATCCTCCCTCTAAAGTATTACAGCTTTAACAAGAGTTAAATATCACAAAAGAGAAGTAAGATGCATAGTTTAAATATAGTGAAACGAATGGATTAATTTAAGACAAACATATGCAATTCTTTATCGTGAAAACAAAAGTCTGACATAATAGTAAGTGTTTAAGTCGACAAAATAAATTACAAATGAAAATTCAAACGTTCTCGAAGCTTCCTCCACTAAATTTGTCACTCCGGATGTCTGGCAGCTTTGATGTTTGATGGACAATAGGAGAATTCAATCTGGTCTTCTAGCGTAACCTCGAGGACTCCTTCGTCAACCAGGTCTTGAATCTTATTCTTCAATTAAAAGCAATTATTAGTGTCATGTCCAGGACTATTGGAATGATATCCACACCTTGCATTGGGGTTATAGCAAGAAGAGGAAGTATTGGGATTCTGAGGAGGGACTCTTAACGCAACCTAATTCATTTCCAACAAGCATTGCAAAGTTTGCGACATTGGCGTGTTGGTTTTGATAAACTGTCTTTTATGTTCCTTGTGTTGAGACGGATTAACCCTATAAAACCTTCTTCCTTAAATTGAAAGACTATCAGTAGTAACCTGTCTCTTTCCTTCTCTTATCCTCTTCTTCTTTTTGACCAAGTCAACGTGTTTCTCTGAAGGTTGACTGATGATTAGATTCCCGACTCCGTTGCATTGAAGTTGATTGATAAAGACTCTCAGCTCTTCTTTCCCTTGTGCTAAGTTTTGGTTAAGAGCCACCTGACCATTCGTCTAGATTCTCATATCTTCCATCTCAACTTGCAGTTGTTCCAACTGATCATCCTTGTTGTCTTCAGGATTCTTCTTTTCATTTCTTAAGTGAGGAAGACTTTCAACTCTTCTTGTCCCTTGGACAAATCCAGGATCTCTTCTTGAAATTGAGTATTCTGGGTTTTGAGATCTTTGATAGACTGTTCGAGAGCCATTTCCACTAAAATAAACAGCGAGAAGATAAGAAACCTGTCACGGAAACCTGTTATGTGATGGTATGGCATGTAATGCATATGCAATGTGTAAACACCCCAAATTTTCCCTCACTAATTTCACACCATGGCTTATGATCTTTCATGTTTGCATAAGCATAAGCATACCACATCACATTGCATTTTTATTTCATCTGCATAGTTCAAGTTCATCTGCATCTAGGGTTTGTGATCTGAGCAATCCAAGAATTCATCTGAGCCATCCCAAAGGCCTCAAATCATTCCAAGAGGGTCCATGTGTGTTTTATCATCATATTATATCCATCAAGGTTCATGGAAGTCAAGAAATCACAAGAACTGGAAAAGCATGGAAGCAAAGCTAGGGTTTTCACTGCACAGATGACCAAAATTAGGGTTTTGGTTTCAGAGACCTCAACTCCAAATTTTTGGGCCGTTCTTGTTTCTAATGTTCTTAAGATGTTATAAATATCATGTGTACCAAGTTTGATGAAGAAATTCATTCTGGAAGTCATATGTTCACTGGGTAACTTCTTGAGCAAGTTAAGTCAAAATCAGGGCATCTGAGGCCCCCAACAATGGAACCAAAGGGGTATTTTCATCAAATTGAAGTTCTATGATCTTTATTTGATCTTAGAAGTGGTTGTAAGTTCACAATATTGAAGAATTTTGAGCCATTTGCAAAGTTGCCAAAAATGGAAATGACTTGTAATGGAAACTTTCCATTTTGGGAAAGTTTTTCAACCTCCTCTCTCTTGATAAAAAATGCTTCAAATGAAAAATTCTTGGTCATGAAAGTTGTAGGTTAGGTCTTTCCCTTTTCAAAATGTACAATAAAATGTCTTGATTCATTATGGAACTCAAGTTATGATCCTTCAAAGTTGGCAAATATCCTATAATTTTCAAGAAGGCACCAAAGAGGATTTTTTACAAAACCACTTGCTAAGGCTTCTAATAACTTCTAATGTGTCCAAATCCTTCATAATATGATCAAGCAACTTCAAAAACTCAGAATAGGCCCAAGAATTGGGAGGTTTCATGCCTTGAATCACAAGAAATGTCAAAGAGGGAAAATTGAATAAGACATGATATCTCTTAATCACAACCATCCAGCTGCAATCTTATGATCCAAAGGCCTTCCTCAAAGCCAACTAAGGCCAGACATGCCTTGGAACTACTCCTGCCATGATCCATACCTCAAGTACAACCAAGCTTGACTTTTTGCAAATGAAGTCATACCAATCAGAATAGGCCACAACCACTATTTTGACCTATCAAGACATGATATGTGGACATTATTGAAGCCATAACACACAACACACAAGCCTGAATCATCCCATAACTAAGATTGACAAAAATCCCTCAAGAACTTCATCTCTTCGAAATTCTAAAACCACCCAGCAAAACTTCAAAATTCTTTCACCAATCATCTCCATACATCCTCCAGATCATTTCCCACCCCTTACACAAGCCTGAAATCCCCTAAAACAAAAACACGATTTCACCCCCCTCTGAACTGAAACCTCAAAAAATAGGCATATAAACTTGTTCCAAGCTTCTCAATAGCATCAAGGGATTCAGGGGAGTTGGTTTGCACTAAGGAGAGGTCCAGATAGCTCAGATTGAGAAAGCTTCATCTCAAGTATCATCAAGAACAAATTTTCCAGAAATCTCTTTTTAGGTTATAGAAATGTTCTTCATGCTTCACTGATCACACTACACCTTTTATTTTTGAAAATGGTTGAGTATTGAGCTTGTATCGTGCTTCTGAAATTTTTGCAGTTTTTGATGTTTGATTCGATTCGTGTTGTTCTTGGAATATAAATGTTGTTTGATGGTTGATTCTTGTTTGGGGTAGTTAGGGGGTCATTTTTGGAGTGTTAGAGGGTTTGATTTGGCCTAGGGAAGAAGATTGCAGTTTTGTCTCGCCGGAGAAGATGACCGGAACCACTGTTCCGGTCATCTAAGGTTGTTTAGCCCTAATTAGGGTTTAGTGCCCAGTTTAAATATTGGCCCTAGGATCTTGTTTTGCACGTGTTCATGGACAGCCAGGATGCACCATTAAGCCCTAATCTCATTTAATTAGAATTAATCAGGTTTTATTAAATTCAAAACTCAGTTTGAATGTGGACCATAGGATAACGCGTGTAGTCAATTCCCGGCCCTTGAGTTTGAATCCTGACCATCAGATCTGAATACTTTCCCATTTAAACCATTTTTATTTCATTTTTATTCATTTTTCTTTCTCATTTTATTTAAAATACCAAAAAGCTTTCAAAAAATATTTCCTTTTACATTTTTGTTTCAAATATTTTTCTTAATCAGAAAATGATTTTTATTTTATTTTTTGAATATAAAAAGTATTTTTAAAATATACAAATTTTATTTTTAATTAATTAAAGTCTTTTAATTAATTAAATATACATTTTGTTTTCTAAAAATCACCAAAAAAATCATGAATCATCCTTTTGCATTTAGAAACATTTTCAAACTCTTCACACAAATTTCTTTTTAGGTTTGATCATAATTTGAGAATTTTCTTTGAATTAAGGGTCATTTAAATCATATTTTTGAACCCTAACTTGAAAAAATCTTTTCTGCCTAACCAAGAAGAGTTTGAAGATTATTCTTTTTGCATTATTTTGTGCATAGCATCTAGTTTATAGGTCATTTATCCCATGAATTTATCTTGCATTTTTAATTGTTTGGCATTTTACATTGAAGATCACCTAAAAACCCTAGAAACTTAGAAAATTCATAACTCCTTCTAGGTTTAGCTTCTGACCTCCCCCTTTGGATGGTAACCTAGTTTGGGTTTAGGGTTCCTTTGAGTGCATTTTCAATTTTTTATAATGTCATTTGCTTCTGTCTTTGTCATTTGCATTTCATATGTCCTTAAAACCCTAATTTCTTATGTCCATTTGTATTCCCCTTGCATGTGCATCCATACATGAACTTGCCATGCCATTCTAAGCATTTGTATTCCATCTTAGACATCTTAAGACATTTCTTGAACATTGCTTGATCATTTATCCATACATTTTCTATGCTTTGCATCCATTTCATTTCATAAACATCCATGTGTTTACATGCTTCCTACATGCTTCATTTGCATTCATCCTCTTGTATGATCACACATATGCATCTTGTATGTATTTGCATCATATCATAGCATCATTTGCATCATATGCATGCTTCTGGTCTTGGTCTTTGCCCTTGCATATGCATTGTTTCATTTCATTTCTTTCCTTATGCATCTTGTGCTAACTTTTCAGGTTAATGGTAAGTTGTTTAGGAGGTGGATTTGCCTTCACCTCCCACCCCTTCTCATACCTTCATATTGCATCCTTGCTGCATTTTTACTTGTCTTTGAGTGGGCTTGCCTCACTTGTGCTTCTCTTCCTTTCTTCCTCTTCTCATTTCCTTCTTTTCATCTTGCTTCTCCTTGGTGGCTTCCTTGAAGACTTCTCCTTTTAAGCCTCACAAAACCATAGGATGCCTAAGCATGATAACTTCTAGGATTGTTAGTTTCCCTTAGACTTTTTCCTTTGAGTCTTCTTTGTGTCTCTTTTCTCATCTCATCATTAGAGACTAAACCTTTAAGGTTTTAGGACTTTGGAATTAGGGTTATGCCTGCATCCTTATCTTAGGATGGAGTGTATAACTTTAATCTTAAGTGTTAAACCCTTAATCTGTTTAAACCTCTTTTATCAATCCATCTAATAATCACTAAGACATTAACTTGTAACTTGGGCCTTACATTATGGTTCTAATTCTTCCCTTGTGGTTAAGAAGGACTAACCCTAGTGTTTAATGGACAAGTGCCCCTCAAGTTGTCTTACAAATCATAAAACAAACTTCTTAATCTCATCTTTAATTAAAATCCATTTAATAAAGGCTTGTTTTGTCATGAATTTAATCCCTAACCATGGATTTAGTTGAGGAGTATTCCTTAGCTTAAGTGTTCTCATCTATTATCCTTCTATTAGGATGGTGTAATGAGCCCACTAATCTGTGATTAGAGATTAAACTCATTACTTAACACTAAACAAAAACTCAAAAACATCTAAATAATCACAAATAGGTTAATGATTTTAATCCTACATCATCATGGTAATTAAGTTTGAGGTGCTTACCTCATACTTAAGTATTCTCATTATCCCTAATCAGGGAGGATATAATGAGTTTACAAGCCCTTGATTTAGGCTTAATCTCATTAACTTATGCAAAAACTCCAAAAACAATAACAAAACTGAAAACAAAAAAACAAACAATAATCGTCTCCTCCGGGATTCTTTTCTCATCACACTCACTCATAACCGAGAACTTGCTTCTTCCGTCTAATGCAAGACAGTTAGTACTCGAGCCAGACGAGTCATACACTTGAGCATATGCAAGAAAGCAGTTCACAGTCAATTTATTTTCAGTCTTCCTGAGTCGAACTACGGTGTTCTGACTTCCTCATTGCACGAGAGGATACATAGGCATAACATAAACCGTTATCGAACAAAAGTCTCTTTGTATTCTGTTAGAACAAATGTGGTTCTGATCCTTTAAGTGTTTTGATGATAACAAAGTCTTTCATATTAAAAGTTCTAATTAATATACTTACTCTCGTGTAGAAGATAATATTGTTTGAGTAATCCATACAAGCTAAGGAGAACCTTTATAGAAGATACGCTCAAAGAAGAATCCAGCATTAAATGACATTTATTGGCTGCGCATATATTATTCATTATCTCTGATTTCCGCTTAGAAGATGCTGGTATCCTTTTTAAAAAAGCTTTAATATGGTCTTTAATATGCAAAGACAAGTATCTCTTCTTATGGAAAGAAATTAAGGTATTAAAGTATATCCTAATTTGGCTCAAGATGTCTCCAACGGTTACTTTATCAAGAACTATATAAAGGACATCATTTGAAGAAATGAAGTGAGAACGCAACGCATTACAACGTATAACATATACTCAAGCAAATCTTTTTATCTTGTTCTTATTGCTGTAACTATCACTTAGTGATACCTGCTTACCTAGAAGCATTTTAAGTTACGTCTTTATCATTCTTGTAACAATTATCTTTTTCCTTGAGTGACTAAGTTTAGTCAGAAGACTCAAGAAGACATTGACTATAGGTCTTTGTGTGTATTCTTATTGAATAGTGGATTAAGACCTCAGTAGAGGCAAAATCACCTTGGCGGGTGGACTGGATGTAGTTTGAGTTCAAACGAACCAGGATAAAGTAAAACGTGTCTTTAGAAGTTAATTTTAATTATACTGAAAACCCAATTCCAACCCCCCTTCCTTGTGTTTTGCCACCTTCAATTGGTATCAGAGCGCTAGGTTCTGAGTATTACACTTTACCGTGTCAGTAAAAGATCCAGAAGATAAACACATGGCAGAAACTGGAATTAACAATGACTATCAGAATGACAAGATCAATGCTAAACCACCAATGTTCAATGGCGACAATTTCGACTACTGGAAGGATGTTCTAGAGAGTTTCTTTCTAGCTCTAGATGGAGATCTCTGGGACATGGTGACAGATGGATATATTCATCCTGTTGGAGAAGATGGTCAGAAGATCGAAAGGAAAAATATGACAGTTCAACAGAAGAAGGAATTCAGAAATCATCACAAAGCTAGGACCATACTTCTAAGTGCCATCTCGTACACAGAATATGAGAAGATCACAAACAGGGATTCAGCCAAACACATGTTTGATTCTCTAAGGATGACACATGAAGGCAACTCTCAAGTCAAGGAGACCAAAGCTCTAGCTCTCATCCAGAAGTATGAAGCCTTCAAGATGGAAGAAGATGAAACCATTGAAAAAATGTTTTCAAGGTTTCAAATTCTGGTCGCTGGACTAAAAGTTCTGGACAAAGGCTACTCAACAGCAGATCACGTGAAGAAAATCATCAGAAGTTTACCTAAAGCCTGGAGACCCATGGTCACTGCTTTAAAGTTATCAAAAAATCTGAATGAAATTTCCTTAGAAGAACTGATCAGCTCCTTGAGAAGTCATGAGATTGAATTAGAAGAAGATGAGCCCCAGAAGAAAGGTAAGTCTGTAGCTCTTAAATCTAACAAACATGTTTCTAAAGCTTTACAGGCAGAAGAAGAAGAAAGCTCTGGATGCTCATCAGAAGAAGATGAATTATCTCTCTTGTCAAGAAGAGTTCAACAACTCTGGAAGCATCGTCAGAAGAAGTTCAGAAATACCAGAAGATCAAACAATTATTCTGAATCAACATCCAGTCACAAGAAACCCAGAAGCAAAGAAGTTGTGTGCTACGAATGCAAAGAACCAGGACACTACAAAAGTGAATGTCCAAAACTTCAGAAAGACAAACCTAGAAACAGATTCAGCAGAGAAAAGAAAAAGAGTCTCATGGCAACATGGGATGATTCTGAATCATCTGAAGCAGAGTCAGATTCTGAAGATGAACAAGCTAATATTGCATTAATGGCAAATATACCAGAAGATGATCACTCATCAGAATCAGAGTTAGAATCAGACTCAGAAGAGATGTCTTTAACAGCAAAACTGAAACACCAATCATGGTACCTGGACTCTGGATGCTCACGTCACATGACGGGAAGAAAGCATATGTTCCAAAGTCTTGAATTAAAAGATGGAGGCCATGTAGGTTTTGGAGGCAATCAAAAAGGAAGAATTATTGGCTCCGGAACTATTGGTAACGGAAATCTTCCTTCTATATCTAATGTTCTGCTTGTAGAAGGATTAATGCATAATTTATTATCCATAAGTCAATTAAGTGATAATGGCTATGACATAATCTTCAATCAAAAGTTCTATAAAGCTGTTAGTCAGAAAGATGGAACAATCCTCTTTAGTGGAAAGAGAAAGAACAACATTTATAAAATAAAGCTTTCTGAATTAAAAATTCAAAATGTAAAATGTCTAATGTCTGTGGAAACTGAGCAATGGGTCTGGCACAGAAGATTGGGACATGTTAATATGAGAAGAATATCTCAACTTAACAAACTCAATCTAGTCAGAGGACTTCCAAATTTGAAGTTCAACTCAGAAGCTCTATGTGAAGCATGTCAGAAAGGCAAATTTTCAAAAACTGGACTCAAAGCTAAAAATATTGTATCTTCCTCTAGACCATTAGAACTTCTGCACATTGACTTATTTGGACCAGTGAAAACTGCTTCTGTCAATGGCAAGAAGTATGGATTGGTGATCGTAGATGACTTCAGCAGATGGACATGGGTAAAGTTTCTTAGACACAAGGATGAGTCAATTGCTGTATTTTCTAACTTCTGTAAACAAGTTCAAAATGAAAAAGAATCAAAGATCATAAAAGTCAGAAGTGATCATGGTGGAGAATTTGAAAATAAACAATTAGAATCATTTTTTAATGAAAATGGCATCTCTCATGATTTTTCTTGTCCTAGAACTCCACAACAAAATGGGGTTGTAGAACGTAAAAATAGAACTTTACAAGAGATGGCCAGAACCATGATCAATGAGACTAATATGGCTAAACATTTTTGGGCAGAAGCAGTAAATACAGCATGTTACATTCAGAATAGAATCTCTATAAGACCTATTCTTGAAAAGACTCCTTATGAATTGTGGAAGAACAGAAAGCCCAACATTTCTTACTTTCATCCTTTTGGATGTATTTGTTTTATGCTAAACACTCTTGATACTCTGAATAAATTTGATTCTAAGGCACAAAAGTGTTATATGTTAGGATACTCTGAACGTTCTAAGGGATACAGAGTATACAATACAGAAACACGTATTGTGATAGAATCAATTCACGTCAGATTTGATGATAAGCTTGGTTCTGAAAAACCAAAGCAAAAAGAATTTACTGCAGATATAGAAGTAGAAATCTCTACAAACAGAACTTCTAAAGATCAATCTTCTAAAGTTCAAAACAATACAACTGCTCCATCAACACCTGAAGAACCCATCCAGAAGAAGCTCTCCAGAAGCAATATTAATCATCCAGAGGATAAAATCTTGGGAAAGAAAGATGAACCAATCAGAACAAGATCCTCATTCAAAAACTCTGAAGAGACACTACTAGGACTTGTCTCTCTGATTGAACCATCTTCTGTAGAAGAAGCTCTATCAGAAAATGATTGGATTCTGGCTATGCAAGAAGAACTTAATCAATTCACCAGAAATGATGTGTGGGATCTAGTTCCTAGACCCAGAGGATTCAACATCATTGGCACCAAATGGGTATTCAGAAACAAACTCAATGAGAAAGGAGAAGTTGTCAGAAACAAAGCAAGACTGGTTGCACAAGGGTATAGCCAACAAGAAGGAATTGACTATACAGAAACCTATGCACCAGTCGCCAGGTTAGAATCAATAAGACTTCTAATATCATTTGCTGTAAATCATAATATCATTCTGTATCAAATGGATGTCAAAAGTGCATTTTTAAATGGTTATATTGATGAAGAAGTATATGTACACCAACCCCCTGGTTTTGAAAATACAAAATTTCCAGAACATGTTTACAAACTCAAAAAATCATTATATGGTTTAAAACAAGCTCCCAGAGCTTGGTATGAAAGATTAAGTAATTTTCTACTGGAAAATAAATTCATCAGAGGGAAAGTGGACACAACTCTTTTCAGCAAAAACATTAAAAATGATCTTCTGATATGCCAAATTTATGTAGATGATATAATTTTTGGTTCTACTAAAAGTGCCTTGGGAAAGGAATTTGCTAAATCTATGCAGGCAGAATTTGAAATGAGCATGATGGGAGAATTAAAGTTCTTTCTGGGAATTCAAATAAATCAAACATCAGAAGGAACATATATCCATCAAAGCAAATATGTAAAAGAACTTCTGAAGAAATTTGATTTATCAGAAAGTTCAATATCCAAAACTCCTATGCATCCTACGTGTATCTTGGAGAAAGAAGAGGTAAGTAAGAAAGTAGATCAGAAGCTCTACAGAGGTATGATTGGATCACTTCTCTATCTTACTGCTTCTAGACCAGATATTCTATATAGTGTATGTTTATGTGCTAGATTCCAATCAGATCCTAGAGAAACTCACTTAACAGCAGTTAAGAGAATCTTTAGATATCTGAAAGGTACTACTAATCTTGGTCTGTATTACAGAAGATCAGAAAAGTATAAACTTGTAGGATATTGTGACGCTGACTTTGCTGGAGATAGAACAGAAAGAAAAAGTACTTCTGGAAGTTGTCAATTTCTAGGAGACAACCTAATCGCTTGGTCTAGCAAAAGACAACCAACCATAGCATTATCAACTGCAGAAGCTGAATACATTGCAGCAGCTGGATGCAGTACTCAGATGCTCTGGATGAAAAATCAGCTAGAAGATTTCAATATCTATGAGAGTAACATTCCAATCCTCTGTGACAATACTTCTGCTATTTGTCTCTCTAAAAATCCTATTTTACATTCTAGAGCTAAACACATAGAAGTTAAACATCACTTCATTAGGGACTATACTCAGAAGGGAATTTTAATGTTAAAATTTATAGACACAAATCACCAATGGGCTGATATTTTTACTAAACCCCTTTCTGAAGATAGATTTAATTTCATTCTAACTAACCTTAGCATGAAGTTATGTCCAGAATGAAAATGCTTTAATCATATGTCTTATCTCTAGAAGTTCTACTATTTATATTCTATCTGATTGTCTCAGAAGATTCTATGCTCTATCGTTTACTCTTAGAACTTCTGTTCAAAAGATTAATTTGTAGATCTTCATATCAAACACTTGTCAACAAAGCTCTAAGGACTTCCATCAGAATCACAACACGTGTTCAAATTCTGAAGAGTGACAGAACGTGCCTTAGCAACTGTTCGCTCAGAAGGATAACTGTTGAGATTCTGGAATCTGATACGGCTAGGTTTGACACCAAAAAGGCAAGAAAATCTCTTGGGTAACTGTTCCAGAATCATTTACGCTTTACCCCATGTCAGCGCATTTAATGTTGTTAATGATTATGTTTTCAAACTTAATTGTTTCCCACTAATTTCTCAATTAATAAATTGCTTTAATTTTTTTATAAATATCAGTGTATTCCTCTTTTTTCAAATTTTACCCGCATCTTACTCTCTCTAAAGTTTTTTTTTTTCTCTCAGTCTCTTGTGCTTCCTCATTTTTCTCTAAAAACCCTAAACCCTAAAAGTTCATCTTAGTCACTAAATGGCTTCATCATCTTCACGCAAAGATTTCTCTGATGATTACTACGTTGAACCATCAAAGACTCTTTCCACTACTCCTGAGAAACTGGAAGTACTATGTGAGTTGTTCGTTGATTTCGCAAGCTTGAAGGATAATAGTTTTGACCTCCTCCCTCAGGTTGAAGCTCAAGGCTGGGAAAAATACTTTGACAGGCTAATGGGACCAGTTTTCCCTAAACTGGTTAAAGAATTTTGGATGTACGCATACCAAAATGATGCACAAGTTACCTCCTATGTGCTTGGTAAAAAGATTATCATCTCTGAAGATCACATTGCCAAACTCTTTGAAACTGATGGCAATGGTATCAAATGTAGTGATATGGATAGAGTATCTGATGCTGTCGTGATTGCTAAAGAAATTTTCACCGCTGGAAAACCATCAAACAAGATCAAAGACCTAAAGACTCCTCTGCGTATTTGGGCAAAAATAATTCTTGGGACAATCTGTCACAGGAAACCTACAAATTCTCCAGACTACATCAATCTGGATCAACAATTCCTCCTTTACTTCATTTCCAAGCAAAAGAAAATCAATCTTGCACACACACTCTTTCAAAATCTTCGCATCGCTGTGAAAGAAACAAGGGACGGTGAGAAGACCAAAAGGGACTGGATACCTTTTGGACGATTAATTTCTGATATTCTGTGTCAGAACAAGCTAGTGGACTTCCTAGCAGAAATAAACCAATCTGAACTTTTGGAAACAGACGTTGGAAAACCCTTGAATGCCAAAAATCTGAAGAAAATGAGATTCATCACATCCATTCAGCAAGAACCCATTCTTCACTCTAGAGAAGTTATTAGCACCAGAAGGATACCTCTGGAAGGCTTTCCTCTCTTTTCTTCTGATACACCAGCAGATGTTGTTCTCAACTATATGGATATCTGCAAGCGTCAAGGTACGGTACCTGACTTCAACCCAAAAGAACTCCATCAACAAATTCCAGATGTTGCCTCTCTCAGATTAAAGAAAAGGAAGACTGCTGAAGACCCCTCTCAGAAGATGCAAAAATCATCTAAGACAACAGGTAAGTCTTCTGCTTCTAATCCTGATTCCATTACTGTTGTAGAAGCTATAACTGTAGAAGTGTCTGAACAACCTTCTAACACTTTACACTCTAGCCAACCATCTTCTGATACCAACTCTGAACAAATGCATGATTCTGAACCAACCCAAAATATTAGTCCCATTCAAACTGAAGTTCTCACAACTTCTGCTGTTGCATCCATCCTATCCTCTTTAAATCCGCCAGAAACAGAAACAGAAAATCATCAACCCCAAACTATTGCTGATTTTGACATACCAATTGATGACACTCCACCATCTGATATTGACTGCTCCCTTACAAATGAACCACAATCTGCCTTGAAAGCTGTACTTGACCTTGATCTTGAACACTACCAAGACTCAGATGCTGCCTCAATTTCCCATAACATTTCAACATCCCAAAATTCACCTTCTATCATAAACATTCCTGATTCACCCGAAGAAACTCTGACTGAAAATGACAATCCCCTTAGAACCACAATTGACTTTGAAGCACTTCAAAAACTGTCCTCTATGTCCAACAAAAGAGCTATTCCTGTTCCAAAACCCAAACCATCCAAATCAGACATTTCTACTTTACTACTGGCTTTTGAAACAGTTCTGAAATTAAAATTAGAAGATCTGAAGACTGCTTGTGCAGAGCTTACTGATCCTGCTGCATCTGATTTTCTATGGGCTGACCTCAGAAAATGGTTTACTGCTGAGTCCAAAAGACTCAAGGACATCTGCTATGATGTTGCTCATCAGAACTTCTGTGAGTACCTTCAAGCAGTAGTCTCAAATGTTGCACAAACTAAACCACTTCTGCTGGACAGCAAGCCCTGGAAAGAACCAGAACCTCTGGATAAGCTCTCAGCACTTCAGATGATTTTAGTATCCTCTGTTGAAGAAACTGCTAATAGTCCTGAAAATCAAGCTGCTCCACAAACTGAAGAACCTCTGGAAACAAATTTTGTGTTACAATCTCTGCAAGAATTGAAGAAAGAAAATCAACTAGTGAAGGAACGTCTAGACAAGCAAGAAGAAACAACTGCTGAAATGAAGACTCTACTCACCAAGCAAGTGGAATCTTCATCAGACATTAAATCTTTGCTGGAGACTTTAGTCACTAAGATGAACACCTGATTTTCTTCTCTCATGCTTTATTTTTTACTATTTTTATTTCTGGTTCTGCATAACTATTTGAACTTCTACTGGTTGTTTGCGTTTGCTTCTAAGTACTTTAACTCTACTGGTTTTGGTTTATAATTTTTTTTCTCTCTTGTTCTTTCTCCTTTTATCTTTTTGATTATGACAAAAAGGGGGAGAAACGAAAATGATTCTGATCCATAGCAGTTTACCATAATCTGCCTTTTACATATTCTGATAAAAGTATTTGAGTTGATATCTTAAAAAGAAACAGGTCAAGTAATCAACTCAGGGGGAGCTAAGGATCATAGAACATCTGAAAGAAATTTTTCTTCAAATCAAAGGGAGTACATTTAAACTCATTAAACTCTCTTCTTGTTAAATTAAAATGTTTTGTCATCATCAAAAAGGGGGAGATTGTTAGAACAAATGTGGTTCTGATCCTTTAAGTGTTTTGATGATAACAAAGTCTTTCATATTAAAAGTTCTAATTAATATACTTACTCTCGTGTAGAAGATAATATTGTTTGAGTAATCCATACAAGCTAAGGAGAACCTTTATAGAAGATACGCTCAAAGAAGAATCCAGCATTAAATGACATTTATTGGCTGCGCATATATTATTCATTATCTCTGATTTCCGCTTAGAAGATGCTGGTATCCTTTTTAAAAAAGCTTTAATATGGTCTTTAATATGCAAAGACAAGTATCTCTTCTTATGGAAAGAAATTAAGGTATTAAAGTATATCCTAATTTGGCTCAAGATGTCTCCAACGGTTACTTTATCAAGAACTATATAAAGGACATCATTTGAAGAAATGAAGTGAGAACGCAACGCATTACAACGTATAACATATACTCAAGCAAATCTTTTTATCTTGTTCTTATTGCTGTAACTATCACTTAGTGATACCTGCTTACCTAGAAGCATTTTAAGTTACGTCTTTATCATTCTTGTAACAATTATCTTTTTCCTTGAGTGACTAAGTTTAGTCAGAAGACTCAAGAAGACATTGACTATAGGTCTTTGTGTGTATTCTTATTGAATAGTGGATTAAGACCTCAGTAGAGGCAAAATCACCTTGGCGGGTGGACTGGATGTAGTTTGAGTTCAAACGAACCAGGATAAAGTAAAACGTGTCTTTAGAAGTTAATTTTAATTATACTGAAAACCCAATTCCAACCCCCCTTCCTTGTGTTTTGCCACCTTCAATTGGTATCAGAGCGCTAGGTTCTGAGTATTACACTTTACCGTGTCAGTAAAAGATCCAGAAGATAAACACATGGCAGAAACTGGAATTAACAATGACTATCAGAATGACAAGATCAATGCTAAACCACCAATGTTCAATGGCGACAATTTCGACTACTGGAAGGATGTTCTAGAGAGTTTCTTTCTAGCTCTAGATGGAGATCTCTGGGACATGGTGACAGATGGATATATTCATCCTGTTGGAGAAGATGGTCAGAAGATCGAAAGGAAAAATATGACAGTTCAACAGAAGAAGGAATTCAGAAATCATCACAAAGCTAGGACCATACTTCTAAGTGCCATCTCGTACACAGAATATGAGAAGATCACAAACAGGGATTCAGCCAAACACATGTTTGATTCTCTAAGGATGACACATGAAGGCAACTCTCAAGTCAAGGAGACCAAAGCTCTAGCTCTCATCCAGAAGTATGAAGCCTTCAAGATGGAAGAAGATGAAACCATTGAAAAAATGTTTTCAAGGTTTCAAATTCTGGTCGCTGGACTAAAAGTTCTGGACAAAGGCTACTCAACAGCAGATCACGTGAAGAAAATCATCAGAAGTTTACCTAAAGCCTGGAGACCCATGGTCACTGCTTTAAAGTTATCAAAAAATCTGAATGAAATTTCCTTAGAAGAACTGATCAGCTCCTTGAGAAGTCATGAGATTGAATTAGAAGAAGATGAGCCCCAGAAGAAAGGTAAGTCTGTAGCTCTTAAATCTAACAAACATGTTTCTAAAGCTTTACAGGCAGAAGAAGAAGAAAGCTCTGGATGCTCATCAGAAGAAGATGAATTATCTCTCTTGTCAAGAAGAGTTCAACAACTCTGGAAGCATCGTCAGAAGAAGTTCAGAAATACCAGAAGATCAAACAATTATTCTGAATCAACATCCAGTCACAAGAAACCCAGAAGCAAAGAAGTTGTGTGCTACGAATGCAAAGAACCAGGACACTACAAAAGTGAATGTCCAAAACTTCAGAAAGACAAACCTAGAAACAGATTCAGCAGAGAAAAGAAAAAGAGTCTCATGGCAACATGGGATGATTCTGAATCATCTGAAGCAGAGTCAGATTCTGAAGATGAACAAGCTAATATTGCATTAATGGCAAATATACCAGAAGATGATCACTCATCAGAATCAGAGTTAGAATCAGACTCAGAAGAGATGTCTTTAACAGCAAAACTGAAACACCAATCATGGTACCTGGACTCTGGATGCTCACGTCACATGACGGGAAGAAAGCATATGTTCCAAAGTCTTGAATTAAAAGATGGAGGCCATGTAGGTTTTGGAGGCAATCAAAAAGGAAGAATTATTGGCTCCGGAACTATTGGTAACGGAAATCTTCCTTCTATATCTAATGTTCTGCTTGTAGAAGGATTAATGCATAATTTATTATCCATAAGTCAATTAAGTGATAATGGCTATGACATAATCTTCAATCAAAAGTTCTATAAAGCTGTTAGTCAGAAAGATGGAACAATCCTCTTTAGTGGAAAGAGAAAGAACAACATTTATAAAATAAAGCTTTCTGAATTAAAAATTCAAAATGTAAAATGTCTAATGTCTGTGGAAACTGAGCAATGGGTCTGGCACAGAAGATTGGGACATGTTAATATGAGAAGAATATCTCAACTTAACAAACTCAATCTAGTCAGAGGACTTCCAAATTTGAAGTTCAACTCAGAAGCTCTATGTGAAGCATGTCAGAAAGGCAAATTTTCAAAAACTGGACTCAAAGCTAAAAATATTGTATCTTCCTCTAGACCATTAGAACTTCTGCACATTGACTTATTTGGACCAGTGAAAACTGCTTCTGTCAATGGCAAGAAGTATGGATTGGTGATCGTAGATGACTTCAGCAGATGGACATGGGTAAAGTTTCTTAGACACAAGGATGAGTCAATTGCTGTATTTTCTAACTTCTGTAAACAAGTTCAAAATGAAAAAGAATCAAAGATCATAAAAGTCAGAAGTGATCATGGTGGAGAATTTGAAAATAAACAATTAGAATCATTTTTTAATGAAAATGGCATCTCTCATGATTTTTCTTGTCCTAGAACTCCACAACAAAATGGGGTTGTAGAACGTAAAAATAGAACTTTACAAGAGATGGCCAGAACCATGATCAATGAGACTAATATGGCTAAACATTTTTGGGCAGAAGCAGTAAATACAGCATGTTACATTCAGAATAGAATCTCTATAAGACCTATTCTTGAAAAGACTCCTTATGAATTGTGGAAGAACAGAAAGCCCAACATTTCTTACTTTCATCCTTTTGGATGTATTTGTTTTATGCTAAACACTCTTGATACTCTGAATAAATTTGATTCTAAGGCACAAAAGTGTTATATGTTAGGATACTCTGAACGTTCTAAGGGATACAGAGTATACAATACAGAAACACGTATTGTGATAGAATCAATTCACGTCAGATTTGATGATAAGCTTGGTTCTGAAAAACCAAAGCAAAAAGAATTTACTGCAGATATAGAAGTAGAAATCTCTACAAACAGAACTTCTAAAGATCAATCTTCTAAAGTTCAAAACAATACAACTGCTCCATCAACACCTGAAGAACCCATCCAGAAGAAGCTCTCCAGAAGCAATATTAATCATCCAGAGGATAAAATCTTGGGAAAGAAAGATGAACCAATCAGAACAAGATCCTCATTCAAAAACTCTGAAGAGACACTACTAGGACTTGTCTCTCTGATTGAACCATCTTCTGTAGAAGAAGCTCTATCAGAAAATGATTGGATTCTGGCTATGCAAGAAGAACTTAATCAATTCACCAGAAATGATGTGTGGGATCTAGTTCCTAGACCCAGAGGATTCAACATCATTGGCACCAAATGGGTATTCAGAAACAAACTCAATGAGAAAGGAGAAGTTGTCAGAAACAAAGCAAGACTGGTTGCACAAGGGTATAGCCAACAAGAAGGAATTGACTATACAGAAACCTATGCACCAGTCGCCAGGTTAGAATCAATAAGACTTCTAATATCATTTGCTGTAAATCATAATATCATTCTGTATCAAATGGATGTCAAAAGTGCATTTTTAAATGGTTATATTGATGAAGAAGTATATGTACACCAACCCCCTGGTTTTGAAAATACAAAATTTCCAGAACATGTTTACAAACTCAAAAAATCATTATATGGTTTAAAACAAGCTCCCAGAGCTTGGTATGAAAGATTAAGTAATTTTCTACTGGAAAATAAATTCATCAGAGGGAAAGTGGACACAACTCTTTTCAGCAAAAACATTAAAAATGATCTTCTGATATGCCAAATTTATGTAGATGATATAATTTTTGGTTCTACTAAAAGTGCCTTGGGAAAGGAATTTGCTAAATCTATGCAGGCAGAATTTGAAATGAGCATGATGGGAGAATTAAAGTTCTTTCTGGGAATTCAAATAAATCAAACATCAGAAGGAACATATATCCATCAAAGCAAATATGTAAAAGAACTTCTGAAGAAATTTGATTTATCAGAAAGTTCAATATCCAAAACTCCTATGCATCCTACGTGTATCTTGGAGAAAGAAGAGGTAAGTAAGAAAGTAGATCAGAAGCTCTACAGAGGTATGATTGGATCACTTCTCTATCTTACTGCTTCTAGACCAGATATTCTATATAGTGTATGTTTATGTGCTAGATTCCAATCAGATCCTAGAGAAACTCACTTAACAGCAGTTAAGAGAATCTTTAGATATCTGAAAGGTACTACTAATCTTGGTCTGTATTACAGAAGATCAGAAAAGTATAAACTTGTAGGATATTGTGACGCTGACTTTGCTGGAGATAGAACAGAAAGAAAAAGTACTTCTGGAAGTTGTCAATTTCTAGGAGACAACCTAATCGCTTGGTCTAGCAAAAGACAACCAACCATAGCATTATCAACTGCAGAAGCTGAATACATTGCAGCAGCTGGATGCAGTACTCAGATGCTCTGGATGAAAAATCAGCTAGAAGATTTCAATATCTATGAGAGTAACATTCCAATCCTCTGTGACAATACTTCTGCTATTTGTCTCTCTAAAAATCCTATTTTACATTCTAGAGCTAAACACATAGAAGTTAAACATCACTTCATTAGGGACTATACTCAGAAGGGAATTTTAATGTTAAAATTTATAGACACAAATCACCAATGGGCTGATATTTTTACTAAACCCCTTTCTGAAGATAGATTTAATTTCATTCTAACTAACCTTAGCATGAAGTTATGTCCAGAATGAAAATGCTTTAATCATATGTCTTATCTCTAGAAGTTCTACTATTTATATTCTATCTGATTGTCTCAGAAGATTCTATGCTCTATCGTTTACTCTTAGAACTTCTGTTCAAAAGATTAATTTGTAGATCTTCATATCAAACACTTGTCAACAAAGCTCTAAGGACTTCCATCAGAATCACAACACGTGTTCAAATTCTGAAGAGTGACAGAACGTGCCTTAGCAACTGTTCGCTCAGAAGGATAACTGTTGAGATTCTGGAATCTGATACGGCTAGGTTTGACACCAAAAAGGCAAGAAAATCTCTTGGGTAACTGTTCCAGAATCATTTACGCTTTACCCCATGTCAGCGCATTTAATGTTGTTAATGATTATGTTTTCAAACTTAATTGTTTCCCACTAATTTCTCAATTAATAAATTGCTTTAATTTTTTTATAAATATCAGTGTATTCCTCTTTTTTCAAATTTTACCCGCATCTTACTCTCTCTAAAGTTTTTTTTTTTCTCTCAGTCTCTTGTGCTTCCTCATTTTTCTCTAAAAACCCTAAACCCTAAAAGTTCATCTTAGTCACTAAATGGCTTCATCATCTTCACGCAAAGATTTCTCTGATGATTACTACGTTGAACCATCAAAGACTCTTTCCACTACTCCTGAGAAACTGGAAGTACTATGTGAGTTGTTCGTTGATTTCGCAAGCTTGAAGGATAATAGTTTTGACCTCCTCCCTCAGGTTGAAGCTCAAGGCTGGGAAAAATACTTTGACAGGCTAATGGGACCAGTTTTCCCTAAACTGGTTAAAGAATTTTGGATGTACGCATACCAAAATGATGCACAAGTTACCTCCTATGTGCTTGGTAAAAAGATTATCATCTCTGAAGATCACATTGCCAAACTCTTTGAAACTGATGGCAATGGTATCAAATGTAGTGATATGGATAGAGTATCTGATGCTGTCGTGATTGCTAAAGAAATTTTCACCGCTGGAAAACCATCAAACAAGATCAAAGACCTAAAGACTCCTCTGCGTATTTGGGCAAAAATAATTCTTGGGACAATCTGTCACAGGAAACCTACAAATTCTCCAGACTACATCAATCTGGATCAACAATTCCTCCTTTACTTCATTTCCAAGCAAAAGAAAATCAATCTTGCACACACACTCTTTCAAAATCTTCGCATCGCTGTGAAAGAAACAAGGGACGGTGAGAAGACCAAAAGGGACTGGATACCTTTTGGACGATTAATTTCTGATATTCTGTGTCAGAACAAGCTAGTGGACTTCCTAGCAGAAATAAACCAATCTGAACTTTTGGAAACAGACGTTGGAAAACCCTTGAATGCCAAAAATCTGAAGAAAATGAGATTCATCACATCCATTCAGCAAGAACCCATTCTTCACTCTAGAGAAGTTATTAGCACCAGAAGGATACCTCTGGAAGGCTTTCCTCTCTTTTCTTCTGATACACCAGCAGATGTTGTTCTCAACTATATGGATATCTGCAAGCGTCAAGGTACGGTACCTGACTTCAACCCAAAAGAACTCCATCAACAAATTCCAGATGTTGCCTCTCTCAGATTAAAGAAAAGGAAGACTGCTGAAGACCCCTCTCAGAAGATGCAAAAATCATCTAAGACAACAGGTAAGTCTTCTGCTTCTAATCCTGATTCCATTACTGTTGTAGAAGCTATAACTGTAGAAGTGTCTGAACAACCTTCTAACACTTTACACTCTAGCCAACCATCTTCTGATACCAACTCTGAACAAATGCATGATTCTGAACCAACCCAAAATATTAGTCCCATTCAAACTGAAGTTCTCACAACTTCTGCTGTTGCATCCATCCTATCCTCTTTAAATCCGCCAGAAACAGAAACAGAAAATCATCAACCCCAAACTATTGCTGATTTTGACATACCAATTGATGACACTCCACCATCTGATATTGACTGCTCCCTTACAAATGAACCACAATCTGCCTTGAAAGCTGTACTTGACCTTGATCTTGAACACTACCAAGACTCAGATGCTGCCTCAATTTCCCATAACATTTCAACATCCCAAAATTCACCTTCTATCATAAACATTCCTGATTCACCCGAAGAAACTCTGACTGAAAATGACAATCCCCTTAGAACCACAATTGACTTTGAAGCACTTCAAAAACTGTCCTCTATGTCCAACAAAAGAGCTATTCCTGTTCCAAAACCCAAACCATCCAAATCAGACATTTCTACTTTACTACTGGCTTTTGAAACAGTTCTGAAATTAAAATTAGAAGATCTGAAGACTGCTTGTGCAGAGCTTACTGATCCTGCTGCATCTGATTTTCTATGGGCTGACCTCAGAAAATGGTTTACTGCTGAGTCCAAAAGACTCAAGGACATCTGCTATGATGTTGCTCATCAGAACTTCTGTGAGTACCTTCAAGCAGTAGTCTCAAATGTTGCACAAACTAAACCACTTCTGCTGGACAGCAAGCCCTGGAAAGAACCAGAACCTCTGGATAAGCTCTCAGCACTTCAGATGATTTTAGTATCCTCTGTTGAAGAAACTGCTAATAGTCCTGAAAATCAAGCTGCTCCACAAACTGAAGAACCTCTGGAAACAAATTTTGTGTTACAATCTCTGCAAGAATTGAAGAAAGAAAATCAACTAGTGAAGGAACGTCTAGACAAGCAAGAAGAAACAACTGCTGAAATGAAGACTCTACTCACCAAGCAAGTGGAATCTTCATCAGACATTAAATCTTTGCTGGAGACTTTAGTCACTAAGATGAACACCTGATTTTCTTCTCTCATGCTTTATTTTTTACTATTTTTATTTCTGGTTCTGCATAACTATTTGAACTTCTACTGGTTGTTTGCGTTTGCTTCTAAGTACTTTAACTCTACTGGTTTTGGTTTATAATTTTTTTTCTCTCTTGTTCTTTCTCCTTTTATCTTTTTGATTATGACAAAAAGGGGGAGAAACGAAAATGATTCTGATCCATAGCAGTTTACCATAATCTGCCTTTTACATATTCTGATAAAAGTATTTGAGTTGATATCTTAAAAAGAAACAGGTCAAGTAATCAACTCAGGGGGAGCTAAGGATCATAGAACATCTGAAAGAAATTTTTCTTCAAATCAAAGGGAGTACATTTAAACTCATTAAACTCTCTTCTTGTTAAATTAAAATGTTTTGTCATCATCAAAAAGGGGGAGATTGTTAGAACAAATGTGGTTCTGATCCTTTAAGTGTTTTGATGATAACAAAGTCTTTCATATTAAAAGTTCTAATTAATATACTTACTCTCGTGTAGAAGATAATATTGTTTGAGTAATCCATACAAGCTAAGGAGAACCTTTATAGAAGATACGCTCAAAGAAGAATCCAGCATTAAATGACATTTATTGGCTGCGCATATATTATTCATTATCTCTGATTTCCGCTTAGAAGATGCTGGTATCCTTTTTAAAAAAGCTTTAATATGGTCTTTAATATGCAAAGACAAGTATCTCTTCTTATGGAAAGAAATTAAGGTATTAAAGTATATCCTAATTTGGCTCAAGATGTCTCCAACGGTTACTTTATCAAGAACTATATAAAGGACATCATTTGAAGAAATGAAGTGAGAACGCAACGCATTACAACGTATAACATATACTCAAGCAAATCTTTTTATCTTGTTCTTATTGCTGTAACTATCACTTAGTGATACCTGCTTACCTAGAAGCATTTTAAGTTACGTCTTTATCATTCTTGTAACAATTATCTTTTTCCTTGAGTGACTAAGTTTAGTCAGAAGACTCAAGAAGACATTGACTATAGGTCTTTGTGTGTATTCTTATTGAATAGTGGATTAAGACCTCAGTAGAGGCAAAATCACCTTGGCGGGTGGACTGGATGTAGTTTGAGTTCAAACGAACCAGGATAAAGTAAAACGTGTCTTTAGAAGTTAATTTTAATTATACTGAAAACCCAATTCCAACCCCCCTTCCTTGTGTTTTGCCACCTTCATATTCCCCCTCTTCCAACATTCTTTTAAGCCTTAGTTCTTGAGCATTTCACTTCTCTTTTGCACTGACACCTGTACATTCTTTTCCTGCTTTTGCACACAGATAACACATACACTACCCCTTTAAACACAAACTTTTAAGCGTGGATCCCGTCGAGTACGACGGACAATCTGGGTGCTAATACCTCTTCAGGTTGTAACCAACCCCATTTCTCAGTTTCTCTGGTTCGCAACCTTCTTATCCATCTTTTTCTAGGTTTATGCAGCATTACCTTTCCTTCGGGATAAAAATGCCTAGCTGGCGACTCTATTCATCTTCACCTTCATTTTCTCCTTTCGCCGACCGTTCGCGCTTGTACCGGGATGCAAATCTTTGGGTGCGACACAATGTTTTCAAGGACCACGTAGGATTTAAATTTGTTAAAGTAAAACAAAAACAAAACTGTTATTAGTAAGTTTAAAATATAATTTCCCATTGGGCTTACAATGAAGGAGAACAAGAAAAGTTACAAAGAAAATAAGCATTTGAGACTCAAGTCTCCCATGGATGCTTCCTCTTTGTGTTGAGATATGTATTGAGGTTCCGCTCTTCGTGAGTTGCCTTGTTAGCTCCAACACTTTCTCTTTGCTAGCATTGAGCTGAGCCTCAAAGGCATCCCTTTCTTCCTTAAGCTAAATCCAAGTTTCTGCAGCTCTTCCAGATTAGTAGGCATATCAGGATGAAGAATGGTGTAAGGAACATCTCCTTCAACAATAGGCTCAACAATCACCGGTAGAATAGCATCCAAGAGTTTGAGCACGAGACCGCACCCATCTGAGGTAAGGCTCCATAAAGAAAAAGTATTTTGGTTCCAGAGTATTACTATTGATCTTATTCACCATGCTCCAAGCGCGTATAAACATTTGACGGTAATCTCGAAGATCTGTTTCATAATCAAATACAATACCTTGAATAATCATATCATGAGGACCATCACTCCGAGCATAACCAAATTGATGTAGTACTAAGGAAGGATTATAAGTAATTCCCCCTCTTATACCAAGGAGTGGCACATTAGGGAACTCTCCACAGCGGTCAATGATATTAATATTTTCCATAGATTGGGAACACCAATGAATATCTGAATGAGAGAGTGACATTATCCTTCTAGACTATCTCAAACCTTGTTCATTCTTCATCACAGATCGAGGAAGGTGCGAAATAAACCACCTAGATAGTAGAGGTATGCATCACATCATAGTTCCTCGTGCTTTCATAGTACGTGTATGAAGAGGGTGCAAGATATCTCCAAGCAGGGTAGGCACGGGATTATGCGTCAGAAATATGTTGATTGCGTGCACATCTATGAATTGGTCCGGATTAGGGAACAACACCAAACCATAAATCAACAAGGCCAAGATCTCCTCAAAAGCATCGTAACTCATAGCATCCAAGAATACTTGAGCTCTCTCTATCAACACTTTAGCAAGAATACCCTTAAATCCACTTCTTGTTTCTAGTACAAAGTCTGACTTCTTCAGATGCAAAGTTGTTGCAATAATTTCTGGTTTAATCTCCTTCTCTAGGCCTGTGAAGGGTTTCTGATCAAGAATAGGCACACCAAGTAGTTTGGAGAATTCTTCCATTGTGGGCACCAACTGATAATCGGGAAATGTGAAGTAGTGATGTTTAGGGTCAAAGAACTGGAACAAAACACTCATCATGTCTTCATTGAACCCTGAAGTAACCAAATCAAGTAGATAACCATGCTTTTTGATAAACTGAGAGCTCCCAAGAACTTTTGAGACTAATTTCTTAAGCTTGGGAGGTATCCTTACAAAGTTGATTCGGATAGTATTTCTACTGGCGGAAGCCATAACCTGCAACAAAGAACAAAGATAAATCCCTTGGTCCTTGAAATGGTTAGTGAAAATGCTATGTTATGATGTCATAATGTTATTATGTTATGTTCAAAACAAGCAGATGACAAACACAAACAAGTCACACAAGGGCCTTAGGTTTAGAGGCTTGTATGAAGTTCATAGGTAAGTACCCTCCCCACTGAAGTTTAGTTGGTTCAACCTGTCCTAGCAATAGTAACCGGGTTCTAAGGGATCTCAATATCACTGATTCTTTTCAAAGGTTGCTGTTCAGTATAGCAACTGACTTGCCAACCAAAAACATCCCAAGATTAGAATCTCAATGAGTGTAGCATCGAGTATCAACCAACTTTAGACTTCACCAAATCCGGTTATCTCACTACTTTCTAATGGCCAAGATGGGTCGATTAGGGTTCTAAATGGAAGTTAGTGTTAATGACACCATATGGTATCCTGATATTATCCTCAACTGACTTGAAGAACATCGGTATCAACCAAGATGTCACACTAACTGTAGCAACCAGATCAACCATATCGGTATATGCCGTACAATTTCCTTGGTCTATTACTACTTACCTAAGGTACACTAGATTCGGGTTAGGATCCTTCTCATAGTAGCCCCACAACAAGTACCCTTAAAAATAAAGCAACCAATTCAAACAAGTAAAGTGTCCTAACTTTAAGGTAACCCATTTTTAATTAGTATTCCCCAACAGAGTCGTCAGTTCTGTAACACGGTGGGAGAACTGACTTGGTCGTTTTTGTTTTCACAAAAACTATGTTGTGGATAGCAAGAGTCGCCACCGACTTTTATTTTATCCAATAAAGAAAGGCATAAAAGAACAGGAAAGACCTTTGAAAAAGATTTTGAGTTCGGGGGGTAAGTTATACAAAGGGAAGGTGTTAGCACCCTTTGTATCCATGGTTATCCGCGGGCTCTTAACTTCTTAGCTCACTTTACTTACTTTGTTTGAAAAGTATAATGTGTGATTAGAAAATATTTTAGAAGTTTAACTTTGTAATGATTCTCGTATGAATGTATACAAAGTGTTTAATGTTTGAAAATATTTGAAAATGTGAGGTGTGGATAGTATTTTGAAAGATGGTGAGGAAGCACTTAAGAACTACTTACCCTAAAGTGTAAGGTCTTTCTTGTTATTTCGTTTCTTTAGGGATAGAATCGTCCTTACTATTAGTTAGTAAGTAGTCTTGTCCTTCGATTTGAAGGGACAGGCGTAGGGTCATCGTATGGTCATAGAAGGCAATGGGTAAGGGTATCTTAGCAATTCGAAGGGAATATCATCATTTTTCCGTAGGGTCATCGAGTGACAAGATCATTTATTCGTAGGCAACTCGAAGGGACAACGAGGGACTATGATCTTTTATTCGAATGGACTTGATTATTTTTATTCGTGGGCAACTTTGCTAAGACACCCCTACATTCAAGGGACTTGACCATTTTCGTAAGGCACCAAGAGGAGAAACCCTAGGGGTGTATGTGTGAGAAGTGTGTTATATTCAGTTATTTTAATCTTTGATTAATGGGCTAAGTCCGTTTTTATCCACATACGTCTTTTCACACCCTATTATTACTAACCACGCAATAAATAATTTACAGAATTAAAAGCGGAAAAATTACCCTAAACTATTACATTTTTAATACCGGGGAGTGCGGAAAATAAAAGTGTGAAAAATTAAATGTTGCAAGATAAATAATAATCCTATACATTTTTTCTAATAAAATTAAATAATAAGGAAATTAAATTCGAGAACGGGAAAGGCGAAATATTGAGAAATAGATTAACAAAATTTGTAAATTAATTTTGATTTAGAATTGATTAATTGAGTTTTTTTGTAAAAAATATTTTCTATGATTTTTTATTTAAAATTTTGAAACTATTAATTTAATTAAAAACATTTGGTATTTACAAAAGAAATATTGATCTTTTTAATTTATGGTTAGTATGAAAAAAGTGTTTAATTATTAATTAATAAAAAAAGTGATTATTTATTAACTTAATTAATTAAAAAAAATTATTTACAAAATAAAAGTAAAAAGTTATTGATTTTAATTATTATTATTATTATTAGTTTAGAAAAAAAAGTTATTGATTTTTTTTTTATAAATTATTATTGGTTAAAAGGTTATCATTTAGTTAATTTAATTACTTAAAAGAAAATAAAGAAAATGGTTAGGAAATAATGAAAACAAAGCAAAAAGCCAAAAAAATATGGGGGAGGGTCGTTGGGTATCGAACCAGCCCCCAAAGGTCATTCTTCAGCATCTTCACCACCAGGCTACCTGCGCGCAGGTGATAATGAAATAAAACAAATTAAATAAATATTAAAACTGCAAGAACCAATAATAGTCAACCAATCGCGCCACGCCACACCATCGTCTCCTACCTTGGTACCTGCGAATTTTCTTGCGAATTCACCTGCGAAATTTGCTGCGATTTTCGTAGAAAATATTTCCTGAAATTCAAACATCAAAAAACGCAAGTATGAACGCATATGAACCACTTATTCCTACTAATTTCGACCTCAGGAATCCAATGGTGCAATTTGTTTGGCCTAAAAATGCTTGGGTTAAGAGATTCGAAGATTTGCTTCTTTATGCCCTAGTAGTGGCGTTTCCTTAATCCTGCACTAAAACTCATAACCAAACGATCAAAATGCATCTAAACATTATCATGAACAATATTATGAAGAAAAAATGCATTAAAAAATTATGAAACGAAATATTTAAATCCAAGAAATTGTTAATGGCGGCATGTGTTCATTGGTTGTCTCATGCATTCTCAACCTTCAATAATGCTTGGGATGGCCTCCTAGAATTTTTTTTATCACAATTGGATGAAGAGAGAGGCTAAAAACTTTCTTGGAGTCTTTTTGGATTTTCCCCTAATTTTCCTTTTTTTTGTAAAAATCTTTTAGGGTTTATGTGTAAGAATTGTGTTCTTTGTCCTTATGGCCTTGTTGTGTATTTGTAGAGAAGCAAATTAGGTTAAAAAATTGGGCTTGGGTGTTAGATTTGAGGTTGCTTTGGAATGAAAAAAGGATGTTTCTATTTTGGTGAAATTTTGGTGTTATGACCTTCTCTTTTGGTTTGAACGAATTTGGGATCCAAGTTATGATCATAAAAATCAAAATCTAATCCCAAAATAATCCTAAGATCAAATATTTGTTTTTTTTAATATTTATTTTAATTAAAATTGATTTTAAATGAATTAAATCCAATATAATATAAAATAAATATAAAAATTAGATATTATGACTTATGGATCGTGAATTATCTTGTGATTAAGTTTAGGTTAGAAAAATATGGGCCCATTTGGAAAAAACTTAAGTTTTGGTCATTACTTGCTTTATACACCTCCTTAAATTCACCCAACTTCAATAATGCATAACTCTCTCAATTTTTATCCCATGTATGTGTTCTTAGACGTTTTAGAAAGCTTAGAGTGTCCTATAACTACTCCTTTTGGTCCCATGACCATTTAGTCTTCCATGTTCAAGTTATGAGTTTTTGAAAAAAGTTGACTTTTGTTGACTTTTTAAAGGACCTATAATGTCTTGGCCCATATCTCTCAAATGAAGCATTTCTGGCCTTGGCTTATGAGACACAAAGTTGTAGGGAATTGAATTTCCTTCAAAATGTGCTTTGGATGGGAAATTTTTGATGAAGTATGTGAAAGTTATGGCTGATCAAAGTACAGTTGACTTTTCCTACAAAAACTCTAATTTAATAACTTTTTGGTTCTTGATGAATTTGAGGTTTCCTTAATGAATCATGATCAACCATTGATCAAATGATGAATTTCACCTCATAATCTTAATGTTGACCAAAAATCTTGAAGTTTGACTATATGTTGACCATAGTTGACTTTTTGACCAAGTTAATTGATTTTTGATCATCTGAGCATCTAACTGACCAAACTTGTAGGGAAAGCCTTGAAACTTGACATGAGGATCCTTTGAATTATATGGGACACCATGAAGTCCAATTGAGGATTCAGAAGTCCAATTTTCTTTATGAAACTCAAAATCCTAATTTAAGATCCATTGCTTAGGAATATGCTTTGTCTGATGAAACCTTGAATCCCTTTGAGCAATTGAAAATCTAGTGACTATTAGGAGTCCTCTTGAGGTATATTGTCTTGAAGATGCGAGGGCAAATTTTGGGGTACAACAGGTCCATTAGACAAAACCTCGAGCATCTAGTCGATTCATCACCAGTTCAACTCTCGTCTATCAAGAGGGTCAAGGGGAAATCCCAACCAATTACGTTCTACAGGGAGGAGCTTCTCAGAGGATCCCCCAACTCGTCGACCAAGGAAGCTCAGTGGACATCATGTACACTTCACTCTTTCGGGCTCTACAGCTTGACCAGGGAAACTTATCCCCGTATGTATGTTGAGTTGAACGTCACTTTCGGAGAAGGAGACACCTATAAGACAATCAAAACACCCTTCTTGGTAATCGACTCTCTGTCACTCTGTTAGTGCATCCTGGGAAGACCCACACTTCCCGAGATCATCGAAGTTCCTTCAAAGGTCCACCTCAAAATGAAGTACTACACTGAAAAGGGCCATGTAGCTACCCTGCACGGAGATATCGAGGCTGCTAGGAGGTGCTTTGAAGCAGCGACTAGAGGCCAGACCATGATAGAGACCGCTCTAAAGAACGGTAAATGTGCAAGGTGTAACACCCCAAATTTTCCCTTTTCTCTTTTATCAGCATGATCACATCATAATCATCATAATCATAGCATATCCTTAGCATCTAGCATAGAAAAATGAAGCATAACATCCTCATGTTCTGGCATAGGGCATATGATCAATCAACTGGGGATTTGAAGTTCTACAAGCCAAAACAGGAGGCCAAATGATATTGCAAGAGTTCCATAAAGGGTCCTCATGTCATACAAGGGCCCAAGATCTTTTACACAAGTCAAGAAGGATTGAAGATTACCAGTGGATCAAGGATGCAACAATCTCCTACACAAATGATTCTCAAACTAGGGTTTTGCTTCTGAACACGGTTTCCTTGAAGTTTTGACCAATTATTATGGTCAAAGTTCTTTATGTGTCATTTGAAGCCTATGGATGAAATTTAGTGAGAAAACTCATGGAGGAAGGCAGTCAATTCATTAGTTACTTGCAAAGGAAGAAACTGGTCAAACTGGGTATTTGAAAAGTCCATTGTGAGAATTCAAGGGGTCCAACCCCATTTTTCAAGCCAAGGGATGTTCTTAAGGTCTTAAAAGAGGTTTGGTAAACTCAAAAGTCAAGAATAAAGGGGTTTTGCAAAGGTTTCCATTTTTGGCATATGGCTTATATTGAAAATTTCCAATTTTAGTAAGTTTTGCCCTAATCTTCAAACGCATCTTTCATGACCAAAATGGTTCTAAATGAATTTTTTCCAAACATAAAAGTTGTAGGGTATGCTCTCCCATTTTCAAAAAGTACAAGAACTTGTCCATAGCCTTTATGGTTGAAAAGTTATGATCAAGAGAAGTTTGGTCATTTTTTGGGTTTTACCTCATTTTTAAGTTTCTACCAAGTTGCAAGAAACCTTGTAATTCATTTTCAAGTCAACTAATGTACCAAATGAGATCACCATATCACAATGCATCACAAAAGAAAGGATTGGCCCAAGAGAAACTATAGAATTCGTGCATGAATAAGGAAGTATTCCATGAAATGTAAAAATGCAAAACATCATCCAAGGCATGATGCATTCACATCCAAGGGTCAAGAGTGATTCAGTTAGCATTAGTGAGTGGAATTGAGGCTGAGCATGTGCATGAGAGAGGAACGGCACGAGAGAATCATTCACTCACACAAATCTTGCCAATTTTCAAATTCCATCCTTCAACTCACTTCCTACGTGCATTTCATCTCATTTTTTCCTTAGGTTTTGTGGACACCATATTTAAGCCAGCTAGGGTTTTATTTCACACAGATCCACCACCATTTCATCACACACATGTTTTTGCTCCTCTTGCTTTTCTCTTCGAATCTCATAATCCTCTCACTCATTTCTAAATGTCTTTGCACATTCATAACCCTTGAAGCATGAGGAGCAATAATCTACCATTAATTTAAGTTGCAAGTCAAGATTTATTCCATCACCATTCAAGTGAAAATACATTCGGATTTCAAGATCCAAAGGTTCTCAAGCCCTCTCTTGCATTTATTTTGCAAGGAGAGGTTCTAAGGCTTTGATCTGCACCTTTGGAAGCTCTCTTTTGACTTATTTCAAGATCTTCAACCTCAGGTATGCTCTGAAACTTTTGGATATGGAAATGAAATTAAATATTTGCATTATGAATCTACATGATTTGCTGGTCATGCTGATGTGTTTAGTTTTTAAAATGAGTGGATATTTAGTTTGTAATATGGTTTTGAGGTTTGATACCTAAAACTGTTTGCGTTCGATTTGCTAGATTCTTTGATCTATGTGAAAATCCAATATCTTATTTGAGATCAACATGGTTTAATGGTGTAATCTGGAAATTTTGGTGCGTTTCTGATGACTTTTGTTCTTGGCTATGATTTTTCCGTGCTGGAGCTAGGGCTCCGGTCACCGAATTCTGGGTTGCTTTTTGAATTTGAAAATGAGGAAGATGACTCCTCTACCCTTGGATTGTTGATCTAAAGGGCTCACATCATGACAACACATTAAAAGGGACACTCCCTCTCACGTGCTCTTTGTATGTTTATGTTTTCTGAATAATACAAGATATGGCGCACCCCATGATAACTATAATGCACACACGCTCTTATCACTCTGATCCTTGGCTTGTGTGTTTAGGTGATTCGATCTCACGTGTTAGTTTGATCCAATGATTCTTGTTTTTCCTAATTAAACTTAATTTCCATCATAACTTTTTATGAAATGCGCTGAATACATGGGCCTGCAATGCTATCCACATCCCCTCTTTTGCCATCCCAAACCATTTTGAACTGAATCCTATTACTGAATGCACCCCTATTTTGTTTTCTTATTTTTATTTTCATTTTATTTTCAGTTTACTTTTTAATTTTTAAAAATAGCAAATCATTCCTAAAAATCACCAAATAATTCATGACTAATATTTTGAGTTTTCTTTAATTTTTGACATTTTTATTTTCCATTTATTTTTATTATTGATGCTGGAATTAATTGTTTCCTTTATTTCTTGTTTTTAATTCATTTTAAATACATGCTGGCTTATTCATTTTATATCTTGATCTTGGATTGGAATTTCGACATGGTTCTTTTTGCATTTGTTTAGTAACATGATGTAGTTTGTTTGTGATTTTTCTTCTGATTTTTAGAAGTTTGTATGAGGATTTTTGACAAGTTGTTTAAGGATGACGTTTCAAAACCCTAGTTCATGTTTAAGCAATTCTTTGACCTACCTTGTTTCTGATTTTGAGCTTGTCCTCTTGGCATGATGTTTGTATATGTGCAAGGTTCACTTGTGTTTAATTTCATTTTTTTTAATGTGATTTCCATTTGTTTTATTTTTTTCTTGTTTGCTTGACCTAATTTGAACTCTTTGTGTCATATGCTTACCTTTTAGGGTCATGAAGGCATTTGTGCCAACATTTTTGAAGTGTTTGAGGTCCCTTTAATATGTATATATGCCTCTGGTCATGATATGTGGATCACCATTTGATTTGATTTGGTTTTCTTATGCTTTAAGATCTCACTAATGTATATGTGTTCACATCACCTTCTATGTTCATTTGCTTCTCATGGTTGATAATGCTTGAACTTGTATGCTTCTTCTTGAGGTCTTTTGTGTTGTTTAGGCACATTCTTAACATGATAAGGTTTTGGTCTTAAGTTGTATGATGATTTCCTAACTTGTATGACTTCCTTGCACCTCATTTGTGTTTTGTTTCTTTGTGAGAACTTGTAATGCTTTATATTGATTTGGGGGCTCTAATTCTTGTTTAATTTTGTTGATGGTACTTAGCATGATAAGTGGAGTGCCTCGCTTCTGATTGTGATGCTTTGAATGGATCTTTTGCTTTACTTGCATCTTATTTGGTTTAAGTTTGTTCATTTGGTCATTTGAATGTGTTCTAACCATTTCAGGGGCTCATGGTAAGTGAAGTGTGGATGATGTCCACATTTCAGTTCTTCATCTCTTCTTTTATTTTGCTTTCTCCTTTGTGACTTTGATGTTCCTTATGCCATCTTGTGATCAACTTCTCTTTTCCCCCTTTAGAAACAACTTATCCCCTTTAGAGGAGTAAGTTGTATTCTAGTTCTTCTTTCTTCTTCTCTTTTCTTTCCTTCTGCATTAGGATAGATTTCAAGACACACTAACCTTAGGACCACCTTTGCATGATAACTTTAGGATTATACTTTCCCCATTAGATTTTACCTTTAATATCTTTTGTTTCTTTCCTTTCTCATCTTAAAACAAAAACCATAAAAAACACCTTAATAAAGAAAGAAGTGGTCTCTTGTGTATAGCCTTATTCCATGGGGCACTCATATTCATTCCATCTTGGAATAGTGTGGGCTTGTCTAGCATGATGTACAAGTCTGATCATGAGACCATCTTCATCAAGAAAATCATAAAAAATACTTCTTCACCTAACCACTAAGACACTTAATAACTTCAACAAGTTAGTGAGCTCATGCCCTTTCCCTTGTAAACAAGTCTTGGATAAATTATCCTTACTTGGTGTGCTTTCTTTATTATTCCATCTTGGAATGTAGTAGCAAGTACACATTCCATGGAAACGAACTTAAATTAACTTCCTTGTGCCACACTCATAAAAAACTCTAAAAAACACTGGACATACAATAAGCGTCTCTCCTTCAGGACTTCTCTTCTCATCACCTTCACTCTTTACGTACGAACTTGCTCCTACTTGTCATTTTGCAAGATGGTAACACACTCGTCGTTCGAGCCTGCAACACCTGAGCATTGACATGGGCAGTTCAAGCCTTAAGACACAAGCAATCTTTTCCACCCCTAGTTAGGGGAACTACGGTGACTCTGATCCTCATGTCCAGTGAGGTATGTAGACAGCGGGGTAGGGCCTGTTCGAGCACAATCCTTATTTTCCCTACATTTTTCCTCTTTGTTTTCTTTCCCAGTTCCTTTTCCAATTTCAGTCCTTTCTTTTTGCAGCAGCCTTCATTCTTTCACCCTTTGAAGCAGTTCCTTTGCAAGCGTGGATCCCGTCGGGTACGACAGGCGATCTGGGGGTGCTAATACCTTCCCAGGTCGTAACCGACTCCCGAACCCAGTCTCTTTGGTTCGCAAGACCTGTGTCCTTTATTTTCTTTTCTCTGGTTTGTGCAGCATTACCATTCCCATTCCTTCGGGATAAAAATGCCTGGTTGGCGACTCTAACCTTTTCCACGCCGCTTTCGCGTTTGTACCAGGATGGAAATCCAAGGAGCGATAGCTGGCGACTCTGCTGGGGATCGAACCCAGAATCTCTGGTTCCCTTGAAAGTCTCTCCCAGCGCTTGCGTGTTTCTGTTTCTTTGGGTGTTGATTGTTTGCTATTGTGTGTTTATTTTACTATTGTTTATTTACAGTTTTATTTACAGCTTTATTTACAGTTTTCAGTATTTATTTTCATGCATCATATACATTATACCGGACTGTCTGGACTGTGTTGGTTTTCTTTGGTGGGACTGGGATTTATTACTGTGAGATGAGCTTGTAACCGGGGCTCGAGTGCACCCTAGGACTTAGAGTAGTTCCACTTTGGCTTCATGGCATCTTGCTATGTCGGTATTAGTGAGTTCCACGCCCAGACTTGCGACCATCTTGGGAATGTATTGATATCAGAATCTTTTTGGATCATTATAGGACCTTGATAGTTATGTGCATCTGGGGACCGATCATTGAGGACCTTTGTGGAAACATCCCTCTCCAGTGGTGACAATGGCAGACCACATTTTATGGAAAACCCATTCGCACCCGAGGGCCCACCGAGAACTCACATAGGATGGCCTGGTTCTCTTATAGGAACTCAGTAAAAGCATTTGGTCGTATGAAGATAGTACTGTATCCTACGAGCTGAATGTACTAATGTATCTCGATTTCAACGCTCGAAGTTGGGGACTTATAAGGGATGCTTGTTTTTCTCGGACTCACGCTGAGACCTCCCTGAGTAGTACATAATGCTAAACCAATTCCCTGATTTGGTCATGAGCCATTTCTCAGAAATGGTGAACGTATTATTGCTATTCGGATTTGAGAGTCCGTGATGTTTGACCTGGTGCACACCCGTGAGATTGGGAGGGGTTTACAGGTTTGCGGGAACCCTCAACCTCATCATACCTCATTATCAATACAATCCTATGACTTGATATGGTTACATGGATTCTGGATTTCTTAAGTTATATGGTATTTGATTTAGCGCTTATTTGAGACGAAGTTCTTGTTCATGGGGCTTTATTCAGATAGTTCTGGTTCTTGGTCACTTGGCTCTAATATTCAGTATCCAGACAATCCGGATGTTGATCATATGCATGCATTGCATTTGCATTGCATCATACCTGCATTAACTGTTTGTGTTTTCATTTTCAGGTAGTTATTTGCATCTCGCACCCAGCTCTGGTAATTGTTCTATATCCAGATGGAGGAAAATAGGGAGGCTCCTAGAAAGAGGAATATGCATTATATTTTCCCACAACCAGAGACTGAGAGTATTCAGAAATTGATAGATTTGATGACTGACAAGGTTTTAGCAAACTTCAGGAAAGAATTTGGGAAGATTTTGAACTATGTAAATAAGCCTACTATTGATCAGAGGGATGGTCTCCATTCATTACTACGGTTTTATGATCCTCAATTGCAAGTCTTTTTTTTCCATATTATATCTTAGCTCCTACCTTGGAAGAGATTTCCAGAATTTTGAAAATTCCTATTGGAGAGGGTATTCCTTATTATGCTTCAGGGATAGCTCCCTCACATGCAGACATAGCCAATGCTTGCCACCTTAGTGTGCTCAGAGTAGAGATGGGTTTAGAAGCTAGTGAAGGAAAGGGAATTACCTTGGACTTTTTAGTAACATAGGCTCATTTTTTTGCTCTTGGAAACAAGTGGGAGGAATTTAATGCATTACTAGCATTGATGATTTATGGGATAAGCTTGTTCCCAGGGGAGAAAGGATTAATCGGTATGGAGGAAATTTCCATTTTTGTTCAGAAAAATCCGGTACCTACTCTATTGGGAGATTTCTACTATAATGTTCATTACAGGAACGAGAGAAGGAAGGGATATGTAAACTGTTGTGCACCCTTATTCGCTGAATGGTTTGCTAAATAACTCCCAAAGTCAGGACCGTTCAAAGATCTGAAACAAGAAAGGAAATGGGTGCGAAGATTGATGGGCTTGACTTCAGATGATATAGCTTGGGGGAGTAATAGGGACTTATTGGGAAAAGAGATGAGTATCAGTTGCGGAGAGTTTCCCAATGTACCTTTGCTTGGTAGGAGAGGGATTATTAACTACAATTATGTGCTGCTTCAGAAGCAGTTTGGTTACCCTTTAAAAGATCCTCCATCTGCTGAAGAAATAGTAAAATCACTGTATGCACCATTGGAAGGAAATGAGAAGTTAGTCACTCAGGAATTTCAGGCTTGGGAGCTGAGAATGATTAAGGGAAAGAAAGAGTTTGGAAGGGTGAATCCAAAAACGTTTCCTCCTTTTGCTAATTGGTTACAGGCTCGTGTAGAGGCTTTCCTCCTTCCATTTTCAGATGAGGTTCCTTTGTACCCAAAAGAAGTACCTGTTCAGGCCACTGTCTCTGTTGATAAGTATAAGAAGCTAGAGGAATTGATACAGGAGTCAAGAGTTGAGAATACAGAGATGACTAGTTTGTACCATCGTGCAGCCAGTTCTAAAACAGAAGTAGAGGAAAAGCTCCAGAAGATACGAATGGCCCATGAAGCTAAAGAGAAAGAGTTTGCAGGAAGGTAAGCAGAGCACAAGAAGAGAAGCAGAGCACAAGAAGCTTCAGAAGAATCTCAGAGAGGCCAGACAATCCACACTTGGTTGCAGGAGATGAGGGACAAGGATCAAAAGGAGTTTGAGGAGAAAGAGAAGGCGTACAAGCTACAAATCCAAGACCAAAAAGTTGAATTGGAGAAAGTTCACACAATATTAAGGGAAAAGACCCAATAGTTGGTACAGAGTCAGAAGGATTTGGAGGAGGCAATTAAGGAGATTGCAGATCTCAAGTTGAGGGCTGGAGTGAAGAAAGCCAGGGCAGAGTTGGGACTTTCAAGAGAGGAGTCATAATCTTCTTGTATTTTGGAGTTCTAGTGTCTTTTCTTGTATTTTTTATTAGCTACAGGCTTGTTGTAGGAGTCTCATTTATTTTTCCTGCACTTTATTTGTAAGACTTGTAACCCTCCGGGGAGTTGTTGATACTCTTTCCTTTTAAGGTTTTTGTTTATTATAGTACCTATGCCTAGTCTTCTGGTTTTTCTCTGAGTATGCTGAAACCCATTTGTCTAAAGCTATCAGGATCTGAATACCTCTCAAAGAAATTTTGGGATGAAAAATCAATTTCTACAAAAGGCCATCTGGATTATCCTGCTAAAATACCAGAACTGAGGCACAAAACTCCTGATCATGGAAACATGAATAGTTGCATTGCATGCATATAACCTGGTGTTTTATTTTGCAGGTACATTTACCAGGTTTCTAACGTCTCTTCTGATTCAGGCACTATAGCTCCGAAGAAAGGCCCCAAGAAGACCCACAGATACCCAACAAAAGAAAACAGAGAGAGAGAGAGAGTGATGGATCAAATGCAGGCAGACTTGGCTGATCTACGGACGAGAATGGATCAATTTATGAGCCTCATGGCTGGAATGGGTCAAACTCAGGAGCACTTGCACGAGCTGATAGAGAACAATCAAGCTAGGAACAATGGGACAGTAGATGGAGGTAATCATAATGGGGTTGGCGCCCGTCATGTTGAAATCCCCTAAGTACAACCAGGGGTTACCATTATCAATGATGGAGTGCATAACCTTCATATTGATGGATAGGATGAGCAGTTCACACTGTTAGATGAGGTTGAAGGACAGGGGGTTGACATGAATCGTCGCTTTGAGGAGATGGCTGAGCAAATTTGTTCCATTCAATCCCAGAACTCTTTGGGATTTGATATTACTGATTTGGGGCTAGTACCAGGGGTGAGGATTCCTTACAAGTTTAAGGCTCTGACGTTTGATAAGTACAACGGCACTGCATGCCCAAAAACCCATCTTCAATCTTTTGTAGGGAGAATTGTTGCCCACACGGATGATGAGAAGCTATGGATGTATTATTTCCAAGATAGCCTTGTTGGGGCATCCTTGGAATGGTATATGAAGCTGAGCCGGGTTATTGTCAGGAGTTGGAAAGATTTGGCGGAAGCGTTTGTTAAGAAATACCAATATAATCTGGACATGGCTCCCAATCGCACGCAGCTGCAAAGCATGTCACAGAGTGCAAAGGAGAGTTTCAAAGAATACGCTCAAAGGTGGCGCCAGCTGGCTGCCAGAGTCAACCCCCACTGTTAGAGAATGAAATGGCTGACATGTTCATGGGGACTTTGCAAGGTGTGTTTATTGAGCGTTTTGCGTCATGTTCGACGACTAAATTCAATGATATTTTCATAGCTGGGGAGAGGGTTGAAACATTGTTAAAGATGGGAAAAATCCAAGACAACGGAGTTGGAAGTTCTTCAGGATCAAGAAAACATTTTATTGCCCCCCAAAGAAGGAGATAAGGGGAGACAAATGCTTTCTACGGAAGAGGAAGAAGTCGTGGCTACAGAAACTCATATGATCAAGTGGAAGTTGTCACTATTCCTACTAATCCTAATCCTCAACCACAACAACAACACAACAATTACCAACAGAGGCCTTATCAGCAATGTCATCCTCGTCCTGCTAATCGTGTCATTGAGGCCATTCCCATGACCTATATGGAATTGCTGCAAAGATTGATAGATTTGAATATGATACAGCTGAGGACGTTGGCTCCACCACCACCAGGAGATTTGCCACCAGGATATGATGCTAATGTACGATGTGCTTTCCATTCAGGAGCTCTGGGATATTCAACAGAGAAATGCAGGGCATTACATAACAAAGTTCAGGATCTGATAGATTCAAAGGCCATCAACTCTGCGCCACCACCAAATGTCACTTCTAATCCTATCCCTAATCATGGTGGGGCAAGGATTAATGCTGATGAAGGTGGAGAACCCTTAAATTTGATCATGGATATAAAGGAGGTTCAGACTCCTCTCTTGTTTGTGAAAGAAAGGCTGTTAATGGGATATGAGTTTCCAGGATGTGACTTTGAATGTGAAGAGTGTGATATGTATGTGAATGGTTATGAAAGGTTGAAAGTAGGGTTGTAGAATTTGATGAATGAGGGGAAATTGCAGTTTGACAAAATTAACAAACAAAATGATTATGTTTCTATTGTGACTATCTTCTATGATCTAGCTGATGTGCCGACCCCAGTCCGGAGGGACCCTGTTACAATCTATGTGCCACAGGAGGTCAACCCTGTTACAATTACTATGCCTGGTCTTGTACCGTATGACGATGACAAAGCTGTGCCATGGCATTACGGGTCAGATGTGTATGTACAAGGAAGAAAGGTGGAGGATAAACTTGTGACTATAAACCCTGTTGTTGCTAGTGTTGGGGGTTTGGGTGGTTTTACTAGAAGTGGGTGATTGTTTGCTCCACAGACTCTTCGAAACAACGATGAAGCCGAAGTTGCTTCCAGAGCCAAGGGCAAGCAGGTAGCTAATAAAGAGGTGGTAACCCCGAATGCTGATCAAAATGTCTTTGAAAAGGAAGTTGAGGAGTTCATGAGGATAATAAAAAAGAGTGATTATTAGATAGTGGAGCAGCTGAATCAAACATCGTCCAAGATTTCAATGTTATCACTATTGATGTGCTCACAAGCCCATAGAGAAGCTTTGTTGAAGGTATTGTAGTCTGCATATGTGCCTCAAGAGATTACCGTTAACTAGTTGGAAGCTGTAATGGCCAATGTAAACGCTAGCCATGGGTTACGGTTTACTGACAGGGACCTCACAACTGAAGGAAGGAATCATAACAAAGCCTTACACATCACCATGGAGTGTAAAGGTGAAGTGCTGTCACATGTTTTAATGGACACAAGTTCTTCCTTAAACGTGCTACCAAAGAAGGCTTTGATGAAGTTAGAGGTTGATGGTCTGATTCCCTATCCTAGTGATTTGGTGGTAAAGGCTTTCGATGGCTCTCGAAGGTCTATTTTCGGGGAGGTAGAATTACCGCTGAAGATTGGATCCTAGGTGTCCAAGTGTATCTTCTATGTGATGGACATTCAGCCGGATTACAGCGGTTTGTTGGGACATCCCTGGATTCATGTTGTTGGAGCTGTAACTTCTACTCTTCATCAGAAGTTAAAATACGTGGTGGACGGACATGTAGTGACTGTTTGTGGCGAAGAATATATTTTTGTCAGTCACCTGTCTACTTTCAAATATGTTAAGATGAACGGCAAGATCCATGAAACCCTGTGTCAAGCGTTTGAAGCGGTAAATGTTAATTCAGTGTCTCCCACTATCATGTTTCAGAGCAGTGAGAAAGAATGGACTTCCATCTCTTCGTATAAGCAAGCTAAAGAAGTGGTTCAGTCAGGCCAGGCCCAGGGCTGGGGAAGATTGCTAGAGGTTGATGTAAACACCCCAAATTTTCCCTCTCTTTTTCTCACACCATGGCTTGGGATCTTTCATATTGCATTGTAGAAGCATATCATCTCACATTGCATATTTGTTTCACTGCATAAATTGCATAGCTAGGGTTTGTGATCAGATGATCCCAAGAAGTGATATGACCCATCTCAAAGGACTTGAAGCTTGTCAAGAGGGTCCATGTGTGTTCCATGATCATAATATGCTCCCCAGGGTTCTTAAAAGTCAAGAGATCATAAAGCATTGCAAAGGTGTTCAAGCAGACTGAGCAGTTCCTGCACAACTGACCTAAAATTAGGGTTTAAGGTTTGAGGCCCTTAATCTCAATTTTTTTGGTCATTCTTGATTACATTGGTCTTTATATGTTATAAGTATCATATGTACCAAATTTGATGAAGAAATTCATTGTGGAAGTCATCTGATCAACTGGTAACTTATTGTGCAAGAAAAGTCAGAATCAGGGCATCTGAGGCCCCCACCAATGGTACCAAAGGGTCATCTTCATCAATTTGAGGTTCTATGATCTTTATTTGATCTTATAAGTGGTTCGAAGTTCACAATAGTGAAGAATTTCAAGCCATTTGCAAACTTTCCATTTTTGGACATGACTTGTAATGAAAACTTTCCATTTTGGGAAAGATTTTCAACCTCCTCTTTCTTGATAAAAAATGCTTCAAATGAAAAATCTTCAAACATGAAAGTTGTAAATTGGATCTTCCCATTTTCAAAAAGTACAAGAACTCCTCTTGATTCATCCTAGAACTAGAGATATGATGTTTCAAAGTTGGGAAAAATATTATAATTTTCAAGTATGTGCCAAAGTGGGATTTTTGCAAAACCATGTTTTAAGCACTCTTGTGACCTCTAATTGACTTCTAAGCATCATAACAACATAACACAACTTTCCTTGATCAGAATTATGCCAAGAATCACAAGCTTTCATGCCTTTCACTTCAAGAAATTTCAAAGAGGGAAATTTGCAAAATCCTTGCTATCACATGAATCAAGCCATCCAGCTCACAAAATCCGATCCAAGGGCCATCCTTGAATGAAGCTGAGGCAGGACAAGCCTTGTGATCTCCTCTGACCCGTGCCATACTCATAGTTTCCAAACATTGACTTTTTTGAAAAATGGCCCATACCAATCACACTATGCCACCACCAACTTTCTGACCAATCACAACCTCTTATGCAAACATCAAGCGACTCATTTCACACAACATTCAAGCCTGAATCCTTCCACACATTCAGATTTCCAAAAACCTAAAAAATATTCATTCCTTCGAAATTCACTCCACATCCACTCAAACTTAAAACTTTCTTCACCACTCAATCACTCATGACCTGAGGAACACCAACCAACCATTACAATGGCCTGAAACACTCCATAACCAAAACACGATTTCTGAGTTATCAGAACTGAACCATACAAACCAACCCATATAAACTCCATCTAAGCCTTTTAGAAGCATCAGGGGGATCATTGGAGTGGGTTTGCACAAGGAAGAGGTCCAGAAAGCTCAAAATTGAAAAGCTTCAACTCAGGTAGTCACCAAGAACCTTTTTTCCAGAACTTTCATTTTAAGTTATAAATTGATTTTATGGGATGTGCTGATCATTTTGAGCTTTGAATCATTGAAAACGGTGGAGTGTGTAGGATGTATTTAACTTCTGAAATTTTTGCATGTTTTCTGTTTTGCTTCGATTCATGAGTTTGGTGTAAGATAAATGGATTTTGTTGCTGGATTCGTGTTTAGGGTTGTTGAATGGTTGATTCTAGAGATTTAGGGAGTTTGGGGTGGCCTAGGGGGTGAGATAGAGTGAGGAGATGGCTGGAGAAGACGACCGGAACACTGTTCCGGTCGCATGAAAAGGATTAGGGTTTAATTTAGGGTTAATTAGCCAGGTTTGAATTCTGACCTTAGAATCTTGTTTCCCGCGTGCGTGAATGGCCCAGATTAATCCACTTAACCCTAATTCATAATTAATTAAATTAATTAAGTTAATTAGTCAGATTCAATCCTAGCCTTAGAAACACGCGCGCAGTCACCCCAAGTTCAAATCTAGGCCTTAGATCTTGCATACTTTCATTTTTCTTTTTATTTTTCATATTTCTTTGCATATATTTTTTTAAAATAGATAAAGGACTTTTAAAAATACCATTTTCTGCATTTTCACTTTAAATATTTTTCTAAACTCAAAAATAATTTTATTTTTAATTTTTGCATTAAAAAAGTATTTTTAAATCATTTAAATATTTTATTTAATTAATTGATTTTAATTAATTAAAAATACATTTAGGTATCTAAAAATCACAAAAAAAATCATGAAGCATTCTTAGGCATTTAAAACAATTTACAAACTCACCACACAAATTTATTTTTAGGTTTGATCATGTTTTCATAAATTACTTTGAATTAGGGTTCATAAAATTCAATTTTTCTAACCCTAAATTTCTAAAATCATTTATGATCAACCATGATGAGTTTGAACTTGGTTCTTTTAGCATTCTTTCAAACATTACATCTAGTATCTAGGTTATTTAACTCATAATTTTGAATTTCTTTTTTCAAATTGGGTTTAGGGTTTAGGGTTTAGGATTTTTCATGAAGAATCACCCAAAAACCCTAGTTAACTTAGGAAATTCATAACTTTCTCTAGTTTTAACTTCTAACCTCCACCTTTGGGGAGTAATCTTGTAGGTGTTTAGGGTTTGTTTGAGTTCATTTTCAATTTTTTATCATGATGTATGCTTCTGTTTTGATCATGTGCATCTCATACTTTCATAAAACCCTAGTTTTCTATGTTCATTTGCATTCATCTTTGCATATCTCAATCATATGAACTTGCCAAGAAATTCCATGCTCTTGTATGCCATCTTAGACATCTTAATACATTCTTGAACATTGCTTGATCATTTCTTCATTCATTTGGTATGCTTTGCATTCATTGCATTTCATGAACATCCATGTGTTTTCAAGCTTCTTACATGCTTCCTTTGCATCTCATCCTTTGTATGAACATCCATATGCATCATGTATGGATTTGCATCATTGCATAACACATTTGCATTGTATATTCACTTCTGGTTTTGGTCTTTGCACCTTCATTTTCTTTATTTCTCTTTGCTTTGCATCTTATGCATTCACACTAACCTTTCAGGGGCTTATGGTAAGTTGGTTGGGATGCGGATTTGCCTTCACATCCCACCTCTTCTCATCTCTTCATATGCATTCTTTACTTGTATTTGAAGTGAACTTGCTTCACTTATGCTCCCTTTCTCCTCTCTTTCTTTTAGGTTACTTATCTTCTTCAGGAAGTAAGTAACCTATTCTCCTTTCTTCTTCTCTTTTCATCTGCTTCTCTTCCTTGGTGGCCTTCTAAAGATTCTTATCTTTAAGCCTCACAGACCATAGGAACATCCAAGCATGATAATTTTAGGGTTGTATATAGTCTCCCCTTAGTTTTTACCTTTGAGTCTCCTTGGGTCTCTCTTCTCATCTCATAATCAGAGGCTAAACACTTACAACTTTAGGACTTTGAATTAGGGTTATGCCTGCATCCTTATCTTAGGATGGAGTGTATAACTTTAATCCTTAGTGTTAAACCTTTAATTTGTTTACACCTCTTAATCAAGACACCTAATAATATTTTAGACTTAAGCTTGTAACTTGGGCCTTACATACTATTCCTTTTGGTTAAGAGGGACTAACCCTAGTGTTTAATGGACAAGTCCCCCTCAAGCTAGTCTTACAAACATAAAATTCACTTCTTAATCTCATCTTTAATTAAAATCTATCTTTAATAAAGGCTTGTTATCTAATGAATTTAGCCCCTGACCATGGATTAAGTTGAGGAGTCTTCCTTAGCTGAAGTGTTCTCATCTATCATCCTTCTCTTAGGATGGTGTAATGAGTTCACTAATCCCTGATTAGAGATTAAACTCATTACTTAACACTAAAAAAAACCCAAAAAACATCTTAATAATCATAAGTAGGTTAATGATCTTAATCCTATATCATCATGGTAATTAAGTTGAGATGCTTATCTCACACTTAAGTAGGCTCATTATCCCTAATCAGGGAGGATATAATGAGTTTACAACCCTTGATTTAGACTTAAGCTCATTATCCTATGCAAAACACCAAAACAAATAAAAAACTTAAAACACAAAAACAAACAATAATCGTCTCCTCTGGGATTCTTTTCTCATCACATTGACTCTGAAAATGAGACCTCGCTTCTTCTGTCTAATGAAGGACAGTTAGCACTCGAGCCAGACGAGTCACACACTTGAACATAGACAAGTAAGTAGTTCACACCAAATCATCCCAGTCTCTTTGAGTCGAACTATGGTGTTTTGGCTTCCTCATTGCACGAGAGGATACGTAGGCATAACTTAACAGTTATCGAACAAAAGTCTTTTTGTCTTCCCCCTCTTCCAGCTTTCTTTTCTAAGCCTCAGTCTTGAGCATCTCACCCTCTCTTTTTGCACTGACACACTGTACTTTCTCCCTAACATTTCATATGCAGTCAGCACATACACTACCCCTTTTTAAACACAATCAAGTAAGCGTTGACCCCGTCGAGTACGACGGACGATCTGGGTGCTAATACCTTCCCAGGTCGTAACCAACCCCCTTTCTCAGTTTCTTTGGTTCACAACCGTCTTATCCATACCCTTCCAGGTTTATGCAGCATTACCTTTCCTTCGGGATAAAAATGCCTAGTTGTCAACTCTACTCAACCTCAATCTCCAACATCGCCGACCGTCTGCGTCTGCACCAGGACGAAAGTCCGGGGAGCGACAGTTGAGAATAAGAATGATAAGTTTGGCATTGGATACCAGCCGGGCCATGTTGGATGGTCCCAGGATAGCAAGGAAGTGAACTCAAGAGTGCTGGGATGATTGACCCCAATCATGTATGTGCCATGGACGAGGATGATGACAGTGACAGTGACTTGGACAGCTGGGTACGCCCGTGTGCTCCCGGGGAAGAATTACAGAACTGGTTTGCTGAAGAGATCATTCAAGTCACTGGTCCAACAAAGTAATTTTCTTTGTTTTCCTTTTATGCATATGCATGTCAAGTCCTACACTCTGCCCAAGGTGTATGGACCCATTGTAGGGCCACCGTTGCATGTATGCAGTTAATTTTACCATGAATAAAGGACATCTTTATGCAAATTGCATTCCTTTTCTTTCTTTTTAAGTTTTTCACAAAAAAATATAAAAATGGCAATGTTTTTGTTTTATTTTTCATTTTTCAAAGAAAAGCAGAATATGAAATAAGCACATCCTTGTGCAGAGTCAATCATTCGGATTTCTTTGATAACTCTTCTGCTATGACCAAGTATGACTTTGATAATCCAATCTACCATGATGATGAAGGGGTTGATGAAGACTGTAAACTCCCCGAGGAATTAGCTAGGTTATTGAGATATGGGGAAAAAAGGTTATTCAACCTCATCAGGAAGAGCTTGAAGTCATCAACATTGGATCTGAAGATGTAAAGAGGGAAATTAAAATCGGGGCTAGTTTGCAGGCCAAGGTAAGGGAAGAACTGATTGGCATACTTCGAGAGTATGTAGATATCTTTGCTTGGTCATATCAAGATATGAGAGGTTTGGATACCGACATCGTTGTACATAAGCTTCCATTAAGGGAAGACTTTCCTCCTGTCAAGCAAAAGATTAGAAGAACTCGTCCTGACATGGCGTTAAAGATCAAAGAAGAAGTTCAGAAACAATGGGATGCCAGTTTCCTTGTTGTGACTAGTTATACATCTTGGGTAGCTAATATTGTACCTGTACCGAAGAAGGACGACAAGGTCCGGATGTGCGTTGATTACCGGGATTTGAATAGAGCAAGCCCAAAAGATGACTTCCCATTACCTCACATTGATGTATTGGTGGATAATACGGCTCAATTCTCGGTATTCTCCTTCATGGATGGATTTTTCGGGTATAACCAGATCAAGATGGCACCGGAAGACATGGAGAAGACAACGTTCATTACCCCTTAGGGAACATTCTGCTATAAGGTCATGCATTTTGGTTTGAAGAACACCAGGGCAACGTACCAACGGGCAATGGTGACTCTGTTTCACGACATGATCCATAAGGAAATTGAGTGCTATGTGGACGACATGATAGAAAAGTCCCGTGATGAAGAAGAGCATTTGGTTAACCTCAAGAAATTGTTTGGAAGATTGAGAAAGTATCGTTTGAGGTTGAATCCAAACAAGTGCACCTTTGGGGTGCGTTCTGGTAAGCTGTTGGGTTTCATTGTTAGTCAGAGAGGAATTGAGGTAGATCCTGCAAAAGTTAAAGCAATACAAGATATGCCTGCACCGCGAACTGAAAAAGAAGTGCGTGGTTTCTTAGGGAGATTGAACTACATCGCTTGGTTCATATCTCACCTAACAACCACATGTGAACCAATATTCAAGCTATTGAGAAAAGAACAAACGGTCAGGTGGAATGAAGATTGTCAAAGAGCATTCGAAAAGATAAAAGAATACCTGCAAGAACCTCCAATTATAATGCCTCCAATTCCAGGAAGGCCATTAATCATGTATATAACTATGCTAGAAGGATCAATGGGGTGTGTTTTAGGCCAACATGACGAGTCTGGTCAAAACGAGAATGCAATATACTACCTCAGCAAAAAGTTTATCGACTGTGAATCCCATTATTCACTGCTCGAGAAAACTTGCTGCGCTTTGGCATGGGCTGCTCGCCGACTGAAACAGTACATGTTGACTCATACAACCTTGTTAATTTCAAAGATGGATCCTGTTAAATACAATTTTGAGAAACCAACATTAACCGGAAGGGTTGCCAGATGGAAGATGGTGCTTACAGAGTATGACATTCAATACACTTCTCAGAAAGCCATCAAGGGAAGTATACTTTCAAACTATCTTGCACCGTAACCCATTGAAGATGATTATCAGCCAATGAGATTTGATTTCCCTGATGAGGACATCATGTACCTCAAGGTAAAATATTGCGAGGAACCAATTCCGGAGGAGGGTCCTGACCCTAAATCCAAATGGAAGTTGATGTTTGATGGGGCAGTCAATATCAATGGACGTGGAGTTGGTGATGTTCTTATCACTCCCGAAGGTGTTCATTTTCCCTTCGCTTCCAGAATTACTTTTGGCTGCACCAACAATGAAGCAGAATACGAGGCATGCATTATGGAAATAAAGGAGGCTATTAATCTCAAGATTAAGTCCCTCGATATATTTGGAGACTACGCCCTTGTGATAAACCAGATTACCGGCAAGTGGTATACACATTAAGAAAACTTAATTCCTTACAGGGATTATGTAAACACCCCAAATTTTCCCTCACTCAGTTTACACCATGGCTTGTGATCTTTCATCTTTGCATTAGTTTAAGCATATCATCTCATATTGATAGCTTAAGTTCATCTGCATCTAGGGTTTGTGGTCTGAGCAATCCAAGATCCATATGAGCCACTCCAAAGGAAATTAATCATCTCAAGAGGGTCCATGTATGTTCAATCATCATCTTATACCCCTCAAAGGTCAAGGAAGTCAAAGAATCACAAGAACTGGCAAAGCATGGAAGCAGAGCTAGGATTTAACTACACAGATGACCTGAAATTAGGGTTTTGGTTTCAAAGGCCATAACTCCAATTTTTTTGGTCATTCTTGTTTCTATTGATCTCAATATGTTATAAGGATAATGTGTACCAAATTTGATGAAGAAATTCATTGTGGAAGTCATCTGTTCATTAGGTAACTTCTTGAGCAAGTCAGAGCAAAATCAGGGAATCTGAGGCCCCAACTCATGGAACCAAAGTGGATTTTTCATAAAATTGAAGTTATATGATCTTTATTTGATCATTGAAGTGCTTAGAAGTTCAAAAAATTGAAGGAAAGTGAGCTAAACCAAAAGTTGCCAAAAATGGAAATGACTTGTAATGTAAACTTTCCATTTTGGGAAAGCTTTTCAACCTCCTCTTTCTCAACCAAAAATGCTTCAAATGAAAAATTGTTGGTCATGAAAGTTGTAGATTGGATCATTCCCTTTTCAAAAAGTACAAGAACAAGTTCTAATTCATTATGGAACTCAAGTTATGATCTTTCAAAGTTGGCTAAAATCCCATAATTTTTAAGAATGCACCAAAGAGAATTCTTTGCAAAACCACTTGCCAATTCATTTTGTGACTTCAAAAACACTTCTAATCATCATAACATCATTATGCATTGTCTAAAACTCAAAATTGCCCAAGGAATTTCAAGATTCCATGCCTTGAACACCAAGAAATTACAAAAGGGCCAAAGCTTCATGAATTTGAAAAATACCACATAAACTTCCATCCACTTGCTGAATTGCCTCAAGACTGATTCTACGGACATCCTTGATCCATGCTATGCATGGACAAGCCAATGAGCCAGCTACACCATTGCCCATACCTCAAGTACAAAACTTTTTACTTTTTGGCAAGAAGCCCATACCAATCATCACAGTCCACCACCCACTCTCTACCCAATCCCGACTTTACAAGCATGCCTCAAGGACCATTTTTCATAACACACACAAGCTAAAACCTCCAAGAACTCAGGATCCCCAAAAATCATCCCTCTTGCATTTTCCTTCGAATCTCTCAGCTCACTCACTCAAACTCAAAACCAATTTCACCATTCATCTCAAAATCATCCACTGACCATAAAGCAACCATAACAACAGCCTCAAAGCACCCATACACAAAACACGATTTTTGGCCAGTTGAAGTGTAATCTCATAAACCAGCCACTCTCAAGGCCTTCCAAGCATCAAAGCTTCATCAGGAAGTCAAAGGGAGTCATATTGCACGAAGGAAGAGGTCATAAAGCTCAAGTTTGGAAAGCTTCATCTCAGGTAGTCATCTCAAATCATTTTTCCAGAACTCCTTTTTTATGTTACAATGTGAAAGAGTATGCTCCAGGGGAAGAGGCTGCCGGAGAAGACGACCGGAGCTCTTCTCCGGTGACCTGAAAGTCATTAATGTGCTAATTAAGGTTAGGGCAGTGTTTGAATAAGGGCCATTGGATCTTTCCTTCCCGCGTGAGATGGAGGGTAGAGATTAGCTCATTTAAGTTTAATCAGGATTAGTTATTTAATTAATTAGGATTAAATGAATTTGAATTCTGACCACTGGATGTGGCGCGCAGTCAACCTTTATTTTCCCAGTTTCAATCCAATCCCTTGGATCATCATACTTCTGTCTTATTTAATTTTTATTTCATTCTTCTCATTTTATTTTGAAGCATTTATTTAAAATACCTAGAAAATCCTAAAAAATATTTCACTCTGCATTTTCACTTCAAATAATTTTCTCAACCCAAAAATATTTTTATTTTTATTTTTTGCATTTAAAAATCATTTTTAAAACATTTAAAGGTTTATTTAATTAATTAATGAAAATTAATTAATTAAAATATCATTTAGGTTTCTAAAATTCCCAAAACAATTCACATTGCATCTTAGAACATTTAGAAACATTATCATACCATTCACACAAATTTCTTTTTGTTTTTGAACAATCTTTGACAATTTTCTTGAATTTAGGGTTCATAAAATTCCTATTTTTGAACCCTAACTTCAAGAATTCTTTTCTGCCTAACCATGAATGGTATGACAATGATTCTTTTTGCATTGATCTTCATTTAGCATGTAGTATCTAACATAATTTTGTCACAAATTTCTTCTGCATTTTTTCTTTGATTTGCATTTTTTTCCCTTTAGGTACCTTAAAACCCTAGATAACTTAGAAAAATCATAACTTTCATTAGGTTAAGAGTTAGGTCTCCTCCTTTGGGGTGTGATATCATATGGGGTTAGGGTTCCCTTGGTTGCATTTTCAATTTTTTATCTTGTCATCTGCTTTTGTTTTTTGGTTTTTGCATCTCATGTTGCATGAAAACCCTATTATTTTCATCTTCACTTGCATACATCTTTGTAGCGGTAAAATCGTGAGTGTAAGCTATTGATTAACTTAACTCGATTAACACAGAGTCGCCACCGCGCTTTTCTTTATTTCCGAACGGAAAAAGGTAAAAGAACGAATAAAAACCTAGGATTCTAAAAGCAAAGTCTAAAAGAACTGAACAGAGATTGGGTAAGGGGATTGGTTATGAACCGGGAAGGTTTTAGACACCCGACTCATCCGTAGTACTCTACGGGAGCCCTTTGAAATACTTATTGCTTTTTGGTCTGAAATTGGTTTGTTTAAAATGATGGAAGAGATGAGAAGAAGAATATTTTTTAATGATTTTGTGTTTGATAAGGTTTTAAAGCCTTATGCCTACGTACCCACAAAGTGCAATGCGAGATCAAAACCTCGTAGTTCGTGGTACAAAAGTTGAAAAGAATAAGTGGGTTGAATTGATTTTAGAATGTAGAGATAAGTCGTCATCCCTTAGCGAATAATTCCGCTAAAAGGGATGAATCATATCTAAACATGTGGAAAAGAAGAAAGGTGCACAAGGCACAAAAACAATTGAATGGATTTGTATTTTTTAAAGTATGTACAAAAATGGTTTTAATATATTTATATGAATTAATATTTGGTTAAGAAAATAAAAGGAAAAGGTTAAAAAAATCGCTTGACCGAAATCAAGGTTTGTTTATGAAATTGTTTGAAGTTTAGAAAACAAGAAGGTTTTGAAATAGAAAGAAGTTTTGAAAATTAAAGAATGGGGAGGAGATGAAGAGACTAGTCCTAATGCTTGAATTAAAAGATAAAGAAAGAAGTTACCAAAACCAATATGTACAAATCTTCAAAGTTCGGACTTCCATCTTCAAAAGTTAATGACATAATTTGAAGCCGAGGTTTCTAATCCATTCCAACTTGAGCAAAGGGAGGCCCTAGGAGTCTAAGTCCATTCTCCAAAAGCAAAGGGATAGTAACCATAAGTCCAATGTTAGAAGTCACAAGTTTTTTAAGAGTTTAATCTTTTATTAAGTGTTTTGATATCCAAATGGACAAAATAAAAATAAACACAATACGAATATCAACAAACACAATATTAATATAAACAATGATATATGAGATAATATGGCAAAATATAATAAGGAGATAAAGGAGCAAGAGATTAAAATAAAAGGATAAGGTGCGAGAGATTAAATTTAAACAATTATATTCACATTATTATAATATTTACAATATAAAGTGGTATGATGAACTTAATCAAGCACAACCACAAAAAGAAAAAATAAAGTCGAGGCAACCAAATCCAAGTGGATTTTTAATCGAATCGGGACAACTTTAGGTCTATGTTAAGCAATCGTCGAGTAATTTACGGAGTAATTACCCTACAAATGAGGCCGGCCACCACTAATTAAAGTGGAAAATATTCGTGTTAATACATGTTAGAGAAACGATATAATGAATCGTTCTCCGAAAACATGCCACACTAAAAGAAGAGGAAGGTCTAATCTTAATCGAGATTATCGTTGAGTTTTCTCGAAAAGCAACCTATCACGATCTCAAAGTATAGAGAATGATCCAAATGATCATTCATCCATAGATTTGAAATAATGAAGATTAAACTTAATCGGAAATCAACAATCCCGAATCGGAAGATTGTCATCGACCAAAATTAAAAGGAGATGAAGAATAATAGATCCAAAAATTAGATCCATAAAAGAATTCAAAATATTTTTTAAATCATTTTCTAAAATCTTTTTCTAAATATCTCACTAAAAATCTTTTTTTAAAAGATAATGTTTAAAATGATTTTTCTAAATTGTTTCAAACTATTTTTTTTTAAGATATACTTCTAAAAAGACTTTTCTTATATTCAAAAATAAATTGTAACAACCAAAATCCATTAAAAAACAAATAAATTAAAGAAATTAAGAAAAGAAAACAAAACAAAAAAAAGAAAAGGATATGGGGAATGGATCAAGAAGATCCACGGGTAGGGTATTCACAAAAAAACGGATCCAATATCCAAGATCCAAGACCAACTCTCTTTTTACAAAAAATTAAATATCAAAAAGAAAGAAAACAGAAAGCACAAAGAAGTGCTCTTCTTCTTCCTCGCGCGGTACACACAAACAGGGGAGAACAACAATAAATCAGCGGCGGCAAACACAGATCCAAGCTCATCTTCAAGAACAACCGCAACTTCTTCTCTTTCCGTGAACGGAACAAATCCTTCCTCTCTCAATTTCCTTTTTCTTCTCACTTCGGTTTCTCTCTCCCTTTCCCCAATTCAAGGTTTCAAAATGGTTAGATATTCATGATTGATTGAGGAAATGATTTAGGAATTTTAAAAGAGGGTTTCGGGTTTTTAGAGGAAATAGAGTTAGGGATTTTGATTTGGATTTCAATTGAACAGGGGTTCTTTGGCTCTGTTGAAGCTTCATGAATGGAGGAGAAAAGGTCTTCTTTTATAGATGGATAGAGAGGATTTGAGTGATGCGTTTTGAAATGATTTCCTTGCGTTTTATGTTGTTTGATGCAGCGTTGTGTTCGTGAAGTCTTCGGCTTGAAAATTGATGGCGTTTTGGGCCTGGCTCGGCTGAGTTTTGCTGCTGTTTTTGTTCGTGCAGCTGAGGCTTTTGTGGGCCTTGGCTTGTGGAAGCTGCAAGTTTGTGAAGCGTCGTGAGGAAATCTGGGCTTGTAGTATTGGCTTTCGTTTCGTTGCTTGGCGTACGGCTCTTGCTGTGATGAGATATGAGCTGCTGTGTGGTTTACGGTTTGGTTTTGTGAAAGCTTGTTGTTTAGAGTGGCTTTGTACGGCATACGCGTTTGGGAAAAGTTTATGTTACAGCTTGTAAGTTTGAGCTGGTGTTTGGACTAGCTGGAGCTGGTTTAGAACAGGGATGTGGGAAGCTGAAGCTTGGAATTGTTTTGTTTTGCAGCGGCTTGAGGCCCGTAGCGCGTGTGGCTTACATTCGTTGCTGTGGGAGTGTGAGGTGGTACGGATGCAAGGCTGGCTGTGTGCAAGTGTGGACCAAAGACTAATATAATATAAAATCTTCTATTATTTATTTTTTGTTGTAAGAAAATTATAAAATGGACTCTCCTTTTTTTTTGCATTTTCTTTTTCTAACTTGGCCTTTTATAATGAATATATTTTTTGATGATATGTTGAAATAAGAAAAATGGGCTTATATAAAAAATGTTGGCAAAAATATAATAATGAATATAGAAATATGATGTAAAATGACGAAAAAAAGAAAAATGGTTAAAATAATAATTGGGATGATTGAACTAAAAAAAATGGATAATCGAAAAAAAAACGATGGGAACCATGGTTGTTGAATAATGATGAATACTGGTAAAAAAATGAATAGAAATGGATGGTCGGGTAATCGAATTAGAAAAATTGGTTTGGAGACTGGATGATGGATAGAATTTGGTTTTCAAACCCACAACAAATCTTAATTTCTCACAAGCCTCTGAACACAGCCAACACAGACCCACTGAACAGCCCAAATAAATTGCAACTTGCCAACTGTCATCTGCAAACTGTCTGATTATATGCCCTGATGGTTCGAAACCAAACTGAGGAAAATAAATCCTCAGATGAATCGCTGATGAACTGATGAACTGATAAACACTGAAGATTCAAACCGCAACACACTGCCTGATAACTGATGGACAAACCGAACTTTTCACAGAAAACAACTGTCACACAACCTAACTTGTACTTTGAAAACGCATTTCCTGATGAATGAATTACTGACATACACAACTGGCAGTCAACACAATCTTTTAATAGTTTGACCAGATTAGCTCAGACATCCATCTGAAAACGCATTGTGATTGAACAAACGCATCTGAATGAAATTACTGTCTCATCTTCGCAAACCTGCAACACAGAGAAGAAGAAGAACACTGCAACATATTTTTGGTATTTTGGTTAGAAATCAGTAAATATAAACAAATATAAAACAGTAAAAAATAATGGTGATCCCCTGCGAAGCATAGACCCGATCTGAGGAGAAACTCAAAACCTGTGCGATCTTGTTTGATATGCAAAATGTAGATGATATGCGAAACAATCTTAGGGCAAAAATTAGGGTGTTACAGCTGTCCCTATTTAAGTTTCTTCAATCCGGAGATATGAAGATTGACATCTTCGTCTCTACAAGATGGGAGAGACTTAAATACAGAATACCCAATTTTTGTCCTAAGAGAACAAATGATATGATATGAATATGATATGCAAACCCAAGATCTCTGTGGGGAAAATAGTGACCAACAGAGAACAGCAAAAACTTGGGGACACAGAAGAAAATCCCGCTGGGGAAACAACAAACAAACAAAGAGTTACAAGGAAAATAAATCACTGGATAACAGACTCCGCTTGGGAAAAGATATCAAGGAACAAAATTCAACCAGGGAAGGAAACCCTGCCAGGAATATCAAACAAACAGAATATTCGAATCCAAGAATGGAGAAATACTGTGTTGGAAAAGAATCATCAACTACCTGTTTACTGGGTAGGAAAAATAACAGACTCGACTATCAATTTACTGGATAGGAGCAAAATACAGAGAAATAACCTCAATTACCTTTTTACTGGGCAAGAAACTCTCAACTACCTGATTTACTTGGTAGGAGAAAACAAATGACTCAACTATCGATTTACTGGATAGGAGCTAAATAAAGAGGAATGACCTCAATCACCTTCTTACTGGGTAAGAAAAATTTTCAACTACCTGATTTACTGGGTAGAGAATATAAATGACTCGACTATCGATTTACTGGATAGGAGTATGATCTACTACCTGATTTACTGGGTAGAAACTCAATCAGATTACCTTTTTACTGGGTAATATGAAAATATCTGATTACATTACCTTTTTACTGGGTAAGAGGAAGGTAATTTGACTACCGGATTTACTGGGTAGAAAAATTCTCAACTACCTGATTTACTGGGTAGGAGTATAAAGGACTCGACTATCGATTTACTGGATAGGAGATATAAAAGGACCCGACTATCGATTTACTGGATAGGAGATATAAAAGGACTCGACTATCGATTTACTGGATAGGAGTATGATCAACTACCTGATTTACTGGGTAGGAACTCAATCAAATGGAAACCACTTCTATTACCTTTTTACTGGGTAAGAAGAAGAAATATCGGCTACCGGATTTACTGGGTAGAAACTCAATCAGATTACCTTTTTACTGGGTAATATGAAAATATTTGATTACATTACCTTTTTACTGGGTAAGAAAATAACTTGACTACCGGATTTACTGGGTAGAACAAATTCTCGACTACCTGATTTACTGGGTAGGAGCTGAATCAAAGAATAACAAACTCTATTACCTTTTTACTGGGTAAGAAAATAACTTGACTACCGGATTTACTGGGTAGGAACTCAATCAAATTAACTTTTTACTGGGTAAGATGAAAATATCTGATTCTATCACCTTTTTACTGGGTGAGAGGAAAATAACTTGACTACCGGATTTACTGGGTAGAACAATTCTCGACTACCTGATTTACTGGGTAGGAGCTGAATCAAAGAATAACAAACTCTATTACCTTTTTACTGGGTAAGAAAATAACTTGACTACCGGATTTACTGGGTAGGAACTCAATCAAATTACCTTTTTACTGGGTAAGATGAAAATATCTGATTCTATCACCTTTTTACTGGGTAAGAGGAAAATAACTTGACTACCGGATTTACTGGGTAGAACAATTCTCGACTACCTGATTTACTGGGTAGGAGCTGAATCAAAGAATAACAAACTCTATTACCTTTTTACTGGGTAAGAAAATAACTTGACTACCGGATTTACTGGGTAGAACAAATTCTCGACTACCTGATTTACTGGGTAGGAGCAAATGAAAACAAACTCTATTACCTTTTTACTGGGTAAGAGACAGAAATCTCGACTACCGAATTTACTGGGTAGGAGTACAAGCAAAAAAACTTGATCAATTTGGTAATATTACCCACTATCGATTTACTGATAGCTTAAATCCAGAGCAAATATACGCAAGCTGGAGAAAATGTTGCCCACTATCAAACAATGACAGCTTAATTCCAAAGCAAATACAGAGGACCAAAGTTCAATCCAAGAACAAATTGGAGAGAAACGGTCAAACAAGACTCATCCCGAGGAGGAAATATCTCAACTGGGGACAATTCCATCCAGATAATAAACTGGGGAGGAAACTTAATCAACATCATCCACGAGAAACAAACTCAATGGGGAATTAGAAAGGATTAACACTTTCTGCTTAATGGTCGACACTCTAAACTTGAGAGGAATACGACACACATACTCTGTGGGGAAAATCCACACCAAAGAGCAGATATCAATGATAAACGCAAGAATGCAAGCAAACCATGCTATGCTTATGCGTATGAATATGTTTATGAATATGCTGACAAAACAGACATAAAGATAAGAAACAGGTGACATAAACACCACAACAAACGGATACTCGGCTAATCTCAGATAATAATGCAGGGAAACATGCTAGAGATTCAAATTGAAATCTGCAGGGGAATATCACAAGCCATCAAAGGAATACAATCCTACTACAAGGCTCAAATCATGATAATACAGTATCTACTAGGAATATCATCCTGCTGAGGAAAAGATAATAATCTGCTGAGGATGGAAATAATCTTGGTAAAAATCAACTTCATAAGGAATAACTGTCATACAACTCCTGCTCCACTTGAGGATAGAGTGCAAGACTTGCTAAAAATCACATAGGAAACTGCTGGAAATCAACACATACAGTCCTACTGGGGATCCATATGGGGATATCAGAAGTTAACATCATAGCCAAAACACAGTTATGAGGGATTTTAAATCAGTACCCAACATAGGATACAAGAAAACCTCTAAACTGACTGCTATATCAATACTTCTATATTCAAAGATGCAAATAAATCAGGCTGAGGAACATGAGCTCAGCTGGGGATTCCCAATACTTCTCAATTCACAGATAACATGCTGAGGAAAAGATCAACACTCAACTAGGGATTCTGAACATCCCTTCCAACAACTCTTCTGGGGAATACATACCATCTCCATTCAACATCATGGTTGAGGAACAAAACATCATTAACATCAATTTGTCAAGACTATCCAGGAACAACCGAATCAAACCCTGCTTTGGGAGAGACGAGTTACACACATCCAAACTTTACCATTCTTGGAATCACTGTTGATAACCTTTCTTTGTTCATATAAAAAAAATGCTTTTGAAATCTTCAAAGATTAAATTTACAGCAAATGGCTTGACCCCATGGATCATTACAAGTTTGAAAAATGGTAAATACATGAAAAGGGCTACATTGAGATACAATGATCACTATTCTCCCTATCAACTTTGAACTCCACTGTGTCCGAAACTTCAGTCAAGGATGAGTGAATAAGAATCTTTGATGAATAATTCTTCTGAACGATAGAATATGAAATCCTCGGTTACTACAAACGATTCAGTCTGTCGACGCAGTTACTTGCCATGATCCCTAACTTTTCCCTAGATTGCCCTTTCGGGTTTTCAATCTACCGGGATGATTATTTCTGTTTTTGTCTCTAATTTTTGCCTGGACCGCCCTTTCGGGTTTTCAATCCACCGAGACGCTCATTTTTGCCTAAGCCGCCTTTTCGGGTTTTCAACTTAGCGAGCTGTTCTTTTTTTTTTTAGGCGAAGTATTTCTTGACTGCATCCGCATTCACAGGGTGAGTGATCTCCTCACCATCCATAGTTGCAAGAATTAATGAACCGCCAGAGAAGGATTTCTTAACAACATATGGTCCATCATAGTTCGGAGTCCACTTGCCCCGAGAATCTTTGAGGAAAGACTGAATCTTTTTGAGCACGAGGTCGCCTTCTCTGAATACGCGAGGTTTGACCTTCTTATCAAAAGCTTTCTTCATTCTTTGCTGGTACAACCGACCATGATACAAAGTTGTTATTCTCTGTTCTTCAATCAAATTCAACTGATCAAATCTACTCTGACACCATTCAGCCTCAGTCAACTTGGCTTCCATCAGAATTCTCATTGATGGGATCTCAACTTCGATAGGGAGCACTGCTTCTGTACCATAAACAAGTGAGAAAGGGGTTGCCCCTGTTGAAGTGCGGACAAATGTACGATACCCATGCAAAGCAAAAGGGAGCATCTCATGCCAGTCTGCTCGGAAATTAGAAATGCTACTGTTGAACAAATCTCCGTCCCACCAGTAAACTGCATCAAGTTGAAAATCTTTTGAGAGAAATCATGCAAAGCTGCTTGGAGATTCTTGAAGAAAGTTGCCCCAAGTTCAATGACTCATAAAGGTAAACTGATAATGGATTCAATTCTTGATTTCTTCCGGAGAAAATACTCAGATCTTTGGAATAACTGTTGAGAGAATAAACTGATCATGGCTTCAGTTCTTGATTGCTTCCGGAGAAAATACTCAGATCTTTGGAATAACTGTTGAGAGAATAAACTGATCATGGCTTCAGTTCTTGAAATGATTGTTGAGAAAATAACCCAGAAATGAATCTTGCAGAGAACCATATCTGAGAATAACTTGCACTGATCAACAACTCTTGAACCATAGGACCTAAGAAAAACTTGCCCCTGATAGGATCACCGACCAAGTTTCTCAACTGTTTGAAAATTCCTTGATGAGGAAAGTTTATTTGCAAATAAAAATGTTTGTACAAACTTGGTAATTTTAATGCAACGTTCAATGCAAAGTTTGAAATCAAGAATCATTTTTTGGAATGAAATTTATTGATGTAAAGTAAATGAAAACTTGTCACAACACGACGGTTGAGACAAAATTAAAGGTAAAGCAACAACAAGAAAACAAATGATTGGTAAAGAACTTGGGAGTCAGTTTACGCAACCTCGTTGTAGTATGCTTTTCAAAAGAAACCTGAATTCAATTAGGACTTTTGAAGGTTGTAACGTGGTCTGGTTCACGGTTTATGAATCAAAGGATATAGGCTCAAAGTTTATTTATACCCAACCCCTCTTCGTGATGAACTCCAGTCCTACATTCAATTAATTCAGCCTATGCATTCAAGTTCCCAGAAATTTAGGATTGCACAGACGAAAATGGTTCATAAACCAAAGGATTTTGAGATAACAGTCACATCTTTCCTTTTTTATTTCTAGTGAGGATTTTGGTCCACTCAACTTGCTTTTGCTGAGGATTTTGATGACCTCTTGATAAGTATTTCTTTTTATTATCCCTAATTTTTGCCTGAACTGTGTTATTTCAACTTACAGCCAGCGGGATGCCCCAGTTTTTTTTGCCTAAGTCTCCTTCATAGGTTTTGACTTAGCGGGCTTTGATTTTTCAATAAATTTTTTAATATCATTTTTTTGAAAGATAATAACTGCATTGCTTAATGATTACGATGAACCATCATTGGCTTTTGAATTGAGAAACATCTTCAACACTTCTTGATGTGTGTGAAGGAAAGCTTGAGATTGCAACCTTTGTTTGAAAGGTGTCTTGAATGATTCTCTTGTACTTGAATGCACATTCGAATTAATTGAGAACTACCCATCCCCAGGTTAAAATTGAAGGTTTTTTTCCGAATAGAAAGAAACTCCAACTTCAAGGTTCAAAGGGGTTAACAAAGGATTAACTTCCTTATTTCTCCAGTGTTTAGGATTTGAAACAATGCCTGTATATCATCAACCAAGTCTCAATTGAAAGCATACCAACAACAATTATGGGTATCTCGTTTTCGTCATCCTCCCTCCAATCATTATGAAAGCTTGAGACAAGATAAATGAACTTGAAATGTAAAGCATAAAGATGCAAATAGTAAATGAAATCAAAACAAAGCAATGCTCATTTCATTAAAACCAACATGAAAGTACAAACAAGCTTAAAAGCAAACAACTTAATATGATTGAAGAAAAATCGCAAACATAAAGAAACAATGGCCTAGTGATCCATCAGCAACAAAGGATGAGCTGTCCCGTCTGAGATTCTGGCCTTGAAGAAAATTTGACAGTTGAATTCCTCTAGAAGATTCACTTCCCATGATTCGGAAAAGGATTGTTGACAACATTAGGATTTGTGTCCTCAAAAGTGATCATCCCATTTCTAACAAGCTCTTTTACTTTAGTCTTCAATGCAAAACAGTGCTCTAAGTCATGACCAGTTCCACCTTGATGAAACTCACAGTGATGATCTGCTCTATAACCAACCGGAAGAGGATTTAGAACAGGAGGCGCAGGCCTAGTAGTAATCCAACCATTCTGGACCAAGTAAGGATACAACTCAGCATAAGTCATCGGAATAGGATCAAAGTTTGGCCTACTCCTAGCATTACGATTCTGGTTCTGGCAAATCTTTCCATGCGTAACGAAATCAAACATTTCTTCGTCTTCATCAGACGCATTACCAGGACAACCATCAACCATGTTCACAGACACATTACCATGCTTCGGCAACGGATTCTTCTGCACATCAGGATTAACATCATTGAAATACAGAACATTGTTCCTCATCAATTTCTGCACTTCAAACTTCAGCGGGTAACAGTTCTCAACATCATGCCCCGGGGCACCTTGATGAAAAGCACAACGAGCTTCTGGCTTATACCACCATAGAATAGTCTCTGGAACCGGAGGTGGTGGACGAGTCTGTACAAGATTCTTTGCAATTAAAGATGGAAGCAAGTCTGCATACGGCACATGAATAGGATCAAAGTTTGGCTTACTCCTAGCATTACGATTCTGGTTCTGGCCAACATTCCTTTGAATAGATGGACCATTGATCATCAGAGCGACTGTAGTAGGGTATGATTGTTCATGGTGTTGTTGTCTGCGACGAGTCATCCCAACAACACTTGTTTCACCAGCAGAAACATTGACTTGAGGCATGACAATCCTCTGAGGTTGAGTTTCCCTGATGATCAAAGCCTGTAGCATCTCCATGATCTGACTCACATTGCTTTTCAACTCATCAAGGTCTTCCCTAACTTTCTTGTTATGTTGGGCTTGATTTTCCATTCTCAATCTAATAACTCTCAATCTGTTAGCAGCTCTAGTACCGTATCTGTGGTGAGGAGTCAGCTTGACGGATCAACAGACAACTGAGGAAAGAAACAACCGGGATGAGTTCCCACACAACTCGGATGAACACAAGAATATGCGAGAATGCAATGATATGCAATGTTCACTTCCATTTTCAAAAAAAAAAATTCGATTATTGCAAACATGATCAACCTCGAGAATATGGTCGTGAAAAATCTTGACAAAAAGGAATATTTATTCTTTCCAATATTTGCAATAATCAGAATTGTCTTCCTTGAAAAATGGTTATGATGATGATCATGATGAATATGTAGATGCAACAAACACAAACAAGATCACGCAAAGCACACAGGTTCAAAGGTTCGAATCACGAGCATAGAGTCAAGGGATAAGAACCAACCCACACAGGCATGTACTAAGGTTTGTCTTCATTGTACCTGCAAAAAACCAAAAGGGTGCTAACAGAGGTGCCCGGAGTTAACAGCCATATTTAGAATATCATCGGTACGTTGGATTACTCCCCAACCGATAACATTCTTAAAATAGACCTCGTCCGAGTGTAGTATCGCGTGACAACCGCCTTAGATTTACACCCAGACAGTTTCCGCACTACGTTCCTAAATTGGCTTAGATGGGTTAAGGGTTCTAAGGTCCTCGGTATGATCAGCTCAAGGTCGGAAAATAATGCCACGTACGATTACTCGTCATGACATTGATAGTCCAAGAGAGCCTAACCGAGTGGAGATTATCAAATTGATATTGCTTTGGACTACTCCATCACATATCGCTTCGAATATCGCCGTCCTATCATAAATGTCACTCAGATCCGGGTTAGAATCTATCTCACACAGAGGATCACCAAAAACCAAAACGGAACAAACAAATAACAAACAAGTCAAACCAAAGCAATAAATAAATCAAAGTAGGCTAAATCCGCTTAGAGATTACTCCCCAGCAGAGTCGCCACTTTTCTGTAGCGGTAAAATCGTGAGTGTAAGCTATTGATTAACTTAACTCGATTAACACAGAGTCGCCACCGCGCTTTTCTTTATTTCCGAACGGAAAAAGGTAAAAGAACGAATAAAAACCTAGGATTCTAAAAGCAAAGGCTAAAAGAACTGAACAGAGATTGGGTAAGGGGATTGGTTATGAACCGGGAAGGTTTTAGACACCCGACTCATCCGTAGTACTCTACGGGAGCCCTTTGAAATACTTATTGCTTTTTGGTCTGAAATTGGTTTGTTTAAAATGATGGAAGAGATGAGAAGAAGAATATTTTTTAATGATTTTGTGTTTGATAAGGTTTTAAAGCCTTATGCCTACGTACCCACAAAGTGCAATGCGAGATCAAAACCTCGTAGTTCGTGGTACAAAGTTTGAAAAGAATAAGTGGGTTGAATTGATTTTAGAATGTAGAGATAAGTCGTCATCCCTTAGCGAATAATTCCGCTAAAAGGGATGAATCATATCTAAACATGTGGAAAAGAAGAAAGGTGCACAAGGCACAAAAACAATTGAATGGATTTGTATTTTTTAAAGTATGTACAAAAATGGTTTTAATATATTTATATGAATTAATATTTGGTTAAGAAAATAAAGGGAAAAGGTTAAAAAAATCGCTTGACCGAAATCAAGGTTTGTTTATGAAATTGTTTGAAGTTTAGAAAACAAGAAGGTTTTGAAATAGAAAGAAGTTTTGAAAATTAAAGAATGGGGAGGAGATGAAGAGACTAGTCCTAATGCTTGAATTAAAAGATAAAGAAAGAAGTTACCAAAACCAATATGTACAAATCTTCAAAGTTCGGACTTCCATCTTCAAAAGTTAATGACATAATTTGAAGCCGAGGTTTCTAATCCATTCCAACTTGAGCAAAGGGAGGCCCTAGGAGTCTAAGTCCATTCTCCAAAAGCAAAGGGATAGTAACCATAAGTCCAATGTTAGAAGTCACAAGTTTTTTAAGAGTTTAATCTTTTATTAAGTGTTTTGATATCCAAATGGACAAAATAAAAATAAACACAATACGAATATCAACAAACACAATATTAATATAAACAATGATATATGAGATAATATGGCAAAATATAATAAGGAGATAAAGGAGCAAGAGATTAAAATAAAAGGATAAGGTGCGAGAGATTAAATTTAAACAATTATATTCACATTATTATAATATTTACAATATAAAGTGGTATGATGAACTTAATCAAGCACAACCACAAAAAGAAAAAATAAAGTCGAGGCAACCAAATCCATGTGGATTTTTAATCGAATCGGGACAACTTTAGGTCTATGTTAAGCAATCGCCGAGTAATTTACGGAGTAATTACCCTACAAATGAGGCCGGCCACCACTAATTAAAGTGGAAAATATTCGTGTTAATACATGTTAGAGAAACGATATAATGAATCGTTCTCCGAAAACATGCCACACTAAAAGAAGAGGAAGGTCTAATCTTAATCGAGATTATCGTTGAGTTTTCTCGAAAAGCAACCTATCACGATCTCAAAGTATAGAGAATGATCCAAATGATCATTCATCCATAGATTTGAAATAATGAAGATTAAACTTAATCGGAAATCAACAATCCCGAATCGGAAGATTGTCATCGACCAAAATTAAAAGGAGATGAAGAATAATAGATCCAAAAATTAGATCCATAAAAGAATTCAAAATATTTTTTAAATCATTTTCTAAAATCTTTTTCTAAATATCTCACTAAAAATCTTTTTTTAAAAGATAATGTTTAAAATGATTTTTCTAAATTGTTTCTAACTATTTTTTTTTAAGATATACTTCTAAAAAGACTTTTCTTATATTCAAAAATAAATTGTAACAACCAAAATCCATTAAAAAACAAATAAATTAAAGAAATTAAGAAAAGAAAACAAAACAAAAAAAAGAAAAGGATATGGGGAATGGATCAAGAAGATCCACGGGTAGGGTATTCACAAAAAAATGGATCCAATATCCAAGATCCAAGACCAACTCTCTTTTTACAAAAAATTAAATATCAAAAAGAAAGAAAACAGAAAGCACAAAGAAGTGCTCTTCTTCTTCCTCGCGCGGTACACACAAACAGGGGAGAACAACAATAAATCAGCGGCGGCAAACACAGATCCAAGCTCACCTTCAAGAACAACCGCAACTTCTTCTCTTTCCGTGAACGGAACAAATCCTTCCTCTCTCAATTTCCTTTTTCTTCTCACTTCGGTTTCTCTCTCCCTTTCCCCAATTCAAGGTTTCAAAATGGTTAGATATTCATGATTGATTGAGGAAATGATTGAGGAATTTTAAAAGAGGGTTTCGGGTTTTTAGAGGAAATAGAGTTAGGGATTTTGATTTGGATTTCAATTGAACAGGGGTTCTTTGGCTCTGTTGTAGCTTCATGAATGGAGGAGAAGAGGTCTTCTTTTATAGATGGATAGAGAGGATTTGAGTGATGCGTTTTGAAATGATTTCCTTGCGTTTTGTGTTGTTTGATGCAGCGTTGTGTTCGTGAAGTCTTCGGCTTTAAAATTGATGGCATTTTGGGCCTGGCTCGGCTGAGTTTTGCTGCTGTTTTTGTTCGTGCAGCTGAGGCTTTTGTGGGCCTTGGCTTGTGGAAGCTGCAAGTTTGTTAAGCGTCGTGAGGAAATCTGGGCTTGTAGTATTGGCTTTCGTTTCGTTGCTTGGCGTACGGCTCTTGCTGTGATGAGATATGAGCTGCTGTGTGGTTTACGGTTTGGTTTTGTGAAAGCTTGTTGTTTGGAGTGGCTTTGTACGGCATACGCGTTTGGGAAAAGTTTATGTTGCAGCTTGTAAGTTTGAGCTGGTGTTTGGACTAGCTGGAGCTGGTTTAGGACAGGGATGTGGGAAGCTGAAGCTTGGAATTGTTTTGTTTTGCAGCGACTTGAGGCCCGTAGCGCGTGTGGCTTACATTTGTTGCTGTGGGAGTGTGAGGTGGTACGGATGCAAGGCTGGCTGTGTGCAAGTGTGGACCAAAGACTAATATAATATAAAATCTTCTATTATTTATTTTTTGTTGTAAGAAAATTATAAAATGGACTCTCCTTTTTTTTTGCATTTTCTTTTTCTAACTTGGCCTTTTATAATGAATATATTTTTTGATGATATTTTGAAATAAGAAAAATGGGCTTATATAAAAAATGTTGGCAAAAATATAATAATGAATATAGAAATATGATGTAAAATGACGAAAAAAAGAAAAATGGTTAAAATAATAATTGGGATGATTGAACTAAAAAAAATGGATAATCGAAAAAAAAAACGATGGGAACCATGGTTGTTGAATAATGATGAATACTGGTAAAAAAATGAATAGAAATGGATGGTCGGGTAATCGAATTAGAAAAATTGGTTTGGAGACTGGATGATGGATAGAATTTGGTTTTCAAACCCACAACAAATCTTAATTTCTCACAAGCCTCTGAACACAGCCAACACAGACCCACTGAACAGCCCAAATAAATTGCAACTTGCCAACTGTCATCTGCAAACTGTCTGATTATATGCCCTGATGGTTCGAAACCAAACTGAGGAAAATAAATCCTCAGATGAATCGCTGATGAACTGATGAACTGATAAACACTGAAGATTCAAACCGCAACACACTATCTGATAACTGATGGACAAACCGAACTTTTCACAGAAAACAACTGTCACACAACCTAACTTGTACTTTGAAAACGCATTGCCTGATGAATGAATTACTGACATACACAACTGGCAGTCAACACAATCTTTTAATAGTTTGACCAGATTAGGTCAGACATCCATCTGAAAACGCATTGTGATTGAACAAATGCATCTGAATGAAATTACTGTCTCATCTTCGCAAACCTGCAACACAGAGAAGAAGAAGAACACTGCAACATATTTTTGGTATTTTGGTTAGAAATCAGTAAATATAAACAAATATAAAACAGTAAAAAATAATGGTGATCCCCTGCGAAGCATAGACCCGATCTGAGGAGAAACTCGAAACCTGTGCGATCTTGTTTGATATGCAAAATGCAGATGATATGCGAAACAATCTTAGGGCAAAAATTAGGGTGTTACAATCTTGCATATGCATCCATTCAAGAACTTGCCATGACATTACATACATTCACATGACTTCTAAGACATCATAGGACACATTAGAATCATACTTGATCATTTCTTCATCCATTTGCCATGGTATGCCTTCATTACATCTCATGAACACTCATGTGCATTCATGCTTCTTACATGCCTCATTTGCATTCTCATCTCTTGTATGATCATCCATAGCTCTTGACATACATTTGCATCATCTCTTAGCATCATTTACATCATGAACATGCTTCTGGTTTTGGTTTGCATCCTTGCATACATTTTATTTTCATTTCATTTCATTTCTTTATGCTAACCATTTCAGGTGGTAAGTGCTTTGAGAAGTGAATTTGCCTTCACTTCTCATTCCTCTTCTCATTCTCTTTTATGCATTCCTTGCTGAATTTTATCTTTGCTTTAGAGTGAGCTTTCTCATCCATGTCCCTTCTTCACTTTCTTTCTTCAAGTAACTTATCTTCTTAAGTGAAGTAAGTTAGCTTGTTTCTTCTGCTTCTCCTCCTCTCATCCTGCTTCTTCCTTGGTGGCTTTTTCTTGAAGATCTCTTGCAAGCCTCATAAACCCTAGGAACACCCAAGCATGATAACAATTAGGGTTTGATTAGTCCCCCATTAGTTTTACCTTTGTGTCTTCTTTTGTGTCTCTCTTCTCATCTCATAATCAGAGACTAAACCTTTAAGGTTTTAAGGCTTTGTGATTAAGCTTATGCCTGCATCCTTCTCTTAGGATGGAGTGTATAACTTTAATCCTAAGTGTTAAACCCTTAATGTATTTAAATCTCTTAATCAATCCATCTTAATAATCACTAAGACAATAAGCTTGTAACTTGGGCCTTGCATTAGGGTTCTAATTCTTCCTTAATTGGTTAAGAAGGACTAACCCTAGTGTTAATGGACAAGTCCCCCTCATGTTGTCTTACAAATCATAAAAGTCACTTCTTAATCCTACCATTAACTAAAGTCCACTTTAATAAAGGCTTTGTTTTGTCATGAGGTTAATCCCTAATCATGGATTAAGTTGAGGTATCTTCCTCAGCTTAAATGCTCTCATCTATTATCCTTCTATTAGGATGGTGTAATGAGTTCATTAAATCTTTGATTATGGCTTAAACTCATTACTTAACATTAAACAAAAACTCAAAAAAACATCTAAATAATCACAAGTAGGTTAATGATCTTAACCCTACATCATGGTAATTAAGTTTGAGGTGTTTACTTCATACTTAAGGTATTCTCATTACCCCTAATCAGAGGGAGGATGTGATGAGTTTACTAACCCTTGGTTTAGGCTTAAGCTCATTAACTTATGACACACATAAAAAGCAATAAAAGATTGAAAGCATCAAAAACAAACAATAACCGTCTCCTCCGGGATTCTTTTCTCATCATCTTCACTCACAAACGAGAACTCGCTTGTTCCGTCTAATGCAAGACAGTTAGCACCTGAGCCAGACAGGTCATACACTTGAGCATAGACAAGCAAGCAGTTCATCAGTCAATTTATCTTTCAGTCTCTTTGAGTCGAACTACGGTGTTCTGACTTCCTCATTGCATGAGAGGATACGTAGGCATAACTTAACTGTTATCGAACAAAAGTCTTTGTCTCTTCCCCCCTCTTCCAGCATTATTCTTTAAGCCTTAGTCCTGATTATTTCACTTCACCTTTTTGCATTGACACCTGTACATTCATTTCCAGCTTTTGCACGCAGATAGCACATACACTACCCCTTTAAAACACAAATCTTTTTAGCGTGGATCCCGTCGAGTACGACAGACAATCTGGGTGCTAATACCTTCCCAGGTTGTAACTAACCCCCTTTCTTAGTTTCTCTAGTTCGCGACCGTCTTATCCATTTCTTTCCTAGGTTTATGCGGCATTACCTTTCCCTCGGGATAAAAATGCCTAGCTGGAGACTCTTTTCAGTTCATCTTCATGTTCTCTCTTTCGCCGACCGTTCGCGTCTGTACCCCTTCTGGCCCAGTGTCATTTGGCAGGAGCGACAGCTTGGTGACTCTGCTGGGGACCCTTATACTGCAACCAGGGCTTCTGGTTCTTTTTGTGGGTTCCTCATAACGCTTGTTTGATTTGTGTTTACGGGGGTGTTACGTGCTACTTGTGCTTATTTATTTGCTTTATTTATTGCTTTATGTACAGTTTATCTATTGCTTTTCTTTACTATTTTATGCATATTCATACTGTCATTATCATTGCTGGATCTGCTTTTGTTTTGGTGGGTGGGGTTTCATTGAGAGATTAAGGTCCTATATAAGGGACCTGGGTGACACCTAGGCTAGAGTGGCTTCATATTCTTTCCCATTCCATTTCGGTCTGGTGCGGGAATATGAAACACGGTTCAGATGTGGGTTTCTTCTTGAGAACTCTGTGCTACAGATTTCCTGTAGTTCTAGGGCTATCTGGAAGCCTGCTATGTCTGGATGACCTTTATTATGACCTTCAGAATCTGGGGTGAATTAGAGGAGGATCCTTTATGGTTATTGTAAACACTGTACCTCCGGGTTAGAAGTGTTTACGCTTCTCATAACTGATCCAAGTCTGAGGATCCTTGTTCTAGAACATTACATGTGAGGGGGTTGGGTTGTTTACAGGTGTTGCAGGAACCCTTGGCCACATCATACCCTATTACTGTATTGTTTAAGAATGCTTCACTTTGGACAGTTCTTGTGATTACCCCGGACTTGTGACTCTTTATTTGAGTCCCCCACCTGGTTACGGGATTTCTAAACCTCCATCCGGACTTTTGAACATATATGGACCTTTACCAAGGCAGATAATCAGATTCAGCTCTTGATCACAACCCTTGCATATCATTTCCATACATCATCATTGCATCATTTAACATTTGCTTATTTGTTTTACAGGGTATCCATCTTCATATTTGGTTTGGTTTTGACCCCTTCTGCTACTCAGACAGCTTCAATTTTCTTCTCTAGCATCTCCATCAGTCTGCCAGAGACTTACCTCCAGCTTCTCAGTCTGTGATCTTCATCAGCAGTTGTCTACAGCTTCTTTATCAGCACTCATGGATACTCAAAGAAAGAGCAACATATCTTACCACTTCGTTGAGCCCACCTTGACTGGTATCAGGCAGGTCCAGTCCCTTATCACACCTGACCACATCCCATTGTTTAGAGAGCACTATGGGGGTATTTTGGACATGGTCATGGATCTTGATGCATCTCAGAGGAGCATGATCCACACATGCTTGCAGTTTTATGACCCTCCACTCAAATGCTTCACATTCCCTGATTTCCAGATGGGACCATTGCTAGAAGAGTTTTCCTTGTTGATTGGAGTTCCTATCAGGAGAGGAATCCTTTTCAACCCAGAGACGACTGCTCCCAGGAGTGAAGAAATAGCCAGGGCAGTGTATTTGGAGCCTGCTCTCATTGAGAAGAATATGACAACAAAGGCTGGAATTCCAGGCCTCCATCTAGACTTCTTGATTTCTTAGGCCACTCTGAAGGCTGTAGTGGGAGAATGGAAGGCAGTCTGTGCACTTTTAGCCCTCAGTATATATGGGGTTATTTTGTTTGCAGATGAGCCCAAGTTTGTGAGTAAGAATGCCATCCACATGTTCTTGTTGAGGAACCCTGTTCCTACATTGCTGGGAGACTTCTACTACTCCGTCCATCAGAGAAATGAAAAGCAAAGAGGGAAGCTGGTCAGATGTTGTGCTCCTCTGTTTTACTCTTGGCTGCTCAGGCACTTGCCAAAAAGCAGATGCCTTCTTGAACCCCCACCAGCAGAAGAATTGGGCTAAGAGGTTCATTGCCTTGACATCAGATGACATCAGATGGTGCACCTAGAGCACCAAAGGCAATGACATTGTTACCAGCTGTGGGCAGTACCCTAATGTGCCTCTGATAGGAGTAAAAGGTTGCATCAATTACAACCCTTTACTGTTTAAAAGGCAGTTGGGATATGCTTTGGTCCATCCTCCCAGAGGACAAGATTTGGCTGAAACTCTCTACTGTGAAGTTCAACCCAACTCTACTGTTGTCAGACAAGCTTCCTGGGCTTGGGACAACATTCAGACCAAAGGGACAGCCATCCTTGGAAGGTGCAACAACATTGCTTCATCCCAGTACTCAGATTGGTCCCGTACTAGAGCTCAGATCACCAGGATGCCTTTCACCTTGGAAGACACACCTGGACCCTCTACAGTACAACCTGCAACAACTGTTAGCCTGGAAGAATTTGAAAATCTGAAAGAGAGGAATAATCAGCTAGCTGAAGCCCTGAAGAAGACTCACTGGGAGAGAAATGACAGTTGTCTAGACATTGAGAGATTGGAAAGACTCAAGATTGAGCATCTGGCCAAGATTGAGAAAACAAATGACTATATCAGGAAGGAAAGAGCAGGGGAGTTGGTTCTAAAGAATGCCTGCAAGGAGGCCAAGATTCAGAAAGCTAGGGAGGAGCATTATCTGGAGGAAAGCCAGGCTAGGTGGATCAGGATCACCGAAGCCCATGCACAAGAGGACCAGAGGACTCAGGCCAAGATAGAACAGCTGGAGGCTAATGAGAAGAAGCAGCAGGAAGCTTTGTTGGCAGCTCAGAAGGAGATATCTGAACTAAAACTCCGGGCGGGGTTAAAGAGATCAAAGGATCAGGACAGGCATAAGAAGCTAACCAGTGCCATTGCTACCAAGAACCTCCTCATCAGGACTATTACAGAGCACCCAGTTGGTCCGGTGACTAAGGCCCTCCTGAAGGAAGTCAAGGAGGATGACTTTGGATTGGATGTCTGATCCTTTTGCTTGTATTTCTTTCTTTTGATGTACTTTTCTTTTTGATTGTTGTATTTTGACCCAACTTGGGCATGTATTGTAAATAAACTATGTATTTTCATCCTTTTGTAATATATCAGTTTGTTTTATTTATTGGTGGGCTTTATCTCTCAACATCATCAACATTTCCTCGAGGTCTGGAAAGGTCAAAACCAAGAACCAAACTGGATACCCTTGGAAGACAAATAAGCATATTGCATTGCATACTAACATTTTCTTTGTTTTGTAGGTTTTTCTTTGTTATTTGTTTCTCACTTTGTTGTGGTTTCAGGAAACATTGCTCGAAGACGAGTGTTCCCTGTCAACCGAACACACTGGTACCCAACGCGAAACAACCTTCCGGGCATTCAGATGGATCAGGTACAGCAGGACCTGAATGAAGTAAGGAACCAAATGGCAAACAAAAGGGTCGAGATGAGAAATCAAATGACCCAGTTTATGGCTGTGATGACTGACTTAGCTCAGAGCCAAGAAAGAATGAGGGAATTGGTGGAAAGGCAGACTCCTGAAGAACACCACCCTGGTACAGGAGGAACCAATAATAATGAGCGCGGGCAGCCTCGCATCGACCAACCAGAGTTTGGGCCCCATCTGAACCCAGATGTTAATGTCACAAGGAATATTCAAGGAAACACTGCTGGAGGCAGGATCTTGCAAGAAGATCCTTAGGAAGAGTAGTTCATAGTTATTGGGGCTAGGGATGAGGTTAATGACCGAAGGTTGGATGAGATTGTTGAGAAACTAAGGTCTCTAGAATCCCAGAATTCCCTAGGCTTTGACGTAATGGATATGGGGCTGATAGATGGGGTGAGAATTCCTCACAAATTTAAACCCCCGTGCTTTGAAAAATATAATGGTACCTCCTGCCCGCGTACTCATCTGCAGTCTTTCTTGGGGAGACTCAAGGCTTATACCATGGACGAGTAGTTATGGATGTTCTATTTTGAGGACAGCCTGACTGGAGCATCAAGAGAATGGTATTCGCATCTGACCAGGGCCATTATAAGATGTTGGAAAGACTTGGCCGAAGCCTTCATCCGTCAGTACCAGTACAACTTAGACATGGCTCCCAATACAACCCTTCTAATGGGCATGTCTCAGTCTTCAAGGGAAAGCTTCCGGGATTATGCTCAGAGGTGGAGACAGCTTGCTGCTGCTGTCCAACCACCCATGTCAGAATGGGAAATGGCGGACATGTTTATGAACACTCTTCAAGGAACATATATTGACAGACTTGCTGCTTTCTCTTCCACCAGTTTTGCTGATGTAGTCATAGCTGGTGAGAGAATTGAGAGTCATTTGAAGATGGGTAAAATCTATGACAACGGTGCAAGTTCCTCCAACAATACAAGAAAACCTTTTTCAGGACCCCGAAGGGCGGGTGAAACAAATGCTATTCATGCAAGCATGGGCAGACCCCAGTACTCTCACAAATCAGTCTCAACCATTACTATCCCGGGTCTAGCTCCGCAACAGCCACTTTTTCCTCAACAACAACAACAACATCACTATCAGCAACAACTGTACTTTCCGCACCAAAGATCCTATAACAATAACAACAACAACCAACAGCAGTGCCCCTTTCAACAGAGGCCATCTCAAGAAAATAGGGTGATTGACCCCATTCCTATGCCTTATGCCGCTCTACTACCACAACTCCTGAAGCTCAACCTGGTTGAGTTAAGGACGTTGGCTCCACCAGATCCTCTCAACCTCCCGAAGAATTATGATGCCAATGCCAGGTGTGCCTTTCATTCCAACGCACCTGGTCACAATACTGAGAAGTGTAGAGCCTTGCAAATGAAGGTTCAAGATCTGGTCCATTCCAAAGCCCTCAACTTCGCACCTCCTCCAAATGTTAACATAAATCCTATGCTTAATCATGGTGGGCCCAAGATTAATGCCATAGAGGAGGACCAACCATTTGCACTAATTGATAGTGTTGCACAGATTCGAACACCGCTGGCAGAAGTCAAAGCTCAACTCTTAAGATGCCAGATGTTCCCAGGTTGTGAGGCCTGCTGCGAATCGTGCAAGACTGCTACTAATGGTTGTGAGAAGCTAAGGTTTGGCATAGATGGTCTTATCAGAGATAGAATCTTGCAAATTACCACAACAACGCCTACAACATTACCAATTCTTTCTTCAACAATAATAGATCCTCCTACAACTGCAACAACTATCATTCCCACTGATTCATCCATAACTACAGCAATCACTCCATCCATTGTTTCAACAAACCAGAGTTCAGCAACACTTACCTCTACAACATCAGCACCCATCTTATCAACGGAATCGCCTACAACACCAACAAATGCCAACGAAGATGTCTCAACGGTCACGATCTATTATGACCCGGCAATTGTTCATCCCAACAACAAACTGCAACACCTACTGTCGGATCTCCAGTCACAATCTATTACGACCCGCATACCATCACGGTTCCTTCCGCTGCAGCAATCAGTCCGGTCACCATTACGGTACCTGGACCCGTTCCTTATGAAAGCAGTAATGCCATACCTTGGCACTACAACTTTGATCTCTACTGCAACGGAAAGAAGATCACTCTAGATTCATCAACCTCTTAACCACAAGTTGACAATGTTGGGGGAGGCGGAGGCTTCACCAGAAGCGGACGCCTTTTTGCCTCACAAACACCAAGACCTAATGCTGAAGCAGAGGCTGCTGCTAAAGCAAAAGGGAAGAATGTGGCACTTGAAGAGCCGACTGTTAAAGAAACTCCGAAGACGTCTTTTGAACAAGAGGTGGACGAGTTCATGAGAATAATCAAAAAGAGTGATTACAAAGTGGTGGACCAGCTTCACCAGACGCCCTCCAAAATCTCTATATTGTCATTGTTAATGTGCTCCGAAGCCCATAGGAATGCACTCTTGAGGGTCCTGCACGCAGCCTACGTGCCGTAAGAGATTACGATTAATCAGCTGGAAATGGTAGTTGCAAATGTTAACACCAGTCATGGACTAGGCTTCACAGATACTGATTTAACAACGGAGGGACGCAATCATAATAAGGCTTTACACATCACCTTAGAGTGCAAAGGTGTTGTTCTTTCTCATGGCTGGTATACACTGGGTCCTCGCTCAATGTCCTCCCAAAGAAAGCCTTAGTGAAGTTGGAATATGATGGGTTGGCATTGCGTCCAAGTAATTTGGTGGTGAGAGCGTTTGATGGCTCTAAGAGATCAGTGCTTAGAGAGATTGAATTACCCGTGGTGATTGGCCCACAAATCTTTAAAACTACTTTCTTTGTGATGGACATTCAGCCGGCCTACAGCTGTTTGTTGGGTAGACCCCGGATTCACGCCGCTGGCGCTGTTACATCTACCCTTCACCAGAAATTAAAATTTGAGTGGGAAGGCTAGATCATCACAATCTGCGAGGAGGAAGACATTTTCGTTAGCCAGCTGGCTACTTACAAGTATATAGAGATGGATGGGGAGATCCACGAGACAATGAGCCAGGGGTTTGAGGCCCTTAACATCAATGAAGCAACTGCTATGTCTGGAACTTCTATCTCTTCATATCAACAAGCACGGAAGGTTGTTGAAGAGGGAACGCTAGAGGCTGGGGCAAATTGTTCCCGGTGGAGAAAAAAGAAGACAAATTCGGGTTGGGTTACAGACCAACTCGACAAGATCAACCAGAGGCTGCAAAGGAGCCCAAATTTGTCAGTGGGGGAATGCTTACCCCGGATGCTGTGAATAGTATGGAAGACGAGGAAGAAGGTGACCGCAACCTGGAGAACTGGATACGTCCAAAGATCCCGGGGAACCAAGTCTCTAACTGGTCTTCCCAGGAAATTATAAGAGTTACTCCTGCAGAGTAATTATTATTTCCTGTCTTTTAGCATGCATCAAGTCCTGCATCTTGCCCAAGGTGTCAGGACTCATTTTGTAATAGGGCCATCTTGTATTTTGTGCAAATGATTAATTAATGAATATCATGACATCTTTTGCAAACGAGTCTCTTTTTCACTCACTGCCTTTTCATTTTTCACTTTTGTACAAAACAATAAAATGGCAATGTTTTCAAAACAAACAACTTCATTTTCACTTTTTCTAAACAAGATAAAACTGATCACCAAAATGAACTAATCTCAACCCTTGCAGAAATCATCCTCCAGATTGCACCGATAACAACACTGCTATGACTTTGTATGACTTCGACAATCCGATTAATCAAGTCGATGAAGGGGTTGAAGAAGACTGTGAGTTTCCCGAAGAGTTAGCCAGGTTGTTAAGGCAGGAGGAGAAGGTAATCACTCCTCATCAGGAGGAGGTTGAGACAGTTAATCTTGGTATCGAAGAAGACTTGAAAGAAGTGAAGATCGGGGCTCGTCTGCAAGATTCAGTGAAGGAACAACTTATTGACATGCTTCGAGAGTACGTTGATGTCTTTGCTAGGTCCTATCAAGACATGCCAGGTCTGGATACTGACATTGTGATGCACAAGCTACCTTTGAAGGAAGATTGTCCTCCGGTGAAACAGAAGCTACGCCGTACTCGTCCGGATATGGCCATGAAGATAAAAAAAGAAGTACAAAAGCGGTGGGATGCCGATTTCCTTGCTATAACTAGTTACCCGCCGTGGGTTGCTAATATTGTACCAGTGCCTAAGAAGGATGGCAAAGTACGGATGTGTTTGGATTACCGAGATCTGAACAGAGCTTGCCTGAAAGATGACTTCCCTTTACCTCACATTGATGTATTGGTCGATAACACAGCTCAGTTCTCGGTGTTTTCCTTCATGGATGAATTTTCAGGATATAATCAGATCAAGATGTCACCTGAAGACATGGAGAAAACTACTTTCATCACACCCTGGGGCACATTCTTTTATAAGGTAATGCCATTTGGATTGAAGAATGTTGGTGCCACTTATCAACGGGCTATGGTTACATTATTCCACGATATGATCCACAAAGAAATTGAATGCTACGTGGATGTTATGATTACCAAGTCCCTCACAGAAGAAGACCATTTGATAAATCTGCTAAAGTTGTTCAAACGTTTGAGGAAGTATCAGCTGAAGCTAAACCCCAACAAATGCACATTCGGGGTATGTTCCGGTAAGCTGCTGGGATTTATTGTAAGTGAAAAAGGAATTGAAGTTGATCCTAACAAAGTCAAAGCCATTCAAGAGATGCCTGCACCAAAGACTGAAAAGGAAGTTCGGGGGTTCTTAGGTAGATTGAACTACATTTCAAGGTTCATATCTCATCTTACTGCAACCTGTGAGCCATTGTTCAAACTGTTAAGAAAAGAACAAACGGTCAGGTGGAACGAAGACTGCCAGAAGGTTTTTGACAAAATCAAGGAGTACTTACAAGAACCTCCAATTCTTATGCCTCCAGTTGAAGGAAGACCTCTAATAATGTACCTGGCAGTATTAGAAGGATCAATGGGGTGTGTGATGGGCCAACATGACGAGTCTGGTCGAAAAGAGTATGCAATATACTACCTAAGCAAAAAGTTTACCGACTGTGAACAACATTATTCACTGCTCGATAAAACTTGTTGTGCTTTAGCGTGGGCTGCTCGCCGATTAAGGCAGTATATGTTGACCTACACTACTTTATTGATCTCAAAGATGGATCCAGTCAAGTACATATTTGAGAAGCCATCATTTATCGGAAGGGTTGCAAGATGGCAAATGATTCTGATAGAATATGACATTCAATACACATCTCAAAAGGCCATCAAAGGCAGTGTACTGTCTAACTATCTGGCTGAGCAACCCATTGATGATTACCAGCTAATGAGATTTGACTTCCCTGATGAAGACATCATGTTTTTAAAAGAAAAAGATCATGAAGAGCCTGTTCACACTGAATGGCCTGACCCTAAAGAAGAATGGACAATGATGTTTGATGGGGCTGTTAACATGAATGGTCGTGGAGTTGGTGCAGTGTTAATTACACCTAAAGGAGTTCATATGCCTTTCTCGGCAAAACTCACCTTTGCCTGCACTAACAACGAAGCTGAATATGAAGCCTGTATCATGGGTCTTGAGGAAGCCATTGACCTCAGGATCAAGACTTTAACTATATTCGGAGATTCAACTTTGGTAATCAATCAAACCAATGGCAAATGGTACACTCACCAAGAGCATCTGATTCCATACCGTGACTATACGAGGAGATTATTGACTTTCTTTACAACAGTCAAACTTGAGTATATCCCTCGAGATGAAAATTAGTTCGCAGATGCTTTGGCTACCATTTCCTCCATGATCAAGGTTCAAGCTGCCAATTTTGTGCCTTGGATTTCAGTATCCAGACTTGACCGACCAGCATACGTATTCTCCGTGGACATTGCTAAAGATGACAAGCCTTGGTTCCATGACATCAAATTCTTCTTAGAGGATCAAACATACCCACCTGGGGCATCATCCAATGACAAGAAGACATTAAGAAGGTTGGCTGGTAGTTTCTTCTTGAATGCTGATGGTTCGTTATACAAGAGAAACTTTGACATGGTACTTCTCAGATGTGTTGATAAGAAAGAGGCAGACTTGCTGATGCACGAGGTGCATGAAGGATCTTTCGATACCCGTGCTGGAGGACATGCAATGGCTAAGAAATTATTACGATCAGGTTACTACTGGATCACAATGGATGCAGACTATTGTGCCTATGCCAGAAAGTTCCATAAATGCCAGATTTATGCCGACAAAGTGCATGTGCCTCCAAATCCTTTGAACGTGATGTCTTCACCTTGGCCCTTTTCCATGTGGGGCATTGACATGATTGGAAAGATCAAACCAACTGCTTCAAATGGCCACAGATTCATCCTGGTAGCCATTGACTATTTCACCAAGTGGGTTGAAGCAGCTTCGTATGCAAATGTCACCAGGCAAGTGGTAGCCCGATTCCTGAAAAGAGACATCATCTGTCGGTATGGAGTACCCGAGCGAATCATTACTGATAATGGTTCCAATTTGAACAACAAAATGATGGCAGAACTGTGTCGGGACTTCAAAATCCGACATCACAACTCTTCTCCTTACAGGCCAAAGATGAATGGCGTTGTTGAGGAAGCTAACAAGAATATCAAGAAGATTGTGTAGAAAATGGTGGTTACATACAAAGACTTGCATGAAATGCTACCATTTGCCTTGCATGGGTATCGTACCTCAATCAGAACGTCCACTGGGGCGACACCGTATCAGCTTGTGTATGGTATGGAGGCAGTCCTACTTGTTGAAGTTGAATTACCCTCCTTACGGGTACTGATGGATGTCAAGTTGAATGAAGCAGAATGGGTCCGATCTCGGTACAATTAACTGAATCTGATCGAAGAAAAGAGACTAGATGCAATATGTCATGGGCAGTTATATCAGAAAAGAATGAAGAAAGCCTTCGATCAGAAAGTCAGGCTTCGGGAATACAAGGTAGGAGATCTTGTGCTGAAAAGACTCCTTCCTCCTCATACACACCATAGGGGCAAGTGGACTCCAAACTACGACGGTCCGTTCATAGTAAAGAAAGTTTTCTCTGGTGGAGCACTGATGCTCACTACTATGGATGGTGAAGATTTCTTATCCCCTGTGAGTTCAGATGCAGATAAAAACATAAAAACAGAATGTAAGTCCAGGCAAAAATTGGGCATCCCGGCGAGTCAAAAACAGAATAAAAGACTCGGGCAAAAATAAGGGAAAAAATGTACACCCGCTGAGTTGAAAAGCCGCATTGGACAGCTCAGGCAAAAGGGGTATCCCGGTGGATTGAAAACCCGAAAGGGCGATCCACGCAAAATAAGGGAATAAGCGAACAACTGCATTCTAAATTTGTCTGTATCACTTACAACACGACAAGCTTCGAAAGGTTAAAGCATCGGTCAGGATCAACCTCCTTCAGAAAGCAAGGTAAGAAGAACGTCAAGGTCATACGGGTCATAGCAAAGGGGAGCTCACTGAAGTGTCATCAACATTGCCAGCACCTTTATTTTTCTCAATTTGTAACAATCTCCTCATTTCAGGGGATCTATTTCTTTGACTGTCTGCCAATTCAGGGCACCCAAATTTATAAAATCAGAGTTTTCAGTCACATTTCATCTTGTACATTTTTTGTTTCGTTTGCAAAATGTCCAACATTCATGATATAATATTTGCATAAAACAAATTTGCCCTTCTAATTACATGCTTAAAGGAAATGTATTTACTTTCAGGAATATCTAACTCCTAAGATGGAATCCGGTAAGGGATGCCTCGGGACACTTGTGCGTTTCTCTATCTTAACAGGATTGCGGGTATTCAATATGCAACATGGGGCATGCCAAATATACTTCCTCCCCTAACAGTATCTGGAATGTTTTTCCCCAGCGAAGTTGCCAAAGCATCATTTCCCCAGCACATCTTCTTCAAGCAGCATCAGAAAATGCTCATTTCCCCAGCTGAGTTGTCAAGTCTCCTCATCCTCAGTAGGATCCTCACAGAAATCTCTAGGAAGATCATTCAGTGATCCTTCCTCCCCAACAGAGTGCCAGATCTCTCATCTTCAGCAAATACATGGAACCATATCCCCACAGAGCTCCAGCCTCTCCCGAGAAGAGCAATGTCTGAAATTCTCACATAACAAAGTGATGAAATCTTCCTCATCCCCAGCTGGGTTATCTCCTCACCGGATAGATCTATCAGTGATCTAGTCCCCAGGCAGAACCATATGTTTTATCAGATCTACCAATGATCTCATCCCCAGCTGGGATATCACTTCAAACAGATCAGCCAGAGATCTTCACAACAGCGGGATCCGGATCCCGGACCGATATCCTTTGCATAATCATAGCATTCAAATCATTTCCCCCAGAGCGTAGCACTCCGTCTAATACGGAGCATTATGGAAAAAATCAAACATATTACATGATACAAAGTCAGGTTCGAGCCAGTCACCTGTAAATACCAACAGTACCTCATCAGCAATATACAAAATATATCCCTTGCACATAAAAGCCAAAGCGTCCCTTTGCACTCTCAAAATACAGATACATGCTCCTTTTGATACTCGTCTGTGTCATCATTCCCCAGTAAGATTGTCAGAACACTTTCTACCAAAAGATACATGTTCTTCTCGACACTCGTCCGTGTCACCTCATATTTCCCCATAGAAAGCCAAAGCGTCCCCTTTGCACTCACAAACACATGATCATATACACTCTTTCGACACTCATCCGTGTCATATCATCCCCTGCAGATATGAACCAAACCAATGCCTATACACTCTCTTGACACCCGTCCGTGTCACCTATCCCCATCATAGTTGCTCAAAACATTTGTTTATAATACTTCTTTTGACACCCGTCCGTGTCATCTATCCCCAGCACAGTTGCTCAAAACACTTGTTTATAATACTTCTTTTGACACCCGTCTGTGCCATCATATCCCCGTAGGTTTCCAGGGTACACTCATAACTTGTACACTTTCTCTTCTGATACTCGTCCGTATCATGGTCTTAAGGATGCTCGTCCGCGTCTTTAATCTATACACAACGTCAAACACTTATACCTTTTTATTTCGGAAAGCGTAAGCACTCGTCCGTGTTTACCATTCCCCAGCAAATCGCCAGCAAAACATCCTTATCTATCCGACATTCATCCTATGTCGTGATACTTTCGGCAGCCGTACCCTGCCAGTTTATCGTCCTTCACCTTTGGATGACCGTCCCTCATCCCTTCCCCCAGCGGAGTCTCCATTATTGGAATCCTTTTCTATCCGGCATTCGTCCTATGTCGCGATACTTTCGGCAGCCGTACCCTGCCAGGTGATCGTCCTTCACCTTGGATGACCGTCCCTCATCTTTATCCCCAACAGAGCAGCTGTCCCCTGCTAGGTGATCGTCCTTCACCTTTTTGATGATCTTCCTTCATCATTTATCTGATGGCCATCCCCATCGTTGATCTTGTTATCTGACATTCGTCCTATGTCATGATAAACCCTAAGAGCAGCCGTACCCTGCTAGGTGATCGTCCTTCACCTTTTGATGATCGTCATTCATCATTTTATCCGATGGCCATCCCCATCGTTGATCTTGTTATCCGACATTCATCCTATGTCATGATAAATCCCGAGAGCAATCGTACCCTGCCAGGTGATCGTCCTTCACCTCTTAATGATCGTCCTTCATCATTGTATCCGATGGTCATCCCCGTCGTTGATCTTGTTATCAGACATTCATCCTATGTCATGATAAACCCCGAGAGCAGCCGTACCCTGCCAGGTGATCGTCCTTCACCTCTTAATGATCATCCTTCATCATGCTTATCCGATGGCCGTCCCCATCGTCGACTTTTTCTATCCGACATTCGTCCTATGTCGCGATAAAGAGCAGCCGTCCCCTGCTAGGTGATCGTCCTTCACCTTTGATGACTGTCCCTCATCATTAATTTCACTTATTCTTTGAACCGATGGTCGTCCCCATTGTTATTTACCTTACTCTGCAAAACCTGATGGCCGTCCCTATCATTGCCTTTGCTTTAATCCCCAGAGAATTTTATTTGATGGCCGTCCCCATCATAATCCCTTTATTTCCCCAGCTTGTCGGTCGTCCCCGTCATTGCTTTATTCCCCAGCAGTCGTCCTCTGCTCGATGGTCGTCCTCCATCGCCCGCACTTTACAATCACACTGTAATTTCTTTTACAATTTATATCCCTTTTCTTCTTCTCCCCAGTGAGTGCAAATTTTGGACTGTCTTTGGTATTCAACCACACGTTATATTGTTTGTCTGTTAAGCCAGGCACTTACATCCTGCACAGCTAACTCATGCTTGAATAGGGGCAGCTGTAAACACCCCAAATTTTCCCTCACTCAGTTCACACCATGGCTTGTGATCTTTCATCTTTGCATTAGTTTAAGCATATCATCTCATATTGATAGCTTAAGTTCATCTGCATCTAGGGTTTGTGGTCTGAGCAATCCAAGATCCATCTGAGCCACTCCAAAGGCAATTAATCATCTCAATAGGGTCCATGAATGTTCAATCATCATCTTATACCCCTCAAAGATCAAGGAAGTCAAAGAATCACAAGAACTGGCAAAGCATGGAAGCAGAGCTAGGATTTAACTGCATAGATGATCTGAAATTAGGGTTTTGGTTTCAAAGGCCATAACTCCAATTTTTTTGGTCATTCTTGTTTCCATTGGTCTCAATGTGTTATAAGGATCATGTGTACCAAGTTTGATGAAGAAATTCATTGTGGAAGTCATCTGTTCATTAGGTAACTTCTTGAGCAAGTCAGAGCAAAATCAGGGAATCTGAGGCCCCCATTCATGGAACCAAAGTGGATTTTTCATCAAATTGAAGTTATATGATCTTTATTTGATCATTGAAGTGCTTATAAGTTCACAAAATTGAAAGAAAGTGAGCTAAACCAAAAGTTGCCAAAAATGGAAATGACTTGTAATGTAAACTTTCCATTTTGGGAAAGCTTTTCAACCTCCTCTTTCTCAACCAAAAATGCTTCAAATGAAAAAAAGTTGGTCATGAAAGTTGTAGATTGGATCATTCCCTTTTCAAAAAGTACATGAACAAGTTCTAATTCATTATGGAACTCAAGTTATGATCTTTCAAAGTTGGAAAAAATCCCATAATTTTCAAGAATGCACCAAAGAGGATTCTTTGCAAAACCACTTGCCAATTCATTTTGTGACTTCAAACACACTTCTAATCATCATAACATCATTATGCATTGTCTAAAACTCAGAATTGCCCACGGAATTTCAAGATTCCATGCCTTGAACACCAAGAAATTACAAAAGGGCCAAAGCTTCATGAATTTGCAAAACACCACATAAACTTCCATCCACTTGCTGAAATGCCTCAAGACTGATTCTATGGACATCCTTGATCCATGTTGCGCATGGACAAGCCAATGAGCCAGCTACACCATTGCCCATACCTCAAGTACAAAACTTTTGACTTCTTGTCAAGAAGCCTATACCAATCACCACAGTCCACCACCCACTCTCTGCCCAATCCAGACTTTACAAGCAATACTCAAGGACCATTTTTCATAACACACACAAGCTGAAACCTCCAAGAACTCAGCATCCCTAAAAATCATCCCTCTTGCATTTTCCTTCGAATCTCTCAGCTCACTCACTCAAACTCAAAACCAATTTCACCATTCATCTAAAAATCATCCACTGACCACAAAGCAACCATAAAAACAGCCTCAAAGCATCCATACACAAAACACGATTCTTGGCCAATTGAAGTGTATTCTCATAAACCAGCCACTCTCAAGGCCTTCCAAGCATCAAAGCTTCATCAGGCGGTCAAAGGGAGTCATCTTGCACGAAGGAAGAGGTCATAAAGCTTAGTTTGGAAAGCTTCATCTTAGGTAGTCATCTCAAATCATTTTTCCAGAACTCCTTTTTTATGTAACAATGTGAAAGAGTATGCTCCACTGATCATTCTGAGCTTTGTATTTTTGAAAATGGTGAAGAAATGAGTATTTACTGAACCTCTGAAATTTTTACCATTTTTGATCTTTTCTTCGAATCTTGTTTGTAAGTCATCATAAATTTGTTTTAGAGGTGGATTCGAGTTCAGGGAGATGAGGGGAGTTGATCTGGAGTTTTAGAGCTCCAGAAATAACCTAGGGAGAGATTTTGAGATTTTCAGGGGAAGAGGCTGCTGGAGAAGACGACCGGAGCTCTTCCCCGGTGACCTGAAAGTCATTAATATGCTAATTAGGGTTAGGGCAGTGTTTGAATAAGGGCCATTGGATCTTTCTTTCCCGCGTGAGATAGAGGGTGGAGATTAGCTCATTTAAGTTTAATCAGGATTAGTTATTTAATTAATTAGGATTAAATGAATTTGAATTCGGACCACTGGATGTGGCGCGCAGTCAACCTTTATTTTCCCAGTTTCAATCCAAGCCCTTGGATCATCATACTTCTGTCTTATTTAATTTTTATTTAATTTTCTCATTTTATTTTGCAGCATTTATTTAAAATACCTAGAAAATCCTAAAATATATTTCTTTCTACATTTTCACTTCAAATAATTTTCTCAACCCAAAAATATTTTTCTTTTTATATTTTGCATTTAAAAATCATTTTTAAAACATTTAAAGGTTTATTTTAATTAATTAATGGAAATTAATTAATTAAAATATCATTTAGGTTTCTAAAAATCCCAAAAAAATTCACATTGCATCTTAGAACATTTAGAAACATTATCATACCATTCACACAAATTTCTTTTTGGTTTTGAACAATCTTTGACAATTTTCTTGAATTTAGGGTTCATAAAATTCCTATTTTTAAACCCTAACTTCAAGAATTCTTTTCTGCCTAACCATGAATGGTATGACAATGATTCTTTTTGCATTGATCTTCATTTAGGATGTAGTATCTATCATAAGTTTGTCACAAATTTCTTCTGCATTTTTGATTTGATATGCATTTTGTTCCCTTTAGGTACCTTAAAACCCTAGATAACTTAGAAAAATCATAACTTTCATTAGGTTAAGAGTTAGGTCTCCTTCTTTGGGTTGTGATATCATATGGGGTTAGGGTTCCCTTGATTGCATTTTCAATTTTTTATCTTGTCATTTGCTTCTGTTTTTTGGTTTTTGCATCTCATGTTTCATGAAAACCCTTTTGTTTTCATCTTCACTTGCATACATCTTGCATATGCATACATTCAAGAACTTTCCATGACATTCCATACATTCACATGACTTCTAAGACATAATAGGACACATTATAATCATAGTTGATCATTTCTTCATCCATTTTCCATGGTATGTCTTCATTACATCTCATGAACACTCATGTGCATTCATGCTTCTAACATGCCTCATTTGCATTCTCATCTCTTGTATGATCATCCATAGCTCTTGACATACATTTGCATCATCTCTTAGCATCATTTACATCATGAACATGCTTCTGGTTTTGGTTTGCATCCTTGCATACATTTTATTTTCATTTCATTACATTTCTTTATGCTATCCATTTCAGGTGGTAAGTGATTTGAGAAATGAATTTGCCTTCACTTATCATTCCTCTTATAATTCTATTTTATGCATTCCTTGCTGCATTTTATCTTTGGTTTAGAGTGAGCTTGCTCATCCATGTCCCTCCTTCACTTTCTTTCTTCAAGTAACTTATCTTCTTAAGTGAAGTAAGTTAGCTTGTTTCTTCTGCTTCTCCTCCTCTCATCCTGCTTCTTCCTTGGTGGATTTTTCTTGAAGATCTCTTGCAAGCCTCATAAACCCTAGGAATACCCAAGCATGATAAAAATTAGGGTTTGATTAGTCCCCCATTAGTTTTACCTTTGTGTCTTCTTTTGTGTCTCTCTTCTCATCTCATAATCAGAGACTAAACCTTTAAGGTTTTAAGGCTTTGTGATTAAGCTTATGCCTGCATCCTTCTCTTAGGATGGAGTGTATAACTTTAATCCTAAGTGTTAAACCCTTAATGTGTTTAAATCTCTTAATCAATCCATCTTAATAATCACTAAGACAATAAGCTTGTAACTTGGGCCTTGCATTAGGGTTCTAATTCTTCCTTAATTGGTTAAGAAGGACTAACCCTAGTGTTAATGGACAAGTCCCCCTCAAGTTGTCTTACAAATCATAAAATTCACTTCTTAATCCTACCATTAACTAAAATCCACTTTAATAAAGGCTTTGTTTCTTCATGAGGTTAATCCCTAATCATGGATTAAGTTGAGGTATCTTCCTCAACTTAAATGCTGTCATCTATTATCCTTCTATTAGGATGGTGTAATGAGTTCATTAAATCTTTGATTATAGCTTAAACTTGTTACTTAACATTAAACAAAAACTCCAAAAAAACATCTAAATAATCAAAAGTAGGTTAATGATCTTAACCCTACATCATGGTAATTAAGTTTGAGGTGTTTACTTCATACTTAAGGTATTCTCATTACCCCTAATCAGTGGGAGGATGTGATGAGTTTACTAACCCTTGGTTTAGGCTTAAGCTCATTAACTTATGACAAACATAAAAAGCAATAAAATATTGAAAGCATAAAAAACAAACAATAATCGTCTCCTCCAGGATTCTTTTCTCATCATCTTCACTCACAAACGAGAACTCTCTTCTTCCGTCTAATGCAAGACAGTTAGCACCTGAGCCAGACAGGTCATACACTTGAGCATAGACAAGCAAGCAATTCATCATTCAATTTATCTTTCAGTCTCTTTGAGTCGAACTACAGTGTTCTGACTTCCTCATTGCACGAGAGGATACGTAGGCATAACTTAACTATTATCGAACAAAAGTCTTTGTCTCTTCCCCCATCTTCCAGCATTATTCTTTAAGCCTCAGTTTTGAGCATTTCACTTCACCTTTTTGCTTTGACACCTGTACATTCTTTTCTAGCTTTTGCATGCAAATAGCACAAACACTACCCCTTTAAAACACAAATCTTTTAAGCGTGGATCCTGTTGAGTACGACGGACAATCTGGGTGCTAATACCTTCCCAGGTTGTAACCAACCCCCTTTCTCAGTTTCTCTGGTTCGCGACCGACTTATCCATTTCTTTCCTAGGTTTATGTAGCATTACCTTTCCCTCGGGATAAAAATGCCTAGATGGCGACTCTTTTCAGTTCATCTTCATGTTCTCTCTTTCGCCGACCGTTCGCGTCTGTACCCCTTCTGGCCCGGTGTCATTTGGCGGGAGCGACAGATTATGCCAGAAGACTATTGACGTTCTTCACAACAATAAAGCTTCAGTATATACCTCAAGACGAAAATCAATTTGTCGATGCATTGGCTATTCTCTCTTCATAAATCAAAGTCTTATGTTGGAATTATGTCCCCATAATTGACATCTCCAGGCTTGATGTACCAACATATGTATTTTCTGTAGATGCAGTGTCTAATGAGAAGCCTTGGTATCATGATATCAAGCAATTCCTGGAAAGCAAAGGATATCCAACCGGGGAAACTTCCAATGATAAGAAGACCTTAAGGAGACTTGTTGCTAGTTTCTTTTTAAACACTGATGGTGTTCTATACAAGAGAAACTTTGACATAGTCTTGCTCAGATGTGTGGACAAGCAGGAAGCGAGCATGTTAATGCAGGAAGTCCATGAGGGATCTTTCGGTACCCATGCAGGAGGACATGCTATGGCTAAGAAACAGTTGAGGTCAGGGTATTAATGGATGACAATGGATGCATATTGTTGTTCATATGCCCGTAAATGCCAAAAATGCAAGATCTACGCAGACAAAGTATAGCCTACTACTTCGAACGACCATCGTTTCATTCTAGTCGCAATTGACTATTTAACCAAATGGGTTGAAGCAGCGTCATATGCCAATGTCACTCGACAAGTGGTGGCCAAATTTCTGAAAAGAGATATCATTTGTCGATATGGAGTTCCCGAGAGAATCATTACTGACAATGGTTCCAATTTGAACAACAAAATGATAACATAATTATGCCGGGACTTCAAGATTCAACACCACAATTCTTCTCTTTACCGACCAAAGATGAATGGTGCGGTCGAGGCAGCGAACAAGAATATTAAGAAGATTGTGCAGAATATGGTCTTCACTTATAAAGATTGCATGAGATGTTACCGTTTGCATTGCATACGTACCGTACGTCAGTCAGGATGTCTACTAGGGAAACTCCATTTTCCTTAGTATATGGCATGGAGGCAGTTTTGCCAGTGGAGGTGGAAATTCCTTCTTTACGTGTGATGATGGATGTCAAGCTCGACGAGGCTAAATGGGTGTGTGCCCGATATAACCAATTTTGTCTAATTGATGAAAATAGATTAGTCGTTGTGTGTCATGGGCAGCTTTATTAAAGGAGAATGAAGCGAGCTTTTGATTAACGATTACGCACTCGGGAGTACCAAGTTGGTGAGTTGGTACTCAAAAGGATCATTCCTCCAGGTTCAGATCACAGGGGAAAATGGACGCCAAATTATGAAGGCTCATTCATAGTAAATAAAGTTTTCTCAAGAGGAGCACTGATGCTCACTACTATGGACGGTGAAGACTTCCAGTCCCCTGTTAACTCGGACGTAGTTAAAAAATACTTCGCATAAAAGACCCGCTGGACATAAAAACAGAATTATAAGTCCAGGAAAAAAAGGGGCATCCCGGCGAGCTAAAAACAGAATAAAAAGCTCGGGCAAAAATTAGGGAAAATGAATAAAAAATATTTTGTACACCCGCTGAGTTGAAAAGCGGCATTGGACAACTCAAGCAAAAAAGGGTATCCCGGTGGATTGAAAACCCGAAAGGGCGGTCCACACAAGATAAGGGAATAAGCGAATGACTGCGATCCGGGTAATCTGTACCACGTCATCGTCTCAATTAATCTAGCCATATCCAAAAGGGAGGAATCAATCTTATTTTCTTCTTCAGAAGGCGAAGGCAGGAACGGAAAGTCATGAAGATATGATGGTCATAGAAGAAAAGAAACTCATTGGAATGTCGTGTACATTTCCATTAGGATAGTTTATTTTTCTCAATTTATGGTGGCTTCCTCTTTCCAGGTGGTTGCTTCTTGATGTAAATTCTCGCCTATTCAGAGGCTTATCAATAAAGAATATTCTATCAGAATTCTAGTTTCTTGTTTTATTTACTTTACTTGCAAAAAATGTCCTTAATTTTTGGTAAAAGAACATTGCATATAAGTCTGTTGGCTTTATGAATGATGTGCAAGAAAAACATCTAAAATTACTTTGAACGTGTCGCTCCTGGGATTTTCATCCTGGTACAAACGCGAAAGTGGCGTGGAAAAGGTTAGAGTCGCCAGCCAGACATTTTTATCCCGAAGGAATGGGAAAGGTAATGTTGCAAAAACCTAAGGAAGAAGGAAAAAGGACGAGGCCTTGCGAACCAAAGATCTGGGTCCGGAAGTCGGTTACGAATTGAGAAGGTATTAGCACCCCAATCCGTCCGCCGTACCCGACGGGATCCACGCTTGTTAATCTGTTTCAAAGGGTGAAAAATAATATGCTGCTTGAATAAAAGAATGGCTATCTGGAATGGAATGGAAATGAGATCGAAAAGAAAGGGGAAAATGTAGGGAAAATAAAGATGGTGCTCGAATGGGCCCTACCCCACTGCCTACGTACCTCATCGGGATAAATGAGGATCAGAGACGCCGCAGTTCATCTAACTAAGGCGGGAACTTGTTTGTGATTTTTAGGATGACGTTGCCATAATTCTAGCTCAGGTGTTACCAGCTCTGACTCGAGGGTGTTTACCGTATCGCTGTTTGAACTGTCGAGACAAGTCACATTCGTCCGCAAAGAGTATGAGATGGGATGAGAAGACGTGTTGTCTTGGTTTGTTGTTTTTTAGAAGAAGTGTTTTGAATTTGTGTTTATTGTATGTACAACACTAAAGACTATGACACAAGAGAGAATACTTTCCAAGATCGCCCCCAATGGAACGTTTGTAAAGCATCCTAGAAGAGTGAAGGAGAACTCCACTAATCATTTCCCGTATAGCTTAAGGCTCGTGGCGCATTGTACACATTTTCCTTTATTAAGTGTTTTGATTTTTCTTAAAGATGAGAAGTGAGACTCAAGTTATCAAAGGAAAAACTTTAAGGGAAACTAGACTTACCCTAAGTTAGTTGAGTTTAAGGATGACCTATGGTTAGTGAGGTTTGAAAGATTGAATCTACCTGAGAGATATTAAACTAGAAATGCGAGTACAAAAAGTAATAATGAACAATATGGTCCTCCTAAGTCATGGTGGGTAAAAAACGTGTATGAAACGTAAATGGGATGAAACGATGGATCGGGTGGGTCGATTGCGTGGTGCTGAGACGCACGACTTATGGTGTGCAACATACAAGGCTTGATTTTGGTGTAATGGAATGGAACGATGGTAATCGAGGAATCCTAAAGTCACATGAAACTTTATTAATTTATTTGAAAATTTACTCGACGTTGGATCAAGTCTTTATTTATTTTTGAGATTTTGGTTATCTATCGATTCTTTTTATCTTTTATATCTTAATTATAGGAACTATACAAGTATACAAGTTCTAAACTTATTACATCACAAAGTACAAATCACAAAAATATAATCGAGGCACAATAATAATAACCCAAGTCCATAAGCAAATCCTCGGAAAATACCTTGCACAAAAGGAAAATTGTTAGTAGATGAAATGAAAATGAATATGCAACAATATGATGGAAATGAATTAAAATAACAAAAATATCAAAAGTCTTGGAAAAAATGTGAAATTAATTCCCTAGGGTCTCTAACCTGATTATAACATTGTGTTAAAAAATATCCTAAAAATTCAAAGTCTAACTATGTCAAATGGTCACTTAAACTTATCTAAGGTTTAATCATAATTTTATACAAATCACACTACCAAAACAGTAGATAAAATGGCCTAAAAAATGTACTAAAAATATTTCCAGGTGCTATTATTTGTCCTCTAAGCATAGCAAAAAGAATGGGCCAAAAAGGTTAAAGGAAGGGGTAGAAATAAAATGTACAAAATAATGTATTCATGTGAGAATTCAATATAAAATCAATTAAATGAAAATTCGAAATTAAATTGAAAAATGATTAAATTAAGAAAGTAAAAATGTGAAATGTTTCTAAAATGAATTAAATTTCTACTGTAATTTTTATAGAATTTTATTGAGCTTTTTAATATTTTTTGTGAATTAAATCTAAATGGTGTAAAAATAGAAAATTAAAAGAGAAAGGAAATTGGAGGGGGTGAGAAGAGTATTTGTACTAGTTATTTTCCACTGGGCTCAAGATTAAGTGGTGCAAACAGCAGAAACCTTAGGCCCACATGCAGGCAAGCCTGAGGGTGCATGGTGTAGGCCAGTCAACCATTGTTGACTGCGTCTTAACAGTTGGATCTCAGAATTCCTATGGTATTCTCATCTAATGGCCTATGACGTGAGGGAATACGATCCTTGCGGTGAGTAGTACGCATGGGATTGCCCTGGAAGAACACCTACCAAACGGTGACAAGTGTCACCACCGGTGTGGTGGGAATCACAAAAACCTAATGATCTTATCTCTTGGAAATCTTAAAAGGTGGATTTAATTGATATTTTTATAACACCATTAACTGTGGTTTATTAGTATTCATGATCCTGAATAAAATCCATTAAAACATTCATAAGATGAATCACATATAAAACACACAAACAAAATAACCCCAGAGCCTTCATCCTCTTCTCCCGCCCTTGCGAAACCCTAGCCATCCTTCTTCTTTCTCTCTACGCGGCGCCGCCGCGGCGATTCCCCTGAAGAATACGAAACTCTAACATTCCCCCCTCAATCAAAACCTAAACCTTGCTTCTACACTAAATCCGAAACCTAACCCTCACAACCTCAAGCCTCACACTCATGTATACTCTAATTAGGCGTAATCAATGACTTGTAGAGACCATAACAACACGTAATGCCTACCTTGAGGATTGGAGGAAGATCGTTATGGAGATGACGCCGAGAGATGAAGACGATGGTGAAGGCCTCGCCGATGAGACAAGAACAGCAGCAACGATGGTGAACGCTTCAGGTAGGTTTCAATGTCGTTATCTCTCTATTTCTTTGATCTTCAATCCCTTTCTCTTTTTGGGCCGCAATCTTGCTTCTCAATTGGTGGAGTTTGTTACGAATTCGTTCTTGTATATGCTTCTGCTTCTTCTTCTGTGTATGCGTGAGTTGTTAACGAATGAAGTATTGTTGATGGATCACAACTACGATATGATGCTCGTGAATTTCATTGTTGAGATTTTCTTGATTTTTTTTGCAGGATCGTTGATATCGATGGTTCTTGAAGAGCAATGATAGAAGCGCCCTTGGTTGATGAAGAAGCTTGATGCAATGGTGTGATTGAGGAAGAACAACATTAAAGCAAGGTGATGAAGGTTGGAAACAAAAAAATGCGTGAGAGATTGATGAAGAATTAGAAAAGAAAATGGAAGAAATAGTGGAGTGAATGAGAAGCTGCAGAATGAGGTTGAGAGAGGTAAAAGGAAAGAAGAAGGAGGGATGAAGAAAAGTGAGGTTGAAGAATGATTCCCTTGAGAGAATTCGGACTCGCTGCAATTGTAGATTTGTTTGAAGCTTTTTGAGGTGAGTTTCTTTCTATGGTTCCAGTGAATTTTCCTTAGGAAATCTGTTAGGGTTTGTTATAACAATTAGGGATTCTTTTATTGAGTTTGTTATAACAGTTAGGAATTTGTAACTAACTCTGAATTGGTTTTTCTGAAGTTTGCAGGTCTCTATGGAGTTCGGTTTTGGTTGATGATTGATGAAGACAAATAACGTGAAGTTTGTTGATGATCCTCGGAGCTTCATGATGTGATGAAGAATAAGGGTGGAGTGATGCCGAAAACTGATTGAAGGTTGATGGCATTTGAAGATCGAAGAGTGAAAAAATTCATGGTTTTCTGTGATTGGAAAAGGTGAAGATGTGATGAAGATCCTCTTTTGATGAGGAAAATCGAGAGTGATGAGAGTGATTGAAGGAGAGCTTCTTTTAGAGATCGATGTTAGAGTCTTCTTGTAAAGATTCTTGATGGGAGAGGGAAGAAGTGAGAGTTTTCTGTTGTATATTGTAACTAAAATTTTGCTCGGACATCTCCTTTTTTTTTTCAATTTCTCTTCTGGTATCTATTATATCAGTTTTTCCTGTAAACTGATTTTTGTTATCAGTTATCACCCTGAGTTTTTTTTGTTAAATTCTCAACTCAGACCTCCCTGTAACTAAATATTAAGTGCATTCTATAACCCCTCTTTAGCTGATAATTTTTTCTGGTTTTTTCTTTTATAGTTCTTGATAGCAGAAGATTAAAATGAATCTCTTTTGATATATTTTTGTTAAAGCTTCTATGAAGTGTCACTGAATTGATAAAAAATGGGATTAGATTTCTTCATTTTTTTGGTGTAATGACCATAGCCTAGACAAACTATATGGGCTTTTAAACCTGGGCTAATTAACTTGTCAACTAGAATTTGAATGACTTAAAAAAGATTTTGGTTCATGGTTTGGACTTTAGATTTTTGATAAAAGGATTTGCGAGTGGTATTAAGAATAATAAACAACAATTAATTGGTTTAATCATGGTTTAACAGAGAAGTGGGCTCAACTTGGATAAAATATGGATTAGTGGGTAAACCAAAACTTAAGAAATTGGTTTAAAACAAGTAAAAAAAAACGAATTTTATGACACACAAGGATTTGGATTTGAAATGGGCTAAAACAAAACTGGGCTTGAAAGGATTTTGGCAAACCAAACTTGAAAGTGGTTATTGTTTAAAGGATTAAGTTGGATCGAAAAATGGATATGGAAAACGATAAGGACTTGTATTTGAAATGGATATCGAGGACTTGAATTCGAAAGTGAATGACGACTTCCAAATAAATCATAACCGTGCCCTTTTTTTTTTCAAATCCCCAATATGAGGACCGAATTCTTGGACCCAGACTTTGATGTCATAATAAATCCCCAAAATCGATAGCTTGAACCATGCTTCTTACTTCACTTAAAAATACTACACGCGAATGAATATCTCCGTCAAATAATCTCAAATCGGTCTCTATCATAAAAGACCTCAGTTGGTGAAATGCTCTCAAACTCAATCACGAATAAAACCCTAATCCACCTTGATAATGAGACTGATGCGCCAATGAACAACCTTTACGAGCGAGTTTCCTAATCAGAGAAATAAACCATAATCAAGTAGCAAGTGCATGAGAAGCCGAGGTTATTAAATAACCACAAAACTTTGAATCCACCTTATAGACATAGATAGGGTATGAGACCCTAATTTCATATGATGTTGATCGCATGCCTTAGGAGCTGTTGCACTGCATGATTGATGTTATGACCTAATGGGAAATGCAGATGAAATGTGAAGCATAAGTCAGCTAGGTTATAAATATGAGGGCAAATTTTGGGGTGTTACAGCTGCCCCTATTCAATCACTGTAGACTTGAATGGATGATAGCAGTTGCTTTCAGACGTTTGAAGTATGCAGGGATTGAATACCAAAAACAACCAGAAAATTTGCACTCTGTGGCAGAAGAACATGGAAATAAACTCAACCGAACGAACTCTGCTTGGATATAATTATGATGGGGAGAATAGTAAACAGGGAATGCCTTTTGAGCAATGTCAGATGGCTACTGCCTTGCCACGCTGCGGGTGGACTTTCACCAGTTTGCGATCGAATTTTAAAATCCTTTGCCACCCTGGGGATGGAATTTTTCCAATCTGCGGTTGGACTTCAAATACCTTGCCACACTGCGGGTGGACATTGGAAATTTGCCACACTGCGGGTGGACTTTAGAAATTTGCCACACTGCGGGTGGACTTTGGAAATTTGCCACACTGCGGGTGGACTTTAGAGATTTGCCACACTGTGTGTGGTCTTCTGCTCACTGCAGGAGACTTTTGAAACTTGCCACCCGAAGATGGACTTTGGCCAGTTTGTGGCTGGGCTTTTGCTCGCTGTGGGAGACCTTTGAAACTTACCACCCGAAGATGGACTTTGGCCAGTCTGTGGTTGGACTTTTGCTCGCTGTGGGAGACTTTTGCCCACTGTGGGGGACTTTTGAAACTTGACACCCGAAGATGGACTTTGGCCAGTCTGTGGCTGGACTTTTGCTCGTTGTGGGAGACTTTTGCCCACTGTGGGGAACTTTTGAAACTTGCCACCCGAAGATGGACTTTGGCCAGTCTGTGGCTGTACTTTTGCTCACTGTGGGAGACTTTTGCCCACTGTGGGGGACTTTTGAAACTTGCCGCCCAAAGATGGACTTTGGCTAGTCTGTGGCTGGACTTTTGCTCAATGTGGGAGACTTTTGCCCACTGTGGGGGACTTCTGAAACTTGCCACCCGAAGATGGACTTTGGCTAGTCTGTGGCTAGACGTTTGCTCACTGTGGGAGACTTTTTCCCACTATGGGGGACTTTTGAAACTTGCCACCCGAAGATAGACTTTGGCCAGTCTGTGGCTAGACGTTTGCTCACTGTGGGAGACTTTTGCCCACTGTGGGTGACTTTTGAAACTTGCCACCCGAAGATGGACTTTGGCCAGTCTGTGGCCAGACTTTTGCTCGCTGTAGGAGACTTTTGCCCACTGTGGGGGTCTTTTGAAACTTGCCACCCGAAGATGGACTTTGGCCAGTCTGTGGCTTGACTTTTGCTCGCTGTGGTAGACTTTTGAAACTTGCCACCCGAAGATGGTCTTTGGCAAGTCTGTGGCTGGACTTTTGCAAGATATCAAACTAGGATTATGCATATGTTGAATTGTGTGAAATGATGCCCCATGACACTGGGGATGATGAACTGGTGTGAATGTAAAAGAAATTCCTGACGCGGAAGTAATAAGTCCCTGCTAACTCTGTGGGGGAAACACAATGATCGAGGAATCGATCTCAAGAAGCCCTGTGGGAATAACATCTCTGATGGAGAAGCGCGTGAACAATTCATTTGTCCCGAATCGTCATGTTTGCCAAAAATAAATTGGACTTTAGATTTGAGGACCGCCAGGGGATACTTTGACTATTGAGGACTATCCACTCTTATGGATCTGTTGGGGAGAAGAATGATTTATCTGAAATCTGCTAGGGGAATAGGAATTACCTTAGATCTGTTGAGGAATCGAGATCAAGGAAACCAGCTGAAGGAAAACTTGGTGACTTTACCGGGGATAACTTCCATTCGTCTGTTGGGGATGACTAAAAACCGAGACACGTCCCGTTGGGGAGGAAAGATTTCAAGTTGTCTCATGCTGGGGATCATTTGCTTCTATATAGCTTTTACCTCAAGAGGATTTTACAAAAGACTTGGTGTCCTTAAACTCTTAGGTATCGTAACGACTGTGTGAATCAGCGTAACAACCTTGCTGGGGAGGTAACCATTGCCAATGCAGATGAGTTTGGAGCTGTAAGAAACATTGAATGAGATAATTGGCTTGACGAGCGACCGCTAGATGGGTAGTATACTCAATTAGTAAGAGTTATGTCAAGAGGGTGCCATAGAAACTCTTTGAGAGTGTAGCTGTACTGGTACTCTGAACTTTAGATAGGTGCTTCCGATTGTGTGTCTTTGGGAAAGAATGAATTCTCGTACCATAGGGGTGGCCTGTGTAACACCCTTCTACCCCAATACAAAATATTTAAATAATATCAGAGTAATCATCGAAAAGGGTATCACATTTCATCAAAATTCAATCGAACAGTGTCCTGTCCCGTAACACGGGTTAATCAACATCAAGAATAACATATAGCATTTCGCAACGGAATTTAAACTTCATATTTCAAAATCATAATTTTTACTTCATAAACATAATTTTCTCCATCCTAAATTTCAACATCACATAATGAGAAAACATTTATCAAAGTAATAACATAACTGAAAACAGTTTAACAAATAAACCTCGTCCCAGGGTTACATGATATAGAGCAGGACACATAGACCAAAACCACTTCTAAGGAACACTAAAGCACGCTCTGAGACTCATGAAAAACTCCTCTTGCACTGCAAGCATATTCTTTATCGTTTGCAAGTTACCCACGAAAGAGGCAACATTTCCAAGCAGGCAGGGTGAGTAATCATAATATATCATAAACGTACAAGAATATAGAACATAAATAAATTAGTACAACATATCATGACATCATCAACTATAAAATTCAGCAACAACAACAACACGATCATGAAATTAAGCAACACCAACACGGATGCCTTTTTGCCTCACAAACTCAGAGGCCTAATGTGGAAGCAGAAGCTGCTGCCAAAGCAAAAGGAAAGAGTGTGGTATTTGAAGAGCCGGCTGTCAAAGAAACTCAGAAGACATCTTTTGAACAGGATGTAGACGAGTTTATGAGAATTATAAAGAGAAGTGATTACAAGGTGGTGGATCAGCTTCACCAAACCCCCTCAAAGATCTCCATATTATCCCTGTTAATGTGTTCTGAAGCTCACAGGAATGCATTACTGAAAGTCCTGCACGCAGCATACGTGCCAGAGGAGATCACTGTTAATCAGCTAGAAACTGTGGTGGCAAATGTCAATACCAGTCATGGACCGGGCTTTACCAATGCTGATTTAACAACTGAGGGACGTAACCACAACAAGGCTTTACACATCACTCTGGAATGCAAGGGTGCTGTTCTATCTCATGTACTGGTGGACACTGGGTCGTCACTCAATGTTCTACCAAAGAAAGCCTTAGTGAAGCTGGAATATGATGGCTTGGCATTGCGTCCGAGTAATTTGGTGGTGAGAGTATTTGATGGCTCTAAAAGATCGGTGCTTGGGGAGATTGATCTGCCTGTGATGATTGGCCCGCAGAATTTCAAGATTACCTTCTATGTGATGGACATTCAGCCGGCCTACAAATGTTTGTTGGGTAGACCCTGGATCCATGCCGCTGGCGCTGTTACGTCTACCCTTCACCAGAAGCTGAAATTCGAGTGGGAGGGCCAAATCATCACCATCTGCGGGGAAGAGGACATCTTTGTTAGCCATCTGGCTACGTACAAGTACATTGAAATGGATGGAGAAATCCATGAAACCATGAGCCAGGGGTTTGAGGCCCTGAACATTAATGAAGCATCTGCTGTACTGGGAACCTCCATAACGTCTTATCAATAAGCCAGGAAGGTTGTTGAAGAGGGTACTGCCCAAGGCTGGGGCAAGCTGTTGCCCGTAGAAAAGAAGGAAGACAGATTTGGGTTGGGTTACAAACCAACTCAACAAGATCAATCAGAGGCTGCTAAAGAGCCCAACTTTGTCAGCGGGGGGATGCTCACCCCGGATGCTGTGAACAACTTGGAAGATGAGTCGGAAGATGAGCGCAACCTGGAGAGCTGGATACGTCCAAGGACCCCGGGGAGCCATATCTCAAACTGGTCTTCCCAGGAAATTATAAGGGTTACTCCTGCAGAGTAATTATTATTTCCTGTATTTTAAAGCATGCATCAAGTCTTGCATCTTGCCCAAGATGTCAAGACTCATTTTGTAATCGGGCCATCTTGTAATTTTGTGCAAACAGATCAATCAATGAGTATCGGACATCTTTTGCAAATGAGTCTTTCTCTTTTCCGCTCACTGTTTTTCCATTTTTCTTTTTGTACAAAAATAAAATGGCAATGTTTTCCAAAATGATAACTTCTTTTCACTTTTTCTAAAAAAGATTAAAATCGATCACTAAAATGAACAATCTAAACCCTTGCAGAGAGTGCCTTTCAGACTGCACCGACAACAGCACAACTATGACTTCGTATGACTTTGACAATCCAATCAATCAAGCTGATGAAGGGGTTGAAGAAGATTATGAGCTTCCTGAAGAGCTAGCCAGGTTGTTAAGGCAAGAGGAGAAGGTTATCACTCCTCATCAGGAGGAGGTCTAAACGGTTAATCTTGGTACGGAAGAAGATGTGAAAGAAGTTAAGATCGGGGCCTGCTTACAAGATTCAGTGAAAGAGCAACTGATTGACATGCTTCGGGAATATGTGGATGTTTTTGCTTGGTCTTATCAGGATATGCCAGGGTTGGACACCGACATTGTCATGCACAAGCTTCCTCTGAAAGAAGACTGCCCACCAGTAAAACAGAAGTTGCGCCGTACTCACCCAGATATGGCAATGAAGATAAAAGAAGAGGTACAAAAGCAGTGGGACGCCGGTTTCCTGGCTGTGACTAGCTATCCGCCGTGGGTTGCTAACATTGTACCAGTGCCTAAGAAAGACGGCAAGGTGAGAATGTGTGTGGATTACCAGGACCTGAACAGAGCCAGCCCAAAAGATGATTTCCCTTTACCTCACATAGATGTATTGGTTGATAATACGGCTCAGTTCTCGGTGTTCTCCTTCATGGATGGATTTTCAGGATATAATCAGATCAAGATGTCACCTGAAGAAATGGAGAAGACCACTTTCATCACACCCTGGGGCACATTCTGTTACAAGGTGATGCCATTCGGACTGAAGAATGCGGGTGCAACGTATCAACGGGCTATGGTAACATTGTTCCATGACATGATCCATAAAGAAATCGAATGTTATGTGGATGACATGATTGCCAAGTCCCTCACAGAAGAAGACCACCTGGTAAATCTGTTGAAGCTATTCAAGCGTCTGAGGAAGTACCAATTGAAGTTAAACCCCAACAAATGCACATTCGGGGTGCGATCCGGTAAGTTGCTGGGGTTTATTGTGAGTGAAAAAGGGATTGAAGTTGACCCTGATAAAGTCAAAGCCATTCAAGAAATGCCTGCACCGAAGACAGAAAAAGAAGTTCGGGGTTTTCTAGGTAGATTGAACTACATTTCACGGTTCATATCTCACCTTACTGCAACCTGTGAACCTTTGTTCAAACTGTTAAGAAAGGAACAAACGGTCAGGTGGAACGAAGACTGCCAGAGGGCTTTTGACAAAATCAAGGAGTACTTGCAAGAGCCTCCTATCCTTATGCCTCCAGTTGAGGGAAGACCTCTAATTATGTACTTGACAGTATTAGAAGAGTCAATAGGGTGTGTGCTGGGCCAGCATGACGAGTCTGGTCGAAAAGAGTATGCAATATACTACCTAAGCAAAAAGTTTACCGACTGTGAACAACGTTATTCACTGCTCGAGAAAACTTGCTGTGCTTTTGCGTGGGCTGCTCGCCGACTAAGGCAGTATATGTTGACCCACACTACCTTATTGATCTCAAAGATGGACCCAGTTAAGTACATTTTTGAGAAGCCAACACTTACCGGACGGGTTGCAAGATGGCAAATGATCCTCACAGAATATGACATTCAGTACACATCTCAAAAAGCCATCAAAGGCAGTGTATTGTCTGACTATCTGGCTGAGCAACCCATTGATGATTACCAGCCTATGAGATTTGACTTCCCTGATGAAGACATCATGTTCATAAAAGAAAAAGATCATGAAGAGCCTGTTCACACTGAAGGGCCTGACCCAGAAGAAGAATGGACTATGATGTTTGACGGGGCTGTTAATATGAATGGTCGTGGTGTTGGTGCGGTACTCATTACACCTAAGGGAGTTCACATGCCTTTCTCGGCAAAGCTCACCTTTAACTGCACTAACAACGAAGCTGAATACGAAGCTTGTATTATGGGTCTTGAGGAAGACATTGACCTCAAGATCAAGACTTTGACTGTATTCGGAGATTCAGCTCTGGTAATTAATCAAACCAACGGAAAATGGTACACCCACCAGGATCATCTGATACCTTACAGGGACTATACAAGAAGGTTATTGACTTTCTTCACAACAGTCAAGCTTGAGTATATCCCTCGAGACGAAAATCAGTTTGCAGATGCTCTGGCTACCATTTCATCCATGATCAAAGTTCAAGCTGCCAACTTTGTACCTCAAATTGCAGTATCCAGACTTGACAAACCAGTATATGTATTTGCAGCAAATGTTGTCAAAGATGACAAGCCGTGGTTCCACGACATTAAGTGCTTCTTGGAGGATCAAACATACCCACCTGGGGCATCTCCCAATGATAAGAAGACATTAAGAAGACTTGCTGGTAGTTTCTTCCTGAATACTGATGGTTCCCTGTATAAGAGAAACTTTGATATGGTACTCCTCAGATGCGTTGATAGAACAGAAGCAGACTTATTAATGCACGAGGTGCACGAAGGATCCTTTGGTACCCATGCAGGAGGGCATGCCATGGCTAAGAAGTTGCTGAGATCAGGCTATTACTGGATCATAATGGATGCAGACTATTGTGCCTATGCCAGAAAGTGCCATAAATGCCAGATCTATGCGGATAAAGTGCATGTGCCACCAAATCCTTTGAATGTGATGTCTTCACCCTGGCCCTTTGCTATGTGGGGCATTGATATGATTGGCAAGATTGAACCGACTGCTTCAAATGGCCACAGATTCATCCTGGTTGCTATTGACTATTTTACCAAGTGGGTTGAAGCGGCTTCTTATGCAAATGTTACAAGGCAAGTGGTAGCCCGATTTTTGAAAAGAGATATCATCTGTCGGTATGGAGTGCCCGAGCGAATCATTACTGATAATGGTTCCAACTTAAACAATAAAATGATGGCAGAGCTATGCCGGGACTTCAAGATCCAACACCACAATTCTTCTCCTTACAGGCCAAAGATGAATGGCGTTGTCGAGGCAGCTAATAAGAATATCAAGAAGATTGTACAGAAGATGGTAGTTACATACAAAGACTGACATGAAATGCTACCATTTGCCTTGCATGGGTACCGAACGTCAATCAGAACATCCACTAGGGCAACACCGTATCAGCTTGTGTATGGTATGGAGGCAGTCTTACTTGTTGAAGTTGAATTACCCTGCCTGCGGGTATTGATGGATGTTAAACTGAATGAAGCAGAGTGGGTCCGATCCCGATACGAACAACTGAGTCTGATTGAAGAAAAGAGATTGGCTGCAATTTGTCATGGGCAGCTATATTAGAAAAGAATGAAGAAGGCCTTCGATCAGAAAGTCAGGCTCCGAGAGTACCAAGTAGGAGATCTTGTGCTGAAAAGACTCCTCCCTCCTCATACAGACCACAGGGGCAAGTGGACTCCAAACTATGAAGGGCCATTCGTAGTAAAGAAAGTTTTCTCCGGTGGAGCACTGATGCTCAGTACTATGGATGGTGAAGACTTCCTGTCCCCTGTGAATTCAGATGCAGTTAAAAAATACTTCGCATAAAATGACCCGCTGGACATAAAAACAGAATGTAAGTCCAGGCAAAAATAGGGCATCCCGGCGAGTCAAAAACAGAATAAAAGACTCGGGCAAAAATAAGGGAAAATAAATAAAAAAATGTACACCCGCTGAGTTGAAAAGCCGCATTGGACAACTCAGGCAAAAATGGGTATCCCGGTGGATTGAAAACCCGAAAGGGCGATCCACGCAAAAATAAGGGAATAAGCGAACAACTGCATTCTGAATTCGTCCGTAGCACTTACAACCTGGAAAGCTCCGAAAGGTTCAAGCATCGGTCAGAATCATCCTTCTACAGAAAGCAAGATGAGAAGAACGTCAATGTCATACGAGTCATAGCAAAAGGGGAAGCTCCTTGAAGCATCATCAACACTGCCAGCATCTTTTGTTTCTCAATTTGTAACGATCTCCTCATTTCAGGGGATCCGTTTCTTTGACTGTATTCTTGCCAATTCAAGGCACAAATGAATAAAATCAGATTTTCAGTCACACACTGTCTCGTACTCTTTTATCCGCAAAAATGTCCGATGTCTTTAAGATATTTGATTGCATAAATACAGATGCGTTTTTCCTAAAACTACGTGCTTGCAGGAAATATACTTACTCCCGGGGGCGTCTAAACTCTTATGACAGAATCCAGTAAGGGATACCTCGGGGTACTTGCACGTTCCTTTTGTCTTTACAGGATTGCAGGTAATTACAAAGCACAACATGGGGCATGAAAGCTTCTCCCCAGTAAGCTGCCAAATCTTTGCTTCTTCAGCACACCTTCCAAACTGCACTGGAGATGCTTTCTACCCATCTGAGTTGCCAGGCATCATTTCTCCAACTTTCCCTTCAAGGGGAAGCACCAGAAGATGTTCATATTCCCCAGCTGAGTTGTCAAGAATCATCCTCAGCAAGATTCCCCACAAAAATCTCTAGGAGGATCTTTCAATGATCTTTCTCTTTCCCCGGCCAAGTACATAGACAGGGAACCATCTCCCCACAGAGTTTCTACCTCTATCCAGAAAAGCAATACCTGAAGATCTCACAACAGAGTGATGAAAGCTTCTACAAACCCCAGTTGGGTCCCTCATTACTAAGGAAGGTCCATCAGTGATCTATTTCCCCAAGCAGAGTCATATGTATCAGATCTGCCAATGATCCCCATCCCCAGCTAGGATGTCTACTTCAAGAAGATCAGCCAGAGATCTCCACAGCAGTGGGATCCGAATCCCGGATCGGTATCTTTGCATAATCATAGCATTCGCATCATATTTTTCCCACAAAGCGTAGCATTCCGTCTAATACGGAGCATTACGACAAAAATCAAACATATTGCATAATCATAAGCCATGTGTCGAACTGAACACTTGTGAATTTTGACAATCCGTCAACAGTATACAAAATATTTCCTGATTCCCCGCCGGAGAGCCAAAGCATTTGCCGTACACTCACAAATACAGATACACACTCCTTTTGGCCCTCGTCCGTGTCACCACTCCCCAGTAAAGTTGCCCGAGCGTTCTTTACAAACAGACACTTATATATATTGCAGACACTCCTTTTAACACCCGTCTGTGTCATACCCCCAACAGAAAGCCAAAGCGTCCCCTTTGCACTCATAGATTCATGTACATATACTTATTCCTTGACACCCGTCCGTGTCACTTTCCCCAACATAATTACCTAAAATACTTTGAAAACCAAATACTTGTTTATGGTATACTTCTTCCGACACTCGTCAGTATCACACCCTCCCCAGCAAGTTGAGCACTCGTCTGTGTCTCACTCATACCTTTCACATATACAGATACTCGTCCGTATCTTGTACATACCACTTAAATCCCCTCAGATCCGACACTCGTCCGTGTTCTTTATTAACCAGTTGATACTCGTCCGTATCATCATCTCTGAACATGCGTCAAGCGTTTGTTTCTACTGATACCCGTCCGTATCATAAGGATGCTCGTCCGCATCTTTAACCTATACACCGTGTCGAACACTTATACCTCCATCTCTTGGATTTAGACACTCGTCTGTGTCTACCCTTCCCCAGAAGAATCCCCAACAAACCTTGTTAAATTATTCCCTTCTATCTGACGTTCGTCCTATGTCATGATACCTTTTCGGCAGCCGTACCCTGCCAGGTGATTGTCCTTCACCTTTTTGATGATCGTCCTTCATCAACCCCATTGGAGTCTCTATTCATTAGAACCCCTTCTCATCCGACATTCGTCCTATGTCGTGATATTTTTAGCAGCCTTCTCCTGCTAGGTGATCGTCCTTCACCTCCTGATGATCGTCCTTCATCATTTTATCCGATGGCCGTCCCCATCGTTGGTCTTGTTATCTGACATTCGTCTTATGTCATGATACCTTCAGAGCAGCCGTACCCTGCTAGGTGATCGTCCTCCACCTCTTGATGATCGTCCGTCATCATGCTTATCCGATGGCCGTCCCCATCGTCGCCCTTTTCATCCGACATTCGTCCTATGTCGTGATATTTTCGGCAGTCGTACCTTGCCAGGTGATCGTCCTTCACCTTAGATGACCGTCCCTCATCTTATCCCCAACAGAGCAGCCGTACCCTGCCAGGTGATCGTCCTTCACCTTTGATGACCGTACCTCATCATTTATGTCATTTATGCCTTGAACCCGATGGTCGTCCCCATCATTTAACCGTAATCCCCCAGAAAGTCTTATAGCTTTACCTGATGGCCGTCCCCATCATAATCTCTTATATCCCCAGCTAGTCGGCCGTCCCCGTTATTGCTTTATTTCCTGCATTTTCCCCAGCATGTCGGCCGTCCCCGTCATTGCTTCATCCCCGACACTCGTCCTCTGCTCGGCAGTCGTCCTCCGTCGCCCGCACTTTATAAACATACTTTATTTTCTTTTTACAATCTATATCCCTTTTCTTCTTCATTCTGTGAGTGCAAATTTTGGACTGTCTTTGGTATTCAACCACAAGTTATCTTGTTTGCCTGTTAAGCTGTTGCTTACATCCCGCACAGCTAACTCATGTTTGAATAGGGGCAGCTATAAACACCCCAAATTTTCCCTCACCCATTCACACCATGGCTTGTGATCTTTTCATATGCATAATTCAATCATGGCATCTCATACCACATTTTTGATTCACTGCATGGCTTCTAAGTCATCTGCATCTAGGGTTTGTGATCTGAGCAATCCAAGAGCCATTTGAGCCACTCCAAAGGTCTTAAATCACTTCAAATAGGTCCATGTATGTTCAAGCATCATATTATATCCTCTCAAGATCAAAGAAGTCAAAGAATCACAAGAACTAAGGAAGGCATGGAAGCAGAGCCAGGTTTAACTGCACAGATGACCTAGAATTAGGGTTTTGGTTTCAAACACCATAACTCCAATTTTTTTGGTCATTATTGTTTCTATTAGTCTTTATATGTCATAAGGATAATGCATATCAATTTTCATGAGGAAATTCCATGGGGAAGGCATCCAATCAAGAGTTGACTTCTTGGGCAAGTCAGTGCAAAAATCAGGGCATCTGAGGCCCCCAATGACCCAACCAAAGGGTGTTCTTCATCATTTTTAATGTGTATGATCTTTATTTGATCATAGAAGGTGTTAGAAGTTCACAAAATTGAAGAATTTCAAGCCATTTGCAAAGTTGCCATTTTGGGAAAATGACTTGTAATGGAAACTTACCATTTTGGGAAAGTTTTTCAACCTCCTCAAATTGATTCAAAAATGCTTCAAATGAGAAAATTTTGGTCATGAAAGTTGTAGAATGGATCATTCCCTTTTCAAAAAGTACCAGAACTTGTCCTAATTCATTTTGGATCAAAAGTTATGGCTTGTCAAAGTTGGGAAAAATCACATAATTTCAAGTTTGGTACCAAAGAGGCATTTTGCAAAGTGGTATGATCAAGCATTTTAAAGACTTCAAATATGCACAAACTCTTCACAATATGCTCATGTGACTTCTAAAAATCAGAATTGGCCTAAGAATTATGCATTTTGGTGCCTTGAACTTCATGAATTCCCAAAGGGGCCAAAGATGTACCAACTTGCAAAAACTCATGAAGCCATGCCTCTACTTGTTACAGCTCACAAGATCCGGTCCTCAAGAACTACATGATCTCAGCTGAGCCAAACCATGCCCCTATCACAACCTCAAACTTGCCCATACCTCAAGTACACCTAACTTGGACTTTATGCAAAAACACCCATACCAATCCCACAGTGCCACACCCACTTCTCTGACCCATCCAAATGTGATAAGTGGACCAAAAGGGACTCAACACCACAGACACACAAGCCTGAAACATCCCCAAGGCCATAGCTCCAAGTTTTCACCTCTTATGCACTTTCCTTCGAAACTCACTGCATAAGACATAAGCACCAAAACAAACTTCATAGAATCTCTCAGCATGTTCCACTGATCATCCCTGACCCCTCACCTTGCCCTGAAACCCCCTGAAATCAAAATACGATTTCTCTCCCTCCCTGAACAGAACCTCTTCAAACTCACAAATCAGTCACTCTAAACACCAACCAAGCTTCAAAGCTTCATCAAGAGGATCATTGGGGCCATTTTGAAGCAGAGAGGCAAGCAGAAAGTTCCTGGATTGAAAGCTCAACCTCAGGTAGCATGATGAACAATTTTTCCAGAACCTTGATTTCTTTTTAGAATCTTGTTCTATGTGTTGCCCTGATCATGGGGATCTATTTATTTTTGAAAATGAGCCAGAAATGAGCATTTGTTGTTGACCTGAAACTTGTGCCCTAGAATTTGTTTTCCTCGATTCTCACTGTGTAATCATTATAAATTGTTTTTGGCCATGGATTCTTGTTACTCATTGTTGAGTGATTGATTCTGGAGATTTGTGAGTCTTGGGGATGCGTTTTGGGTGGTTCTGGTGAGAGAGGCAGCCGGAGAAGACGATCGGAGCTTATCTCCGGTCGCCTGAGATTAATTAGGGTTAAGTGTAATTAATTAGGAGTTTTGAATATGGACCTTTAGATGTGCTTTCCCGCGCGTGAATGAATGGCCTGGATGTCTCATTAAAGCCCTAATCTCCAATTAATTAATTAAATCCTGTTTAATTAAATTATAAAACAAAATTAGGCAGATTTGAATCTGGGCCTTTGGATCTGGCGCGCAGTCAACCAGTCCAAACCCAGATCAAATCCTGGCCCTCCTTTTGGATTACTTTCATTATTTTCATTTTAAATTCATTTTCTTTTCATTTTATTTATACGAATTATTAAAAATAGCAAAAATCATTTAAAAATTATGAAAAATTTTGTCAAAGATTTCATTAATTTTTAAAACCCAAAAATATTTTTATTTTTATTTTTTGCACTGAAAATTATTTTTAAATCATTTAACTATTTATGTTTAATTAGTTAATGAAAATTAATTAATTAAAAATACATTTAGGTATTTAAAAATCACAAAAAAATTCACACTGCATTTAGAAACATTTAGAAACATTGTCCAATTCACAAACCAAATTTCTTTTTTGTTCTTGATGCCTTTTGATCATTTTCATTGGAATTAAATCCATTTTAAGGCAATATTTTTGTGCAAACTTTGAAAAATCCCTTCTGCCTAACCATTGAGAGTTGGATGATGATTCTTTTCGCATTGCACTCTTCCTAGCATGTAGTTTATAGGATAAATTTGGTTTGACTTGATCTTGCATTTTCAATTTGTTTGGTATTATTCTTGATGAGGTACCCCAAAACCCTAGCAATCTTAGGAAATTCATAACTTTCACTAGGTTAAGAGTTGGATCCTCTCCTTTGGGCAGTGAGCTTGTATAAGGTTAGGGTATTTTTGATTGCATTTTCAAATTTTTATCAAGTCATTTGCTTCTGGTTTTGGATTTTTTGCATTGCATGATGCATGTAACCCTAATATGTGCCTTCCTTTGCATCCATTTCTCATTTGCTTGCATCCAATGACTTGCCATGACATTTTGTGCATCCACATGATTCATAATACATCTTAGGACATGTTAGAATCTTGTTTGATCATTGCATCTTTCATTTGTCATGTTATATGTCCATTGCATTTCATAACTTTTCCTATACATTCATGGTTCAATGCATGCCTCATTTGCATCCTTATGTTTGTTTAATCATTCTCATGTCTTGCCTCATGTTTGTATCATCTCTTAGCATCATTAACATCATGTAAATGCTTCTGACTTTGGTTTGCATCATGACATTTCATCTCATTTGCATTGCATTTCATTTCTTTTGGCTAACTTTTCAGGTGGTAAGATGTTTTGAGAAGTGAATTTGCCTTCACTTCTCACAATCTCTTCTCATTTCTCTTGCATCTTTGCTGCATTTTTATCTTGTGTATTGGATTGAGCTTTCTCATTCATGTTCATCTTACTTTCTTTCTTCAAGCAACTTGTCTTCTTAAGTGAAGCAAGTTGTTTTGCTTCCCTTTGCTTCCCTTTGCTTCTTGCTCCTTGCATCTGCTTCCTTCCTGGTGGTTTCTCTGAAGATCTTCTTGCAAACCTCATTAACCCTAGGAATAACCAAGCATGACAATAATTAGGGTTTTGATTAGTCCCCCTTTAGTTTTTACCTTTGTGTCTTCTTTGAGTCTTCTCTTCTCATCTCATAATCAGGGACTAAACCCTAAAGGTTTTAAAGCTTTGTGATTAAGCTTATGCCTGCATCCTTCTATTAGGATGGAGTGTATAACCTTAATCCTAAGTGTTAAACCCTTAATGTGTTTAAATCCTTTAATCAATCCACTTAATAATCATCAAGACATCAAGCTTGTAACTTGGGCCTTGCATTAGGGTTCTAATTCTTCCTTAACTGGTTAAGAAGGACTAACCCTAGTGTTAATGGACAAGTCCCCCTCAAGTTGTCTTACAAACCATAAAACTCATTTCTTAATCTTACCATTAGCTAAAATCCATTTAATAAAGGCTTTGTTTTGTCATGAGGTTAATCCCTAATCATGGATTAAGTTGAGGAGTCTTTCTCAGCTTAAATGTTCTCATCTATTATCCTTCTATTAGGATGGTGTAATGAGTCCATTAAATCCTTGATTATGGCTTAATCTCATTACTTAACACTAAACAAAAACAACAAAAACATCTAAATAATCACAAATGGGATAATGATCTTAATCCTATATCAGGGAGATTAAGTGTGAGGTGCTTACTTCACACTTAAGGTATTCTCATTACCCCTAATCAGAGGGAGGATGTTATGAGTTTGCTAACCCTTGGTTTAGGCTTAAGCTCATTAACTTATGACAAACTTTCAAAAGCAATAAAAGATTGAAAACACAAAAACAAACAATTATCGTCTCCTTCGGGATTCTTTTCTCATCATCTTCACTCACAAACGAGAACTTGCTTCTTCTGTCTAATGCAAGACAGTTTGCACCTGAGCCAGACAGGTCATACACTTGAGCATAGACAAGCAAGCTGTTCACAAGTCAATTTATCTTTCAGTCTCTTTGAGTCGAACTACGGTGTTCTGACTTCCTCATTGCACGAGAGGATACGTAGGCATAACTTAACAGTTATCGAACAAAAGTCTCTGTATATTCCCCCTCCTTCCAGTATTATTCTTTTAGCCTCAAAGTCTTAAGCTTACTCTTATTCTTACACTGACACTTCTCTTATACACTTCACACTTCTTTTACACTGACACTTGCATTCTTTCCATCTTTGATACACAGATAGCACTGACACTACCCCCTTTTAAACACAAATCTTTTAAGTGTGGATCCCGTCGAGTACGACGGACAATCTGGGTGCTAATACCTTCCTAGGTTGTAACCAACCCCCTTTCTCAGTCTCTCTGGTTCGCGACCGTCTTATCCATATCTTTTCTCAGGTTTATGCAGCATTACCTTTCCTCCGGGATAAAAATGCCTAGCTGGCGACTCTATTCATTCTTTCTCCTTTCGCCGACCGTTCGCGTCTGTACCCCATTTGACCAGGCCTCATTTGGCGGGAGAGACAAGCCTCCAAAGTATTCTTCATCTTCAGCAATTTCTCTTCAGCTTCATTCTTGGCTCGGTTGGCAAGATGATACAGATTAACCATTTCAGTGTTCTCCACTCTGACTGCATGCAGCTGGGCTTCCAACTTCTTGAACTCCTCTAAAGACACAGTATCAATAGATTCAGCAACTAGAGGAACTGGAGGTGAGAATGGCAGCAATACCCTTCTGGCTTTGTCTTTCAACCAAGCTTCATACTCCGAAAATGTTTCATATTTGCACTTTCCAAAGCTAGCTATCCATTTTCCCTTAATGCACTTCCAAGCTCCAGCAACCTTCCTCACTAAGGGCATATTGTCCTTTACACTGAAGTAGAAAATAGGGGTCAACTTCAATTCTTCTGGTACCTCTCTCAAGGCATATCCCAACTGTCTTCTCAACAAGATTGGATTGTAATTGATCCCTCCATTTATTCCCAATAAAGGTACACTAAGATAACTCCCACAGCAAGTGATGAAACGTGCACCTTGCATCCTTTGAGTAATCCACCTGACATCCTTGGCAAACAACTTTTCCATCTTCTGAGCCCACACCAAGGTATGATCACTAAACACTCCAGTACTATGCAGATGCCTCATGAACCACATATAAAATAAAGGAGCGCAACAACGAACTAAACCTCCCCTCTTCTTCTCAGTTTTGTAGTGCACCGAGTAATACAAATCTCCGAGCAATGTAGGCACATGATTCTTCAGCAAGAAGAGATGTATGGCATTCATGTCTATGAACTTCTCCATATCAGCAAACAAAATAATGCCATAGACAGAAAGAGCCAAGATAGCACAGACAGCATCCCATTCTTCCTCAACAGCCAACTCTTCCACCTTCTTTACCAAAGTCTCCCAGGAAAACCCAGGTACACCTCCCTTAATGATGGTCAAGGAATTCACAGCAGAAGTGCTCAAATAAAGAGCCTTAACAATAGCCTCTGGTGCAGGTCTACTCATCTCAGTATTGAACGGAATCTGGTCTCGAACAGGAACTCCCAAGATCAAAGCATACTCCTCCAGCAAAGGGCCTAACTGAAAATCAGGAAAAGTGAAACAACGGAGCTGAGGATCATAATACTGAAGCAGGGTATGAATGGAACTTCTCTCAGAAGGATCTAACTCTACCACCACATCCAGAATACTCCCATAAGCTTTCCTAAACCTCTCTACATGATTGGGTGTGATCAGTTTCACCATCTTCTTTAACAGGCCAACCTTGGTGTCAAAGAACTTGAAATGAATATTCTGCTTGCGAGGATCTTCCATCTCTGAAGAGAATACCAGAACCGGAAGCAAAGATATGGACCTGTGAATGAAAACAAACCATGATTAATGATGAAATGATGCAATGCAAATGCAAATGAAAATACATATGATCCATCTGGGACTATCTGGAATCTGGATGCCAAAACCAAGTGATCAGAAACCCAATTCCTCTGAATAACAACCCACAAACACTCAGATGAGCTCAGATACTCCCAATCAAGAACCAGATAAACTCAAGAACTCTGGAACCAAAGTAACTGTATCAGAACATGAAACTGCATTGGTAACAAGGGTATGATGGAGTCAAGGGTTCCTGCAAACCTGTAAACCCCTCCCAATCTCACAGGTGTGCTCCGGGTCAAACATCACGGACTCTCAAAGCCGAATAGCAATAATACTTTCACCATTTCCGAGAAATGGCTCATGACCAAATCAGGGAATCGGTTAGGCATTATGTACTACGCAGGGAGGCCTCAGCTAAGTCCGGGAAAAACAAGCATCCCTTATAAGTCCCCAGCTTCAAGCGCTGAAATCGAGAAACAATAGTACATTCAGCCCGTAGGATAAAATACTAATGTCATACGACCAAATGCTTTGACTGAGTCCCTATAAGAGAACCAGGCCATCCTATGCGAGTCCCCAATGGACCCTCGGGTGCGAATGGGTTTGCCATAAAATGTGGTCTGCCACTGCCACCACTGGAGAGGGTTGTTTCCACAAAGGTTCTCAATGGTCGGTCGCCAGATGCACATAACTATCAAGGCCCTATCCCGAAGTGGAGGAAATCCCCCACACAAGATATTTCCAAGACGGTCGCAATCTGGGCGTGAAACACACTGCCACTCATCATGTCACATGTGAGTACAATATGTCCATTCTAATCCTATAGTGCACTCAAGCCGGGTACTTGGCTTATCTCTCAGAAACTGTATCACCCGAGCCCACCAAATAGAAAACCAGTCTAGACAGTCCAGTATATATACATGATGTAGAAAATAAATACTGAAAACTGTAAATAAAGCTGTAAATAAAAATAGTAAAATACAACACACAAAAACAAACAGACATCACCCAAAGAAACAGCAACAAACAAGCGCTATGATAGACTCACAGGGGAACCAGAGATTCTGGGTTCGGTCCCCAGCAGAGTCGCCAGCTGTCGCTCCCCGGATTTCCATCCTGGTACAAACGCGAAAGTGGCGCGGAAAAGAATAGAGTCGCCAGCCAGGCATTTTTATCCCGAAGGAACGAGAATGGTAATGCTACACAAACCAGAAGAAAAGAAAAAGGAAGGACACGGGTCCTACGAACCAAAGAGACTAAGTTCGGGAGTCGGTTACGACCTGGGAAGGAATTAGCACCTAGATCGTCCGCTGTACCCGACGGGATCCACGCTTGCAAAGAAACTGTTTCAAAGGGTGAGGGTATGAAGGCTGCTGCAAAAATAAATTGAAAAGCAAACTGGAACTGGAAAAGAAACTGAGAAAAGAAGTGAATGAGAAAACACATAGAAAAATGTAGGGAAAATAAAGATTGTGCTCGAACGGGCCCTACCCCGCTGCCTACGTACCTCATCGGGAAAATGAGGATCAGAGTCGCCGTAGTTCCCCTAACTAGGGGTGGCAAGGAAATTGCTTGTGAATTAAGGCTTGAACTGCCTATGCCATTGATCAGGTGTTGCAGACTCGGACGACGAGTGCGTAACCGTCTTGCAAAGTGACAAGTAGGAGCAAGTTCGCGTACGGAGCGAATGAGGTGAGGAAAGAATTCCCGAAGGAAAGACGCTTATTATTTGTTTGGTGTTTTTTATAAGCTTTTATGAAGTGAGGTTTGCATAGGTAAGTGTACCTAAGTCTTACTCAATGGGATGTGTACATCTCACATCATCCCGAAATGGAATGCGCAAGAGGCACACCTATCTATGGAGGAAAACCCCAAAGCTAATCCCACAAGTGAAGGCTCAGACACACTGGCATATTAACATTTATTAAGTGTTTTTGTGATTTTTGGTTAAGAAGTGTTTTTTAGCTTTTCTTTGTGAGGTACTCATGCTAAGACATATCCACCACGAGGGATAACTTACACCTCGCCCCGAAACGGAACGCGTGCAAGTATCTCATAGCAAAGTGTCATGTCACATGAAAGTACTCAACCTTTATTAAGTGAATTCACATTAAGTTTGAAGATGAGAAGAGAAAACACCAAAGGATCTAAAGGTAAAACATCTAATGGGGGACTAAAGAATCCTAAATGTTGTCATGCATGGATATCCTAGGGTTAGTGTGGTATTTTATCCTAAAGAAGAAAGAAAGAAGAAGAGAAGAAGAATGGAAGAGATGAGTAAGGCCTAAGCCCAACAAGCAAAGGGTTAGCGTAAGTAAGAAATAAGAAGAAGGGATGAGATTGGAGATGTGAAACTCACATCCACACCTCTCACTTACCATAGCCCCTGCAAGGTTAGTAACAAGCATACAAATGTAATACAATGAACAATATGACATGCTAACATCATACAAAAAGAAGTGGATTCATATATACAAATGCTCAATGGATATGCAAGTTATAAGAATGAGGAATGAAGCATACAAGTTAACATGATGCAACATGAAACACCTATGAAAACAAATGCACACTTATGAAGATACAAAGAAACAATGTTCAAACATGGACTCAATGCATAAGATCAGAACCAAAACAAGTTTAAGAAAGGCTTAAGAAGCAAGGGAGATGAAGAGAATGGACACACAAGACCCAAACAATCACATAATAAGGTGAAAGAAGTAAGGAGATGAGGTGAATACACTTAAGAAATGAAAGGACTTAAAAGGTAAGCAAACACAAAAATTTCTAAGACACAAACCCTAAGTCAAGACCAGAATGGAACCCATACCCCAAAGGGACCCCAAATGAGAAGAAGAAGTTGGCACAAGTGCCCTTCTAAGCTTATAAGAGAGCTAAAGGTCAAAAGGAAGCAAAATGGGACAAGGTACAAAGCAAAATTCAAATTAATTGATCAATGCATCTAAAAATTCCACAACTTAAACCAAATGATCTTCAAACATGATATAACAAGACACCAAAAGGATTGGGAGAAATTCAGGAGCCAAGATAGGTCAAATGAAGATAAGAACATGAACTAGGGTTAATAACTTCCTTCACAAGTCAAAGAACCAAAAGCCAATGAACAAATTTCTAAAAATCAGGGGAAAACTCACACAAGAACTACATCTTCTTAGGAATCCAGAGCAAAAAGAATGAACACAAAACTCCAAATAATGAAACCTATGGAAAATGAACAAGGCAGTGTACATCAAAAGGACTTAAAAAGAAATTAAGTGAAATGAGGAATTAATTGCCACGTGGATAATAGGAATAAATGAAAAATAAAAATGTAGAAAATTAGGGAAAACTCAAAAGGACACTCATGAATTATTTTGGGATTTTTGGATGATTGGAAGTATTTTTAATAATAAGAAATAAAAAACGAATAAAGAAATAAAAAAAATAATAAAATATGAGAGGAATGGCTGGGGGGTGAGAATAGCAGGGTATTACTTTGAAATGATTTGGGCTCAATTGTAAGGGGGTGCGCATATCAACCAGAGGCCCATTGGCCTGCGCATGTGTATAATTCCTAGTGTGGAAATTCAGTGAAAAATAAGGAAATAACATGATCCATCTGATGGATCTGACGCGTGCTGTACAAGACCTCATTAATTGACGTGGATGAATAGCTGATTATGAGTGGAGGACTATGGGAACTATGGTGAGACGCGCAACAAACAGAATTAAAAAAGAAATGAGGTTTCACGTGACATGGAGGCAGTGTTTATGGACGTGTGTCACAATCCTGTGCGTGTGTGAGGAGGATCTAATGGTGCCTGAGTATTCTTCAACCTTTAAAACCCTAATCTCCATTTCCAGTTTCCGGTGACCGGAGCTAGGGCTCCGGCACCAGAAATCAAACCAGTATGAACAAACAACAAAATAAATGAACCAATAGCTCCAGATAGACTAATTAAGGCATGTTGAATTCGAAAATGGAACTTAAAAAGTCTAAAACTCAAAGAATCATCCGGATCAAAGAACACCAAGTGTGACCATGAAACTTAAACTTCAAATATCTCACTCAATAATGCATCATTTTCGAAACTACAACTTGCCGTATGATCAGCAAACATCACAGATCACAAAACACATAATCAATTTCATTTTTAGAGGTGAAGCATTTGAAGCTTACCTGAGTTGCAGATCTGGAAATAATGTGATAGAAGACCAGATGATGGGTGAAAATCACTCTACACTCACTCTAGATGCAAAATAAATGCATCTAAAGCCTTTAAGATGGCTGGATTTGAAGCTTTGCCAACACCTACCCTGAAATGGCAAGGTTGTTGATCTTGAGAGAGAGCTTGAATGATGGTGTGATTAATGATCCTCAGCTTGCACTGATCAAGAATCCACAATTTGTTTTGAGATTGAGCAAGTGTATGAGAATATTTGAGAGGAAATGCAATTTTTGCAAGAAGTTTGAAATGAGAGAATGAGAGAGAGTTGTCCAATTCTGAAACCCTAGCTTGTTAAATATGACCTTATAAACCAATGCTGAAAATATGAAAAGGTTTGCACGTATGAATCAAGAGAATTTGGTGATTTTGCAAGTTTTTCAATTTGGTGTGAGAGAATGCAATTCTCATGCTTCCCTTGGCCTTTCAGCCCATGTGCAATCCAAATCCATCCCTTGATTATAATACAACAAGTCCTGGCCATTGGATCAAGTCATCACACTTTTCTCATGACTTTGCAAATCTTGCATTTTTGGAGTGAAATTCTTGCCTTGCAAGAAAATGGGATATTCTTTGGAGCAAAGTGTGCCAAATGCAATTTATTTTATCTTTGTAAACAAACTTGATCCATTCCAATCCTTAAAAATAAGTTTCATGACAATTGGCTTTGGTGCATGCATGGAATTTTAGGTTTTGCCCTAGTTTTAAGCATTTTTTCGAAGGGCCTATAGGACCAACCATGAATCCCATGAAAAAGTACTTGTACTTTTTGAAAATGGGAGCCCTTAATCTCCCACTTTCATGTTTGACTTTGGTCCATTTGAAGAATTTTTGATCATGTTAAGCTCACTTGAAATTTAGGGCAAAAGTTGCCAAATATGGAAATTTCCAAAAATCAACTTTGCACCAATTTTGCAAAAACCCTCAAATCATCATGATTCTTGATCTTTGAACATTCCAAACCTCTTATAACATTGTAAGGACACCCTTTGGCAAGAAAAAGTGGCTTGGATCCCTTGAAATCACACAGTTGACTTTTTAAGGGCACAGTTGACTTTTTAAGGACACCCCTTGGCAAGAAAAAGTGGCTTGGATCCCTTGGTCAGATGCTCAATCTTGAGTCTTTCCAATCTCTCAATGTCCAGACGACTGTCATTTCTCTCCCAGAGAGTCTTCTTCAGGGCTTCAACTAGCTGATTATTCCTCTCTTTCAGCTTTTCGAATTCTTCTAGGCTGACAGTTGCTGCAGGTTGCACTATAGAAGGTCCAGGTGTATCTTCCAAGGTGAAAGGCATCCTAGTAATCTGAGCTCTAGTACGGGACCAATCAGAATACTGGGCTGAAGCAATGTTGTTGCACCTTCCAAGGATGGTTGTCCCTTTAGTCTGGATGTTGTCCCAAGCCCAGGCAGCTTGTCTGACAACAGCAGAGTTGGGTTGAACTTCACAGTAGAGAGTCTCAGCCAAATCTTGTCCTCTGGGAGGATGAACCAAGGCATATCCCAATTGTCTCTTAAACAGTAAAGGGTTGTAGTTGATGCAATCTTTTACTCCTATCTGAGGCACATTAGGCTATTTCCCACAGCTGGTAATAATGTCCTTGCCTTTGGTGCTCTGGGTGCACCACCTGATGTTATCTAATGTCAAGGCAATGTACCTCTTAGCCTAATTCCTCTGCTGATGGGGGTTCAAGAAGGCATATGATTTTGGCAAGTGTCTGAGAAGCCAAGAGTAGTAAAGAGGAGCACAACATCTGACCAGCTTCCCTCTTTTCTTTTCATTCCTCTGAAGGATGGAGTAGTAGAAGTCCCCCAGCAAGGTAGGAACAGGGTTCCTCAACAAGAACAGGTGGATGGCATTCTTACTCACAAACTTGGGCTCATCTACAAACAATATAACCCCATTTATACTGAGGGCTAACAGTGCACAAACAACCTTCCATTCTCCTACTGCAGCCTTCAGAGTGGCCTGGGAAATTAGAAAGTCTAGGTGGAGGACTGGAATTCCAACCTTTGTTGTTATGTTTTGCTCAATGAGGGCAGACTCCAAATGCAATGCCCTGGCTATCTCTTCTTTTCTGGGAGCATTCATCTCTGGGTTGAAAGGGATTCCTCTCCTGATAGGAACTCCAATCAACAAGGAAAACTCTTCTAGCAGTGGTCCCATCTGGAAATCAGGGAAAGTGAAACACCTGAGTGGAGGATCATAAAACTGCAAGCATGTGTGGATCATGCTCCTCTGAGATGCATACAGATCTATGACCATGTCCAAAATACCCCCATAGTGCTCTCTAAATAGTGGGATGTGGTCAGTTGTGATAAAGGACTGGACCTGCCTGACGCCCGTCAAGATGGGCTCAAAGAAGTGGTAAGATATGTTGCTCTTTCTTGAAGTAGTCATACTGATGATGGATACTGATAAGAAAGTTGAGAGAAACTGCTGATGAAGATCATTTGACTGAGAAACTGGAGGTAAGTCTCTGACAGAATGATGCAGGTGCTGGAGAAGAACCACTGGCAAACTAGTGGAGAAGTTGAAGAAGAAAACTGGAGGATATGTTGAAGAAGATAACGGAAGCATAGGTCTAAGCAGCAGAAGGGGTCAAAACCAAACCAAATATGAAGATGGATACCCTGTAAAACAAATAAGCAAATTTTAAATGATGCAATGAGGGTATATGCAAATGATATGCAAGGGTTTGTAATCAAGAGCTGGATTTGATTATCTGCCTTGGTAAAGGTCCATGTATGTTCAAAGGTCCGGATGGAGGCTTAGAAATCCAGTAACCAGGGTGGGGGTCTCAAATAAAGAGCCACATGTCCGGGGTAATCACAAGAACTGTCCAAAGTGGTGTATTCTTAAACAATACAGTAGCAAGGTATGATATGGTCAAGGGTTCCTGCAAAACCTGCAAATATCCCAACCCCCTCACAGGTAATGTTCTAGAACAAAGATCCTCAGACTTGGATCAGTTATGAGAAGTGTAAACACCTTTAACCCGGAGGTACAATGTTTACAATAACCATAAAGGATCCTCCTCTAATTCACCCCAGATTCTGAAGGTCATAATAAAGGTCATCCAGACTTACCAGGCTTCCCAGATAGCCCTAGTACTACAGGAAATCTGTAGCACAGAGTTCTCAAGAAGAAACCCATGTCTGAACCATGTTTCATATTCCCGCACCAAACCGAAATGGAATGGGAAAGAATATGAAGCCACTCTAGCCTATGTGTCATTCAGGTCCCAGGTATAGGACCTTAATCACTCAATGAACCCCACCCACCAAGGAAAACACAGATCCAACACATGATAATGACAGTATGAAATGCATAAAAAATTGTAAAAGAAAGCAATAAATAAAGCTGTATAGAAATCAATAAATAAAGCAAATAAATAAGAACACATAGCACATAACACCCCCGTAAACACAAATCAAACAAGCACTAGGAGGAACCCACAAAAAGAACTAGAAGCCCTGGTTGCAATATAAGGATTCCCCAGCACAGTCGCCAAGCTGTCGCTCCCACCAAATGACACCGAGGTCAGATGGGGTACAAACGTGAACGGTCGGCGAAAGAGAGAAGATGAAGATGAACTGAAAAGAGTCGCCAGCTAGGCATTTTTATCCCGAAGGAAAGGTAATGCTGCATAAACCTGGGAAGATATGGACAAGACGGTCGCGAACCAGAGAAACTGAGAAAGGGGGTTGGTTATAACCTGGGAAGGTATTAGCACCCAGATTGTCCATCGTACTCGACGGGATCCATGCTTGAAAGTTTTGTGTTTAAGGGGGGTAGTGTCAGTGCTATCTATGTGCAAAAGCTGGAAAAGAGAATGTACAAGTGTCAGTGCAAAAGAGATGTGAAGTGCTCAGGAATAAGGCATAAAGAATAATGTTGGAAGAGGGGGAAGAGAAAGAGACTTGTGTTCGATAACAGTTAAGTTATGCCTATGTATCCTCTTGTGCAATGAGGAAGTCAGAACACCGTAGTTCGACTCAAAGAGACTGAAAGATAAATTGACTTGTGAACTGCTTGCTTGTCCATGCTCAAGTGTATGACCTGTCTGGCATATGTGCTAACTGTCTTGCATTAGACGGAAGAAGCGAGTTCTCGTTTGTGAGTGAATGAGGTGAGAAAAGAATCCCGAAGGAGACGATTATTGTTTGTTTTTGTGTTTTTAATATTTTATTACTTTTTGTGTTTGTCATAAGATAATGAGCTTAAGCCTAAACCAAGGGTTAATAAACTCATCACACCTCCCTCTGATTAGGGGTAATGAGAATACCTTAAGTAAAAGGTAAGCACCTCAAACTTAATTATCATGATGTAGGATTAAGATCATTAACCTACTTGTGATTATCAGATGTTTTTGGAGTTTTTGTTTAATGTTGAGTAATGAGTTTAAGCCATAATCAAGGATTTAATGGATCCATTACACCATCTTAATAGAAGGATAATAGATGAGAACATTTAAGCTGAGGAAGATACCTCAACTTAATCCATGATTAGGGATTAACCTCATGACAAAACAAACCTTTATTAAAATTGATTTTAGTTAATGGTAGGATTAAGAAATGGATTTTATGGTTGGTAAGACAACTTGAGGGGGACTTGTCCATTAACACTAGGGTTAGTCCTTCTTAACCAATTAAGGAAGAATTAGAACCCTAATGCAAGGCCCAAGTTACAAGCTTATTGTCTTTGTGATTATTAGGTGGATTGATTAAGAGATTTAAACACATTAAGGGTTTAATACTTAGGATTAAAGTTATACACTCCATCTTAAGAGAAAGATGCAGGCATACCCTTAATCACAAAGCCTTAAAACCTTAAAGGTTTAGTCTCTGATTATGAGATGAGATGAGAGACACAAAAGAAAACACAAAGGTAAAACTAATGAGGGACTAATCAAAACCCTAATTGTTATCATGCTTGGGTGTTCCTAGGGTTTATGAGGCCTGCAAGAGATCTTCAAGAAAAGCCACCAAGGAAGAAGCAGAAGAAAGAAGGAGAAGCAGAAGAAACAAGTTAACTTACTTCACTTAAGAAGATAAGTTACTTGAAGAAAGAAAGTGAATGAACATGAATGAGCAAGCTCACTCTAAGACAAAGACAAAATTCATCAATGAATGCATAAAAGAGAATGAGGAAAGAAATGAGAAGTGAAGGCAAATTCACTTACCACCTGAAAAGTTAGCATAAAGGAATGAAATGAAATGAAAATGAAGCAAATGCAAAGATGCAAACCAAAACCAGTAGCATATTCATGATGTAAATGATGCTATGATATGATATGAAAGCATGTCAAGGGTTGTGAATGATCATACAAGAGATGATAATGCAAATGAAGCATGAAAGAAGCATGAAAGCACATGAAAGTTCATGAAATGCAATGAATGCATAACATGTCAAATGGATGAAGAAATGATCAAGCATGATTATAATCTATCCTAGGATGTCTTATATGTCATATGAATGCAAGAAATGTCCTGGCAAGTTCATGTATGGATGCATATGCAAGATGTATGCAAGTGAACATGAGAAATTAGGGTTTTCATGCAATATGAGGTGCAAAAGTCAAAAACAGAAGCATAACATAAGATAAAAAATTGAAAATGCAATCAAAGGAACCCTAACCCCATATGATATCATACTCCAAAGGAGGAAACCTAACTCTTAACCTAATGAAAGTTATGATTTTTCTAAGTTATCTAGGGTTTTAAGGTACCTAAAGGGAAAAAATGCAAATAAAATAAAAAATGCAGAAGAAATTTGTGACAAAATTATGCTAGATACTACATGCTATACGAAGATTAATGCAAAAAGAATCAATGTCATACCATTCATGGTTAGGCAGAAAAGAATTCTTGAAGTTAGGGTTCAAAAATAGGAATTTTATGAACCCTAAATTCAAGAAAATTGTCAAAGATTGTTCAAAACGAAAAAGAAATTTGTATGGATGGTATAACAATGTTTCTAAATGTCCTAAGATGCAATATGATTTTTTTCGGAAATTTTAGAAACCTAAATGATATTTTAATTAATTAATTTCCATTAATTAATTAAAATAAACATTTAAATGTTTAAAAAATGATTTTTTAATGCAAAAAAATAAAAATAAAAATATTTTTGGGTTAAGAAAATTATTTGAAGTGAAAACGCAGAATAAAATATTTTTTGGAATTTTCTAGCTATTTAAAATAAAATGTGCAAAATAAATAAGAAAAAAATGAATTAAAATTGAATAAAGACATAAGTATGATGATCCAATGGATTAGATTGATTCTGGGGATTTCTAGGTTGACCACGCGCCAAATCCTAAGGCTCTAATTCAAACTCATTTAATCCTAATTAATTAAATAACTAATCCTGATTAAACTTAAATGAACTAATCTCCACCATCCAACACACGCGGGAAAGAGAGATCAAACGACCCATATTCAAACAATGCCCTAACCCTAATTAGACACGTAATGACTTTTAGGCCACCGGAGAAGAGCTTCGGTAGCCTTCTCCCCTGAAAATCCCCAACTTCCACCCCAGGTTATTTCTGGAGCTCTAAAGCTCCAGATCAACTCCTCTCACTCTCCTGAACTCGAATCCAACCTCAAAACACATTTCTAATTGCTCATAAACAAGATTCGAAGGATAAATAAAAAATGGAAAAAATTTCAGAAGCTTAGTAAATGATCAATATGCAACAATTTTCAAAACTACAAAGCACAAAATGATCAGTGGAGCATACTCTTTCACATTATAACATAAAATAGGAGTTCTGGAAAAATGATTTGAGATGACTACCTGAGATGAAGCTTTCCAAACATGAGCTTTATGACCTCTTCCTTTGTGCAAATCACCTCCAATGATCACCCTGATGCTATTGAGAAGCTTGAATGGAGTTTAGATTGGCTAGTTTGTGAGATTGCACTTCAACTGGCCAAGAATCGTGTTTCAGGTTAAGGGTGTTTTAAGGCTAGTTTGAGGGTTGCTTTATGGTCGGTGGATAATTCTAAGATGAATGGTGAAAGAAGTTTGAAGATTTAGTATGTGAGCTGAGAGATTCGAAGGATTTTGCAAGTTGAAGTGATTTTGGCAATGCTGAGTTCTTGGAGGTTTCAGCTTGTGTGTGTTATGAAAAATGGTCCTTGAAGCATGCTTGTAAAGTCTGGATTGGGCAGAGAGTGGGTGGTGGACTGTGGTGATTGGTATGGGCTTCTTGCCAAAAAGTCAAAAGTTTTGTACTTGAGGTATGGGCAATGGTGTAGCTGGCTCATTGGCTTGTCCATGCGCAGCTGAGATCAAGGATGTCCATAGACTTGGATTTGAGGCAATTCAGCAAGTGGATGGAAGTTTATGTGTCATTTTGCAAATTCCATGAAGTTTGGCCCTTTTGTAATTTCTTGATGTTCAAGGCATGGAATGATACAATTCTTTGGGCAATTCTGATTTTTAAGCAATGTGTTATGTTTGTATGATGATTGGAAGTGTGTTTGAAGTCACAAAATGAATTGGCAAGTGATTTTGCAAAGAATCCTCTTTGGTGCATTCTTGAAAATTATGTGATTTTTGCCAACTTTGGCAAGCCATAACTTAAGTTCCATAATGAATTAGGACTTGTTCTTGTACTTTTCTAAAAGGGAATGATCCAATCTACAACTTTCATAACCAACAATTTTTCATTTGAAGCATTTTTGGTTGAGAAAGAGGAGGTTGAAAAACTTTCCCAAAATGGAAAGTTTACATTACAAGTCATTTCCATTTTTGGCAACTTTTGGTTTAGCTCACTTTTCTTCAATTTTGTGAGCTTCCAAGCACTTCAATGATCAAATAAAGATCATATAACTTCAATTTGATGAAAAATCCACTTTGAGTCCATTGGTGGGGGCCTCAATTGCCCTGATTTTGCTCTGACTTGCTCAAGAAGTTACCTAGTGATCATATGGCTTCCACAATGAATTTCTTCATCAAACTTGGTAAACATGATCCTTATAACATATTGAGACCATTAGAAACAAGAATGACCAAAAAATTTGGAGTTATGGCCTCTGAAACCAAAACCCTAATTTCAGGTCATCTGTGTAGTTAAATCCTGGCTCTGCTTCCATGTTGTGCATGTTCTTGTGATTCTTTGACTTCCTTGATCTTTGAGGGATATAAAATTATGTTTGAACATACATGGACCCTATTGGAATGATTGGTGGCCTTTGAAGTGGCTCATATGGATCATTGGATTGCTCAGATCACAAACCCTAGATGTAGATGAACTTGAACTAATGCAGTGAAACAAAAATGCAATATGAGATGACATGCTTAAACTAATGCAAAGATCACAAGCCATGGTGTGAACTTAGTGAGGGAAAATTTGGGGTGTTTACAGTGGTCAATTTTCCTTCTTCTAGAATCATTGCTCAGGCCAAGTCTTCAAAGGGGCTACATCAACAACCTTCATTCGCTCCTCGGCCAAGTATGAGTAAGAGAGTACAGGGACATGTCAGGCGCCCAACGCAATGTCAACAACGAAATGTTCAATCACAATCTCAGGGTCAGCAACAACAGGCACAAAAACCGTTTCAGGAAAGAACAAGAGCGAGGAACCGCAAACTTGATCCTATCCCATGTCCATATGTTGTATTGCTTCTAGAGCTGCTGAAGTTGAACCTGGTTGAGCACCGTACCATGAGGGCTCCTTCTGCTGATAATCTACCTCCGAATTTTGATGCTAACGCCAGGTGTGAATTCCATTCGGGTGCCCAGGGGCACAGTATTGAGGAATGTTGGGCTTTTCAGAACAAGGTACAAGACCTAATTGAGTCCAAGGCAATCAATTTTTCTCCTCATCCAAAGGTACTTCAGAATCCGATGCCTAGTCATAATGGAATTGGTGTCACGGTTGTTCTACCAGATGGTCCCCGTTAAGCTGAAGTCTTCGAGTTAATCACCTAGGACGCCAGGGTATTCATGAAGCAAATAAAGCCAACAGTATTCAAATACTCTTAGTGATGGCATTTATGTGTTTGCCTTTCTTTATTGTTCATTTTCATCCCTGTTGAGGGGAACTACATCGCTCTGATTCTTCATTGGTCTTAGGTCAATGGAGATACGTAGGAAGAAGATCGTCAGGTCTTTCCCAGCAACCTTATGGGGTAACTTTACTCCCCAGCTTCACTTTTTCCTTCAGACGTCTCGTGTCAAAGTCAGAATAACTGGAAGAAGAGGTATAATTTCCATGGTTGGGCATACGGTTGCAACTAGAAGATCACAAGTCTGTGAAAGAGCTATTGATCACTAAAAGTATCCAAGACTGACAGGTCCAGACGGAGTCAAACCTCCTCAACTGCGGCAATGTTCAGTTTCTTTACTGCATTTCCATTTGTAGTTTCTTTTATATGCTAAACATTTGTCTACATGTATGAATTTTTTTGCCTTTGAATGTTAGCAATAATAAAACTCACATGTTTTTCTTGAAGTAATTCATTCGCATTCACTTATAATTTTGCATGTGTACATCACAATACCAATTGTCGTGCTTAAATTCTATGAGGGAGAATGACGAAACAAAAATGCAAAATCTCTAATTGTGTGCTCTCGAGTAAGGCCCTGTTGACGATGTACAGGCTTTGTTTCAAATCCCTAAACACTGGAGATATAAGGAAGATAGACCCTTGCTAACCCCTTTGAGCCTTGAAGTAGGAGTTTCTTTTCACATAAAAAACCCTTACATGTGACCTAGGGGCAGGGTAGATGTCAGCTAGTCGGACCAAGCGTTCAGGCTTTTATGAAGGAGTGTATTTGAAGATCCATTGAATTCTATGCTAATCAAGAGGTCCAAAGACCCGAAACCACAATGGTTATCCAAGTCAAAAGGTCCAAAGATTGAAAATCACAATGGTTATCCTTCGTCGACCAAAGAATGAGGCAGTCACAACCCTCGCAAAGCAAACAAAACAAACAGTGTTACGCGACTTGTTCACAAAGCAAAAAAGAAAGAAATGAAAAGCCCGCTAAGTCGAAACTTGAAAACAAGCGACTTAGGCAAAAGTCAGGGCATCCCGCTGGGCTTTACAATCAAAGATTCACAAGAATCAGTCCAGGAAAAAGTTAGGGATAAGCAAAATAACGCAAAAGCGAAAGACGGAAAGGATTACACAAGAAAGATCCTCAAATGAGAACAAAGTCGTGCGACACAGACACGAAGGAGAAAAAGGGTGACTGACTCATAACGACAACCTAATTGGTGCTTGAACAGATAGCAGCAATGGTTCCTCAATCAACATGAAACCCTTATGAAAGGTGAATGCTTGTGAAAATTAGATGAACATAGGAATGGAGAATATCACTAAGAGTGGGTGGGAACAAATAAACTTCGAGCCTATATCCTTTGTTTCTGTAACCGTGAACCAGGCCACGATACAACCCTCAAAAGTCCTAACTGAAACAGGGTTAATTTGAGAGCGTACTACTACGAGACCGTGTTCCTGACTCCTATGAGTTATGCTAAAAGACATTTGTTGGTATTGCATGTACATACTCTCGTTTAAAATAATGTCGTATCTTAACCAGTGATTCGCTCACGAAAGTTTACGATCCCTTTTCAAAACTTCGAGATTAACATGTGTGTTGCATTAGAATTTGGATTCTAAGAATAAACATTTTTTGCTTGTATACATTTGTTTGGCATCATAAATAGTTCACATGCGGAAATTCAATCCAGAAGCTTAAGCTTGCCCAGTTGAGAAGTCTAAAACTTTTGAAAGACAGTCACGTTGAGGTGCACTTTTCCGAGAAAAGATCCATTGAGGAAAGACTCTCCAACCTAGTCATGGTAAGAGCTAGCCAATCCGGGGCAGTTACGTCGAGCAATCTCTTCAAAATTAAAGAGCTAACCCATCCGGGGCAGTTACATCGAGCAATCTCTTCAAAATTCAGCCAAACTGGGGCAATCACTTCGAGATTCAAATCTCTCCAAGAGCGAAGATTAGTCAGTCAAATACAAAACTATTCAAATACTCGTACTGGGGCAGGCTATAACGCCCTGAAAATCTAAATTTTATTAAATTATATATTTATTTAATTGATTTAGAAAGGACTGGAGGTTTTGGGTGAATTTGGAGGATTTTAGGAGGAAAAGAATATTTTTATAATATAAATAAGTAGTATTTTATTATGCTCTTATTATTATTATGAAATATTAAGAAAGGGTAAGGTGGTAATAAGAGGAAAAAGTAAGGATATGTTGAGAAACTCATAAAGTGGGATAATGTATCCAAAGAGGGAATACGATTAGTTTTCTAACATTATCGTGTTTTTGGTAGAAGAAGTGCTCTAAAGAAAAAGAGGAGAGAAAGCACAGAGTCAGGAAGTTACAAAGAATCTTGGAGAAGAGTATCGGTCTTTGGAATTCTCTATGGTATGGGGAGTTTTCATAATCTATTATAAATATGTAGGAATTGGATTATGAATGGATTAGGATTGCATGAGTTTTATGAGTTTTTGGGGTTTTGAGTTAGGTTGAGAATATGAGAAAATCTTGATGAATTAGAGTGGTAAAAGTGAATTGAATCACATAATTGATTGTATAATTGTTATCATGATGTTATTGGTGTTTTGGTTGATGTTTTGAATGATTTTTGGGTGTTTTGATGTGAAACCCGTAATGAGATTTTGGGATTTTGGTGTAAAAACGCAATTTGCATTTAAGTAGCAGAAGACTGCTGAAAAACGTGCGTTAACCGGTTAACGCTTTTGGTTAACAGGTTAACCATTGAAAATTTTGGGTATTTTCTGAGGTTTCGCAGGCGTTAACCGGTTAACGCTACGGGTTAACCGGTTAACACTGTTTGAGAGGCAAATTTTAATTCTTTAAAAATCCATAACTTTCAAACCGTAAGTCTGATTCGCATTCCGTTTGAAGCGTCGGAAAGAGCATAAACTGAACTTTATTTTGATGAATAAAAATGAGAAAAATTCAATAGTTTTTTATAAATGAATTTATGAAATAACCTTGTAATTGCCTCATAATTTACCGGGTACGGGTCAATTCTTGATGTGTCAGAGTGGTTATAGACCAGTGTTTTGGGTGTAATGTCATGATGATATATATGATTATTTGATGATTGGTTTGCTGATGTGGAATGAATGATGCGAATTATTTTGATGAATTTTACGATGTAGCGCATCATTGCATTTCATAACATTCACGATGGGGCTTCGGCCTATTTAATTGCTTCAATCCCATTGTGTGGATTGAAGTGTCTCAATGATTTACGATATGCTCCTTTGTGGAGGGTTGATGGTCATGTATCCATCTCACGATGAAATTGGTACCACATGCATATTGCATATCAGGATGGTTAGAATTGCATGTTCCGGATGAATTTCATGACTGTGTTGGTGTTGCTTAATTTCATGATCGTGTTGTTGTTGTTGCTGAATTTTATAGTTGATGATGTCATGATATGTTGTACTAATTTATTTATGTTCTATATTCTTGTACGTTTATGATATATTATGATTACTCACCCTGCCTGCTTGGAAATGTTGCCTCTTTCGTGGGTAACTTGCAGATGATAAGGAATAGGCTTGCAGTGCAAGAGGAGTTTTTCATGAGTATCAGAGCGTGCTTTAGTGTTCCTTAGAAGTGGTTTTGGTCTATGTGTCCTGCTTTGTGTCATGTAACATTGGGACGGGGTTTATTTGTTAAACTGTTTTCAGTTATGTTATTACTTTGATAAATGTTTTCTCATTATGTGATGTTGAAATTTAGGATGGAGAAAATTATGTTTATGAAGTAAAAATTATGATTTTGAAATATGAAGTTTAAATTCCGCTGCGAAATGCTATATGTTATTCTTGATGTTGATTAACCCGTGTTACGGGACAGGACACTGTTCGATTGAATTTTGATGAAATGTGATACCCTTCTCGATGATTACTCTGATATTATTTAAATATTTTGTTTTGGGGTAGAAGGGTGTTACATTAGTGGTATCAGAGCAGGTCGGTCTGTCTGGCCAAGTCTTGTTGTTGTCAGTCTGTTGTCAAGTCGTTATTTAATTAACGATTATTCTCTTCTGATGTGGTAAGTGTTGTGCAGAATGGCTGGAAACAACACGCGTGCTCTCGCTGAACTTATTGCAGCTCTTGCTCAGACTAATACTCGTAACAATGAACATGATGAGTTTCGTGCCTTGGAGAAATTCCAGAGGAATAATCCACCTGTGTTTGAAGGAACTCATGACCCGGTGAGCGCACAAAAGTGGCTCAAGGCAATTGAGAATATTTTCAGAGTGATGGCATGTGCTGACACGCAGAAAGTTCAATTCGGGACTCATATGTCATCTGAGGAAGCTGAAGACCGGTGGGATAATACTCGTCAGCGTCTAGAAGATGAAGTTGTTTTGGTGACTTGGACTGTGTTTAAGGCGGAGTTCCTTAAGAAGTATTTTCCTGAAGATGCTCGTGGTAAGTTGGAGGTAGAATTCCTTGAACTGAAGCAAGGAAACATGACAGTGGCAGAGTATGCTGCCAAATTTGAAAGGCTGGTGAAGTTTTGTCCTCACTACAACAGGGAAGATGCTGAACTTTCCAAGTGCCTTAAGTTTGAGAATGGACTGAGACCTGAAATTAAGCAGGGAATTGAATGTCAACAAATTCACAGATATGCAGAGTTGGTCGATAAGAGCCGTATTTATGACGAAGACAGCCGAGCTCGGTCAGCTCACTATAAACAGCTGAGCGAGAAGAAAGACAAGAGCCAGTATAGAGGGAAACCTTATGTGACTACTAGTGATAAAGGGAAGCAGAAGGCATCTGATGAGAAGAAGCAAAGTAGGGGAGCTGCTAATGTACCTGTTAAGTGTTACAAGTGTGGAGAGGCAGGTCATAAGGCCGATGTGTGTACCGCCAGAGTTATGAAATGTTACCGTTGTGGCAAGCTTGGGAATAAGATGAGTGATTGTCCTAATGAGGGCCCAACCTGTTACAATTATGGTGAACAGGGGCATATCAGCGCCCAATGCCAGAAACCAAAGAAGAATGCTGCAACTGTTCAGAATGCTGGGAGAGTTTTTGCGTTAGCTGGTTCAGAAGCTCCAAAGAAGGACAACTTGATCAGAGGTACCTGTTTTATTAATAATACTGAGTTGATTGCTATTATTGACACTGGAGCTACACATCCATTTATTTCTCTTGAGTGTGCTAATAGATTGGGTTTAAAGTTGTCTAATATGAACGGTAATATGATAATAGAGACTCCTGCTAATGGTTCGGTAACTACCATACTTGTTTGTTTGAAGTGTCTTTTGACAATTTTTGAGAAGAATTTTGTGATGGATTTGGTGTGCCTACCATTACACCAAATCGATGTTATCCTTGGTATGAACTGGTTGGAATTCAATTATATTCATATTAATTGTTATAGTAAGACAATCAAGTTCCCTGAATTGAGTGAGAATGGTGAGTTGAAGTTTTTATCTGCTAAGCAAGTGGATGAACTTGTATTGGATGAAGCTTTGATGTTTGCAGTGTCTGCATCATTGCAAGTTGATGATAAGACTATCAGTGCAGAGTTGCTTGTGGTTTGTGAATTTCAAGATGTGTTTCCTGGTGATATAAGTGATTTACCACCGGAACGTGAAATTGATTTTTTTGTGGACTTAGTGTCGGGTACGAGTCCTGTCTCGATGGCTCCTTATAGAATGTCGGCTTCAGAGTTGAATGAGTTGAAGAAACAATTAGAAGAATTGTTAGAGAAGAGGTTCATTAGACCCAGTATTTCTCCTTGGGGTGCTCCGGTGTTGCTCGTTAAGATGAAGGATGGTAGTATGAGATTGTGTGTCGATTACCAACAGTTGAATAAAGTGACTATCAAGAATAAGTACCCACTTCCGAGGATCGATAATTTGATGGATCAGCTAGTAGGTGCTTGTGTCTTTAGTAAAATTGATCTGAGGTCTGGTTATCATCAGATTCGAGTTAAAGCTGATGATATTTCGAAGACAGCTTTCAGGATGAGATATGGGCATTACGAGTATATGGTGATGCCGTTTGGGGTTTCTAATGCGCCTGGTGTGTTTATGGAATATATGAATAGGATCTTTCATGAGTATCTTGATAAATTTGTGGTGGTTTTCATAGATGATATCTTGGTATATTCTAAATCAGAAGAGGAACATGCCGAGCATTTGAGGGTTGTGTTGCAAGTGTTGAAAGAAAAGAAATTGTTTGCTAAATTATCTAAGTGTGAGTTCTAGTTAAAGGAAGTGAGTTTCCTCGGCCATGTAATTTCAAGTGGTGGAATTTCGGTGGATCCTTCAAAGATTGATGCGGTATTGCAGTGGGAGACTCCGAAGTCAGCTACAGAAATTCGTAGTTTTCTTGGGTTGGCTGGTTATTATCGTAAGTTCATTGAAGGTTTTTCTAAGATAGCTTTACCGTTGACGCAATTGACTAGGAAGGGTCAAGCGTATGTGTGGGATGTTGCTTGTGAAGAGAGTTTCATAGAACTGAAGAATAGATTAACGACCGCGCCAGTGTTGGTCTTACCGAATCCAGATGAGTCCTTTGTAGTTTATTGTGATGCTTCAAAGATGGGTCTTGGAGGAGTTTTGATGCAGGATAATAAGGTGGTTGCTTATGCTTCTAAACAGTTAAGAGTTCATGAGAGGAACTATCCTACTCACGACTTAGAGTTAGCAGTTGTGGTGTTTGTGCTTAAGATTTGGAGGCACTACTTGTTTGGTTCGAAATTTGAAGTATTCAGTGATCACAAAAGTTTAAGGTACTTGTTTGATCAGAAAGAGTTAAATATGAGACAGAGGCGGTGGCTTGAATTATTGAAAGATTTTAATTTTGATTTGAATTACCATCCTGGTAAGGCAAATGTTGTGGTTGATGCTTTGAGTAGGAAGTCGTTGCATATTTTGATGCTTATGGTGAAAGAATTGGAAATGATCGAGCAATTCAGAGACATGAGCTTGTTGTATGAAACTACTACTGATAGTGTGAAATTGGGAATGTTAAAGCTGACCAGTGAGATTTTGGAAGAGATTCGTAAGGGTCAGAAATCTGATTTGAAATTAGTTGATCAATTGATGTTGGTTGATCAAGGTAATGTAGGTGACTTTCGAGTTGATGAAGATGGGGTTTTGAGATTCCGAGATAGAGTATGTGTTCCGGATATTATAGGAATTAAAAAGAGTATTTTAGAAGAGGGGCACAAGAGTCGACTGAGTATTCATCCTGGTGCTACGAAGATGTATCAGGATTTACGCAGGTTATTTTGGTGGCCGGGTATGAAAAGAGACATTGCTGAATTTGTATATGCTTGTTTGACATGTCAGAAGTCAAAGATAGAACATCAGAGACCTTCAGGTATGATGCAACCATTGAATGTTCCTGAGTGGAAATGGGATAGTATTTCCATGGATTTCGTGACTGGGTTACCTAAGACTGCTAGAGGTAATGATTCGATTTGGGTAATTATTGACCGGTTAACTAAGTCGGAACACTTCTTGCCGATGAAGATTAACCATTCCATGCAAAGGTTAGCTGAGATTTATATTGAGGAAATTGTGAAGTTGCATGGTGTACCTTCAAGTATTGTATCGGATAGAGATCCGCGGTTTACGTCGAGGTTTTGGAAGAGTTTGCAGGAGGCCTTGGGTACTAAATTGAGGATGAGTTCTGCTTATCACCCGCAAACGGATGGCCAGACGGAAAGAACAATCCAATCTTTAGAAGATTTGCTGAGAGCTTGTGTATTAGATCAAGGAGGGTCTTGGGATAGTCATTTGTCGTTGGTCGAGTTTACGTACAATAACAGTTTTCAAGCTAGTATCGGGATGGCTCCATATGATCCGTTGTATGGTAGACGTTGTCATACTCCATTATGTTGGTATGAGTCAGGGGAGAGTTTAGTGCTTGGGCCAGAGATTGTCCAAGAAACAACTGAAAAGATAAAAATGATTCAGGAAAGGATGAAAACATCGCAGAGTGGTCAAAAGAGTTATCACGATAAGAGAAGGAAAGCACTTGAGTTCCAAGAGAGAGATCACGTGTTCTTAAGAGTTACTCCTATGACTGGTGTGGGAAGAGCTTTGAAGTCTAGAAAGCTCACTCCACGTTTTGTCGGTCCATATCAGATTATGTAGAGGATAGGGGAAGTGGCCTATCGAGTGGCTTTACCTCCCTCTCTTGCGAATTTACATGATGTATTCCATGTATCACAGTTGAGGAAGTACATTCCGGACCCGTCGCATGTAATTCAGATAGATGATGTTCAGGTGAGAGATAATCTGACGATTGAAGCTTTACCAGTGAGGATTGATGGTAGAGAATTGAAGCAACTACGAGGCAAGGAAATTGCTTTAGTGAAGGTATTGTGGGGAGGACCAGCTGGAGAAAGTTGGACTTGGGAGTGGGAAGATCAGATGAGGGAGTCGTATCCGACTCTATTTACTTCAGGTAATTTTCGAGAATGAAAATTCTTTAAGTAGGGGAGAGTTGTAACGCCCCGAAAATCTAAATTTTATTAAATTACATATTTATTTAATTGATTTAGAAAGGACTGGAGGTTTTGGGCGAATTTGGAGGATTTTAGGAGGAAAAGAATATTTTTTATAATATAAATAAGTAGTATTTTATTATGCTCTTATTATTATTATTATTATGAAATATTAAGAAAGGGTAAGGTGGTAATAAGAGGAAAAAGTAAGGATATGTTGAGAAACTCATAAACTGGGATAATGTATCCAAAGAGGTAATACGATTAGTTTTCTAACATTATCGTGTTTTTGGTAGAAGAAGTGCTCTAAAGAAAAAGAGGAGAGAAAGCTCAGAGTCAGGAAGTTACAAAGAATCTTGGAGAAGAGTATCGGTCTTTGGAATTCTCTATGGTATGGGGAGTTTTTATAATCTATTATAAATATGTAGGAATTGTATTATGAATGGATTAGGATTGCATGAGTTTTATGAGTTTTTGGGGTTTTGAGTTAGGTTGAGAATATGAGAAAATCTTGATGAATTAGAGTGGTAAAAGTGAATTGAATCACATAATTGATTGTATAATTGTTATCATGATGTTGTTGGTGTTTTGGTTGATGTTTTGAATGATTTTTGGGTGTTTTGATATGAAACCCGTAATGAGATTTTGGGATTTTGGTGTAAAAACGCAATCTGCATTTGAGTAGCAGAAGACTGCTGAAAAACGTGCGTTAACCGGTTAACGCTTTGGTTAATCGGTTAACCATTGAATATTTTGGGTATTTTCTGAGGTTTCGCATGTGTTAACTGGTTAACGCTATGGGTTAACCGGTTAACACTGTTTGAAAGGCAAATTTTAATTCTTTAAAAATCCATAACTTTCAAACCGTAAGTCCGATTCGCATTTTGTTTGAAGCTTCGGAAAGAGCATAAACTGAACTTTATTTTGATGAATAAAAATGAGAAAAATGCAATAGTTTTTTATAAATGAATTTATGAAATAACCTTGTAATTGCCTCATAATTTACCGGGTACAGGTCAATTCTTGATGTGTCAGAGTGGTTATAGAACCAGTGTTCTGGGTGTAATGTCATGATGATATATATGATTATTTGATGATTGGTTTGCTGATGTGGAATGAATGATGCGAATTATTTTGATGAATTTTACGATGTAGCGCATCATTGCATTTCATAACATTCACGATGGGGCTTCGGCCTATTTAATTACTTCAATCCCATTGTGTGGATTGAAGTGTCTCGATGATTTACGACGTGCTCCTTTGTAGAGGGTTGATGGTCATGTATCCATCTCAAGATGAAATTGGTACCACATGCATATTGCATATCAGGATGGTTAGAATTGCATGTTCCGAATGAATTTCATGACTGCTTCTGGTGAAGCCTCCGCCTCCCCCAACATTGTCAATTTGTGGAGAAGAGGTTGAAGAATCCAAGGTGATTTTCTCCCCGTTGCAATAAAGATCAGAGCCATAATGCCAAGGGATGGCATTGCTGCTTTCATATGGAACTGGTCCAGGTACCGTGATAGTAACTGGACTGACTGCAGTAGAGGAGGGTATTGAAATGGTGTGCGGATTGTAGTAAATGGTGACTGGTGATCTGGCAGGAGGTGCCACTGTTTGCTGTTGATAGTTTCCGTTTGGAGGAACATTTGATGGATCATAGTAGATGGTGACTGCTGAGATATCTTCATTAATTTCTGCTGGTGTTGTAGAAGATTCTGCTGAGTAAATGGATGCTGATGTTGTAGAAGAAAGGGTTGTTGACATTTGATTTGTTGAAGTGATGGGTGGAGCCATTGTTGATGATATTGATGAATCGGTAGGAATGATTGTTGCTGTAGTTGTAGGAGAATCAAGAACTATTGTCAACGGAATTGCTGGATTTGTAGGCGCTGTTGTTGAGATCTGAAGGATACCATCTTTGATAAGACTGTCTATGCCGCTTCTCAAATTATCACACCCGTTGACTGCAATGTTGCAATACCCACAACCGAGCTCACACCCGAGGAACATCTGGCACTCTAGAAGCTGGGCTTTAATTTCAACCAGAGGTGTTCGAATCTGTGCAACACTGGTGATCAAAGTAGAGTGCTTGCCCTCCTCACTGGCATTAATCCTTGGCCCACCATGGTTAGGCATAGGATTCTTGTTGACATTTGGAGGGGGTGCAAAGTTGAGGGCTTTAGAATCCACCAGATCTTGTACTTTCATTTGCAAAGCCCTGCATTTTTCCGTATTGTGGCCAGGTGCATTGGAGTGGAAAGCACATCTGGCGTTGACATCATAATTCCTTGGGAGATTGGAGGGATCTGGTGGTGCCAATGTCCTTAACTCAACCAAGTTGAGCTTCAGGAGTTGTGGCAATAAGGCAGCATAAGGCATAGGGATAGGGTCAATCACCCTGTTTGCCTGTGATGGTCTTTGTTGAAAGGGTCGTTGTTGTTGATTGTTGTTGCTATTGTTGTAGGTTCTTTGTTGCGGATACTGGACTTGTTGTTGATAATGTGGTTGTTGTTGTGGTTGATATGCTGGTTGCTGAGGGATCGGAGCTGGAATAGTGACAGTTGCTACAGATCTGTGGACATACTGAGGTCTGCCCCTGTTGGCACGAATGGCATTAGTCTCTCCGGTTCTTCTAGGTCCCACAAAAGGCTTCCTGGGGTTACTGGATGAACTTGCACCATTATCAGAAATCTTACCCATCTTCAGAAGGCTTTCAATTCTTTCTCCAGCTATAACTACGTCAGCGAAACTGGTGGAAGAAAAGGCAGCTAGCCTATCAATATATGTTCCTTGCAGAGTATTCATAAACATGTCGGCCATTTCTCTTTCCGACATGGGTGGTTGGACAGCAGCAGCAAGCTGTCTCCACCTCTGGGCATATTCCCTGAAGCTCTCTCTGGAGGATTGAGACATTCCCATCAGAAGGGTCCTGTTAGGAGCCATATCCAGATTGTATTGGTACTGCCTGATGAAAGCTTCAGCTAGGTCCTTCCAGCATCTGATGGTAGCTCTGGTCAAGTGGGAATACCACTCCCTGGAAGCTCCAGTAAAACTATCTTCAAAGTAAAACATCCACAGTTTTTCATCCATGGTGTATGCCTTAAGTCTTCCCAGGAAGGACTGTAAGTGAGTTCGTGGACAGGAAGTTCCATTGTATTTCTCGAAGCACGGAGGTTTAAACTTGTGGGGAATCCTTACCCCATCCACTAACCCCATATCCATAACATTGAAGCCTAAGGAATTTTGAGACTCCAGAGATCTCAACTTCTCAGCAATTTCATCAAACCTTCTATCATAAACTTCATCCTCAGCTCCCATTACAGTAAACTGCTCCTCTTGAGGATCTTCTTGCAAGATCCTGCCTGCAGCAGTGTTGCTTGGTACATTCCTTGGGATGTTGACCTCTGGATCTAGATGAGGTCCAAACACTGGTGGGTTAACATGAGGCGGACCTCCCTCATTATTACTAGTTCCTCCAGTCCCAGGATGAGGTTCCTCGGGGTTTTGTCTTTCTACCAATGCCCTTAACCTCTCTTGACTTTGGGCCAAGTTAGTCATTACAGTCATGAATTGGGCCATTTGGTTCCTCATCTCCACACTTTCGTTAGCCATCTGAGTTCTGACCTCTGTCAGGTCCTGCTGTACTTGATCCATTTGGATACCAGGAAGGTTGTTGCGAGTAGGATATCGGTGCGGACGATTGAGAGGGAACACCCAGCGGCAAGCAATAATTCCTGAAGCACAACAGAGTTAGTAACAAACAAACTAATAACAAAACCTACAAAACAAAACAAAGGTTAGTATGCAATGCAGTATGCTTATTTGTTTTCCAAGGTATCCGGCTTGATTCTTGGTTTTGACCTTTCCAGACCCCGAGGGAGATGCTTGGATGTTGCTTGAGAAAAGAAACTCATTGAAACAAACTAACAAATATATTACAAATGGTGGATCATACATAGTTTGTTTTTACAACATATGCCCCTGAAGGGTCAAAATACAACATAAAAGGAAAAGTACATCAAATGGAAATAACAATAAGTAAAGATGTCAAACATCCAGTCCAAATTCATCCTCCCTAACCTCCTTCAAGAGTGCTTCAGTTACGGGACCAGCCGGATGCTCTGTAATGTTCCTGATAAGGAGGTTTCTGGTGGCAATAGCAGTGGTCAGCTTCTTGTGCCTGTCCTGGTCCTTTGACCTCTTCAGACCAGCCCTAAGCTTCAATTCTGAAATCTCCTTCTGGGCTGCCAGCAAGGCTTCCTGTTGTTTCTTTTCATTGGCTTCCAACTGCTCAATCCTGGCCTGAGTTCTCTTATCTTCTTGAGTACGAGCTTCAGTGATCCTGACCCACCTAGCTTGACTTTCTTGTAGATAGAGATCAGTCCTAGCTTTCTGGAACTGGGCCTCTTTACAGGCATTCTTCAATATTTATTCTCCAGCTCTTGATTTCTTGATGTAATCCTCTGCTTTCTCAATCTTGGCCAGATGCTCCACCTTAAGCTTCTCCAACCTCTCAATGTCTAGACGACCATCACTCCTCTCCCAGAGGGTCTTCTTCAGAGCTTGAGACAGATTCTCATTTCTTTCCTTCAGCTTCTCAAATTCTTCCAGGCTGACAGTGGCTGGGGGCTGTGCTGTGGATGGTCCGGGTATGTCTTCAATGGTGAAAGGCATCCCAGAAATCTGAGCTCTAGCATGAGACCATTCATAATACTGAGCTGAAGCCATATTATTGCATCTCCCAAGAATGGCCATCCCCTTTGTCTGGATGTTGTCCCAAGCCCAGGATGTTTTTCTAACAACAGCTAGATTAGGCTTTATCTCACAATACAGGGTTTCAGCCAAGTCTTGCACTCTAGGAGGGTGGACCAAAGCATAGCCCAGCTGTCTCTTAAGCAGCAAAGGATTGTAGTTGATGCAACCCTTCACTCCTATTAGAGGTACATTTGGGTACTGCCCACGGCTAGTTATTATGTCCCTGCCTTTGGTGCTCTGGGTGCACCATCTGATGTCATCTGAAGTCAAAACAATAAATCTCTTAGCCCAATTATTCTGTTGGTGGGGATTCAAGAAGGCATCAGTCCTGGGTAAGTGTTTAAGCAGCCAGGTATCGAATAGAGGAGCACAGCATCTCACCAACTTTCCTCTTTGCTTCTCATTCCTCTAATGAATGGAATAATAGAAATCTCCCAGCAAGGTGGGTACTGGGTTCCTCAGAAGGAAAAGATGAATGGCATTCTTGCTGACAAACTTGGGCTACTCTGTAAATAGTGTAACCCCATATATACTGAGGGCTAACAATGCACAAACTGCCCTCCATTCTCCCAAGGAGGCCTTCAGGATGGCCTGAGAAGTCAGAAAGTCTAAGTGCAAACCAGGGATCCCAACCTTTGTTGTCATGTTCTGCTCAATCAATGTAGGCTCCATGTACAGTGCCTTTGCCATTTCTCCATTGCTGGGAGAAGTCATCTCTGGTTTAAAGGGGACACCACCCCTAACAAGCACTCCAATCAATGATGAGAATTCCTCCAGCAGAGGTCCTAACTGAAAGTTCTGGAAAGTGAAGCATCTCAAGGGAGGGTCATAAAACTGTAGGCAGGTGTGGATCATACTCCTCTGAGAAGGGTCTAGGTCCATAACCATATCAAGGATGCCTCCATAATGCTCTCTGAATAATGGGATGTGGTCTGGAGTGATAAGTGCCTGGACCTGCTTGATGCCAGTCAGCACAGGCTCAAAGAAATGGTATGAAATGTTGCTCTTCCTGGGTGCCATGACTGCTGATGAAGAACTGAAAACAAGTGCTGATGAGGATCAAGACTGGTAATGGAGATGAGCCACTGATAGGCTGATGCTGGTGATGATGAAGATGACTAAAGCAGACAACTAATGAAGATGGCTGAAGCAGATAGCTGATGAAACAGGGGTCTATGCAGATGAAGGGGTCAAAACCAAGCCAAGATATAATGTGGATACCCTGAAAAACAAATAAACAAATGTTAAAATGATGCAAATGATGAGTATGCAAATGATGAGTATGCAAATGATATGCAAGGGTTTGTGATCAAGCTGGATCTGATTAACTGTCTTGATATATAAGGCCCATGTATGTTCAAGAAGTCCAGATGGAGGTTCAGAAATCCAGTAACCAAGGTGGGGGACTCAAATAAAGAGCCACACGTCCAGGGTTAAATCACAAGATCTGTCCAAAATGAGGTACTCTTAAACCAAATAAAAACAGGGTATGATGTGGCTAATGGTACCTGCAAACCTGTAAACAGCCCATCCCCCTCACAGGTGGTGTTCTAAAACAAGGATCCTCAGACTTGGATCAGTTATGAGAAGTGTAAACACTTCTAACCCGGAGGTACAGTGTTTACAATAACCATAAAAGATCCTCCTCTAATTCACCTCAGTTTTTGAAGGTCATAATAAAAGGTCATCCAGACTTAGCAGGCTTCCCAGATAGCCCTAGCACTACAGGAAATCTGTAGCACAGAGTTCTCAAGAAGAAACCCACATCTGAACCGTGTTTCATATTCCCGCACCAGACCGAAATGGAATGGGAAAGAAAATGAACCACTCTAGCCTAGGTGTCACTCAGGTCCCAGGTATAAGACCTTAAACTCTCAGCAGAACCCCACCCACCAAAACAAAAACCAGATCCAGCAAGATGACAGTATGACAGTATGATGTATAAAGCTGTAAAGAAAGCAATAAATAATTGTACATAAAGCAATAAATAAAGCAAATAAATAAACACAATTAGCACATAACACCCCAGTAAACACAAATCAAACAAGCGCTAGGAGGAACCCACAAAAAGAACCAGAAGCCCTGGTTACAGTATACTATTCCCCAGCAGAGTCGCCAAGCTGTCGCTCCCGCCAAATGAGGCCTGGTCAAATGGGGTACAGACGTGAACGGTCGGCGAAAGGAGAAAGAATGAATAGAGTCGCCAGCTAGGCATTTTTATCCCGGAGGAAAGGTAATGCTGCATAAACCTGAGAAAAGATATGGATAAGACGGTCGCGAACCAGAGAGACTGAGAAAGGGGGTTGGTTACAACCTGGGAAGGTATTAACACCCAGATTGTCCGTCGTACTCGACGGGATCCACGCTTAAAAGATTTGTGTTTAAAAGGGGGTAGTGTCAGTGCTATCTGTGTATCAAAGCTGGAAAGAATGCAAGTGTCAGTGTAAAAGAAGTGTGAAGTGTATAAGAGAAGTGTCAGTTTAAGAATAAGAGTAAGCTCAAAACTTTGAGGCTAAAAGAATAATACTGGAAGGAGGGGGAATATACAGAGACTTTTGTTCGATAACTGTTAAGTTATGCCTACGTATCCTCTCGTGCAATGCGGAAGTCAGAACACCGTAGTTCGACTCAAAGAGACTGAAAGATAAATTGACTTGTGAACTGCTTGCTTGTCTATGCTCAAGTGTATGACCTGTCTGGCTCATGTGCAAACTGTCTTGCATTAGACAGAAGAAGCAAGTTCTCGTTTGTGAGTGAAGATGATGAGAAAAGAATCCCGAAGGAGACGATAATTGTTTGTTTTTGTGTTTTCAATCTTTTATTGCTTTTGAAAGTGTCATAAGTTAATGAGCTTAAGCCTAAACCAAGGGTTAGCAAACTCATAACATCCTCCCTCTGATTAGGGGTAATGAGAATACCTTAAGTGTGAAGTAAGCACCTCACACTTAATCTCCCTGATATAGGATTAAGATCATTATCCCATTTGTGATTATTTAGATGTTTTTGTTGTTTTTGTTTAGTGTTAAGTAATGAGATTAAGCCATAATCAAGGATTTAATGGACTCATTACACCATCCTAATAGAAGGATAATAGATGAGAACATTTAAGCTGAGAAAGACTCCTCAACTTAATCCATGATTAGGGATTAACCTCATGACAAAACAAAGCCTTTATTAAATGGATTTTAGCTAATGGTAAGATTAAGAAATGAGTTTTATGGTTTGTAAGACAACTTGAGGGGGACTTGTCCATTAACACTAGGGTTAGTCCTTCTTAACCAGTTAAGGAAGAATTAGAACCCTAATGCAAGGCCCAAGTTACAAGCTTGATGTCTTGATGATTATTAAGTGGATTGATTAAAGGATTTAAACACATTAAGGGTTTAACACTTAGGATTAAGGTTATACACTCCATCCTAATAGAAGGATGCAGGCATAAGCTTAATCACAAAGCCTTAAAACCTTTAGGGTTTAGTCCCTGATTATGAGATGAGAAGAGAAGACTCAAAGAAGACACAAAGGTAAAAACTAAAGGGGGACTAATCAAAACCCTAATTATTATCATGCTTGGTTATTCCTAGGGTTAATGAGGTTTGCAAGAAGATCTTCAGAGAAACCACCAGGAAGGAAGCAGATGCAAGGAGCAAGAAGCAAAGGGAAGCAAAACAACTTGCTTCACTTAAGAAGACAAGTTTCTTGAAGAAAGAAAGTAAGATGAACATGAATGAGCAAGCTCAATCCAATACACAAGATAAAAATGCAGCAAAGATGCAAGAGAAATGAGAAGAGATTGTGAGAAGTGAAGGCAAATTCACTTCTCAAAACATCTTACCACCTGAAAAGTTAGCCAAGAGAAATGAAATGCAATGCAAATGAGATGAAATGTCATGATGCAAACCAAAGTCATAAGCATTTACATGATGTTAATGATGATAAGAGATGATACAAACATGAGGAAAGACATGAGAATGATTAAACAAACATAAGGATGCAAATAAGGCATGCATTGAACCATGAATGTATAGGAAAAGTTATGAAATGCAATGGACATATAACATGACAAATGAAAGATGCAATGATCAAACAAGATTCTAACATGTCCTAAGATGAATTATTAATCATGTGGATGCACAAAATGTCATGGCAAGTCATTGGATGCAAGCAAATGAGAAATGGATGCAAAGGAAGGCACAGATTAGGGTTACATGCATCATGCAATGCAAAAAATCCAAAACCTGAAGCAAATGACTTGATAAAAATTTGAAAATGCAATCAAAGATACCCTAACCCTATACAAGCTCACTGCCCAAAGGAGAGGATCCAACTCTTAACCTAGTGAAAGTTATGAATTTCCTAAGATTGCTAGGGTTTTGGGGTACCTCATCAAGAATAATACCAAAAAAATTGAAAATGCAAGATCAAGTCAAACCAAATTTATCCTATAAACTAAATGCTAGGAAGAGTGCAATGCAAAAAGAATCATCATCCAACTCTCAATGGTTAGGCAGAAGGGATTTTTCAAAGGTTGCACAAAAATATTGCCTTAAAATGGATTTAATTCCAATGAAAATGATCAAAAGGCATCAAGAACAAAAAAGAAATTTGGTTTGGGAATTGGACAATGTTTCTAAATGTTTCTAAATGCAGTGTGAATTTTTTTTGTGATTTTTAAATACCTAAATGTATTTTTAATAAATTAATTTTCATTAACTAATTAAAAATAATCATTTAAATGATTTAAAAATAATTTTCAGTGCAAAAATAATAAAAAAATTTTTGTGTTTTAAAAATTAATGAAATCTTTGACAAAAATTTTCATAATTTTTAAATGATTTTTGCTATTTTTATTAATTCGTATAAATAAAATGAAAAGAAAATGAATTTAAAATGAAAATAATGAAAGTAATCCAAAAGGAGGGCCAGGATTTGATCTGGGTTTGGACTGGTTGACTGCGCGCCAGATCCAAAGGCCCAGATTCAAATCTGGCTAATTTTGTTTTATAATTTAATTAAACAGGATTTAATTAATTAATTGGAGATTAGGGCTTTAATGAGACATCCAGGCCATTCATTCACGCGCGGGAAAGCACATCTAAGGGTCCATATTCAAAACTCCTAATTAATTACACTTAACCCTGATTAATCTCAGGCGACCGAAGATAAGCTCCGGTCGTCTTCTCCGGCTGCCTCTCTCACCAGAACCACCCAAAACGCATCCCCAAGACTCACAAATCTCCAGAATCAATCACTCAACAATGAGTAACAAGAATCCATGGCCAAAAACAATTTATAATGATTACACAGTGAGAATCGAAGAAAACAAATTCTAGGGCACAAGTTTCAGGTCAACACCAAATGCTCATTTCTGGCTCATTTTCAAAAATAAATAGATCCCCATGATCAGGGCAACACATAGAACAAGATTCTAACAAGAAATCAAGGTTCTGGAAATATTGTTCATCATGTTACCTGAGGTTGAGCTTTCAATCCAGGAACTTTCTGCTTGCCTCTCTGCTTCAAAATGGCCCCAATGATCCTCTTGATGAAGCTTTGAAGCTTGGTTGGTGTTTAGAGTGACTGATTTGTGAGTTTGAAGAGGTTTTGTTCAGGGAGGGAGAGAAATCGTATTTTGATTTCAGGGGGTTTCAGGGCAAGGTGAGGGGTCAGGGGTGATCAGTGGAACATGCTGAGAGATTCTATGAAGTTTGTTTTGGTGCTTATGTCTTGTGCAGTGAGTTTCGAAGGAAAGTGCATAAGAGGTGAAAACTTGGAGCTATGGCCTTGGGGATTTTTCAGGCTTGTGTGTCTGTGGTGTTGAGTCCCTTTTGGTCCACTTATCACATTTGGATGGGTTAGAGAAGTGGGTGTGGCACTGTGGGATTGGTATGGGTGTTTTTGCATAAAGTACAAGTTAGGTGTACTTGAGGTATGGGAAAGTGTGAGGTTGTGATAGGGGCATGGTTTGGCTCAACTAAGATCATGGAGTTCTTGAGGACCAGATCTTGTGAGCTGTAACAAGTAGAGGCATGGCTTCATGAGTTTTTGCAAGTTGGTACATCTTTGGCCCCTTTGGGAATTCATGAAGTTCAAGGCACCAAAATGCATAATTCTTGGGCCAATTCTGATTTTTAGAAGTCACATGAGCATATTGTGAAGAGTTTGTGCATATTTGAAGTCTTTAAAATGCTTGATCATACCACTTTGCAAAATGCCTCTTTGGTACCAAACTTGAAATTATGTGATTTTTCCCAACTTTGACAAGCCATAACTTTTGATCCAAAATGAATTAGGACAAGTTCTTGTACTTTTTGAAAAGGGAATGATCCATTATACAACTTTCATGACCAAAGTTTTCTCATTTGAAGCATTTTTGAATCAATTTGAGGAGGTTGAAAAACTTTCCCAAAATGGTAAGTTTCCATTACAAGTCATTTTCCCAAAATGGCAACTTTGCAAATGGCTTGAAATTCTTCAATTTTGTGAACTTATAACACCTTCTATGATCAAATAAAGATCATACACATTCAAAATGATGAAGAACACCCTTTGGTTGGGTCATTGGGGGCCTCAGATGCCCTTATTTTTGCACTGACTTGCCCAAGAAGTCAACTCTTGATTGGATGCCTTCCCCATGGAATTTCCTCATGAAAATTGATATGCATTATCCTTATGACATATAGAGACTAATAGAAACAAGAATGACCAAAAAAATTGGAGTTATGGCCTTTGAAACCAAAACCCTAATTCTAGGTCATCTGTGCAGTTAAACCTGGCTCTGCTTCCATGCCTTCCTTAGTTCTTGTGATTCTTTGACTTATTTGATATTGAGAGGATATAATATGATGCTTGAACATACATGGACCCCTTTGAAGTGATTTAAGACCTTTGGAGTGGCTCAAATGGCTCTTGGATTGCTCAGATCACAAACCCTAGATGCAGATGACTTAGAAGCCATGCAGTGAATCAAAAATGTGGTATGAGATGCCATGATTGAATTATGCATATGAAAAGATCACAAGCCATGGTGTGAATGGGTGAGGGCAAATTTCGGGTGTTTACAAGGCTAAAGAGAAAGACTTTGCTGGAAGGGAAGCTCACTTTCACAGGTTAGGTATGATGGAAGCAAAAAGAGAAGCTGAATGCAAGAAGAATTCGAAGATTCTCAAGGAAGCTCGTCAGTCTATTGTCTGGTTGCAGGGACAGAGAGAGCAAGAGTTGAAGAGATATAAGGAAAAAGAAGATTTCTTCGAAGTGAAAATGGCCTATAAGAAGGAAGAGGTGGAGCAAGTCCACAACATTCGAAGGGAGAAGACTCAGCAGTTAGCAGATAGTCGACAAGCCCTAGAAGCAGCACTTAAAGAGATTGAAGACCTCAAGTTGATGGCTGGAGTCAAGAAGGCTAGGTCTGAGGTGGAGTTTAGTGAGGGAGGTTCAGGGTCCTCAAGCAGTGGTTTTGCTTCTTAGTTTGTTTCCCTTGTATTTGGATTACCTACAGACATGTTGTAGGAATCCTGGTTGTTTGTTTTTTCTCCTTAGAAACTTGTACCCTACGGGGAATTATGTTGTTCATGCCTTACAGGCTGATTTATGTTATGTAGTTTTTTAGTTCACCATTTCTTTGTGTGCCTGCTGTTATGGTTTGAATGAGGTTTCTTTGCGAAGGTTTCTGAAAGTCGAGGATCAGTATCCATCTGGTTTTCTTTGATAAATACCGGAACCGGGGCATGAATGACCTGGGATTGGAAACATAAACAATTGCATTGCATACATATCACCTGTTTTCTTGTTTTGCAGGTATGGTCACCAGTTCCTAATGTCTTTTGTGTTTCAGGCACTATAGCTCCCAGGAAAGTTCGGGAACAACCAGTCGCACACAGATATCCAACAAAGGTCAACAGAGAGAGAATCATGGATCAGATGCAAGCTGACTTAGCTGACCTGAGGCTAAGGATGGATAACTTTATGACCTTGATGGCAGGCATGGGTCAGAATCAAGAGCGTCTGCGGGAGATGATAGAAAATGGTCAAGCCAGGAACAACACTGTTGCTGATGGTAATCGTACCGGTGCGGGCGCACGTCAAGTGGAAATCCCTGTAACACAGCCAGGGGTTACTATAATCAATGATGGGCTGAATAATGTGCAAATGGATAACCAGGACGAACAGTTCACTCTGCTGGACGAAGCTGAAGGTCAGGGGGCTGAGATGAACAGGAAGTTTGAGGAAATGGCAGAACAAATCAAGGCTATTCAATCCCAGAGTTCTTTGGGATTTGACATTACTGACTTGGGCTTGGTTCCAAGGGTTAGAATCCCTTACAAGTTCAAGGTACCAACTTTTGAGAAATACAATGGCACTGCATGCCTGAAGACTCACCTTCAGTCCTTCGTAGGAAGGATCGCTGCTCACACTGATGATGAAAAACTCTGGATGTACTATTTCCAGGACAACCTGGTTGGAGCTTCCCTGGAATGGTATATGAAGCTTAGCAGAGTCAACATAAAAAGCTGGAAGGACCTGGCAGAAGCATTTGTGAGACAATACCAGTATAATTTGGACATGGCTCCAAATCGCACTCAATTGCAACACATGTCTTAAACTGCTAAGGAAGGATTCAAAGAATATGCTCAAAGGTGGCGTCAGCTCGCTGCCAGAGTGCAACCACCCCTGCTTGAGAATGAAATGGCTGACATGTTTATGGGGACTCTGCAAGGTGTGTTTCTTGAAAGATTGGCGTCCAGTTATGCCACCAAATTCAATGACATTGTAATTGCTGGAGAAAGGGTTGAGACCTTGTTGAAGATGAGAAAGATCCAAGATACAAGTGCGAGCAGCTCGAATGGAGCAAGAAAAGCTTTCAGTGGACCTCCAAGGAGAAGGGAGGGTGAGACAAATGTTGTGTTTGGCCGAGGACGGGGCCGAGGTTATAGAAGACCATATGAGCATGTGGCAGCAGTCACAATTCCTTCCAGCCCTGTGCAACAACATCAACCTCAACAACAACAACAACAACCACAGCGTAACAACTACCAGCAGAGACCTTATCAGCCAAGGCAAACTCGCCCGGCTAATAGGGTGATTGAGGCCATCCCCATGACTTATGTTGCTTTGCTTCCAAGGTTGCTGGACCTGAATCTGATTCAATTAAGAACTTTGGCACCACCACCACCTGGAGAGCTTCCAGTGGGTTACAATGTCAATGCAAGATGCGTTTTCCACTCAGGGGCACCCGGGCACTCGACTGAGAAGTACAGGGCGTTGCAGCACAAAGTTCAAGACCTGATAGACTTCAAGGCGATTAACTTCGCACCACCGCCATAGGTTAATTCAAACCCTATTCCGAATCATGGAGGGGCTAGAATCCATGCAGTTGAAAGTGGTGAGAAGTTGAGTCTGATGTTGAGTATTGAAGAAGTGAAGACTCCTTTGTTGGTAGTGAAAGAGAGGTTGCTGAAAGGTCAAGTGTTCCCAGGATGCTGCTCTGACTGTGAGGAATGTCTGAATGCTGAGAATGGGTGTGAGAATCTGAGGATGGGATTACAGAGTTTGATTGATGAAGGATCTTTGCAGTTTAACAGAGTTGATGATGAAGCTGATGATGTGTCCACAATAACCATTTTCTATGATGAAGCAGAGATGCCTGCCAGAAGAGAGACTGTTACCATTTATGCTCCTGAGGTTAGTCTTGTGACTATCACCGTGCCTGGGCCTGTTCCTTATACAGACGATAAAGCCATTCCATGGCATTATGGCTCGGATGTGTACGTGGCTGGACAGAAAGTTGAGAGCAAGTTTGTTGTTATTGACCCGACTGTAGTGAACGTCGGAGGAGTAGGAGGCTTTACAAGAAGTGGCCGTTTATTTGCTCCCCCTGTTCTGAGAGGGGATCCTGAGGCTGAGGCTTTGGCGAAGGCTAAAGGAAAACAAGTTGTGACTAATGAATCAACAACTCCTGTTGCTGGGCAGGGTACATTTGAAAAGGAGGTCGAGGAATTTATGCGGGTCATTAAAAAGAGTGATTATAAGGTGGTCGAGCAGTTGAACCAGACACCTTCCAAGATATCCATTCTATCATTGCTGATGTGTTCTCCTGCACATAGAGAGGCCTTGTTGAAAGTACTGCAGATGGCCTATGTTCCTCAAGAAATCACTGTCAATCAACTTGAAGCCGTAGTGGGAAGTGTTAATGCAAGCCACGGGCTGGGCTTCACAGATCGAGACCTGACGTCAGAAGGCCGAAACCATAACAAAGCACTACATATTACTATGAAGTGCAAGGGTGCTGTGTTGTCGCATGTTCTTGTAGACATAGGCTCTTCCCTTAATGTACTTCTGAAGAAGGCATTAATGAAGCTCAATGTTGATGAGATAGTCCTGAGACCCAGTAATTTGATTGTCAAAGCGTTCGACGGGTCCAGAAGATCGGTGTTTGGAGAGGTTGAGTTGCCTGTGAAGATAGGTTCTCAAGTATTCAAAAGCACCTTCTATGTCATGGACATTCAGCCCGCGTACAGCTTCTTGTTGGGAC